>OX457152.1:4773200-5973200 GCA_949752895.1 Dendrolimus pini
ACTCACATACCAGTCGTATCATCGGTTTTAATCTCTACCGCTAATGCTATTAGCCAGGCTACAGTTGCAACCAAGCCTTACATATTGTGCCCTTAACCGCTAATTACGCCATCTGTCATAAATATTCAATTAAACACATGACAATGGCGCCATGCCAGTATTACTTGCAAAAGTTCAAAATGGCGGCTACAATTCTAGCATTCTTATTCATTCCTAACGATTTTGCTATCTATTTATTAACCCTAAGGATACCGAGCTTTAAAATCCGATGTAAATAAATAAATTAAACTGAATATAAAAATTTTCAGGGCTTTACTTAATCTCGCTAAGCAATGTTTCACGATTTCTTAACTAAAACCTGAACTTGAATTGACTGTTGCTTCTAAGAGGGGTCTTAATAAATTCTGAAAGGTACATCTGAGAGGTTAATATGGTTGTGACTAAAATAATGCAAGTTTCAAGTACAAATCGCCATGGTGCCTGTTAAACACTTCTTTAAATATTAATTAGTTGTGGACTGTAGACATTTTAATTATAAAAGAAAACTGCACGTGCGTCATATATGATGATTTTAATAGCAACAGGCGGGAAAAATATATACAGATAAAACAAAAAACCTACGTTCTAAATTCAAATATTTAGTATTGGTGGCCAGTACTATGCCACACCAAAGTAATAAATACTTTTTGTTGGAGATTCCAACAGTGCCTCTCAGCTATTGCTTAAACTAGGACTCAGTGTTGTTTAGTTTTAAAATATATTTATGTATATTGCCACGCTGTATGGCAGTGTCGATTCGTTGGGCGAAATACGAACAAGCCTTTTGATCACGGGTGACACGAAAGAGTTTCTTACAAATTTCTTTAAAGAAACTTTTTACCAATGTACTCCACGGGCTTAATATTTCAACTCCAAACGGCATAAATATTTACCCCCTACCTAAAGGCTGATTTACATTGATCCAGCTCTGACTTAGAGAGCGGATTGATTTCAGAATATATAAAGCTGAACAGTTTGTTTGTTTGTTTAAACGCGCTAATCTCAGGAACTACTGGTCTGATTAGAAAAATTATTTCAGTGTTGGATAGCCCATTTATCGAGGAAGGCTATAGGCTATATATCACCACACTAAGATCAATAGTAGCGGAGCAGCAATGAAAAATGTTTCAAAATCGGGGGGGTTTGAAAACAAATTCCACGCGTACGGCGTCGCGGCCACCGCTAGTATTCAATATAGAAGTCAGCTAGACTTAGTAGCCCGGTTTGAGCACAAATCAATTGCCATGTATGAAGTTAGTACTATCCGTGCAGGAACGGAGAAAGAATACAATTTCCTGCGGCCGGGCGGCCTGTCGTAAGAGGCGACAAAACAACCCACAGTCAGGTGGTAGGGCATTTGCCCGACTGAATGGGTACCACCCCTGGTCTAAAGTATGTCGCCATAACAACCTTGAGTTGTGTTCCGGCATCAGTGACCAGTTTCCAGTCTCCTTTAAGACAGCAGCAGCGCCTAGCACCTTTGTGGTTGCAAATGTCCATAGGCGATGGTAACTGCTTTCCATCAAGACGGCTGATTGAGCAGAAATTTTGCACACATATGTATATCGCGTGACAATGCAATAATATGGATACCATGGAGCTGATCTGATGATAGAGTCGGAAGGTGGCCATAGGAACTCCTGTACTAAACAAGATAGACCCGTCTTGTTTGGGTTCGTTTTACTTGTCTTAGCACTCTAGACTAGACTCTACTCTAGACTCACTCTAGCACCCTGCTGCTACATGATATCCAGGATCTCAAAAGCTTGTATTTAAAAACCTTTAAAAAAAAAGGTTATTGGCGATAAGATTGCCCGTTGTACTTACAATCTTTTGTATTTTTCTACTTCAGTTTGTCTATGCTTTGATGAACAGTACCTACCTATGAGAGACAAAAAAAATTATCTCTTCCCTTGAGTTAAAAATGCCCCAAAAATGACACAGACGCCCGCGGGTCGCGACCGCCGGCCAAAACGACGAATAAAAAAACCATCGAAATTACATCGACTCCGAATCGCGTACAAACGTATAATTTTCTGTAATTCTATGTCGGGACACAGTTTTTTTTTTTCAATTTTTTTTTGTTTGTTGTGTACCGTAATTACGTCTGTCGATGGACCGCCGGACGTTTTGTTCTGAATCTTTCCGGTTTTTTTTCGCCGGTGACTTTCCGATTTATTTTTGTTCAATTTTTTTACCTATAAGACGTGCGCAGAAGGTTTGCCGATGGTCGCCCCTCCCGCTTCCCATAACTGTGACTGGAGCTGTCTAAGTAGTACTAAGGACTAGAAGGACAGCGAGTCGTGGTCGTGGGAGGCGCCGCTTCCTACTACTGGGACCGGGGCTGGTCTAAGCAGTACTAAGAACTAGACGACCATGGGTCGCGGTTGTGGGAGACGGAAGGGATTGTCATCGGCAAGCCATCTACACATGTCTTATAATATCTATTTTTTTATTATAAAGCTGGCAAATAGGCAGGCAGCCCCGCTCATGGAAGGTGAATACCAACGTCTACGACGTTTGCAGCACCAGGGGCAAGGTAACGCGTTATATTTAAAATTTTGATCTCTAATGGTCTTATTCGTATTTGGTTAGAGTAAGCCTTGCTTATGATTCTTAAAGAAGCCTTCAAACTTGCTCTAACTCATCATGAATAAGACCCTAACGCTTTAGTAACTTTGTTCGGTATTCGTTAGTTTATGGAGCGTTCAGCTAGTCCTGAAATTGCCAAAAAACAGGAGATTCCGGTTTTCAAAATATTTACCAATCATAGCTCTTAGATCTTATTGTAATCTTACCGTATAGTGTCTAAAACGAGATCAATTTTTTTTCTTCTGGAAACATTGCTTTTTTTTATTTTTTAAGGCGGGGGAAATGTATTTCGCTCACTACCGGGTCTGGGTTAGACCAAAGCGATGAGAGTTGAACCACGGATACCTACCAGAGTCATCAATCGCCGGCTTATGTGGAGACTCGAATAGGTACTACAATACTCGACTAGAACCACCCATGTGCCCCGCGCTTATGGCAGGAAGAGCGTGAGACTTAGAAAGTAGTTACGTCCACGCTGATCCAAAAACAAAAACAAACAAACAAACTAATTTCGTCTACAGGGGTTTTTCGTAGTCAAGGTTGTAATATCAACGTTGATTCACGTTTAAAATTCACTAAAAATAACTAAATTCGTATATAACAATACTAAATTTCACACGAGCAATGTTTTTTCAAGTTTATCAAGGTTGTCAGGTTGAATTTGAAGCAAAAATATATTCGCTACAATTTGACGATATTTACCAACAGCCGACATGACAGGTTTGTAATGCTCGTTTAGAAAGAAAGAAAGAAAAACGTTATTTGAAGAAATAGCGACATAAGTACATTCCTGATATTTTATTATACACAGAGCATATTTTGAGAGTGTATACGCCGCATTTTCAGCAAACGAAGTTTGCACTCAGCATATTGCTGTGCCGGAATTTTATCCGACACAACGCTGATTTTCAGTGAAAACCTTCCTTCTGGGGTAAGACCAACACGAACCAATTTTGTTAAATAATACTAATAATTACGGAGTGGAGATCGCTAGAGCTAAGACTCAAGCTCCAGGGGTGGAAGTGATAAATGGCATCACGTCAGAAGTAGCTTCGGTGAACCTGCAGCCCACCTCTATACACCCCTTAGCCACTCACACCCATGTTATCCCTGTCTTCTATGGCATGTTTTGGGGCCCATGCAGGAAGTGGCGAGTCATTTTCTGCCCATTTTTCCATGTTCCCCGAACATTGCGACGGGCAGACGCCATAGCCCCCTATTCCCAGACCCCTAGTACCACTAGCAGTTCACTCCAATAGCGCGGTACTTTTTGTTCTCATCTCCCACAATAGTCCTACACTGGCCAGGGTTTGTCCTTGGGTACATTATTATATGGTGTAGACAGGGACAATTGCTGGACAGTGTCACGCCACATTTATGTTAAATTTGTTAAAATAACGCACCCAAGGACAAGCCCCCGCCAGTGTAGGATTATTGTGGGGAAATGAGGACAAAAAGTACCGGGCTATTGGGGCGAACTGCTAGTGGTACTAGGGGTCTGGGAATATGGGGCCTCTGGCGTCTGCCTGTTGCAATGTCCGGGGAACATGAAAAAATTGGCAGATAGTGACTCGCCACTCCCTGTATGGGCCCCAAAAAATGCCATAGAAGACAGGGGTAACATGGGTGTGAGTGGCTAAGGGGTGTAGAGAGGTGGACTGCAGATTCACCGAAGCTACTTCTGACGTTATGATGCTATTTACCACTTCCACCCCTGGAGCTTGAGTCTTAGCTCTAGCGATCTCCACTCCGACCCGACTGGCTAAGGCAAGCACGGAAATGGGGGCCTTGGTATTTTCATTATTATTAAAGTAAACATCATATCATCATCATTGTATAGGTTATGTTGACAAAATGCAAATAAAAGATCTTGATACTTGCACGATGTTTGACGTAGTACAAAAAAATACTGGTTAGTTTCAAAATTACTCTTGGCATAGTATTGGAGTTGCTAGAGTTTAGATTTTGCGAAAGTGGCGCCTATATTATTTTCTACTGTATATTGCCACCCTGTACCTACTGGTAGTTTATATATAAAACTGAGGTCAATAAAACCAATCCCTTTCATAATTCAAAAAATCTGGAAACCGCGAACCTTTCCTTTTTATATAAATAACTAACTGTACATATTATTTCCCGCGATGTCCCCTCGCAATCGATGGCAGCGACTATATAATAATAAAACGTATAATTTGTCTTTCCGTCCATCTGTCGGCTAGTTCAATGAACATTGGTGGTTTTATAAGCAATTTGTGTTCAATGACATCTTGGAAATTCAAGTTATTTTATTTTAAGTTATATTTTGAGGCTTAGCTCATTCAGCCTTTTACGGCTAAATCTCAATATTGAATCAATCCCCCGCAGCGGTCGAGCCGAGGTCGAACCTCACAGGAGGTGTTTCCTCGAGCTGAACGCCTCCGCTCCCACGGAGTTGGGAAGCCCCCAAAGTCCGGTATGGCTGAAACAGCCATCTGCGGCTATTCAGCTGGGTCCGACTCCAAAAAAACCGTTCTATACATTGAAGCTAATTAAAAAAACCAATTGGAATAGACTACATAAACGACGGAGAACAGGATGGATTTACGTAAAAACTGCTGGACCGATTTCGATGCCGTTTTCGCTCATCGACAGCTAATTCTTAGACTTAAACTCTGAGCAACTTTTTATCCTGGGAATCCCGCGGCATTTTTTTTGGGAATAATTTAAAATGGCCAGTTCAAAAAATATCGAATTCCAATATGATTTTCGTTCGTGGTCGCTAGTAAATTTAATGTAGTAAATTGTGTGATATTTTTTATCTGGGAATCCCGTAGGAACTTTCCCTGGGCCGCTGTGAACTTGTTCGGATGCATTTTTGGCTCTGCTGTGAAGTTCATTTTTTGTATAGTGTCAGTATTCGATTAAGCATGCGATATCTAGGTCAAGAAATTTGAGGATCGCTTAGCTACTTTTGAATGCAGTCACCGATAGGAAGTGTATGTTTATCTATCAGTTGAAAAAAACTTACTTATCAACTAAGTATTACGTCTATCTATTATCGTCTTTCATTTCTAATTTCTCAAACAATTCATCAATATAAAATAATTGCATACAATTAATAACGACCCAATACGTTTTTACAAATAGCCCTAATTACAATTCTGATCAGTGTAGACCGGCTCGTTTCAATAACAATTATGCAATCTAATTGGACAGTTTGAATTTAGAATTCCAGCCGAAGCTCCTGATTGGTCGCGCGCGTAGGGGACGTTTTACAATGACTGATAATTTTGTATTGTATTTATTAGTATCCGGCGTACTTAAACTACGTTTTCGAATAAATTATTCAGAATTAGAGCTCTAACTTACTGGTTTTTTATCTACTGTTTCATCACAGTATTTTGTGGCAGTAGTTACACAGCCTTATCTAGAGTTAGGGGCGGCTCGAGACGTTTGGCACGGAAGGTAACTGCGAACGGCTGCAAAATTTAGAGGCGGCGAAAATGCCTGCAAAAATGTCTGCAATAACGCTTGAACAACTAAAGCAAAAAAAGTAACGTAAACTTTGTATTTCAATAAAACAATTTTTCGTTAATGAAATCTGTATTAATGTCTTAACTCAATTAAAACGGGTGGCGCAATTTAATCACCCTATCGGATGATGTTATAATTTTTACAAATGGCGTCTTTTTTTTTTTTTTTTTTTTTTTTTGTTTGAGGCGAGGAAAAATGCTGACCGATTTACGCACTCTCAGGGCCGTCACTAGGCAACGGCGCGCATCCATCGGGGGCGATAACGCTAGCAATAGTATGCTTTGTTTGCGCTTCGTCCGCGATGGCTTGACACTGAGGAGTGTGGAAGACTCAGAACGATGCCGCACGGGCGAGCAACCTCAATACCCACTAAAAAACCTCTCCTCCCGTCGACCCTGCGCTTTGTTGTGAAGGAAATGGCGTCTTACGTCAATCATATTTGACCTTTGTGAACTAGTCAGATGAAGTATAAAAACAGACAAGCAATGCTATGCTATAAGGCTATGAAATTTTATATGAAAATCTGTCATTTTTTAAGTAAAAAGCATGAAATTTTATAAATTTACTTCTGGTTAGAAGTAAAGAGGTACGTAAACGGGAAATTCAACCACTAAGATGATTAAAAACATGTAGAAAGATTGTTCGAACTATGACCATTTTAATATACGCGAGTAAAGCCGCGACCAACAGCGTTGTTTTTCTTTTTAATAAAAAAACTACGAATAAAAAATTGACACTGACTTTTTTCGACAGAAATGAAAACGTTAGCCTACTGTATTATTTTTACACTGCGACACTATTACTTAACTTATAAGGTAATCCAGTATGGCTGAACTATGCTCGTCAATAACTCGTAAAGAATTAGGGGTCTAAGTGACTGGATTTAAATTAAGTAAATTATAAAATTTAGTACATATTAACATCCAGTATAATCGATCCGCGTTCTTGAATACTTTGTTGTAAGTAAGAGTTCTAAGTTACTGGTTGTTAAATGTATTAAGTTTTATACGTTGTTAAATTGTCCAGTATAATGTAATGATAGTGAATGATAGTGTCATTTGGGTATTATCTAGTAATGTAATAGTTAATAAAGTTAATAACATATTTTAATTTGAATAGGTATGTGTTGTTGTGAAGAATGCCACTAGGCGTTTTTAATCGACATCAAAGACATCAAATTAACACAAATTGTGTATAAGTTCACGAACTATGAAGGAATTTGTGTAAGTGACAAATTTCCACTGTTAATTTATTTTTTTATAGCGAAAGTACAGCAGACAGACTGACGTATTTATTTTCGGTTTTATTAAAATTTATTTAATTGTTATACTAATTAAATATTACATAATTCGAATTACTTGTTTAGTTATTAATATTATTTACTTAACAAAATTGGGTCGTGTTGGTCTCATGCCAATAGGAAGGTTTGCACTGAAAATCAACGTTGTGTCGGATATAATTCCGGCACAGCAATATGCTGAGTGCAAACCTTGTTTGTTGAAAATGCGGCTTACAAATTCTCAAAATATGCTCTGTGTATAATGTATAAGGAATGTAATTACGTCGTTATTTCTTCAAATAAAGTTTTCTTTCTTTTCGCTAAGTGTTAATTATGCCATTTCCATACATTTACATACTATTCGTTTAGCACTAATGCCGCTTGTGTAGCGGCAGTAAAACCGGCGCTGATTTTCCGCTGAGCCCATAAGGTATCGCCACGTCAGACATTAACATCATTGCAAAGAATACAAATAGAATCTTATCGTTATTAATTACACTACAGAACTATTAATTAAATATACCTACTAAATTTATCTATTTGTTTATTTTAAACATTTATCAATATTCAAATTAAATATTCTTCAAGTTTATAAAATAAAATATCCTATAAATAAACGTAACTTAAAAATATATACACAATAGTAAAAAACTAAAATTAAATTAAAAACCCATATTAAAACCGTCAAGCCCCACCAGACCACTGTCGCTGGGCATTGTACCTAGAAGGTTGGCAGCATTACCTCGCTTGATACAGAGGCTAATCCTTTGGGCGAGGTAAGCTCCAGCCTTCCGGTCTCCTGATGTATGAACCAGGCGTTTTTTAATTATTTGAAATAAATTGTGGGCACTTGGCAGTACCGTAAATAGCCTTTTAAGTGCTCTATGTGAGCTTCTATAACTCCGCCCTTGTTTTTTTAGATATTATGTGTGTCAGAGCAATGCAGGCTTACTTTATTTCATTCAAGGTGATAAAATAACGCACAAGGATCTTGGTGCTGGTGGACCAATTATATATATTATATAAATATATACCAATTATATAAATATATTTTGGAAGAAAAATCTATTTTTTTAAAGAACTAGAATACAAATTTATAGGCTCGTGCGCTGCCAAAAAATGAGCCGGATGTGTTGTCAACAGACGTTTTTCATGATACTGGCATGTAGGTACGTGTTGGGATCGAGCACTAGGGGCGCAGCAGGAACTTATCAGGAGAAAATCGAAGAAATAATAGTCCTGCCTGGTTTGGCCATTATTGCGCCCCCCAGAGTCTACGCCCTATGCCTGGGCACCGGTGGCACCGCCCTATTTACGTCACTGGCACTTGGCCCCCATGGGCCCAAAGTCTCCACTCCAGACGGCTCAAATATGTAACCTGTTCCAAGGGTTGCTATTAAATTCCCAAAGGAGACTTCATAAAACGCTCCGCACGCGCCCGCAGCGGGAGTCGAGTCGTGGTGTGATGGGTCTTTAATCGCATTGTTAACACAGTTATTGTTCCGTAATTAGACGTAGGTATATAACAATGCATAGATATACATTTTATACAGGCTAAAACTAAAATTTATAATGTCTGCTTTCTTTTCGTTCTTTTTTTGCTCTTTCTTTTCTTTCTTTTTTTAACCGACTTAGAAAAAAGGAGGAGGTTCTCAATTCGTCGGGATCTTTTTTTTTTTTTGCTTTTTTCTATGTATGTTCGCCGATTACTCCGTCATTTATAATCCGATTTACGTGATTCTTTTTTTTTTCGACGCGGAATAGCTTCCAATTGGTCCCCTAAAAATTTTACATAGTTTGGCCAAGTAGTTTTCATTTTATGAACATTTTTCATGAAAATAATTTTCACTCCATTCCATATGTACACCGATTACTCTGAGATTTATGATTCGATTTACGTGATTCTTTTTTGTTCGACGCGGGATAGCTGCCATGTGGTCCCCTAAAAATTTGACATAGTTTGGCCCAGTAGTTTTCATTTTATGAACATTTTTCATGAAAATAATTTTCACTCCGTTCCATATGTACACCGATTACTCTGAGATTTAGGATTCGATTTACGTCATTCTTTTTTTGTTCGACGCGGAATAGCTGCCATGTGGTCTCCTAAAAATTTGACATAGTTTTTTTAAGAAGCGCGTCACCATTCATAGGTCCTCCCATACATAGCTAGACACTAAAAAGTAACAAATAAAAATAAAAACTTCGTTTAAAAAAACCGACTTCAAAAACTAAAAAACTAAAATGTATAAAATAACTTATTTCTAAAGCTATTATTATTAATATATATTATCTAAAACATCTTGAAGTCGGTGCAAAGTAAAACATAAAAATTACTATATTTTGAATATTACTAAGCACCGACTTTAAGATGTTTTAGATAATATATATTAATAATAATAGCTTTAGAAATAAGTTATTTTATACATTTTAGTTTTTTAGTTTTTGAAGTCGGTTTTTTTAAACGAAGTTTTTATTTTTATTTATAATAAATAGATTCGCGTTTGACCGACATTGCGCCTTATCTCAGGCGGAAGTGCAGTCTAAGGTGGAGCACGCTTACCTAGAAGATACCTGTTCACGCGAGAGTTAAAGATATCTAGATTGTATTCTTCAGGAAAAACAGACGACGGTAAAGAGTTCCATTCTTCAGCGGTACGTATGATGAATGTGGAAGCATAGCGTTTCGTCCGCTTCGTTGGTATTTCCACCATATATCGGTGGTGTAAGTGCGTACGTCTGCTTGTCCGGTGGTAAAATGGTGAGGGATGAACCAGTCCATGTAATTCTTTGCGTAACTATGTTCTATATCTCAGTCTTTCCTTCACAACAAAGCGCAGGGTCGACGGGAGGAGAGGTTTTTTAGTGGGTATTGAGGTTGCTCGGCCGTGCGGCATCGCTCTGAGTCTTCCACACTCCTCAGTGTCAAGCCATCGCGGACGAAGCGCAAACAAAGCATACTATTGCTAGCGTTATCGCCCCCGGTGGATGCGCGCCGTTTCCTAGTGACGGCCCTGAGAGTGCGTAAATCGGTCAGCATTTTTCCTCGCCTCAAACAAAAAAAAAAAAAAAAGTCCATGTAATTCCGAGGCACACTCCCGAAGTGTATCCTATAGAATACCGACAAACTAGCGACTTTACGTCAATGACTTACGCTCTGAAGCCTCTGGTCGATATTCTTTATATTGATTGTCACTTTCCCATTCAAGCTTCCACGGCATTAACTAGGTTTTTTAAATAAGCCGTTTCCTCTATTCAGGTTCAAGGCAGAGGTTTTTCTTTTTACAAGCTTTTACTTAATTTGCAATGGATGTACCTATGTATGTATGTAAGTTCCGGTGGAATATAGCAAGTTAAATTTGACCAACTTCTCGGTTTCCGATTTAGCTGAAATTTCCCACGCATATGTATATCGCGGGTAATAATGCAATAATATGGTAACATGGACCTGATCTGATGATGGAGTCGGAAGGTGGCCATAGGAACTCCTGTACTAAACAAGACAGACCCGTCGTGTTTGGGCTCGTTTTTCTTGTCTTGGCTAGCACTCTGCTTCAACATGATATCCAGGATCTCAAAACCTTGTGTTTAAAAACTTTTTTGAAAAACAAGTTATTTCTCTTGTTATTAAAAATTATATCTTATTTACTATCTATAATACATCTTTCTGTCTAAGTTATTTTAAAATACTGTCTAAGCTGCTCATGTGCCTGGTCAGGATTCGAACTACTTAAAACGAAACGTGGACGCGTTAGCGACATCAAGCAGCAAGCTAATTTAAAATTCATTCCCACACGAACTTGAATCACAACGTTAACACCTCGTAATACCCTCAATAAGGTTCCCATCCAGTGGTGTGGAATAAACCAATATCGCACGCGCCCCCATTCACTTGATTTGCTAAACAAACACAATATCTCGTTAGATCGGCTTAACGCGAATTCCGACATCTACTGTCATTGTTAGCTTTTGATAGAAAGAAAAAAATAAAAGAATCTAGCAGAAAATGAAACCGACTTCAAGAGTTAATAAAAATAAAATTTAAATATTTTCGACAACATTTTGAAGTCGGTGCCCAGTAATGAATGAATGAATGAAGGAATGAATGAATGAATTAGTGAATGAATATGCCTAATTGTGTTGTTACAATACAATAGGCGGTCTTAACGTTATTAACGATTTCTTCCAGACAAGCTTTGGATGGACAAAAAATTTGATAAGAACAGTGGTATGTTGCATTATTCTCACTACCGAATCAGTATCTTATAAATATATATGCTTAAATACATTATGTAATATACATACATTAATCAATACATATAATAAAACTGTAGAGGTCGAATTTCTGTACAATGAAAAAAAATCCTAAAAAACCGAGTCAGGGGGATGTAAGAAGTGAAATAGAACTAATTTAGACTTTTTTGCAAATTTTTTGTTTCTCTGTTTGTACGGGCTAATCTCCGAAACGACTGGACCGATTTAAATGAAATTTTATAGTGGTAGCTTTTATCCCTGGTCAACATATAGGATACTTTAATCCCGAAAAATCAAAGAGTTCCTGAGGGATAGTTCAAAAACTTCAGTTACGCGGACGAAGTCGCAGATATCAGCTATTAAAATATAAAAATTATACTAATATGATATATGTAAATAAAATATAATAAAATACACTTACATAAATAAATATAAAACTAGAGAAAGCTGAAAATAAATGCTGCTGCATCTTTAACTTTAGCTAAGTAAATAGAAAAAAAAAAAAAATTGTAAATTGTAGTAATTTTTTGTGTTGCTTGGCACCGACTTCAAAATGTTGTCAAAAATATGTATTACTTGCTTTTTAGTTACTTCTGAACCCGTGCAAGAACGGAGAGAGAATGGAATCTCCTGCGGCCGGGCGGCCTGTCGTGATTGGCGACAAAACAACCCACAGCCAGGTGGTAAGGTATGTGCTCGTCTGGATAGCCACCACCCCTAGAGTATGCCGCCGTAACAACTTTGAGTTCTGTTCCGGCATTAGTGGTAGCACCTTTGGTGTTAAAGGTGCCCATAGGCGATGGTAACCGCTTTCCATCAGGTGAGCCGTCTGCCTGTCTAAAAAAAAAGAACTCTATACGAACCTAAACGCTGGCAACGCATTGGTATCTCTGGTGTTGCAAACGTAACCACTTTACATCAGATGTGTGTGTTTGTATTAACATAATTTTTATTGTAACACTATCGGTCTTGGCTGCCGTTGTCCTGCTCTGAACAAAATTCTGGAACCCGATTCCAGCGCCACCTACCGGGTCTAATTGTGAATCTAAATAATCCCGGGACCCACTCCAACACACATAATCCCTAATTTTATATAGCCTGTATTAATCAGGGATAATGTAGCATTCGAATGGTGAAAGAATTTTTGAAATCGGTCCAGTAGATTTTGATTTTATTCCTTACAAACTCTACAGAAGTTTCAGATTTCATGATATATAAGCTACTGATTAACACCAGTCTCACCTTTTTACATCTGGGCCCAAGAATGTATGAAAGCGTCTCAGTCTCCTTTCACGAATTCAACTAACTTGATGATAAATATAAGTATATAGACGAAAAATTGATAAAAATATTCAAACGATCCGTACACGTTGCAATTGGTTAGCAAAAGGTGAATTTTATAAAATGACCACTATTGCGATGCTGCTGACGTTGCTTGCTGTCTCCTTTCTTCCGCTTGCTAAGGTATGTACAGAAGAGCAAAAAAAGATAGCAGGCGGTTTTAAATTATTTAATCGTATTACCATTCGTTCCATTCCTTTAAGAATTTTCATTATAATTACTTATTAATCGCGCAACAAACAAATAAAAAAAACATGCAGTGGAATTGATAACTTCCTTTACTTTTAAAGTCGGTTAAAATTAGTCTATTTCGAGAACTGGACAAAAATAGATACGCAATACTGTTTCACCCTTTTGGAAATTTTTGTTACGTCAAATACATAAAGTCTATACACAAAAGGCTAGTTAATGCTACCCCCGCGAAGTTGTCCGCTCCAATGCGCCCTTTGACCGGCTGATTCGATTAGGCCCCATTGTGGTTTCATGAAGAGAATTCGAAAATATTTACAGACCCAAAAATATTAGAGAAATTCAGTCGAAATGTCAGAAATAAAAGGTTTTTCTTCTATGTAAGGTGAACCTTACTTATAATAAACTAGCTGCTGCCAGCGGCTTCACTCGCGTAAATTAAAAATAGTCATAGTTTATCCTGAAAAAAATTTAAAGGTAGCCCCCCCTCCCCAGTTTAACCACCTTAAGGATAGACTTTTCAAAAAACGCCGATATGTCTGTGCATTTATTTCTAACCAAAGCAGTTTTTTTTCTGAAGTTCAGCAGACAGGCAGACGGCCCACTTGATGGAAAGCGGTTACCATCGCATATGGACATTTGCAACACCAAAAGTTCTACAAATGCGCTGCTGCTCTCTTAAGGGAAACTAGAACCTGGTCACTAATGCCGGAACACAACTCGAGGTTGTTATGGCGAATTACTTTAGACCAGGGGTGGTAGCCATCCAGTCGGACAAATGCCCTACCACCTGGCTGTAGGTTATTTTGTCGCCTCTTATGACAGGCCGCTCGGCCGCAGGAAATTGTATTCTTTCGCCGTTCCTGCACGGATAGTGGTTCTTAAAATATTGTACTTTTTACTTTAAAAATTATGGAATTTCATACAAAATTTTAATCCCCTATTTTACCTCTTAGGGGTTGAATTTTTCAAAATCCTTTCTTACTGAGTTGAGTCAAGTTCAGCAGACAGGCAGACGACCCAGCTGATGGAAGGTTGCCCATGGTCATTTATCAATGTGCTGCTGCTCTCTACAGGGAAACAGGAACCAGGGCTTGGAAACGATTTCAATTACCTTTAAAAATATAGGTAATTAACGGTATTTTCGAAAAAAGGTAACGCCATACCGGTATATTTTTTAGCGTTAATTATATAATTTTAACGTTATATATAACGTTATACGTATCGGTAATTTTTATGTTATTTCAAGCGACGCTACTATTTAAAAATTGACTTTATTTCAACTGCAAGTTACCGAAACAACGACAAACACAACTCTAAATAACGCTTTAAATTCCTTCGCCTATCCATTGCCCACAATTTGCGCCATGATACGTACCGAAAACTTATGACGCCTGCACACACTTCATCCTATTGTGATAATTCTTTTACGGTGCAGGCTGTCAAACTTTGGAATATGCTGCCTCTTACTTACTGTCAGAGAGGCCAAATCCTTACCAACATTTAGAAATTTGCTCATTTATTTGTCCACAAATAGCTATGTTTGGCTTACGGAATATAATCATGCTAATACATTTATTATAATAACTTATGTATTATTGTATTTATATGACTTTCTATATATGTATGTATTTGTATGTTTATTTCTTAAATTATTTTGAGTATTTATGTATCTATTGCCTTTTTCCTGCACCACCTATTGCGCCTGATTAAATTTCTTTCAAAATATTGTAAATATGGTCTGTTTTTGTAATTGTATATTTTGGTGTGCAATAAAGTGTTATCTCTTTCTCTTTCTAATTATTACTCGCGCTCTTAGCACAGAGACGAAACATAGTTTGACGGTAAAATTATCGATTAAAATAGCATTAACGTTACATTTTTTTCTGGTAAAATGGTTATTTTGAACGGTAAATTTTATAACGATATTTATTTTTGCCGTTATCTGAAATTAGTTATAAATAACGATACCACATTTTTACCGGTATTTCAAGCCTTGACAGGAACCTGGCCACAAATGCTGGAACCAAACTCAAAGTTGTTATGGCCGCATACCCTAGACCAGGGGTGGTAACCATCCAGACGAGCAAGTACCCCACCACCTGGTCATGGCCGCAGGAATTTGTATTCTTTCTCTTTTCCTGGACATACTGAAATATTAGTCATATCTTTGTATCATTCATGGTGGTGTTACAAGAATGGATAAGGTGAGAAATGAGTGCATAAGGGGATCTTTGAATGTTGCACCCGTGACTGAAAAATTGAGAGGAGGAAGACTAAGTTGGTATGGGCATATAATGAGGAGGGATGAAAGTCACGTGACAAAAAGAATGTTAAACTACAAGATAGATGGGTACAAATAAAGGTAGACCAAAAAACGATGGATGGATTGTGTGAAGGATGATATGATGATATGTGGTGTGACTGAAGATGTACCTATGTCAGAGGAGAGGAGTGTGGAAGGAAAAGACGTATTGTGCTGACCCCAAATAATTGGGATATGGTGAAAGTAAAGAGAGAGAGGGAGTCATTCTCATATTCATTCACAGTATTGTTACGAGTAGCGGGACTCGAATTAAAATGCCGTTAGAATTATTATAGTGTTTATTAGAACAATACAAACACGTATAAACACAGGTACAAATATAACCGAACACAACAAATCCAAACGTAATGCAGAAGGTCGTAATTCAATAAAACGTGCAAAGTCCTTCACTATTATATTTCCGAATGTATACATGTCACGCTCGTATCATAGTCGAAGCTCAACTGCCCCCTCTCCATCAGCCCGTCATTTCATACTTCACAAATGCAAAAGAATCCGCAACACCTGGCTAATGATACTAATGAGCGAGTACAATAGGACAATAGGCTATTCTCCACAATAATTAGAAACGTATGCCAATAAATAAGTGAACAAAAGAAGACGATCATAAAAGGATTACAATTAGTTCAAATGCCGACAGGTAATAAAATATGCTTTTATACATCGGTACGTGGAATTTGTCTTTGTCGGCGCCTAGGTTGTAACAGTATTATAAATGCAGTTCAATAACATTTTCTTAGTTTTAATTAATCCTTTTATGTTATGTCTATTATGGGATTCTCTTTGCGAATTACTTCTTTTTGTATATGACGGCTACTCTGAAATCGGGTTGAGCCACTTTCATTCTCAAGGTGCGCGCAACACCAATAAGATTTTTCGAAGCCTCGGTCAACGCTCGGAAACTTGAGTGGGACGTGAAAAACCGCAGGCCGCGCGAAGCAAAAACCTCTGGGACGCGGTGCGTTTGGTTAGAGAGGGACATGTGCACGCGCGAAAGGGAGGGAAGAGAAAAACCTGCGCGGGCACAGCAAAGCTCTGCATATCTGGGAATTGGATGACATAGAGCAAGTAAAATTTTTGACACAGACAGAACTATCGTTAATTAAAATTGAATTCGTTTGTGGGATAATATGATTTGTCTTTTAGTAATTTATTTAGGGCCGCTTGCATAACGTTCGTTAAATTTAATTGAGAAACACAAAACGCATTTAACACCTTTAAATACAATTATCTTCTTGCACAACGCAAAAACTCGATCAGTGCGATACTGATACGACGCTCTTACAAAATATCGCTGTGATACTACTAACACTATTCCAACCTAAAGGCAGCCAATGTGTTGACTTCGCTCCTGATGTTGCATGGGTGGCAGTAACTTTCCATTTTCCATCAGATGGCCGTCTGCCTGATTTACAGTTACGCATTAAAAAAAGTTGCAATTGTAAATTTCTTTTATAATTATGACATTTGCATTTTATTCTGTATAAATAGAATCATCATATCAATATCATATCAATATAAATTTTATAGACATAAAATAAATCTACACTACAAAAATGCAAGATGCCCGCATCTTTCCCGGATAAAAGATAGCCTATGTGCTGCTCCAGACATGTAAAAAATCATACTTCAAAGACTACATGTCTCCTAGACATGGGGGTTGCAGAAGGGAGAAGTACTCTTCCCCCCTTCCCCCTCAACCCCCATTACTTAAAATTCAGTGACCACTATATGTAAAGTTTAACCTTTACATTTATTTATTACTAATCCACATAGTGTTAAGACGGTTCTGGTAAAGCATTGGTCTGAATATCAACGGGCTGTAACGGGTTACGGTTTTTACATACAAAGGGTTTTAAACTAATTTATTTTCTTATAAAATTTCCTCTTTTTAATTTAATTAATACAATGTAAATTATTTACTAGCAAGCATTATAAATATCTATATGTGGAAACAATTAAATGGTTATAGATTTTTAGTAGTATGTACTTATAAACCATTTGTTTTCCGAATAAAATAAAATATGTCACCGATCCGATTCTAGTGATGCAATGTATCGTATCTGAGATTTGTTTAATCTATGCGATCAAAGCGCTCCGCCGCCGTATGTCCCTTTGATGTCTCCGTGCAAAAACACAGTCGCATTTGTGACTAGTCGCCAAAGCGAATCGCAAGACCTAGATTCACTTTTAATTAATTGGTATGCAATTTCTTACACCATTTTTTTTTCTTTAGTAGGAGGTATAAGGGTTTGCGGCCTATCTGATGGATAGTGGACATATGTAATACTTGTATCAACTCAGAAGGGTTTATGGTAGTAAAATAACAGCAACTGGTCACAATAATTTATATTCAAAGAACCTTACAATCAATCAGAGTAACTTAAGCTTTCCGTTTAACATTAGCCCACTTACCACTTTTTACATATCTATTCTAATTACATACATACATATATAACTTAACGCCACGTCCCTTGCGGGGTAGGTACGAACAACAGAGCACCATACAGGCTTATTCTTACACACCTCACTTGCTTCTTTGACATTCGTAGCTCTTGTCATGCACGCTCGTCTGTTCTTAAGGCTCCTGACATCACTTTCTGCTAGTACACGATCAATTTGATCATGGAAGGTGTGTCGTGGCCTTCCGCGACTTCTGAATCCATCCACTTTTGCATTGTATATCTGTTTAGTTATTCTTTCATCATACATTCTTTCCACATTCCCGAACCACTGGAGCATTCCTTTCCTTACCTTCACCCCGAGACTCTCTTTCAGACCAACTCTCTTTCTTACTTCGGTATTACGAACTATTATATAGAATATATACGTATATATTCTATTCTAATTATAATGAATAAAGACTGATTTGTAACAATAAATAGAAGATAAATAAGTTCCTATGAATAAAGGTCCTTTTAAAACACACTTATATTGAATTTTACTGGCAGCCCTAAATTTAAAGCTTATTGTTTTGGTAAACAGCTGTCATAAGATGGCGACCTAATTTATTTATTTATAAAAGAAGAGCCAATGTTACCATAAGGCTTTAAATGTAATAATACATCAATATTGTATTGCCAGTGCTTATACTGGCAAAGTTACCACGCTCTTAATATAACATTGGCCCACAATTTGTTTGTCAATTTTGTGAGATTTGCACTCTATGCTCATGCGAAATCATTTAAATTTCAATTGTAAACGTTTACAACCCACGGAAAATCCATATTTTTTATTAATATCCAGTCAAATTGAGACGATATGTACAAAATTGTTCGCATGGCGGGACAAAGTTACCCAGATTGACGGTTTTAACGCATACCTATTGTACACTAACACTGAACACTCGACAAGCATTTTTAGAACACCACGCCATCCCTCCAACAATTTAAAAGTACATGAAACTTAGCCATTGGCCCGACCGATAGCGGATTGAAGTCATTGATAAAATATTTTAATTAAAGGGTTATGAATGAAAAGAATCTGATACGTTATTGTTTGGAAATTCTAAACAACATTTTATACAAGATTTAATTGTCGTTAGAATTACTATAGAATTTATTAGAACTATACAAACACGTATAGCGTAGAAATATAACTAGGCGCAACCAGTTCAAACTGCGCGATTCAATAACACGCGCAAAGTCCGTCACTATATCGCTTATCGAAGGAACGTCTTGCTCGTATCGTAATCCCCGCTTGACTGCCCCCCTCCCCGTTCGGGCATCGTTTTATCCTAAACTGTACAATACAACAAAGGACGGCGTGGACTCAGGTTTCCGAGAAACTGTAATCTGCACACCTGCGACGGGTAAACAAGTACAATAACAATAGGCTATTGTCTAATTGCAAATTTTAAACACGAAGTAAACAAAAGAAGTACAAATGCGGGAAATTTAATAAAACAGGTTTATGGCAGGCAGGTGTGCATCCACTTTTTGTCGGCATGTAACAATATATATATATATATATATAAAAGAAAGTCGTGTTAGTTACACTGTTTATAACTCAAGAACGGCTGTACCGATTTGGCTGAAATTGGTGGGGAGGTAGTTTAGAACCAGGAGACGGACATGATACTTTTATACCGTTTGAACTGGTAGGTGACGCTGAGATCGAGATTCTAGAATCCTCCTTATCACCTGGACCGATTTTGTTTTTGTGTGCGTCCCCGTATGGTTTAAATCCACAATTGGAACCGGTAGGTGGCATTGGAATCCGGCCCCTACATTTTTATTTTTTCAGAGCAGGACAACGTCTGCCGGGGCCGCTAGTATTATATAAAATATTATACTCAAAGTTTTACATGTAATAAAACAAACCGAATACAGTATAAATCTATCACGTCTGCCAACATGAAAAAGTTAAGTACTAAGGCCCGATTCCTTTATCTTACCGACCGTTCATTTGCCCTTGTTGGCGCCATATACACCGTGAAAAGAAAAAATATTGTGTGTGTACTTCTGTACACGCGTTAGAAGTTATACCTACTTCTTTGGCGTAACAACATAAAAATCTTTTCAAAAATTTTATCTTTCGCCTTATTCTACGTTTGTAGAAAAAACGACACTAACAATAGAAAAACTAAAATGTTGACTATAGCTAACTTCAGGGTGTTGGTTGACTATAGCTAACTTCAGGGTGTCGGTTTTTCGTGATGGTGTGCGCGCGCATTGTAAAAATTTACTCTCATCATTTTTCCCTAACGCGCCAAAAGAAGTATAACTTAAAAAAAACCTCGTTTAAAAAAACCGCCTTCAAAAACTAAAAAACTAAAATGTATAAAAAAACTTATTTCTAAAGTTATTATTATTAATATATATTATCTAAAACATCTTAAAGTCGGTGCTTAGTAATTTGCAAAATATAGTAATTTTTATGTTTTACTTTGCACCGACTTCAAGATGTTTTAGATAATATATATTCATAATAATAGCTTTAGAAATAAGTTATTTTATACATTTTAGTTTTTTAGTTTTTGAAGTCGGTTTTTTTACACGAAGTTTTATTTTTTATTTGTTACTTTTTAGTGTCTAGCTATGTATGGGAGGACCTACGAATGGTGCCGCGCTTCTTAAAAAATATAGAATCCAAGAACTGGGAATAAAAAATGTACATAAAATGAAAACTACTGGGCCAAACTATGTCAAATTTTTAGGGAACTACATGGCAGCTATTCCGCGTCGAACAAAAAAAGAATCATGTAAATCGGATCATAAATCACGGAGTAATCGGCGAACATACATAAAAAAAGCAAAAAAAAAAAAAAAAAAAGATCCCGACGAATTGAGAACCTCCTCCTTTTTTCGAAGTCGGTTAAAAATAGTATTAATATCTTCCCATTGTCCTTTCTTTGTCTTTCCTATCTGCCACAACACTCGCGCGAACGACACGCACAATGGGAAGAACTATGTCTATGGCGCTGCGCTTCCGCATCTGTCAAAATGTCATACACTCTTGCAACGCGACCGCCTGTAGTACTTTTACGTGTGAAAAATAAAAATATCAAAATACGAACCAGCAAACCCAGCAAACAAGTGAGTGTTCTTTACTCTATCGGTTAAACTTTGACATACGCTCCTTACAAGTAATGTCAAAACTCAACCAATGGTGAGGTAAGTGAAAGTATGGTGCGCTAGGATCGGACTGGGCTTAACTACGTTCTAAGTCTCAGACCTTTCCTTTCACAATAGTGCGGGGCACATCGGATGAGGGTGGTTGTAGTGAGTATTGGTTGTCTGCCCGTGCAGCTTCCCTGAGTCGCCACACAAGCTGATCAATTGCGATCGAATTATGACGAGAAATCAAGTAATTCCCTCGCATGCGATAACGGTCTAATCCCTTGCAAAGGACCCAGTATTGTGCGTAAACAGCATTTCCCCCGCTTAAAAAAAAACAAAATTCAAAGCATGTTACCAATGATATAGGAACCGACGGTAAGGGCTTACTTCTCTGTATTCTCAATGCGTAATATGTAATTAGCAATAAAAAGTCAGGTAAGTAATAAAATGTTACATGAAAATGACGTAAATGAAGAGAAAATATTGTGAATTTAGTTGTATTGTCATATTTAAACAATAAGAAATACTAATTTATTTATTAACTGCACCACCGTCTGTATTACAAATCAATTAATCCCTGCCAAGGGTTGCCTGGAAGAGATCGCATCTTAGAGATAAGGCCGCCCGTTGTATCTTTTATCTTTACTGCTATTGTATATACTCTACTTCTTCGTAATACCCAAGTAAGAAAGAGACTTGGTCTGAAAGAGAGTGTCGGGGTGAAGGTAAGGAAAGGAATGCTCCGAAGGTTCGGGCATGTGGAAAGAATGTATGATGAAAAAATGACTAAACAGATATACAATGCAAAAGTGGATGGATGCAGAGGTCGCGGAAGGCCACGACACACCTTCCATGATCAAATTGATTGGTACTAGCAGAAGGTGATGTCAGGAGCCTTAAGAACAGACGAGCGTGCATGGCAAGAGCTATGAATGTCAAAGAAGCAAGTGAGGTGTGTAAGAATAAGCCTGAATGGCGCTCTGTTGTTCGTGCCTACCTCGTAAGGGACCTGGCGTGAAGTTATGTATGTATGTATGTACTTCTGTATATACTTTGGTGTAGGTACAATAAAGAATACCTATCTATTTAATTTATTTATTATTATTTCACATATTTATTTGTTTTCAATTTTTTTTAATTTTTCTTTATATACATACATACTATATACAAAAAAACATAATTTTAAAAAAATGTGATAAATCGATGTCCGCTGGTAGCAGGGCCTAGGGTCCAAGCTACCGGTGGTTAAGGCTCCAGAGACAGAAATCTCCTCACGATACGGGCCGTGTCCAGCAGGGCTAACTTCTGCATCCGACCCTTCACCCAGGTACCAAGCGAGAGCCTTAAATTTTTTTATTATTATTATTATTTATGTAGGTATAATTAAAATTTGTATCTAATTCATAGCTCAAGTATAAGATATTGCTACAAAATATTTTCTTAAGTTTTCGCGACTTGTATACAAGACATAATAAAACTACGTTTTAACGGTTTTAAGTGCGGTTAATTATTTGATTTTGGTTATTCCGAAGTTTCGGCTGCTTTTCAGTGGCCGCGGTCACGGACAACAAATCCAGTCGAGCAAATAGTCTACCACCTGGCTGTGGGTTGTTTTGTCGCCTCTTACGACAGGCCGCCCGGACGCAGGAAATTGTATTCTTTCTCCGTTCCTTCACGGATGATATTAAGGCATTAAGGCAATTAGTTTGCGCCCCCTAGATCCCTGCTCTCGGGTGACAGGCACCTATTACACCCCCGGATAAAAACGGCCCTGCTCAAAAGAGATCTATAATTTAAAAGATTTTTTGATAAATACCATACATACTTTCATATCCATTTAGTATATTTCGACGTTACAAACAGATACTTCAATTCTGTTTATGTTTTAGATGAATAATTTTAAAACACTAGCGGTGCCAGCGATATAGAAATACTGATTTATAGTTCTTAAAACTAATTCATAACCTATACATACATACCTTCGTACATACCATCACTATTTTACAAAACAGCAAGATATTCTTTAATTAACAACAACAAAGTCGTGTTGCTTCAATACCTAATAACTCAATGATAAATTGACATGTTACGAATACTTGACGTTTAAAAACGCGTGCTCAAAAGGCTTAAGTCAATTTAACTCCATTTATTGGAGTAATTATGATTGTTTCATTTGATGCAATTATTGCGGACGTTTAACGTACGACTAGCGCCATCTGTTATTGAGTAGTGAAACTATCGTTGTATTTGCTTGATATGCAGTTACATACAAAATCTAGTGTGATCTAAGAAAAAATGCAAGAACAAATTGTTTGAAAACGAGAACAACGATTGTGGATAGTTTTAAGCAAGAATAAGAAAGCAGAAAGTCGAATTAACTGTACACTTATAACTTACTTACTTACTTACAAATAGTGCACCTTATAGATTATATATGGGCCCGCCTAACGTACATTCTTATAACGTCATAAGTATCTATTACAAACTAGTAGTCGCCGGTGGTCGAAATTCGTGATAATTAAGGTCAAAGACTATACTAAGACTTCTATAATCACTGATTTCGCCAAGGCTTCACTGTTAATTTGACTTGAACAATAAACAAAAGAGTATATGCGTGTGTCAAATACATGGTAGTGTGTGGAATGATTTTTATTGATTTAATGTATTTTTTATGTTTATAATTATGCATTTTAATATCATAAAAAATATTGGCATTCGTCGTTTCTTCTCTAAATAAACTATAAGTGTGCGAAATTTCATACTCGTCCGTCCGCGCAATTTTCGTAAAAATGGGTACAAAGTTATTATTTGTATTTATGTATCTATTGCCTTTATCCTACAGCACCTATTTCACCTAATTCAAATTATGCTCAATAGGATGCCTGGAATAGATAGCTTTGACCGATACGGCCGCCTATTGTATTTCCTAGCCTGTGACATGCATATACCGACGGACAGACGGACGAAACATAAGCCAATTTTATAATAGTTCCGTTTGTACAAAAGTAATCACGAAACTAAGACATCAACCAATTTTTTTATCTCTTACCATAAACACACGATACGCTAAAACCATTAAATAAATTAAAAACCTGACAACATATTTGTTAAGAAAATTACTTAACCTAATTGAAATATAATCACGCAAAGTGTGTGGTGTGTTAATAATTTTAATCAAATAAAAACATTAATAAAATTGTTTGAATAGTTATATAACTAAAGCGGTGACACACTTTATTTAATAACAATTTCACTTACACATATTTTGAAAAAAAAACTTAGGTCAGTTCAAAGCTATCTTAACACACTTATCTGTACCAAAAGACTTCTATCAAAAACACATTCTGACTTTAAAAGCAACATCATAACATCTAGAAGTCGAAGAATTTTGAAAATTTGTTATCGTTTTTTTTATGTTTCACTAGACACCAACATCAAGATGTTGTAGAATATAAATATTTATTTTTAATTACTTATGAATTTGGGTCTTTTTTGCTAGAAATATTTAATGTTTCACTTTAAAATTACATATAAATGGTATCCAATAACAATGAAATTTATACAAAACTATATTGAAGTTGTACTGAATGCAAAACAAAAAGAATCATCAATATCAGATCAGAAACGTAGTAAAATTATATATAGATTGAATGCCCTTTTTTGTAGAAAGGGATATCCATTTGCAGACCCCCCGATGGAGAGACTTCGACGGAAGAGTGTGGGACTGGCCCGCCAGAAGGGCCGGAATACCCAATAAAAGACCTTGGTGCTATCTGAAAACATGTGCCGGGCCGACAGGATGTAAGATTTTCTTCTGCAACCCCGGCTGGATGGATTGAATTCCCTAACAATTATTATTGATACCAGATTGAGCCACAGCGAAAATTGGGGGGTGTTTTTTAAATATCGATTATATTGTCATCATTATATTAATACGTGAAGCAAAAACATTCCACGAAAGTTGCGCGGACGGAGGAGTATAAAAATTCGCACACTTATAGTTTATACAGAGAGGGAGTGCAAAATGCTATTTTTTTTTTTTAATTACACAAAAACTACATTAAATGTATATGTAAAAACATTACACACACATACTACCTCAAGACGTAAAACAAGCCAAGTCCAATAACATCATCTCATCAATCAAATATCTCAAATTTGTAACTGAATAATATTGTTATTTAGTTGGATGTTTGGGATGTTCCTTTATGTTTACATATGTATTAGTATATTACATCTATTGCATACCTACTCCCATCCATACCGAGTTTTTGTCCATCCAAAGGTTTTCTGGAAGAAATCGCTCCCAGCGATAAGACTGCCCATTGTACTTATTATTGCGATTGTATGTACCTACGAATTTATTTTATAACATTGTGTGCAATAAAGTAGCTATTATAATATTCTATTCTACCATGTATTTGACACACACACGCATATATTATACTGTTTTGTTTATTGTTAATGTTAAATTAACTGTGTAGCCTTGGCGAAATCTGTGATTATAGAAGTATAGTCTTCGACAACAGAACCTTAATAATGTTAATAATTTGAATTACTTATGGTCGAATTTCGAACACTGGGCGACCACTAGTATAGACAAAATGCCAACTAAACAAAAAACAACATTCGGCATACTGTCAATGCGTGTAAGAATACACGCATTATTACTCGTCAAGGTGTTTTCCTCAGCTGTCCGCCCTTTAATGGCGGCCAAGCCCCACCCTTGGTTTAACTACAAGGGTGGAAAACCGTCTTTGTATTGGCTAACAATTCCTAAGTAAAGATCACGTTCAACTTTTGACTTTAGAATTTTGGAAATCTAGATGCAATAATCTTTAATGTCTCAATTTTTAAATTTATTTACATCCAAATATACATACATTTCAAACTAATGCCATAAATCACTTATTTATTATATACTTATTAGTAACATTATATTCTATTTATAATCTCTTATGACTATACCAAGAATATATATATATATAATAACTTCACATGAGAAGTTAACAGTGTAATTACAATGAGATTTTAATAAAATCTTAAAGAATATAAGCTTGCCGATGACCACTTGCTATTATTGTATATACTCGTTTAAAGAATATACAATTATAAATTAAAATAATAAATTTATTGCAAAAACTATTTATGTAACCTTTTTTGTCAACCCTACTGACCATCCACGTGTGACATTATGAGGCTATCGTACGCAGAAGGTTTGCCACCTTCTGCGTACGGGTAGTAGAATAGAACACTCTTTATTGTTCGCCACAAACACATGAAACGAACAACTTACAGTAGTCACATTGAAGTTTCGCTTTAATAAGCAATATAAATATTTTGATAAATTTATGATTTAAATAAAAATATAACTCATGCTGAACGACATCATCCGCCGAGCTCTTGTCAGCGTCGGCGTACTAGCCATTCTACACCCCCATAGCCTGGTACGTTACTATGGCAAGAGAACGGACGGAATATCACTCGTCCTTTGAAAGATGGTGCGACCGCTAGTGTGGGATGCGACCTGTGTTGACACACTGGACCCGTCACATCTTCCAATGACCGAGTCAGGGGCTTGCAACGCCGCCGTTTCAGCTAAAGACGTCGAACGGCGCATATATAAAGCCTTAAGAAAAGGTTATATATCTGTACTGTTTGGGATTGAAACATTAGGCCCGTGGCATCCATCGGCAAAGAGTTTCGTTAAAGACAAATGTAAGAAACTCTTTGACACTACCCATGATCAGAAGGCTGGCTCATATTTCGCATAACAAGTAAGTATTGCCATACAGCGCGGCAGTGCAGCCAGCCTTCTGCGCACGCTCGCCGTTGGCAGTGATCTGCTACATAGTGTATTCTACATTCGATGTCTTTATAATGTAGACACAGGAACGGAGGATATCCAAAAATGATCTGATCTATCCGTGCAGGAACGGAGAAAGAATACAATTTCCTGCGGCCGGGCGGCCTGTCGTAAGAGGCGACAAAACAACCCACAGCCAGGTGGTAGGATATTTGCTCGACTGGATGGCGACCACCCCTGGTGAAAATATGCCGCCGTAACAACCTTGTGTTGTGTTCCGGCATTAGTGACCAGGTTCCAGTCTCCCTTAAGCAGCAGCACATTTGTGGCACCTTTGGTTATGCAAATGTCTAGGGGCGATGGTAACCGCTTTCCATCAAGTGGGTCGTCTGCCTGTCTGCTGAAGTCCTGCAATAAAAATAAAATAATAAAAATAATGAAGGGTTTTTTCTCGTATAAATTCGAATAGTTTTTACAATAATTCGTTACGATGGTAAATTTTGAACCATGGAGGCTCGAGGTAAGGAGAATCATCTCAGTATATTAAAAAGTGTCCACTGAAGGGCAGCAAATTAAGATGGCGCCATAATAGCAAGTGGAAAGTATTTAAAAATAGCACCACTAATAATTAGAGTAGGATACTAAATTAAAGAAAGACTTCCTCTTTGACATGCATTTTACGAAAATGTAATCGCACTTATATACATACATCTCAATACGAGAAAGTCTCAATACTTTTCCAAATTATAATTTTAAATTTTTCAACCCGGCACACTTCACTTCGTTTATAATTGCTAAATTCATATCATTTCCTTTTCCTACACTAGCGCTATTTTGACGAGTTTTCGAACCATAATTTGCTGTTTATAGGTGGATACTTTTTAAACTGATCCCCCATACTAGATGGTCCTCCTTACCTCTGCCCTCCATATTTTGAACGTATAGAATGCAGTATGAAGTGACTTAAAGTTCGTAAAGTGACGTTTTATCTGTCACTGCTAAATGACGTTTACGTATATGTTGTGAATGTCGTTGTTGTTGTCGATGGCAACGATCCAAAAAGCCAAAGGTGTTGGAGCCATAACCGAAATTGGCGTATTGTGTCTGAATAGTTATTTAAAAGTATTAGAAAATAATATTTTGACTCATACTTATTTATGCATTTATTGTATTCTATCTAATATATAAAATTCTCGTGTCGCAGTTTTTGTAGTTAATTTCCTCCGAAACGGCTTGACCGATTCTCATGAAATTTTGTGTGCATATTGGGTAGGTCTGGGAATCGGACAACATCTATTTTTCGTCCCCCCTAAATGTTAAGGGTAGACCACCCCTGTTTTTTTTTTTAATTTTTAGTTTTTTTTAATTTATTTATGATACAGCATTAAAAAATACATACAACCCTAAATTTTCAACCCTCTATGATCAACCCCTATTTTTTCGGGCAGGACGACGTCTACCGGGACAGCTAGTATCATTATACAAATATCCTAGCCATGAATTACCTACGTAAAAATATGCTAAATAGATTTAAAAATGTAACCATCAGCTAGATCCAACACGACACCAAAGGCCATTGGAATAAAACAAAAAGGTCCCGTTTTCTTATTCTGTTCTCAGAGTTATCGTGTGTACCATCTAATCACGGTAGCTTGAGATAATAAAAGCTGCCTGTTCCCCGAAAGGCCCGCCGTAATTATACCACTGGGTATGTTCCGAGCCGCGGGCGAGGGGCGCTTTCCAGTAGAGTCGACATTTGCAGTAGTAACTCAAGGAAAGGTTCTCAAATTATTTAAAAAAAAATATGCGTTACAGTTTGAGGATAAGTCGCGTGCAGTTGGAGTCGTTTAACGGCGTGTTATACTTACTTTTTATAATCATCGATCTCTGCTCCATACAAAGTACCTTTTTCCACTTCAAATTTCATGTTTAGTGAGGTCTTTTCAGATGATCTAGAAGTTCTAGCTTCCTTGGAAGCCTCAGAAGCTCGTACCTCAGACCGGCCGGGCTGTCAACTAGTTTTGTCTGTGCGTCACTAAATTAGCTGTAACTCCGAAAATAATTCAAATTTCGACAAATCCTTTTAGGGGCATATTCTTATAAGGTTATACTATGAAAATATACAAAAAAACGATTTTGCGAATTTCTAAACCAGAATACAGCAAGCAGGCAAACAGCACAAAGGGAAACCATCGGGGGGAAGACCCCTCCAAATTATTGTCGTACGCGGAATAAATATTCTAGAGAACCGTGGGGTAATTGAATGTGGGAGCTCAAGGAAGTGACAGTGAACATCCCGTCGTTGACGAGTGGCGCGGTAGTAAAAATGAGACGTTAGCGCCTAATACTTAAATGTAGAATATGCAGAGAGAGACAAAGGGTCTCCAAAGGCCAAGCGATTATCGATTCGAATAAAAATGCTAAGCAAATTAAAAATTCGACGCCATCTACTTAAACCAATAATTAATAATAATCTCTGAAGTAGTGGTTCACTGAAAGTCTCCTCGAAGACCCTTGGTTCCACCACGTTAATGAGAGAAGATGATAATAGTGGCGTCTCTGACTCCGTATTCACCTTCAGCGACAGGATCTGGCAGGCTGATCCTCCTCAATTTACCTTTCGGCAGCCTCCTTCCGCGACATAGCGTCCGCACAGGAGGCCACCCCTGCCACCTTAACTCGTCGCGTAACATTTTGGCCACTACGCTGTGCAACGAGAGGTTTCGGTCAATAGAACGAGGCATGAGGGTGTCTCTTTGGCGTCCCCGTGCGGAACATTCCCCCAATGTACGTCAAATTACTGCTGATGATGTCTTTCTAACCAATTTCAGTTACGGCGATCGCTTCAATTATTGGCGGTTCGATGTTCACAAATAGTAGGAATGGCAAGTGAATGAAACCTATAATAATAATATTATAATTGCGAAAGTTTGTTGCTCAATTACACCAGAACGGCTAAACAGATCTGGTTGAAATTTGCCACAGATATAGATTATAGTCCAGAATAACGCTGCGAACTTGCAATTAACGGCTACTACAACTTAATATATAGGAACCGACTGTAAGTGCATGCATATACTACTATTATATATTTTTTTCATAGTCGATAACGTGTCGATACAATTGGTAAACCGCCCTGACTAAAACTCCTTGAGTCACTTCTTCAAAACAACAGCGGCGCAAGGTTTTGGGAAAATGTTAATTCTTATAATAATACATTTATATTGTCATTATTTACTAGTAATCCGTAATTATTACCCTCAGATTGATGAGATACATGAAGCGCTTCTTTTGTGACTTTGTTTTATAGCTGTTTTTACTCATATCATACTACAAACATATCATCTATCTAATATAACTATAACTAACTAACTCCGTTGGCTCAGCGACCCAAAATGTGTCTTGGCCTCCGAGACGAGAACACGCCACCTGTTTCTGTCCTGTGCGATTTCTGGCCAGTTATGGGCTTGAAGCTCACACAGGTCAGCCTCCACTCTGTCCCTCCATCGGCACTTGGGTCGCCCATCCGATCGTCCCAAATAGGCCCTCTTCACGCTTTGATCCTCTCCCATCCGTTCCACGTGACCAAGCCAACGGAGGCGGTGAGATTTAATCTGTCCTATAATGTTAGGCTCGGCCACGAGTTTCTCAATTCTCCGCTGCCATCGTTTCTCCTGAAGGAATAAAACCATAACATGGTAGTTTAATGCTTAACGCTCCCGAGCCTCATTACAATAACGTGCGTTTGAATCCTGGCTGCGAGTAGGTGAGCGGACTGCCAAATTAATTGAGATATTTTTCGGATCGATTCCTATATTTTACCGACCGTTTACTTGCGTTACTATCGGTTAAAAATTGACATAAGCTCCATACAAATGATGTCACAATTCAACTGATGGTAAAGCAAGTTAATGAAGCGGCTATTTATAAAGTAAGAGGTTGTCAAAGGACAAAGGACCCAAGTTCGAATCCTGACCGGAAATCATGCACCACTTAGGAATTTCATTGACTTCATGGCATATTGTTATAATGCCACGTGCTAACGGTAAAGGAAATCGAGATAATCGATCTATGAAACCTATGAATTCCCCTTGGACAAGCGTGGCGGGTATGCTGTCCGTTCCCCTAGAAATGGGAGGCCCGAGTCTAGCAGTGGGTTCTTTCTGGGTTGATATTATTCTTATAGAATCTCTGAATAAATAAAATCTTTGCTTGTTTTTATTACAGAAGCACAGCAGACAGCCCAACTGTGATGGAAAGTGGTCATTGCCGCTTATGGACATTAGCAATACCAGAGGTGCTGCGTATGTGTTGCCGACCTTGAAGGAGAAACTGGAACCTGGCCACTGATGCCGGAACACAAATCAAGGCTGTTATGGCGGCATTTAGACCAGGGGTGGTAGCCATCCAGTCGGGCAAATGCCCTACCACCTGCCCCTGGGTTGTTTTGTCGCTTCTTACGACGGGCCGTCCGGCCGCAGGAGTTAATATTTTGGAATAGATATGACTAGCTGTGCCCGCGTGGAATTTGTTTTCAAAACCCCCCGATTTTGAAACATTCTTCATTGGTGCTCCGCTCCTATTGGCCTTAGCGTGATGATATGTAGCCTATAGCATTCCTCGATAAATGTACTATCCAACACTGAAAGAATTTTTCAAATCGGACCAGCGGTTCCTTAGATTAGCGCGTTCAAACAAACAAACTCTTCAGCTTTATAATATTAGTATAGATATAGAAACTAAAAAAATCCTTTCAATATGGGGGAGTACAAGGATTATAAAGAATATTGTCCGAAAGTGAGATAAGTAAACATTCTGGCGAAAGCGAATAGACAATCATTTGAGCTTAGCACAAAATTCAGTATACATGGTCATTTTTACGCAAACCAAATATGATCATATATGTAATATATGTAACATATTCGAATTCAAATGTTGTTACATTTATAATAACAACTAGCTTCTGCCCGCGACTTCGTCCGCGTGGAAAGTTTTTTTTAACTATCCCACGGGAACTCTTTAATTTTCGGGATCAAAAGTATCCTATATGTTGACCAGGGATATAAGCTACCAGCATACAAAATTTCATTTAAATCGGTCCAGGCGTTTCCGAGATTAGCCCGTACAAACAGAGAAACAAAAATTTAAACAAAATGTAAATTAGTTCTATTTCACTTCTTACGTCCCCCTGACTCGGTTTTTAGCATTTTTTTTCATTGTACAGAAATTCATCCCTACAGTTTTATTATATGTATAGATTTATGTGACTCCATAGTGTTGAGTGCGTGTGTATATGTGCGAAGTATGAATATCTACGTATATATCTCTGGTAAATAAGTATTCTTTTTGAATGATTTACAATTTTTGTTACATAATGTTGTCTTATAGACAATGTAACGGATGCCGTAAAACCTCAACATTATTTTTAAGATACTTTCGAAGGTTAAAAAAGAACGAGCTGCCTCTAAACAGACCGACCGAGATGGTTTTTTATTTATTAAAAAGTCACGTTCGGAAAATGGCTGCGGGCTATTGGCGGGTTAGTAGTGTTAGCAAAAAAGATACAAAATAATTTTCATTTCACGTTTTATAGTATAAAAGAAAAGCTATATAGCTTAGGCATGATTAACTTGGTTAGAAATAATTTTACGATACGTAGCATCTGTAGTAACTTATTTATTAAGTTCTGCTATTGAAGTGATATCTTCTTATGGGAGGGTAAACCGCTTCGTTACGTAACGCGTTACGGCGCCAGTCTGTCTGGTTTCTTTTTCTCTCACGCATACGGCAGCGGTAAAGTAATAACCTAAGCTTTTCTCAAGTTATACAATTTCAATATTGAATAGTTCAACTTAGATTAGTTTAAGTTATCACTTGTATCGGGCGTCCGGAGACGCACACAATTTTTTTAAATTAAGTCTTTCAATTCAGCTATTAATTTTATAAAATTATTTATGTCAAATGAACAAGTACAGAAGAGAAGGAGAAGATGAAGAACAACAACAAGCAAACGAGTGGAACTCACTGCCGGAGTCTGTCTTTCCCGAAACCTACAACCTGGGTGTCTTCAAATCCGGTGTGAATAGGTACCTTCTAGGTAAGCGTGCTCGATCTTAGACCATATCTCCGCTCAAAATCAAGCGAGATAATGGTCAAACGCGAACCTATGTTATGTTTTGAGGTCCTTGGTGGATCAATGAAAGAATTAACTCAATTATTACTATTTATTACTTAGATACTTATATGAACACAGTTTTGTAGAGGAAGCCATTTTTGCAAGAGAGCTAGTGATGTCGACACACATTAGTGATGTGCATTGTAACATAAAATATCGACTGGATTCGATTTCCAACAACCTATACATAATAAAATCAAAACAAATTGACGAGAGGCTAAATAAAACTGTAACAATACTCATTGACAATTGACATCTTTGTCTTCCGTGATCACAACACACAGTTAAAACGTACCTTTATTATGTGTACTACCAGCGAAAACCTATAAATACTAAATAGCTAGTGGTGAAATATTCATATTATCTGATGTCAGTCACCATAAAACTGTTCTTTTACTCTTGAACTCTTCTCACATGAAAATCATTTTCTGTTTTTTAGTTTGAGCTTGTTTTTTAAACTATACATTTTAGTCGAGTGAATATTAAATAGTTTATTTAATTTTCTGACGGTACCTACCCAGTACATACTGTCTGTCGGTGCCGTATTTTTGTAAGTCACGATTATAATAATTTTCAAAATTTGTAATTACAGCCTTTCATGCTACTGGATTCACATAAATAATGTTTAGCCAGCACTGCTCCCGCAAACTACTGGACCGATTTTAATTATATATGACATGCTGATGAGCCGGCCATTATTTCCATTGTGAAGTATAAAATATCATTTACGTAATGGTAAGGTCATAAGCTCATTAGAACTACCCGGCACCAGACTGGATCTCCTCACTCGCAAGCTGTCCACACGCGTACGGCGAGTGTACCACTCAGTCACCACCCACTACTCAAAGTGATTCACATATAGATTTACTACCAACCACTAACAGATATTTTTTTAATAAAGGGGTTCTGCAGACAGGCAGATGAACCACTTGATAGAAAGCAGTTACCATCGCCTTTGGACATTTGCAACACCAAATGTGCTACAAATGCGCTGCTGCTCTCTTAAGGGTGACTTGAACCTGGCCACTAATGCCGGAACACAACTCAAGGTTGTTATGGCGACATAACTTAGACCAGGGGTGATCACCATCCAGACGAGCAAACACCCTGGCTGTGAGTTGTTTTGTCGCCTCTTACGACAGGCCGCAGGCAGGAAATTACATTAAAAAATTATTATAGTCTACCTCTGCTAAATAAAATTATGTCAATTTTTTGTCAGGCTATTTTTTATTAGTGTAGTACTTTAACCTTTTATTCTCTTTTTTATTACATACGTATAACAAACTTAATCTAAAACAAAAAACTAATTTATAAATAAATTAATATAAAGTGTGCCGAGAAGGTTGGCTGTATTGCCATGCTGTATAGAAATACGAACCAGCCTTCTGATCACGGGTGGTATCAAAGAGTGTCTTACGAACTTTGAAAAAACCGTTTGCCGATGGACCTCATGGACTTAAAGTTTCAACTCCAAACGGTACAAATATGTAACCTTTTCTAGAGTATTTTTGCGCCGTTTCAAATCTTCAGCTGTTGAAGCAGCATTGCCAGCCCCTGACTCAGTTATTGAAAGACGTGACTGACGGTGCCAATGTTGACCCATGTCGAGTCCAAAACAAGCAGCCGTCACATCTTCTAAGTAATATCTATTACATTGATCTAGTGTGTTTTTTTATTCATTCGGTTATTATATTGGCGTTGGAATCAATCGAGAAAAACGAGCCAGGAAGCTGTTCGGCAATGATCGTCATGCTCGACTTCAGAGTCTATCCGACATTTCGGGGAATGTTCCTTAGAATTGCACGAGCTGATTCCATCTTTATTTTACTATCGGGAAACCAGACACTGCTGTTTGCGCCACCGGTACATAGTGGAAATACACCAGTCAGAACCAAGCGTTTCGCTTCATCTTTTCTGGTGCGCACTGCCCAAGATTGAAATAATTTGCCGGAGTCTGCTTTTCCTGAAAAATACAATGAAGTCTTCAAGTTACGAGCCAATAGGTACCTTCTAAATAAGCTTGCTCCATCTTAGACCATATCTCCGCTCGAAATCGGGCGAGATAATAATCAATCGCGAATTCGAATCGCGTTTGATTAGCGGCTTGTTTTTATTATAGCATAGTATAATAAAAACAAGCCGCTTATCAAACATGATGGTTTTATAAATATCAATGCCAAAATGGCTACAGTCCTCCTATAAAGTCGACACAAAAGATTTTACATCAAAAACTACAGGGAGAACCGCCTAATACTTCCCGCCGAAAACCGGGAAAGCAATAAGAAAAGAAGAACAGAACATGGCGCGTATAAGTTCATAATTGCAGGTTGGAACGGGCATTTATCGCATTAATCTATCGAATGGAAATATCGATGGTAGTATACGAAATCTGTTGCGGCTTCCGACTGTATAAGTTCGGCTACAAACGACGCACTTTCATTGTAATAGAACGACGCACGTTGCGCCAATTAGCAAGATCGCATCTATTGAATACGTGTGTTTTTTAGAAATGATATAAAACTGGAACATTCCTCGAGTCATCAAGCATACCGTTGAGACCATTGATCATAGAGCATTCTACTGCAAGCTTTCGACTACAAGGATACCACTGAAGTAATCATCTAAGTCTACGTAGAATAAAGAGTAGTAATCCAAGTACATGCATACACCTTGGTTCTTCACAAATATAACTTTGGCGTCTAACCAGGCATTGTGGTCTTTATAACTCAAGACGTAGACGGGTATTCTCAGTCTGCAGATGTGTACGGACAGGCCCTTTCTACTGGCCTGCACAATCATACTCCTGTTCGTGAGCTTCGTCTAGGCTGGCTCTTATAGCCTATCAGCATCCTGACAGGTGTCGCAAGCCTCGACGCTGCCAGTTCTAGCTGATCACACTAGTGCCATCCTACTGCTCCACTTTGCTAATGGGTAGCCCAGCTGCAGCCTCCTTGCTACTGCTGACTGCGAGCATCTACGACTTGCGGTCTTTGCTGGCAGGTGAATTAATCTACCCAGAGCATCATGGGATTACAGGCACTTTGTTAAGGTAAGTGATATCCGCGTATTGGCACGTGATAAATTTCTTAATTTGTTTAGGTATATTTGTAAAAGAACCTAAATAATTTGTAAATAAGACCCGACTGTTTCATCACACTATAACTCCTGGTATTGCAAAGTTCCATAGGTGGCAGGGACCACTTTCCGTCAGATAGGTGTCCTGCCTATTTTCCTACTTTAGGCAATAGTGATCGGCTTGCAACCTTTGGTGAACGGCCCTGATTTCATATAAAACAGCAGAAAACCATATAATATCGTGTAATATCAGTTTAAGTAATGCAGGCGTGTATTATGAAGATAATAAATTAATGTAAATTGTGCATGATATGTAGCGGCCTTAAAACACGTTTTCAACACTGTACATTTTTGGGGCATGATCAAGGCATCCATAAATCATCGTACAACTGATTAATATTTATGTGAATTTTCTGTTAAGTTAGTATGTAAGATATTCTTTGTAAACTTTTAATGTAAAGTGTCTATGTTTGATTTTGCGTCGACAGTTTGGCCACATTACATCTTCCAAACAAAATCCCAGAAGTCATTCAAGAGCTTTCAATACATAAGTTTAAAAAAAACGTGCGCGTCTCGGGATGCCCGACAGAAGTGATAACCTAAACTAATCTAAGTTGAACTATTTGATATTGAAATTGTTTAACTTGCTACAAGCTAGGTTATTACTTAAATTTTATGTATATTATAATATGATAATGTAAGGAAAGGTTATTCATTAATAAAATCTTGTATTGATTAAAAAAAATACTTTTTTCTCAGTTACAATTCTTGAATATGTACATAGAGTGGAAGCTGACCTAACCGACAAGCCGACAACTGACAAGAGACTACGCAGGACTGAGCTGCCACTGCCAAGACTCACTTTGGGTCGCTGAGCTAACGGAGTTACTTAGTTAACTGCTAATTCAAGTTTATGAATGAAAAAGAATAGTATTGATTAGGAACTTAATAATTTCTTAGTTAACAGGTTGTTAAACATTGCTTGAGATTTTAATAAGGAAGGCCCTGATTCTTAAATAGCTCCTGGACTCTGCTTGTTTTTTTATTGCCGACCCAGCTCATGGAAAGTGGCTATCATCGCCTATAGGCGTTTGCAAGATAGTTGGCGAAGCCACACGTGACCTGCTTTTAGGATGGGATAGAAAGTATAAGATATGGGATTGGAATAGAGAGATAAGATAGGCAAGGTTTGATAGGGGGAGGTGGGAGTTTTCCATGGAAACTCTCACTCATCGCACGAGTCACGATCAGCTGAAGACTAACCGTTTCATGACGATATTCTGTGACAGTGTGATATCACACAGATGGAGTTGGCCCCAAGAGCTATCAAGAGTAATCAAGGCAGTGATTCCAGTATGGCTCTAGTCGTCAGCCAGCCGTTGTCTACTGCTGAACGAAGGCCTCCCCAAGTTTGCGCTATCTATCCCAGTCAGATGTTCTCATCCAGCTACCACTGATGACCTTGCGCAGATCATCAGACCATCGGGCTGGAAGGCCTCCTACACTGCGTTTGCCAAAACACTGTCTCCACTCCAGGACTCGTCTACTCCATCGGCCACGTCAAAAATAAATTTATGATATCACAATATCAAAATAACTTTAATGTAATAAATACTTTATTCTTTGTATTAACATTGCATATAGCGTTGCGCCCCGGGGCTCTAAATCAAGCCGGGTCGCAACACCGGTGCCGATGCACATTAATGTCCGAAAACAAAAATCGAGGAAACTATGCATCAATTAAAATATTAATTGGGAACAGCGTGGAGTCGAATTGAGGCTACAATATTTTGTATTTTTTTGAAATGATAACTTCTTATGCAAGGGTGAACCGCGTCATTACGTAACGCGTTACGGTGCCAGTCTATCTGGCTTGCCTTTCTCTCACGCATACGGCAGTGGTAGGCAGGCTAAGTTATCACTTCTGTCGGGCGTCCCGAAACACACACCTTTTTTTATAAATACTTTCTATTTCCAAAGTTTATCAGATAACCTACATGATAGAAATTGTTTACTAATATATTGATCTGGTATATACTACGTATATATGCAGCTAACCTATATGGAAGTGTACTTTTGTTTTTTTTAAATCCAGTGCTATAGGACTTATAGCATAGGCTATTATAGCATTTAAAATGACTAATATCAAATATTTATGATGCGCAAAAGATATGTTCTTATCAACTTAGAAATTACTATGCATTTATTATACTTTAATAGATATGATCTGTTAGATTCCATCTCATAATAAACTTTTTTAGTTGCACGAGTTGAGCAGATAGGCAGACAGCCCACCTGATGGAAAGTGCTTACCATCGCCTATGGACATTTCTAACACCAAAGGTGCTACAAATGCGCTGCTGCTCTCTTGAGGGATACTGGAACCTGGCCACTAATGCCGGAACACAATTCAAGCTTGTTATGGTGGCATACTCTACACCAGGAGTGGTAGCTATCCAGACTGGCAAATACCCTACTATCTACCCACTTGGCTGTGGGTTGTTTGGTCACCTCTTACGACAGGCCGACTAGCCTCAGGAAATTGTATTTGTTTTGTTAATAAATACACTTTAATTTAATCAGTTTAGTTTTATTTCTTATTAAGACAAAAGAGGGAATACTATATAAACAGAACATAAAGAAATATAGAGTAGTATCATATATCTCTCGCTGTTGAAACTATTATATTGTTACGACTCTGGTCCCGACAAAAAAAAAACACACCTGCATACCTGTAAAAACACATTTTATTACCTTTCAGCATTTGGACTTCTTGTGCTTACTTATTTATGGACATGCGTTTACTAATTATTCTAGAGAACAGTCCATTATTTATTGTACTCGTTTATGGCTGTTGCGGTCGACTCATTAGCCAGGTGTGTCGGATTTCAAGTACAAACTGATTCTAGGCAATTCAGTCCACGCCGCCGGATGGACATGTTGCATCTGTGCAGTATAAAGCAATGGCCTGAGGGAGGGACGAGGCAGTCGAGCGATAACCGTGAGCGAAGCAAGACTTGTGTACATTCGGTACTCTATTTAGTGACGGACTTTGCGTGTGTTATTGAATTACGACCTTCTGCATTACGTTTGCACTTGTTGTGTTCGGTTATATTTGTACCTGTGTAATACGTGTTTGTATAGTTCTAATAAATTCTATAATAATTCCAACGGCATTTTAATTCGAGTCTCGTAACAATATCTTTACATACCTTCTAACACTTGTCATATCTACCTAGTGAACAGGTATTGTTTATAAAATAATATTCAGAAACAGTATTCTTTCTCCATTCCTGCACAGATTAAATACATTCTGTTATGTATGTAAACCGAAAAAAAGGTTATATCAAGTAGGTAGATAATAAAATCATGTACATTCATTCTCGCAGTAGAAACTATTACGCCCAGTCGTTGTTTTATTGAAAAGCCCTAAAAAGATATTTAGAAATATCTCTCAAATTCATATGTCTATTCCATAGTTTGCTGTGTCCATCGATTCATCATCGATCAATCAGAACGCGTCAGACTCCGGCGCAATAAATCTCGATTTCCCCAATAATAAAACATATGATTACCAATCGCATAATAATAGGTTGTTAGAATTATAATTAACTTTACATAGATATCTTAGATCTAGCCAGTTTTTCGCTTTAATTTTTTTATTGTTGACGGTATTTTTAACATCTTGTGATATGTCATCAGTGTCTCAATGTCGGAGAGGACAAAGTATATCTGAATTATCTAGTATTGCTCATGACTTCGTTCGGGGTTCTATGAAGATAACTTATTTTTTTTTTAAATTAGATGACGAATTGACAACCTCCGCCTTTTTTGCATGTTAATAATAACTCTTTCACCGTTAAGACAGTGCGTCTCTGGAATGAGTTACCTATTGCTATAGACAAGCCAACTCCCTACCGTGCCTTAAAAATTAGGTCCAGAAGCATTACTTTTGTGTTGTGTATATATAATAAATAATTGCTAATGCTATTATATAAGTAGAGTATATATATACGTGTGTGTATATACATATATATATTTATATTTTCTTAAGTTTTCGCGACTATTATCTAAGACATATAATAAAAATTTTAGAGGTCAAATTTCTGTACAATGATAAAAAAAAGCTAAAAACCGAGTCAGGGGATGTGAGAAGTGAAATAGAATTAATTTAGATTTTTTTCACATTTTTTGTTTCTCTGTTTGTCTGTCTGTATGTACTGGCTAATCTCCGAAACGACTGGACCGATTTACATGATTTTTTTTATGGTGGTAGCTTATATGCCTGGTCAACATATAGGATACTTTTGATCCCGAAAAATTAAAGAGTTCCCGTGGGATAGTTAAAAAAGCTTTAATTACTTAAACAGCTTATAACAGACCGAAAGTAATTTCTCTGCAACGTAACATAATAGAAGCGGAGATTTTACAGGGTATGGTGTCGGTGAGAGAGATTATCTTATATATATTAATATATAAAGCTGATAAGTTTGTTTCTTTGTTTGTTTGCTTGAACGCGCTAATTTCAGGAACTACTGGTCTGATTTGAAAATGTTTTCAGTGTTAGATAGCCCATTTATCAAGGAAGGTTTTAGTCTATATACCATCACATTAAGAACAATAGAAGCGGAGCACCAATGAAGAATGTTTTAAAATCGCGGGATTTTTTTAACTATTCCGCTAGCAAGTAATAAAACTACGTTTTAAAACTTTTCAGCGCGGTAATTTATTTGATTTTCATTATTCCAACCTTTCGGCCACTTTTCATGGCATCTTTTCACGTAGGTAATATAACCGAATATAAAACCGAAGACAAAGATGTCAAGTATCAATGAATATTCTTAAAGTTTTATTTAGCCTACTGCCAGCTTGTTCATTGTAATTATTTAGTTTTAATTTTGTTTATGTTTATTATTTACTCTTTGGGAGCCTAACCTAATTTACCACCGCTTCACAACATGTTGTGGCTTGAAGAGAAGAAGTGGCGCAAGAAACTCTTCAGCAAACATGCCTAGTTCTACTGTTTTGTACAATGTTACGAGCTACACAGGACTCGAATTAAAAATGCCGTTGGAACTACTATAGAATTATACTATATATATACTATATAATTATTATTAGAACTGTACAAACACGTATAAAACAGGTACAAATATAACTAAGCACAGCCAGTACAAAACAGCACGATTCAATAACACGCGCGAAGTCCGTCACTATATCGCTTGTCGAATGTATGTCTTACTCGTATCGTAATCCTCGCTCGACTGCCCCACCCCTCCGTTCGGGCACTGTTTTATAGTAAACTGTCCAATACACAATCGATTGCGTGGGCTGGGTTCTTCCAAGAAAATGTAATTTGCACACCTGCGATCGGCCAACAAACGCGATAACAATAACAATAAAGATTATTTCGACGGCCATAAAACAAGTAGAAAAACAATAGCATGTTTTTTATAATTACAAGTTCTAAACACAACGTAAACAAAAGAATTCCTAAATCCGGGAAAGTAATAAAATGCGCTTTACGACCGGCAGGTTTGCGCATTTCTTTGTCGGTATGTAACAAAAATATTAAAATGGGTGTGAGGAAAAATAAAAATAAATTAGCAATCAACTTGGTTTGTGTTCCGATGCACACAGAAAGAGCTCACAGTGTCTTGAGGTCTGGCAGTTGGTTTTTGATGGGTTTAAACTAACTAACGACTAAAAAATTATTATAATAATTTTTAGCTGATTTCTAAGATTAAGTTTTAAAATGTATAAATAGTGAACAGCTAATTCACGTCGCCACAATAGCAGGCAAAGGAATTTAGAACTAAATACTTATGAATGGTGAGCTTATGAAAAGATATACAAGTATCGGGTGTCCCAAAAAGGATGCAAGATTTCAATTTGCCACCATTTTGGTATTTTTGTGCTGGCAACCCTAAAAAAATCTATTTGACAGCCGAATGTTTAGCATTTGTAAAAATGGCGGGTTATACGAAAGATCAACGCGTTTTTATTATTGAACAATATTTCAAAAGTAATGAAAGTTTGGCGGGTACGGTTCGAAAATTCCGTGCAAAATATGGTCGGAATATTGTGACTTGACTTCATCAACTGTGAGCAGAGTGGTTGCAAAATTAAGGGAGAGTGGATCAATTCATGATGTTCATTCCACTGGTCGTCCAAAAACAAGTCGTTCAAATGGCAATATCGAATCAGTGCGTCAGAATGTCCGTGAACATCCAGGAACATCCATTAGGCATCGTGGACAAGAATTGCAAATTTCAAGAAGCTCTCTCCAACGTATACTCACTAAAGTTCTGCATCTCCATGCTTACAAAGTTCAAATAACACAAGAACTGAAGCCTCATGATCATGGACAGCGAAGAGAGTTCGTTGAATGGATTATCGACCGCCAAAACAGGATGCAGATTTTTCAAACAAAATGATCTTTAGCGACGAAGCACAGTTTCATCTCGATGGCTTTGTTAATCGTCAGAATGGCCGCATTTGGGGCTCAGAGAACCCACATGTGAATTTTCAAAAACAAATGCATCCACAACGGGTCACTGTTTGGTGCGGATTTTGGGCTGGAGGCATTATTGGACCATATTTTTTTCAAAATGAGGCCGGCCAAGCAGTTACTGTTAATGGAGCTCGATATCGCGACATGATAACAAGGTTTTTTCTAGCCGAATTAGCGGATATCGATGTGGAAGCAATGTGGTTTCAACAAGACGGGGCCACTTGCCACACAGCCAGAGAAACGATGCAATTACTGCATGAAACATTTCCTAGTCGTGTAATCTCTCGATTCGGTGATCAGAATTGGCCCCCTAGATCTTGCGATTTAACGCCTTTAGACTTCTTTTTATGGAGTTATTTAAAGTCTAAAGTCTATGCCAATAAGCCCAAAACCACTCATGCTTTAAAAAAGGAAATTCGACGCTGCATCGGAGAAATTCAGCCGCATCTATGCAAAATGGTCATAGAAAATTTTGACAAAAGAGTGCGTATGTGCCAGCAAAGCCTAGGAGGACATTTGCCTGACGTATTATTCCACAAATAACCCTATTTTATGTATTTCAAGATTTTATATACAAATATATTATAACGAAAAAAAAAAGTGTTTTTCATCAATTTCAAATCTTGCGTCCTTTTTGCGACACCCTTTATAATAATGATATCGTAATATTTAAGTGCATTTTTGTGGATTAGAAACTTGTTTGTATGTATACATTAATACTGGCCACTTTTACATATTTTATAATAATACTATAGTAGAATTATTTTCTCCGTGCAGTTTGGGTTATAAATAATCGGAGTGGTGAAGCGAGTATTTCGCTCTCTCTTCCACTCACGGGCCTTATGGGCGGCATAGTGATACGCATTATTGTTGTCGATAAGCGTTATTGATAGTGTATTTAGTTTTTTCATTTTGTGGGTTAGTGATATAAATGAAAGAAAAAAAATAGATAAAACAACGTATTTATTAAAATAAGAATAATAATGATTTAAAATAAATTATTAATTAGGTATCTATGTATTAAAAAACTATAAGTACAAAAGTTTAGAATGTAACAAGTTATATTAAAAATAAATATAAATACTTATATCTAAGTTTAAAATTAACAACAAAAAAGATAATAATGATTTTTATAATAATGATAATCTTTCTTTGATAAGAATGAGTTTCTATCGATAATGGCGTTGCGCCCGCGCAACATGCTCACCGCCCTAGCCGGGCCGAGGCCGAGTTTGATTTATGACCCAAACTGCACGGAGAAAATAATTCTACTATAACTGTCCCCACAGACGTCGTCCTGCCCGAAAAAATAGGGGTTGATCATAGAAGGTTCAAAATTTAGGGTTGTATGTATTTTTTAATGCTGTATCATAAAAAAATTTTATCTAAAAATTAAAAATAATGGATAGGGATGACTACCCTTAACATTTAGGGGGATGAAAGATAGATGTTGTCCGATTCTCAGACCTACCCAATATGCACACAAAATTTCATGAAAATCGGTCAAGCCGTTTCGGAGGAGTTTAACTACAAACACCGCGACACGAGAATTTTATATATTAGATATAAGCAAACCTAGTTGATTGCAATTAGAATTTTGAAAAAAAAGGTGTTTTATTTTCTGCCGTCCTATTTTAATTTATACATAACTAGCTGTCCCGGCAGATGTCGTCCTGCCCGGAAAAGCTTTAATCGATATGCCGACAGCAGCGCAGGGTCCAATTGTGAACCAACCCAGAAACCTTCTTTGGCTCATGCACAACAACTTTGCTAAACATCATCACATGATCAAATGTATAGTTTACGATTCTATAAAGGACATACAGACAAACATTCATTTTTATATAGAAGAAGATTGTGACTATGTGTTAAGGCATAATTTTGTTACGATTTCAATAAGACGCGTTCATCTGCAGCCTAACGGTCTTTTCATGTTGAGTTAGAAGAAGTTTGTAAACTTCCTTCAGGATCATAAAGAAGCCTACAAACTTACTCTAACTCAATATGAATATGAGCGTTAAACACTAACGCAAATAAAGCGCCAGCAATAGATTCGTTTTCTAAGTAAAAACTATTTTGACATTCCGACCAAGCATATACGTGTCAATTTATGTTTGCAACATCCGTTTCCAAGATTTCACATAAGGTAAATAAAAGAAACTAAATAAACTAAAAAGAGGATGCCATGTAAATTTAAGAATAAAACAATGGCGAACCCGTTGTTGGTTGCATGGCGTAATTGGGCGAAGTCACGCGAAGACAACACGCGAGGCTGACGCATTTTCAGGCTTGTATTCTAGAACGACACGACATTCGTATCCGTCTCTTAGGTCGGGTGTCTATATTTTATCTTCTTATCTATTTAGCTTATCATTGCAGAAAATTATCTAAATATATTATAGATAGATAAGTAGATTGTACACCATTACAGAAAACTTACGAACTAGTATTAATCTAATTGGGTATAAAGAGCGGTCTTATCGCTAAAAAGCGATCTCTTCCAAACAACCCGTGGCAAGAAAATTCTCATTAGTAGTGGCGATGGTGGTATACAAAATTATTGTACGATTACTTACATTTTAATCATAAATATATAAGTATACTATATATATAAAATATACACATAAGTTATATACACATACAAGATATTATTATAAATTTCTAAACATACCTACTGTGTCTGTACATTGAAGTTATTTAAAACTGGTTCGATTTATTTTATCTTTTTATCCTGGGAATCCCGCGGGAATTTTGCTGGGAATTATTTAAAATAGCCACAAATTTTTTAAATCTAATTCCAATGTATTTTTTTTATTAATCGATAGCAATTTAATGTAATAAAATGTGTGATATTGTTTTCTGTACTGTAGGTAAAGCCGGCACTGCCCATTCCTCTCGTGTGATCCCTTTAGTCTATCCTCTATGTCATTCCCTATCCCGTAAACCTATCTCATCATTCTTTTTTTTATTGCAGGAGTTCAGCAGACAGGCAGACGGCCCACTTGATGGAAAGCGGTTACCATCGCCCATGGACATTTGCAACACCAAAGGTGCTACAAATGCGCTACTTCTCTCTAAAGGGAACCTGGCTACTCAAGGCTGTTATGGCGGCATACTCTAGACCAGGGGTGGTAGCCATCCAGTCGGGCAAATGCCCTACCATCTGGCTGTGGGTTGTTTTCTCACCTCTTAAGACAGGCCGCACAGCTGCAGGAAATTGTATTATTTCTCTGTCCCTACATGGATAAGGTGTTTGCATTTATTTGGTAATAACAGACAGATTTCATTTGTACTAGTGGTCGGCCGTGCTCGAAATCCGACCATAATAATTAATGTCAAAGACTATATATACTTCTATAACACAGATTTCGCCAAGGCTGCATTGTTAATTTGACTTGAACAATAGAGTATAATTAAATGCGCGTGTGTGTCAAGTACATGGTAGTGTGTGTATTTTTTTTTATTCTATTAATGTATTTTATATGCATAGTTAAAAAAATATATATCATTCGTCGCTTCTTCTCTATATAAATTGTATAATAAGTGTGCGAAATTTCATACTCCTCCGTCCGCGCAATTTTCGTAAAAATGGGTACAAAGTTTTTGCTTCACGTATTAATAGTCGCTCGTATATAGATAAGTGTAGATAGATACAAGAACGCTTCTAATATTTTAGCGTTCAAAACATTTAAAACAAAACCATCAATAATAATTACACCCAATTTGGAAACAGACAGATCCGAGCGGATTTTTGAAATCCAAAACCAGAAAATAAAAAAGTCAAAAAGTATTTTAGGGTTTTTGTAGAAATGTGCGTATAATTGCGTCTAATTCTGGGCCTCAGGCTGTGATTACGGTCCGGGAATCGAATCGGCGATCCTTAGTATCATAACTCATAATACAACACGTTCTACAATTGATTTATTGCGAGGCTTTTGATATATTTTATTATTCTCCGTGTACGAACGGAAAAAGAAAAGGTACTGATCTATACAGCAGGAGGACATTGTCGTAAGAGGCGAGAAAACAACCCACAGTAGAGCATTTGCCGGTCTGGGTGGCTACCACCCTAGTCTAGGTCATGCCGCCATGATAACCTTAAGTTCTTCCTTAAGACTTCCAAAAAGAGGACGTTGTCAAATCGACTGTATGTTTGTTATGCGCTTACTCCGCCAATTGTGCACAGAATTTGTTCAATGTATTCGAAAGTCTGTATATACTGTTGAGGTGGTACCATTGTTACCATGTTATGACCCTCGAATATTGTTTCTTTCGCGATATCTTCGTCACTTATGAACCTATTTGCATTTTTTTTATTCGAAATAATAAACTCCTGAAACCGTTATTACCAAGTAACTACTACCTACTACTAATTATTGTAATTATTTTGACATGTCATTATTATTATTATCAATAAGTATTATTGTATGTCCTTAAACACCATATAAATGATTCCACCTATCCTTTTCTTATTTATCTCTCTCTCTCTGTCTATCCCATCCTATAGGCTAGCAACACGTTTGTTTCGTTCCTGGTGTTACATACGTCTACTATCGATGCTAACCATTTTCCATTAACAGGGATTCCAGTTCCTTTTATCCTAACCATCATGAATTACTTCTATAATCTAAATTAAAATAAAATTGTTCTCTTAAACTTCGAGCAAAGAGTATTTATTATAAACACGACAATATGGACTGAAGAAACTATTTCTGCCAAAATGGCTGCAGAAATCTAATAATATCCTACTTACCGCCAGCCAGTTATAGCAGTTTTCAAAATGGCACTGCATTATCTACTTTCTAAGATATGCTTCATTGCCCACCTATTTATTAGCAGGGAATAAAAATTGCACAAATTGCTACCTACCAAGTAGCTGGACTATAAACATATTGGCAGGGATTCACTTTGTCGTATATATCTTGCTGTCAAAACATAGGTCAGGCAGGACCAAAGAATACTGGTCTATTTTAAAGAACATAACAAGATCAAATTCTACAGCATTTTGTAATCCTACAATAATATATACCCACAGCAATTAACATCTCTCTATAGTGAAATATAATGTAAGTTATTTGCAGTGGTTTACAATATAGGGTAAAATATCACCGTTCCCAATTTATTGGAAAATGTTTAATTATTAAAATAACCTCCGTGTACGTTTTGTAAAGTCTTTTTAATCAATCAATATCGTTATATATGCAAGAATGTACTTTATACAGGTGTTATACAATTGTAGATGCAGAGTATTTTCTATCATATAGTGGTGTACAAAATGAATTAAAAATTATAGTATAAAAAAAAATTATAATTTACATAAATATTCTAATTAATAAGCCATAGGTTCAATAGGTAATATATAAGCCATTAATGTCAAGAGAAAAAATAACAAATGGATCACTAATATAATATTTTTTTAAGTTTTCGCGACTTGTACACATAATAAAACTACGTTTTAACGGTTTTAAGCGCGGTAATTTATTTGATTTAGGTTTATCCGACGTTTCGGCCGCTTTTCAGTGGCCGTGGTCACGGAAGACAAAGATGACATTTGTCAAACGTGTATTGTCAAAGTTTTTATTCAGCCTACCGCCAACTTGTTCATTTTAATTATTTAGTTTTAAATTTTGTTTATGGATATTATTTACTCTATGGGAGCCTAATCTAATTTACCACCGCTTCACAACATGTTGTGGCTTGAAGAGAAGAAGCGGCGCAAGAAACTCTTCAGCAAACATGCCTAGTTCTAAATTTTTTTTTTTTTTTTTTATATAATATTAAAATGAGTGGAAGGAAAAAATAAAAGAAATTATCAGTCAAGTTGGTTTGTTTCGTTGCACGCAGAAAGAGCTCACAGTGTCTTGAGGTCTGGCAGTTGGTTTTTGCTGGGTTTGGGTCTTAATAGTTAAGTGGGTCTTAAAAAGATAACCCAATTTTTGAGACCTGTGAAATGCAATATCCCACTCCAGGATGCAGGTGTTTACAAGCTCGATTGTGAATGTGGATTATCATACATTGGGCAAACAAAGAGGAGCATAAAAACACGGGTAAAAGAACACATTGCTGACATGAAACACACAAGGTCTACGAAGTCTGCGATCAGTGAACACACACTGGATAAACCCAACCATTACATCAGATTCGATAACCCACAAATCCTCGCGAAAGAGAATCGTTTCATACCAAGAATGATGCGTGAGGCTATTGAAATCAAAAAACACCCAAATTTCAATAGAGAAGATGGTTGGCAGGTACCACCTGTTTGGGGATCCAATCATCAAAACTATTAAGACCCAAACCCAGCAAAAACCAACTGCCAGACCTCAAGACACTGTGAGCTCTTTCTGCGTGCAACGAAACAAACCAACTTGACTGATAATTTCTTTTATTTTTTCCTTCCACTCATTTTAATATTATATAAAAAAAAAAAAAAAAAAAAATTTGAACTAGGCATGTTTGCTGAAGAGTTTCTTGCGCCGCTTCTTCTCTTCAAGCCACAACATGTTGTGAAGCGGTGGTAAATTAGATTAGGCTCCCATAGAGTAAATAATATCCATAAACAAAATTTAAAACTAAATAATTAAAATGAACAAGTTGGCGGTAGGCTGAATAAAAACTTTGACAATACACGTTTGACAAATGTCATCTTTGTCTTCCGTGACCACGGCCACTGAAAAGCGGCCGAAACGTCGGATAAACCTAAATCAAATAAATTACCGCGCTTAAAACCGTTAAAACGTAGTTTTATTATGGATCACTAATATTTTCCATATAGATAATAACGACAACCAATTATTTTTTTTAAATTCAGCTACAGTATAGAACTGTCTTTAATCAGCCACTTTTCTTGAGGGTACGTTTATAATACTAGTTGGCAAAGAGTTATAAATAAGAGGAGCCACGTAAATAGAGTCAGTTTTAGTCGTTATGAGCAACGTTACATATAAAATAATAGTTTAATAATTACAATTTTATGTAACAAACGTCATTACTGTTATTACATAACTTTATGATATTTTCTAAATATGATAGAGCCAGTCTATTTAATTTTCATAGGTAGTCCCTGGGTCCAATTTATATCCCATATAATATGTTGTTATTTTAATTTAAACCTATCGAGACAGCCAAACGTCTGGTGGATGTCTCACGTGACCAAAAGAATATATAACAGGTATATAAATAAATATATTATATATTTATAGTTTATTTTCACGTTTATTTTAATCAAAGCTTATTTAAGCTTTATTTATTTTTATTGCCCGCTTTAATTCTAAGCTCTAGTAGGAATCCACGTAATATTTAGCAAAGTACTAGTACATTTTTTAAGTACTAGTTAAGCAGTGGGTAGTAAAAACTGGGTTTATAAATATAAAATGCAATGATATAGATTTTTCTTTCCAAGAATAAAATTTGACAGAAAAGTGTAGTCCATATGGCACCATACAATGGTGTTGTTAAAACACAAAATAACTAAAAGCTAGGGGATGGACGCCGTACTTGTCGTTTAATTGATTTACAGTGCTATTATACTGTATGTCTTTCAAGACTATGGGCGATAAAAATAGCCTGAACTTTTGGAGGCCAACACGTAGAGGTTCTCTCTTCTTCTCGACAAATTTAGTGCAAATGTGGAGTGACACCAATCGGCGATTATCCTTGTCTACACTATATAATAATGCAGCCAAGGAGAGGCCCCAGTCAGTGTAGGACTATTGTGGGAAATGAGGACAAAAGTGCCGGGCTATTGGGGTGAACTGCTAGTGGTACTAGGGGTCTGGGAATATGGGGACTATGGCGTCTGCCCTTCGCAATGTTCGGGGAACATGGAAAAATGGGCAGACAGTGACTCGCCACTCCCTGCATGGGCCCCAAAAAATGCCATAGATAACAGGGGCAACATGGGTGTGAGTGGCTAAGGGTTGTAGAGAGGTGGACTGCAGGTTCACCGAAGCTACTTCCGACGTTAGGCCATTTATCACTTCCACCGTTGGAGCTTGAGTCTTAGCTCTAGCGATATCCACTCGAGCCGGCTAGTTAAGGCAAGCACGGAGTTGAGGGCCTTGCCTTGGCCTCCGGAGTCAGGTACGAGGTGTCGCTACTCACCTAAGGCTTCGCCACAAAGCCCCCCTGCGGGTACAGCACTATTATTGCTACAATATGCATTGGTGGTTTTATGAATATTCTTTTTTTATTAATAATTAATTAGGAAAAATATGCCTCATTAATATTACCATCTGAACTAAAAAGACTAACAAGTAATTTAATATAACTAAAATTTTAAATTCGTTTTTTCCTGCTGATTGTACTTTTATGGTTAAATCTATTTATGAGATTTAGGGCCTTACTTATAATAATCTCGTTGAGAAAGGATTAGCCATCTCTTAAGTAAGTAATTTAATAACACCCTAGTGATTTTATATTGTTTGACTTTATAAAACTTTTAGCATTTCCTTTAAAAATTAGCACTTTAGCTATGGTAGCGCCACAAATTTAATGCCTTTTGCCGTTACTTTACTACCTCTTATCCTTAAGAGGAGTTTATGGGTACGGATTTTCATTAAACAGTTGCTGAGCAGTTTCTTAAAATTTAACAGACGATTATAAGTAAGGCCATTAGTTATTAAATAACGATTAATGTAACGTCGCCGTTCCGCGTATTTCCTAATAATGCTGGTGACAAACTCCACTTTCAAGTCCCGGTCATTTTTTTAAATGCTTCGATATTTTGTGTCCCGGCAATCCTGCAGGAATTTCAAGTCAATCGTGCTCGAAGTCGCAGGTATTCGCTAGTATGTAATATTTTTTTTTATGGATGTATAGGTTTGCATTTGACACTACTGTCTCACCTGATGTTGAACGATGACGCAGTCTAGGATGGAGCACGCTTACCTAGAAGATACCTATTCACTCGTAACTTGAAGACTTCAAGATTGTATTTGTCAGGAAAAACAAATCCGGCAAATTATTCCTCTCTTCGGCAATGCACACCAGAAAAGATGAAGCGAAACGCTTGGTTCTGACTGGTGGTGTTTCCACCATGTAACGGTGGCGCAAACCGGTCCATCTGGTCGTCCGATGGTAAAAAAAATTAATATAATTATGATAACACAAGGGCATGCAAAACATATTTCTTGGCATTATTCATTGAGTATTTCTGAATATAAGGAATATTCTAATATAAAAGCTTGTCTCATATAATGTTAACAAATAAATTTATTTATATTTCTTTTGTATATACGTATATATATATATATATATATATATATATATATATATTACTATTACTATTATACTGATGAATGTATTCAATTTATAAATTAGTGTAAGTAAGTATATTTAAATTGTACAGTCCTATCTTTTTTCTGCTCCACCTACATCGATTTCTTTTAAGTTAAGTTGTCTGGAAGAGATCGCTTTTAGCGATAAGGACGCCTGTTGTTTTGCCAAGAAGTACCTATTGTAATTATGCATTTTGTTTCTGTATTTGTTTATTTTGGTGAGCAATAAAGTGTTATCTATCTATCTATGTAGTATGTATAATCTAAATATCTATGTACTATGTAGTATCACCATTTCCATGTTTCTCTTGTGTATCGTGGAGATTTGAAATGAGCTCCCCAACTAAAGGTTCCTACAGCGCTACGATATTGGATTTTCCAAAAAATCGTGTCATATAATTCCTTTGAGTAAGCACGTTGGTGACATAACTCGTGTTGCAAACATCCATACGGGACGATGAGCGCTTTCCATCAGGTGGGCCGCCCTGTCTGCTATACTCTAGGTATAAAAAGTTTTTTATTAGGTGAATGCCATATCTAAGTAGAAGCAAACTTCCACGGTTATATGTATATATATACCTACTTTCCTCATATGTATACTTACAAATATAATACATAGCATGTCCGTCCGTCCGTGCTTGCTAATTGCGGGGCATTCCGATTGGTTGATTATAGGGGGGGTAAGCCAGTTCTCACGGCACCCAAGTTGGTGGGTGATATATTGGGGTGAATTTGTGGTTGGCTCAGTTTGGACATAAATTAGGGGGGAAAGCAATTCAAAAATAACAACTTAACGTTGTTAAGAAATCTTGATGTTTTATAAAACACTTACGTCATTTTTGTCTTTTTAAATATAGCTTTACACGATTCCTGTATCTAGTCTCATTTCGTTACGAATTTGAAAAGGAGGTAGGTAATTGCGATTTATAATCTAGTAACTCCTGCCTTGTGGTCTGGGCAGGGGACTGTCCTTGTGGACTGAGGTGGTTGCAGTATTAAAACTACATTGTCCCAATGTGTATGTTGTCTTTATTCTTTCCGCGTTTAACAAAATGAAAACCATATGTACCTACTACATTTATGCTAAGTGTGCATGCAAATACTGTGTGTGATAATAGAGGTGTGTAAGAATAAGCCTAAATGGCGCTCTGTTGTTCGTGCCTACCCCGCAAGGGACCTGACGTGAAGTTATGTATGTATGTATGTGCAAATACTTAATTATTGTGCGCCGGTCCCCCTTACAATAAACAATACGAATGCTTATATACTACAGCCTGCGACTTCGTCGGCGTGAAATGGTTTTAAGAAAAGTTTGGTTTTCTCTAACATTGTAAGAATTTTTCAAATTAGACAAATAGTTTCTGAGATTAGCGCTGTCAAGCAAACAAACTCTGCAGCTTTATATAATAGTATAAGACGATTGATATCAGTTTAAAGAAAATATGTTTTAAATCGATAGAAAGAAAACGCTTTTTTTATGGCTTGGCAACTAGGCCTTTAAGCCAGAAAACGCTTATTTATCAAATGCAACACAGACTAATTTAAAAAATAGAATAGATAGAGATTGTCAATCGGTATATTGCTGTATCGGAAGGTACTCCGCCATAGCACTGATTTTCAGTGCCTACCTCCTAATCTACACATATTAACTTGAGAGCCTTAAGACTTAAATTATAAGACATCGCCTGAGAGTTGTAATTGAAATATTCTTAAGAAACAAAATTTATATGATCTAATCTATCAAAAACTATCTATCAGGTGCCCAATTCTGTTATTACATGTTGTCAAAATCACCAGATACTAATGTCTCATTATTGTTGTTTAGTGACTTTTATCGAAACTATAATTTATTACATCTGTATACACTGTTACATTTGTATATACTGCATTTTTATATTTATTACTAGAATGTCAGAAATTGTACTATATATTATCTATACTACCATCGACATTGCAGTCTCAATTCAGTCCTGGGATTGTCTGGAAGAGATCGCTTTTTAGCGATAAGTCCGCCCTTTATGCATAATGAGACATAATGTCTGTAAGTTCTTTTTTGTATTGGTGTAAAATTAATTGTTGATTGATTAATTTTGCAATATCTTTAATCGCCAATGCCTTCACCATACAATTGGCCATCGACTTCATTTTTGAGGTCCTAGTGGAGTATTAAAAAAACGATTTTTCGACAATTCTAGAGTGGCTTAACCCTTTGACGGTGCGTCTTATAAATATCGAAAAGCGATTTTAAAATGCAAAATAAATCAGTGCGTGCGCGCAGCGTCGTGGAATTCGTTTTGCGCATGCGCACGGCACGTCACATGCGCCCGCGCCGACCAATCGGAGTGCAGCCCGCCCGAGGCCGGTCACGATTCGACGGGTAACCATATTTGAAATTGGATCCTAATGCCCTTTGTGTTCGTTTTTTGAATTTTGCATTCATTGTTATATATCTATTTATGTATGAGGGTATGTACTAAAAGATCGATAATAATGATCATGGATCGATATAATTGTCTCTCTTTAACTGCGGACTTTTCCGAAGTTATGCATAAGAGTAAAATACGACACTAGAAAATTAAAAACGACAGTTGCATGAATAGAATAGTTGAATTGTTTCATTTTTAATCTAGTCAGGTTATAACTTATTTGAGTGATAACTTCTATCTTATGATTGAAAAGTTGGCTCTAACTGTTATTTACATTAAATAATCTTCTTCTTTCTTGGAGGGATTATGGCTCCAACGCAGTTTGCATTGATTTGACCAATGTCAGGTGTATATAAGAATATAAATACAAAAAGATATTTTCTATCCGTACAGGAACGGAGAAAGAATACAATCTCCTGTGGCCGGGCGGCCTGTCGTAAGATGCGACAAAACAACCCACAGCCACGTGGTAGAGCATTTGCCCGAATGGATGGCTACCACCCTTGGTCTAAACTATGTCGTCATAACAACCTTGATTTGTGTTCCGGCATTAGTGACCAGGCTCCAGTCTTTCTTAAGAGAGCAGCAGCGCATTTGTAGCACATTTGGTGTTGCAAATGTCCAAAGGCGATGGTAACCGCTTTCCATCAAGTGGGCCGTCTGCCTGTCTGCTGACCTCCTGCAATAAAAAAAGTCCGTCACTATATCACTTATGAATGTACACGTCTTGCTCGTATCGTAATCCTCGCTTGACTGCCTCATCCCTCCGTTTGGGCATTGTTTAGTACTAAGCTATACAATACAACAATCGACCGCGTGGACTGACTTTTCCAAGAAAACGTAATCTGCACACCTGCGGCCATAAACGAGTACAATAATAATAGGATGTTTTTCTTAATTACAAATTTAAAACACAAAGTAAACAAAAGAAGTACAAATGCGGGAAAGGTAATAAACTACAGGTGTGCATTCACTTTGTCGGCACTCGGTCACAATACTATAACATTAAATGAGCTACGTATGTTGCTGAAGAGTTTCTTGCGCCGCTTTTTCTCTTCAATCCACAATATGTTGCGAAGCGGTGTTAAAATATAAGCTCCCATAAAGTAAATTATAACATTTAACATAAAAACAAACACACAATTAAAACTAAATAATCAAAAACAAATTTGCGGTAGGGAAAATAAAACTTCAACAATACTCATTGACACTTGTCGTTTTTAACCGACTTCGAAAAAAGGAGGAGGTTCTCAATTCGTCGGGATCTTTTTTTTTTCGTTGCTTTTTTTATGTATGTTCGCCGATTACTCCGTCATTTATGATCCGATTTACGTGATTCTTTTTTGTTCGACGCGGAATAGCTGCCATGTGGTCCCCTAAAAATTTGACATAGTTTGGCCCACTAGTTTTCATTTTATGAACATTTTTCATGAAAATAATTTTCACTCCGTTCCATATGTACACCGATTACTCTGAGATTTATGATTCGATTTACGTGATTCTTTTTTTGTTCGACGCGGAATAGCTGCCATGTGGTCCCCTAAAAATTTGACATAGTTTGGCCCATTAGTTTTCATTTTACGAACATTTTTTTGTTCCCGGTTCTTGGGACCTATATTTTTTAAGAAGCGCGGCACCATTCGTAGGACCACCCATACATAGCTAGACACTAAAAAGTAACAAATAAAAAATAAAAACTTCGTTTAAAAAAACCGACTTCAAAAACTAAAAAACTAAAATGTATAAAATAACTTATTTCTAAAGCTATTATTATTAATATATATTATCTAAAACATCTTGAAGTCGGTGCAAAGCAAAACATAAAAATTACTAAGCACCGACTTTAAGATGTTTTAGATAATATATATTCTGCTTCTTAAAAAATATAGGTCCCAAGAACCGGGAACAAAAAAATGTTCGTAAAATGAAAACTAATGGGCCAAACTATGTCAAATTTTTAGGGGACCACATGGCAGCTATTCCGCGTCGAACAAAAAAGAATCACGTAAATCGGATCATAAATCTCAGAGTAATCGGTGTACATAAGGAACGAAATGGATTTTTTTTCATAAAAAAATGTTCATAAAATGAAAACTACTGAGCCAAACTATGTCAAATTTTTAGGGGACCAATTAGAACCTATTCCGCGTTGAACAAAATAAGAATCACGTAAATCGGATCATAAATCTCGGAGTAATCGGTGAACATACATAAAAAAAACAAAAAAAAAGATCCCGACGAATTGAGAACCTCCTCCTTTTTTTGAAGTCGGTTAAAAATATCATTAATAAAAAAAAACTTTTATAAAAAAATAAAAATAAAGAGAACAACTTGAAATAATATTTAAAAAAATCTTGATGTCCACTGGCATCGTAGTTTGGGTCCAAGCTCCAAAGACAGAAACCTCACAGTGCCGTGTCCAGTACAGAACCTATAAAGATAACGGTAACATCAATTATTTATATTAATGTGTGGGGTTGTGAATATTTCGTACGTATTAGTCTTAGACCATTGAATGGTGTAAGGTATTAGTGGATTTGCATAGAGTAGTTGAGATTGTTTCTGAACGATGTATAAGATGTGTGCAAGAAAATATTTAGATGATGAAAGAAAAGTTTTGAAAAGATAAACAGTAGACAGTGATGGAAATAAGACAAGGGACGATCGAAGGAGAGCGTAGGTTGAGAGTTAGTGCTGGACAAAGGACTTATGCTAAGGTTATTATAATATTGTTACGAGCTACGGGACTCGAATTAAAATAAATGCCGTTGGAGTTACTATAGAGTTTATTGGAACTGTAAAAACACGTATAAAACAGGTACAAAATAAAGCTGGATGCAACCAGTTCACACTGGACGATTCAATACAATTCAACACGCGCAAAGTCGGTCACTATGTCGCTAATCGAAAGTACTACACACGTTTTGATCGTATCGTAGTCGTCGCCTGGCTGCCCCCCCCCCCCCCTCCGTTCGGGCATTGTTTTATACTAACTATACAGTACAAAAAAAATTGACCGCATGCCAGTGCACCGCTCGGCATTTGGAAACACCAGTGGGTTTTCGAGAAATAGTAATTTGCACACTTGACTGATTATTCCTGCAAACGGCTAACAAAGTCGAAAACAATAACTATAGGCTATTGTCTAATTGCAAATTTTTATATACGAAAAGAACAAAAGAAATCCGAATGCGGGGAAGGGCAATAAACTAGGTGCGCGGCATTTCTTTGTCGGTATGTAACAATAGGTATGCAGGTGGCCCAACTTGTAGCAATATAAATAGTAAGAATGTGTTAATCGAAGATGTAAGATGTAAAAAGAAGATTAAAATTTTATTTGAATTTGGAACAAAAAAAAAATAGGTTTAGAAATAAGTTATTTTAAACATTTTAGTTTTTTAGTTTTTAAAGTCGGTTTTTTTAAACGAAGTTTTTATTTTTTATTGATTTCCGTGATCACACGGCTACAGAAAAGTGGCCGAAACGTCGGAATGAAAAAATAAAAAAAAGACACCGGAGTTCAAAACCGTTGAAATGTAGTTTTATTCTATTCATCTATGCTTTGGAAACGGCGTCATTTATCAAAATTAAGTAAAAGTGTCTTAAATGTTGACTCAGAATATAAGCTTTCTCTGTGTTTAGTTTCATTTAAATCTAAATGAGAGACATACAAACAGACAGACAAAACTTATAAACGCTGTATTTATGGAATCTACTTGTCCGAATAAGCCCCTGTAATTAGTTTCTCTCTTTTAAATTAATTGGGCAAACTCGAGGCTAACAAACTTATTTATTGCATTACTAGATGTGCCCGTAACTTCGACCGCGTGGCATTTTGTTTTGCGGAACTCTAAAAACAAAAAGAAGCCTGAGTTACTTCATAAAATATCAGCTATCAGCCAGTGAAAGTCCCGTCAAAATCGGTCCAGGCGTTTCAGAGATTAGCCGAAACATCTAGACCGACAGAGACAAATATTTAAAATTGTTTTTTTATATGCACCTACTACTATCATATATGCATTTAGCGAAAAGCTGTTTTTACAAAAAGACACTATGATATTATTTATCTGTATGTATCTATAGATGTATTGATAGACGATAGCAGAAGATAGATTTTTGTGTGTTTCATTTTGATATCTTACAGGGTTAACATATTGTTACGAGTTGCGAGACTTGAATTAAAATGACGTTAGAATTACTATAGAGTTTATTAGAACTATACAAACACGTATAACACAGGTACAAATATAACCGAACACAACAAGTCCAAACGTAATGCAGAAGGTCGTTATTCAATAAAACGCGAAAAATCCGTCACTTATTAGATTACCGATTGTAGTACACACGTCTCGCTTCGTTCGTGGTTCTCCCTCGACTGCCTCCCCCTCCATCAGGTCATCGTTTTATGCTGCACAAATACAATGTCCCCGTATCTAAGTCGACTTAATCCGCCACACCTGGCTGATGACTTCCATAAAACATTAAATAAAGCAATGGGCTGTCTTCTAATTACAAATTTTAAACACAAAGTAAACAAAAGAAGACGATAATTTAAAAAGTTACAACTAGTTTAAACGCGGGCAGATAATACAATGTGTTTTGTTTCAGATATGCATGTGGATTCTGTTTTTGTCGAGACCTGAGTTGTAACAATATGAATATAGAATCCAAGTCTCGCACGAACAAAACGAGGGGCCGAGCTAGTTATAAAATAAAAATAGGAATACATTTGATTGATGCAACGTCCGGACATCGAATCGACTGCCTGCGGATACATGTTTCACTTTAATCACTAGCCTTGGTTACGTTTTGATTGATTTACTGTCGTTATATTTCGTTTTTTGGTTCTGGTGCGGATTTCAAAGTTATTTTGTAACCGAATTCGTTTATTTAATCTTTTAAGGTTCCGTAGGTATTTTAGTAATAATGGAACCTTGTAAAGACTGGTTCTTATATCTCAACGACCGATTTACTGAAAAAATTATGGAAAATAAAAATTGAAAATATACAACAATAATAACGAATCTTTGGGACACCTAGTTGGAACGAAGCTTTAAAGACCATCGGAGGCCATCGAAGACCATCAAAGAAGTTTTATAATAACCAGACCTATTTTCAAAACAACGTATATTACTAATGGATATCATTTTAAATCTTATTTCATTGCACTAAAGGTCGAAATTGCATACTATTTTACAGTAAGCATTTGTTCTTTCGCTAACACTTTTTTTCGTCTAGCCCCCGTCCTTTTTTTTTGTACAGGGGAAATCCGTTTGAGGACAGTAGGCCGCGCGAGAGGGAAAGGTCGCGGCCCGTGTGTGGGATTCGCCGGGTCGGGGTGGCACTAGCACCGCACGTTGAGATGTGGGGAACTATTGCCACGCCGCGGTTAGGGATACCCACTAAAACCCCTGAGCAATCACGAGAGTCCTTTGTCCAGACTGTGGGCTCGCTCGCGCATACACCACCAGCCTGGACGGACGGTGGCCGGCCCCTTGCGGGCTGGCCTCTCCATTTGGTAGCCGGAGATTTGGGTCTCTCCGGCTTCTCTACCTCACCGCGAGGTGAGAGAGGGTGCGCGGGTCGGCGCGCGTCCCTCCTCTCCGGCCTTTATGTGCGGGCGGGTCCGGTTTCCCCGCCGGTCGCTCGCACGGCCGTAGCCTACGGCGGCTGGAGGTCGTCATGGACGACTCTGAGACGCCGCCGCCGACTCTGACGGGAGGGGAGCGTCGTGGATTGCTCCCTCTCCCGCTCCGCCGTCTCCTTCGCGGACATGACGGTCTCGCAGAAGGAGGCGGCTGCGTTCCACGCGTCGGCGCTCCAGACCATGGCCTTCACCACGGCCGGGAGGGACAAATCCGCCCCGATGGCTGTGACGAGATCACGGCGCTGCTCGTCCCAGGCTGGACACACCTGGAGGGTGTGCAGCGCCGTGTCTTCGTCATCGCCGACGCAATGGTGGCACCCTGACGTCTGTTCGCGCCTTATTTGCCACAGGTACCTCCCGAAGCAACCATGCCCCGAGAGGACCTGCGTCAGGCGAAACGTCAGGGTGCCAGTCTAGCCCCCGTCCTCTTGTAACGTGCGGTAAGGAACTTCGTTTCAAAAACAACACAAAAATAATCATGGCGTTTTTGATAACCGCAGAAATTCAAAGAATTTCTTTGAACATATACGTCCTTCGCTTAAATGGTTAAAAATTCAAACTGTCATTACAGACGCCATATTTAAAAATCACAAGATGGCCGCCAATCAATCATCTGATTAAATATGCATCAACAATCGTAGCCGTGACTGCTTGTTAGGGGACTGCGTTTATACAAATTAAGGAGTTATTTCTTGAAACCGATATTGTAACAAGGGTAAAAATAGTAGATGGTGGTGATGGGAGGTGAAAGTGACACAGGATGAAAGAGAAAAAAGTGACAGGCAGGTTAAGCGCACGAGCGCAGCGGAGGCGTTAATAATTAGAGTGCATGAATGTACTGAAACATATTTTTTTTAAGGCGGAGGAAATGCATTTCACACACTACCAGGTCCTTTACTAGGGATTAGACCAAAGCGACGAGAGATGAGACCACAAATGGGCACCAGAGTCAAATCGCCGGCTTGTATGGAGACTCGAATACTCAATACTCCACTAAAACCACCCTCCTCCCATAAACACCGCGGTTATGGCAGGAAGAGCGTGGGACTTAAAAGTTACGCCCACGCTGATCCTAACGCATCAGTGCTTTAGAAAGCCCCGGGAAGCAGTGCAAACTCCTTTCGTCAACAGGGGTGAAGACTCCTCGGCTCCCTAGATGCTAGAGGACCCCTGCAGCGGTATTACGGGAGGAGATCTTGCGCATATCTGCGCCTCCGGGACCCCGACTGAAGAAGGTACCCTCGAGACGCAAGCGTACCTCTCTGCCTTACGCATTCTAGTACACTATAAACGACCCTTTCGATATTAGTGATCACTTTGGATGTTCTTAAGTATTTGATCTTCTTGACTATTATTACTTACTAGTATGACGCTGCCTGTACTTAGCCGGAATTAAATATTCATCAACTTGTATAGAAATGACACAAAAAGTATTACAACAATATAGAAAGTGGATTGCTGGCGCTGGCGGGAGCGGGGATAAAAGAGAAGGAAAGGACCTACAGGATAGGGTCGCCGCAGCAGACACGCTACGAGCGATTCGGGCTTCGCAGCGGCAGGCACTTATTTCTCGTGATTCTTTTTTCTCGTCTTACGGTTCCTTCGGCTTAGTGGACCAGCTGTAACGGTACAGCGTGCACCTTCCATCATGCGGGTTGATATAAGCGGCTGTGAATAGCGGCACAACAAAACGCGGCGAGGTTTGTGCGGAAGCAGCGGCGTGTTCAGCAGTCGCCGAGCGTCGATCGTAGACTATACCAGTATATATAAAGTACTCTGTGGTAGACTATGTCACATTACATACTGACAGATGCGGCGAAAGAAAAAAGGCAACAAGGAGGCGGTGACCAAATAGGTCGGCGTTAGATATTTACATTTATGTATATAACATAGATATTTAATAGCGAAAATATTATAAATAAAATTCGCTTCTAAAAAATATCATATTGTAGATGTTCTTACAGATTTTTTTTACAAGTGACATATATAAAAACAAAATTTGTCACATATTATAATTTAAAGGAAAAACATGCTAAAAAGTTCCAACACACTGCGGGCTCAGGGATGCGTATGCGCAGCATCATTTGTACTGTTCATCTCGAGCGCGCACTCACTAAGGAGCATCATTCATATGAATCCTCTCGAACTCCATGCTTTGGATTGCTTTAATATGTTCATCATTCTGTCTTGTTAATTTGAACTCTGTGCAAGCAATCTGACCCTATTTTATTTTCTTAAAGTGAACAAAGGATCCATAAAATTTCACTTGGGGCAAAGATAAAAACATACAAAATTGTATTCTTTGTGCGAGTTGTTCTCCAAACTTCAAACTGTAAAACAAAAAAAGATCTACATCTTGAAGAAGGTGCGAACTAAAGCAATCTTGCTTTGTTATTATTATTTATATAATATAAATAAATAATTGAATAACTATAATATAAATTACATACTATTGAATACAATGTAAGAAAACTTAACTTATTTGTATTGTATTCTACCCATAGTCCCTCAAGACTATAAGTAGAATACTGAGCCCAGATCACCGTCTTCTATGGGTAAGGTGCCCAGAAGGCTGGCTACGTTTCCTCGCTGGATCGCCATACTGATCCGTTGGCCGAGGTAGGCACCAGCCCTCTGATCACCTGAAGAGTCGATGAGTCGTTTTGATAAATAAATTAAATATTATATGCCGACAGCAGCGCCACCTACCGGGTGCAATTGTGAACCAACTCCGAATCCTTCTCTGGCTCATGCACAACTTTGCTAAACTTCATCACATGATCAAATGTATAGTTTACGATTCTATCGGGTGTCCCAAAAAGGACGCAAGATTTCAATTCGCCGCCATTTTTGTATTTTAGTGCTGGCAACCCTAAAAAAAATCTATTTGACAGCTGAATGTTTAGGGTTTGTAAAAATGGCGGGTTATACGAAAGATCAACGCGTTTTTATTATTGAACAATATTTCAAAAGTAATGAAAGTTTGGCGGGCACGGTTCGAAAATTCCGTGCAAAATATGGTAGGAATATTGACTTGACTTCATCAACTGTGAGCAGAGTGGTTACAAAATTCAGGGAGAGTGGATCAATTCATGATGTTCATTCCACTGGTCGTCCAAAAACAAGCCGTTCAAATGGCAATATCGAATCAGTGCGTCAGAATGTCCGTGAACATCCAGGAACATCCATTAGGCATCGTGGACAAGAATTGCAAATGTCAAGAAGCTCTCTCCAACGTATACTCACTAAAGATCTGCATCTCCATGCTTACAAAGTTCAAATAAAACAAGAACTGAAGCCTCATGATCATGGACAGCGAAGAGAGTTCGTTGAATGGATTATCGACCGCCAAAACAGGGATGCAGATTTTTCAAACAAAATGATCTTTAGCGACGAAGCACATTTTCATCTCGATGGCTTTGTAAATCGTCAGAATGGCCGCATTTGGGGCTCAGAGAACCCACATGTGATTGTTCAAAAACAAATGCATCCACAACGGGTCACTGTTTGGTGCTGATTTTGGGCTGGAGGCATTATTGGACCATATTTTTTTCAAAATGAGGCCGGCCAAGAAGTTACTGTTAATGAAGCTCGATATCGCGACATGATAACAAGGGTTTTTTTCTAGACGAATTAGCGGATATCGATGTGGAAGCAATGTGGTTTCAACAAGACGGGGCTACTTGGCACAAAGCCAGAGAAATGATGCAATTACTGCATGAAACATTTCCTAGTCGTGTGATCTTTCGATTCGGTGATCAGAATTGGCCCCCTAGATCTTGCGATTTAACGCCTTTAGACTTCTTTTTATGGGGTTATTTAAAGTCCAAAGTCTATGCCAATAAGCCCACAACCACTCATGCTTTAAAAGAGGAAATTCGACGCTGCATCGGAGAAATTCAGCCGCATCTATGCAAAATGGTCATAGAAAATTTTGCCAAAAGAGTGCGTATGTGCCAGCAAAGCCTAGGAGGACATTTGCCTGACGTATTATTCCACAAATAACCCTATTTTATGTATTTCAAGATTTTATATACCTACAAATATATTATAATGAAAAAAAATATGTGTTTTTCATCAATTTCAAATTTTGCGTCCTTTTTGGGACAGCCGTTATAAATGACATACAGACAAACATTCCTTTTATATATAAGAAGATTTGACCGTAGATAGGTATTCATAAGCTATTAGTAGAACTTTGAGCAATAACACTCAAAAGTAGGATTATTCACCAGTAAAAAATAAAAGACAAAATAATAAAAATTGTATAAAGTATATTTGTAAAAACGTTAAACACAATACATTTGTATACTTACATTTAAAATACTTTTATAAAAATGTTAATATTGATTATTTTTTTAGATAATGGTTGCAACTTGCATGCCATTTATGCATTGATTTTGCCAATGTCGTGAGTGTAAAAAAGCCAGGTGATATAAATAGGAGAAAAATTAGCAATTTGGCCGGTAAATCAAAAAGAAAAAGAAAAATCTGCCAATCTAATAGTTAGTTAATCTTGTTACTTATACATAAATATCTCAAATATAAACATGTTATGTAATTTCAAGTCACAATCATAAACGATCTAAATGACATTGACAACAGGGTTTTTTTTAATTATGGCTAAACACCTTCGGCATTGAGTTTCCAATTTCGGAGTTGGAAAGCACAGAAACTAGGGAAGTGCAATTTTAGCCACTAAATTTTGATCGGTGATTTAAGAGTATAGACAATAGGGTTATCAGTGACCACAAACTAGCTTTCAGTAGTTAACATGAAGGAAATAAGAATGAAAGGCACGTGACAATAAGAATACTAAACGGGAACTTTGACGGGTACAAATGTCAAGGTAGACAAAAAAGAGATGGATTGTGTAAAGGATGATTTGTGGTGTGAGAGATGACATGTCAGAATAGAGGAGTATGGAAGGAAAATACATATTGTGTCGACCCAAATAACTCACACTACTCATTTAAACTTCATCACTCTTCAAGAAACATAATTATTACTGGGGCCCAATTCTGCTATAAATAGGTCGTCAAAATAGCCGAACAGTATAATCCCAATCGTAGATTTGCCAGATTTCGGTATTCTGTTTATTCTCGTGCCTGTGGCACGCCACTCTATCTTTATAAATACTCATAAGCGAAAACTCGCAAAATAAATGTTTAAAATTCTTAGTGGCTTATGAGTATGTATTTCAGCTGACGCCATTTCTGCTAATGGTAATATCATATTTTTTTCTACTGCCATTCCGCTGCGACGGTATCGAGAAGATATTATGGATTTAGCAGAATCATACTTGAATATCTTCACAACGGCAAGATATTCAAACAGCAGAATTGGGCTCCTGGCATTGTATTAAGGAAGTCAAACAGATTTTATTTTGATTACAGAAGTTATATACACCATCTAGCTTATTATATAGAATTCTAGTGTCAAATTGATCTTAAAGTTTACATAATTTAGACAATAGATGGCATTAATCATGCAATTCTTGAAGATTTACATATAAGTCAACGTCTGTCTCCTATTCATTCTTTTACTTTACTATTGTTACGAAATTGGTGTTATTTGTACAGCTTGTAAAAATTTTACCAAAAGTAATACAAATATATGGGTAACTGGATACATAGAAAATGGCTAATTGTATATCGCGTAGTGTTTTTATAGTCTGTATATGATAAGTCTGAAATGTACTGTTACAGATATTAAATAGCATAGTTGTTCTTGTCGTGTTTCTTTTTAAAGTTAGTAATTGATTTTGTTACATACCCTCCTATTTCTAAACAATACAATAGGCGATTTCCTTAATTGAATAATGTTATATTTTTATTTATTCTAGTAGTAGTAGGTAGTTCTCTATAATTTAAAATAATTTTGTATAGGAATGTTTGTCTTTATAATGTAGTGATTGTGTATAGATTATAATTCAAAATCTCTCAATTGTATATAGACGGTATTTTCTACATTTTGTTTTCATGTTGGCAGACGCGATAGATTTGTACTGTGTTCGCTTTGTTTTATACATGTAAAACTTTAAGTATAATGTTTTATATAATATCTTGTATAAAATATTATGTGGAATTTCTAAACAGTAATGTATTAAATTAATTTCATTCATAACACTTTAATTAAAATATAGTTTATCAATGACTTCAATCCGCTATCGGTTGCGCAAATTGCTAAGGTTGATGTATTGTTAAATTGTTGGAGGGATGGCGGGGTGTTCTAAAAATCCTTGTCAAGTGTTCAAAGTAAAATATATGCTAAAACCGTAAGGTTCTTTGATTATAAAGTACTGTGACCAGTTGCTGTTCTCTTACTTTACCATAAACCCTTCTGAGTTATTGCAAGTGTTACAGTACATTAAAATAATTTACACCGAAGGAATAACGATCGCAGGCAATGGAAAATATGACACATATGACAAAACTTAAAAAACATGTCTTTTAATTTTATAATTTAAAGCCTTTTTTCAGATCTTCCTTAACTTTCATCTATAAGCATGTTAACTTAGAAAATAATTAAAGAATTTCGAACACAAGTAAACTTAAAGATAATTTTACAACCAATCAAACATAAGAGTATTGTTAATTTGTATACAAAAAAAATACTAAAAAAATAATACTGAAATTTTGTACAATTTTGATATCCTAAAAGTAATATTAAAAAAAATTTGCTCTTTCCGTATTAAATTCTACATAATCATATTTATAATTATAAATAGATAAAATAAAAGTAAACTAGAAGATATAAGCATATTATATTATATTTAAATTAAACTATAACAAATTATGCTTGTGAATTACACACCAAAGAAAGCAAAGATAATCGCCCAACAAACATGTCTTCGATGGTTATTTTCGTAGAAAATTCTAGAATAGACCACAAATTATTCTTATCATACGTTTTGATTAGAAAAATAACGCTATACTGTCAAATTTTATTACTTTTAACATATTGTTACATTCCGACAAAGAAATGCGCACCTACTTTATTACTTTCTTTCCTTAAGAGTTGAATTTCCAAAAATGCCGATACACGTGTACATTTATTCCTAACCAAGGGATTGAATTTTCAAAAATCCTTTCTTAGTTATGCGCAACTAAAGTATAGAAGGAAACTGAATGCAAATTCACGGTCCCTCCCCAAGTAGTATGGGCTGTGCGTTGATACATAATTATGTCAGCCAGTCAGGGAGGTCAAGGAATTATGTATGTATGGATGACACAATTTACAAATCCTTTTCAACTTAATTAAAACATTAACTCATTTGGCCTGAAAATATGTTATAAATAATAAAATGCAAGTTGAAAGTTAAGCGGTGATTTTCTATACGGAAAATTAAATAAATAACATGTGGCGACATCTAGACATGCATTATTTACGAACTTTATATTTTTTACTGCACGATTGATATCTCTGTGATTCTTCTACAATGTAATAACATTCTGCGCTAATGAGAACAGACCATACATTTTTTAAGCAAAATGTAGTTACACTACTATCCTAGTATATCGCATAAACATAAATAACTAAAACCTATTGAGTATTCATAAATGGTTTTTTATACCACTAAGATATTTCCTTGAATATATTGAGGACAATAGAGAAGGCCACTGTGGAATTCTTCAGTGTGCGTGGACCTATGATATTAAAATAACAGTCTTATATAATAAAGATTTATGTGTTCTACTACCTTACTAATGTGTGATGAATTTGTGACGATAGTTTGTTAAAAAATGTACTTAAAAATTTATATAAAAATATTCATAATATATATTTTAAAATTGTTGCACTCACAGGCATTTAATCGTATTACAGTTTCACGATTTGTGATAGGTGGTGATAAGCAATACACGTATATCTTTAGCATGTATGTTGAATTATTACACACACACATATATATATATATATATATATATATATATATTTAGTTATTCAGTTACTGCTAAGTTCTTTGAGTACACAACCGCCATTGCAAATTCTTCAATTCTTGCTCACCATTGGATACTTTCAGTCTGGCCTCATATAAGTAAGGGTTCTTCTTACTTCATTCTCCATAACAGATTTATTGACCATATGGAAAACCATCATAGTTATTCCACTTGTAAAACCTGTTGTTATACATGCATAAATTAAATATGCATATTATATATATGATTATAACGCCATCTAGTATTCAGAGTCCCTTACGAGCAGAGCACACTTAAACTTAATATCAATAAAGAATAATAGATGTCACTTATACAACTCTTAATTAGGGAACATACCCATACTACGTTTTTAGCTCCCCGGTGACCATCCATATTGATATGCCAAGATCCCCCATTCCCTCTAGTTTTGACGTAGTAATTCATAAATATGGTTTTAAACCATTATTTTGCAAACAGAAAATTAAAAAAAAATTGGCTCAGTAGCCGAGTAAGAAGTGCTGTGCATCATATTTAGATGTAGCTCGAGAAAGTGCAAGATATCCCTATACAATATTGACTGCGTGACGAAAACTTAAGCTCCATGGTCTTGCGACCAAGTGTCGTATTTTGAAGACCTCCCTCCCCTCTCCTATAGGGCAAAGGGTCGCATAGTATGGGTACATTCCCTAATCAATAATTATAGTTAATTACAGATGTTTCTGTTGAACGATCCTTATAAATCGAAATTAGATGACGCTGATAAGCTCAGCAAAATTATTACAATAGAGATGTTCTTCGGAGCGTATTTTCTCTTATTAGATAATCAAGTATTTAATAAAGAACATTGTGAGTATATTAAGCTACCTAAGTCGAGTGCGCTATCTTGCTCGCGTGTTACCACATTTTTGAAGATGTGTCGAGTCCGCTATCTACCACACCACCAAACACCACATTTTTGAAGATGTGTTCCATGAATTTCAATAATTATGCTATGTATATATCACAGAAATTTGATTTTTATGTCGTATACATTTTTATGTGTAAAAAATATCTTTTGTGATTATTTTTATTGATGAAACCTTGTCCGAATCAAAAAAAAAATTGGAAACATCAGTAATTTTATTGTTAAGATTTGTGTAGTACAGATTTGTCGTAAGGAAATTATGTCAATTTATATCTTCAAAAATGTGGTAATGCACGAGCAAGATTACAAACACTATTTAGGTAGGCTAAGTGTGGGCGCAAACGGGCCACAGACCACAGCCACGCGAACAAAAGTGACAGTGGCGCGCAGAAAATATATGTCAAAGCGTTTCAACTGCTTATTGTTGGCCGCCGATGGCTGTGGTTGGTGGCCCGTTTGCGCTAAGCCTTAATGCCACTTATCCATTTCACTATACGCTACCAATAGATGTCGCTGCTGGTTGGATGTTTCTTGAAATTTGACAACAGATGGCGCTGCTAAGCAAGGCAGATCAAGTTCTTCCCCTCGTCCATTTGAAACTGCACCTTGTCAGAGTTTGCAGCTTTGTCCGCCGTCTTAGAGAGGGCGCTGGCGAGGAATATTTGGGCCACACCAGTAGCAGTTACGAAGAGAGCCCATCCTGCGAAAGAGCGATTGACTTCGTACTTAGAAGTTTTCAATATCGTGGTGGAGACAAAGAAAAAACAATGTTTTGGCAACAATACAACTTTGCAACACCAAAGGTTCTACAAATGTGTTGCCACTCACACTATTACAGCGGCATACTACATCTAGATCAAGGGAATAGCCTACCACTTGGCGGTCGGTAGTTGCATGGACATATACAGGTTGAATTTTCAAGTGGCCCCTTCAGGGCCAAAACCTGAACTATACGAAATAGGGAAAAACGCTCAAAGGAGCTTTGGTGGCAACTTTGACGAAGAGTGGTATAATCAAATAATTGAAAACTCAATTATTCTTCCCAGGAATTGAATTGGCTGATTTTGCAAAAAATATACACTGTATATTATATATACCAAATCATATAATCAAATAAAAAAAATGTATTACGTCATGGTCTTTATTATAACTATAGTAATATTTTTCTTTACTTTTATTGTGTCTCTGTGAATATGCAGTTTGCTACAACTCCATTAATTCTTCAAAAGTCTTTCTGTAGCATACAACTGTATTTACAACTTACTAAAAAAAAATAACTTGAGATATAAATAGAATAACAGATAAATATAAAGCAAAAAATATTTTAAGCTAGACGTGTTGCTGGGGATTTTCTTGCCGCTTCTTCTCCTTAACAGCAATAACACGTTGCGAAGCGGTGTACATAGACTAGGAAGTAAAATTAAATTTTAACCTATATGTATGACCTTCAAAAAGTGTTCTCCAGTGGAACTTATTTTTAATAAAAACTTTTGAATTTGAATATAGTATAGCCTGTAAGGGTCAATTTCTGTGAAGGAATATCAAACAGCAAACCAAGGCAAAAGGTGGATTTTTTTGTACATCGGTTTTTATTTTCAAACAGTCCAATTTTATACATGCAGGAACAATGAAAGAATACAATTCCCTGCGAACGAGCGGCCTGTCATAAGAGGCGACAAAACAACCCACAGCCAGGTGGTAAGGTGTTTGCCCGTCTTTATGGCTACCAGCCCTAGAGAGTATGTCGCCATAACAACCTTCTGATATGTTCCGGCAATAGTGGCCCGGTTCGAGTCTCCGTTAAGATAGTGGCAACAAATTTGTACCACCTTTGGTGTTGCCAACTTCTATAGGCAATCATAGCCATCCATCAGGTGGGTTGTCTGCTTGTGTTCTGAATTCATGCAAAAAAATGGAAGATAAGACCTTACCTACGGAACAATCACCGGGAAGGTAAGGCTCGGCCTGATCACCACAAAGCCTCTTCACACGGGGAGCACCCCAGCCCCAGGGGTATAAGAGCAGACCCAAAACACCAAACAAACCTGTAATTAAATAATTTATTTTTTTGTATTGAAATAAGCTGGCAAACAGGCAGATAGCCCATCATAATTAAGGTAATGCTACAATGCTAGACATGTAGGAATCTTATATAAATGTATATTTATATAATTATAAAACTTTTATTATAATCCCATCACAGTACATAACAGTAATACATAAGTCTCTCATAATTGATTGCAAATATTTGTGTCTCTTTAAGTTTGAATTCTAACTGATGGGAGCGAGTTTCATACACAGATCTCATTGGTTAGTTGAATCCTTACGTCCTAATTAGCACAGATATAGCTATTGATTAAAACAAGAACAAAAGTAGATCATTCAACATTTGACAAACTAAATTTATTTAAAGAAATTAATTTCATTAAGTGCATATAGCCCTAGGTTTCATTTATTTTATGACTAGAAATTACGATTAAATATGAATATTATACACCATAGATAAAAAGATGTTGCTACACCAGTTACATGGAGAAGAATGGACAATATACCCACCATGCTTTTTCAAGGCAGTTTGGCAGCTTTGAAACATTGGTTGTCTAGATATGTGGGGTACATCACGATGTTTACCTTTAACATTGTTAGGACGTGGTAGTTATAACAAATATGCACATTAGGTCAGAAAACTACCCTTAGTGGTGCATGTGTTCCGGTCAGGATTCGAACCCACACTCTTTCGAGTTTGGGACGCGTGCTTAAGCCAGTACACTACCTCAACTCTTCTATATAGTATACATCTAGTCCAAATCTTCAAATAACTTCGAAAAACTTCAACTGACACCAATCAATGGAATTTTTGCGACAACTCAAAAAGCCACATTTGACTGCACAGTTCATATTTCTCAGAAAAATACATAATTATTACTCAAAAACTAACAATATTTTACAACTATTGCTTATTTTTAAGTAATATTAGACATTTGTATACAAATTAAAATTCAAGTTTTATTAAAAGTATGTTCCACTGGAGAACACCTTTTGATGGTCATGCATATAGGTCAAAATTCTCAAATTAAATCTTTATACATACATAACACATAAGACATTAGTTATATAAATATATATACATTATAAAGATAATTAAAAAATAAAAAGTTACACAATGACACTTCCACGAAATCTAGATCCTTGTTTCTTTTGGTTGGAAGGAACTTGTAACTTACATGTATTGAAAATAAATCAAAACTGCCTGTAATTTTAGTATGTGTTTTCTATCTCTTTACAAATCACAACTTATTTTTTAATAACTTATAAATCTGTTATAAATATGTTCTCGTAATATAAGTGAAATGTAAACATCTTTTATGAGAAATAAAGTTCTTTAAACCAAAAATTCAAATCTACTTCCTATTCTATATACACGCATCACAACGTATTATTGGTGTTTAAAGGAAGAGGGGATTAGCTTTAAGAATTAAAACTGCTTAACAAGACATCTCTTGTAAGAGGTGAAAAAAAACACACAAACAGATGGTAGATTTGCCTGTCTGGGTAACCACCACCCCTGGTCTGGAGTATGCCACCATAAAAGCCTTGACATTCCGGCGTTAAGAAGTTGGTATCAGTCAGTCATTTGAATACCACTTTTGGTGTTACAAATATCCATGGACAACTGTACCCAATATCCAGGAGATGAACCAACTGCCTGTTTCCTGTACTTATACAATTAAATAAATGATATATTTCCATATACCTCCCAAAGCTTGCGTGGCTCCAGCGATGGATATGACAGACTTCTTGAAAATCGATTGCATGCAGCATGCTAGAACACCAGCAAGGACAGTCGAGAACTGGATGGCGGCACCTGAAAGTCCATATAATCCAAAATCCTATTAATATTATAAAAATAATTGTGAGGATAAATGAATATATGTTACTCTGTCATACAAAATCAATTGAACAACATGTAGAGAGGCTCTTGCTAGGTAAATGACCTGATGGTACACATGCTTTCCATCAGGGGGGCCGTCTGACTATCTGCTGAACTAAGGCAACAAAAAATGGGTGAAGTGCCAGATCAGAAGGCAATTCTCCTTAGAACGGCACGCATTGTGAGGAACTTCGTGTCTCTGGAGTCCTAACCACCGGTAACCTGGGCTTTATTAGGCTCCACTGCCAGTGGACGTGATCTTTTTATATTTTTTAATATCTATTTTTTAATTAATAAACATATTTTAAAAAAGCAGATAAAGAATTGATAAATAGAAAAGAAAGCATAAATCTAGGAAGTAATAAACCAAGGTTTATCCATGCAGGAAGGAGAATTAATACAATTTCCCACAAGAACACAATTTACAGGTGGTAGGGTATTTGTCCAGCTGGATGCCCAGTCCTGGTCTAGAATATGCCGCCATAACAACCTTGAGTTGTGTTCTGGCATTAGTGCCCTGGCTCCAATCGCTCTTTAGAGAGCAGCACATTGGTAGCACCTTTGGTGTGACAAATGTCTATAGGCGATAGTAACCACTTTCCATCAAGTGGGCCATCTGCTTGTCTGCTGAACAAAAAAGGTCTGGGGCCGATCCTCAACACTCAGACCATATCAAATAACAGAAATTTTGTTTAATAAATTGACAGTGCCAGGAATTTAATCCAGAGCTTCTGTGTTGTAGTGAGGTCAGCTGGCAAAGGCCTAGCCCACTCAAAAAAGTTTAAAATAAGTTATTATTTTACTTACATAAAGACAAAAAGAACATAGCTGCCTTCCAAGGACCAGGGTAGACCACAGGATCAGTGGCCAAACCATAAAACGAAAATGAACCACAGTTATTGGAATCATGATTCATCCTCATGCATCTGCAATTGAAATAATGTATTGTGTTATGACAAGTATGGGCATGAAAAAATCAGATATGACAATATCTGTAAAAGAACCAACTTCATTGATGTAGCTTGAAAATTTATTATTAACTAAGATGTAGCCGTGACCTTGTCAACCCTTGACTTGGAATTCCCGTGGGATAGCCTATTTAAACAATGATTACAAATTGGTTGACATTCACTGACCGCTGTCATGGCACACTCACTTCACTTGCTCATAATGTGATTTTTAGTCTGTGTTTTTAGACTGTTTTTATATTATTTACATTGACTACTAGCTTTCTTCTGGATTTCTCATCTTTGGATGTATGATGGAAGTACAATATTAGTGAAAAAATAACTAGTTATTTATACAAAAAAATATATGGAGAAGTAGGTACATGTTTCGCACTACCTAAAATTCAGTGACCGCTAAGCCAAATTTCAACCCAAATCACTGTAAATAAGGAACAGAAAGTGTGAGATTCACAGGAAAAATGAGTTTTCAGTCTATATTGTGATGAAGGGCCAAGGAGATACTTGTATTTATATACTCACATTTCTGAATTAATATGACTTACCTGTTGTATATTCCGACGCTTGGTACATAAAAAGATGTCACATTGTTCTCGTTGATTACAACAGGTTCCCCTAAAAGCCACTTTGGAGTCATGATTCCGATTATCATGAACATAAATGCAACTAAACTTAAAAGAAGCCATGCTAAACTTCGGCCAGTAATTATAACATAACACATTGTTGAATGTTATAAAAGCGGTATATGACTGTGCTTTTATGCAATTGAAAATTAAATAAATTAATATTGAAAACCGAAAACTATGTAAATAAATAATCAAAAATAACAATGCAAGCACACACCCAAGTTGATCCAACTGTCAAATTTCGAAATGTCTGTCAATTGTCAAAGTTTTATATTAAAGTGCAACTTTGTTAAGGCTATAACATATTATCGGATGCATTTAGACTTTACTGTAAGTTTTTCATCAACGTTTCTGTTTTTAAACCTTAAAAAAAACTACAATAACTACATAAAAATAAACTATACTATATAAAAAACTAAATGAAAAGGGAAAAATATTTAAAGGTAAGTTATTGATCCCAAACCACTGTCACTTACCGGGAACGTTCCCAGAAAGCTGGCGGCATTGCCACGTTATATAGCAATACTTAATCTTTGAGCAAAATAGACGCCAGCCTACTGGTCACGTGTGCCGTCTACTAAGCGTTTGGCAAAGTCACGGTAGACGTTTAGAGCGTTAGGACCCCACAGATCCAGAGTTTCCACTCCAAATGCCGCAAATGTGAAACCATGTCCAATGGTGGCATATTGGCAGCGCTTGAGAGCCTCCTGTTCGGCTACAACAGAACCGGTGGTAGTGCATGTACTTGAAAGATCGAATCGAATCGAATTTGTAGATAATTTAATAAAAAAACAAGTAGATGTTTTTAATAATTTAATTTACAGCGTGGCAATGGCTGCATTGCCTTCTGGGCACGCTCCCATTTGAAATGATTTGTTGCACATTCTATAATCACTTGTACTATTTTTAACTAAATTAAGAATAAACCAATTATTTTTAATTTACATAAATTTCGAAGTATTTTCAAAATATATCCCATTCTAGCGCTTCAAGTCAATTGACACAGCGAGTCAGCTAGACTCTCTAACGAGAGTTGGCAGCACAGAGTAATCCAGATTTCTATTAAAACACTCGAATAAGGGTGGCCCAAGGTTATGTCCGATAATTTGCACAGTTTTATATACAACTACAGTACATTTATGATCCAAAAACCATCCGGAATTTGTTTGGACTTAACTGTTTTACTTAGTACTTTCTCACTGTAACTTAATATTTTCTCACTTTATAGTGAGAGAGAGAGATGATCGACGTCCAAGCCATATAATATCACGGCTTTACTTGTGGTTCGTTGACCGACGATCATCGAGCGAGGATTAAAGTCGTACCTTTACTTTTCAAACCCGTGTTCGGTGGCTTTAGAAGAAATGCGAACTCTCAAGAACTAAATAACTTAATTTTGTGTCCGAATATTGTTGACTTGTTTCACAGACCTTAATCGAGGAGTACGATTTTGTTAACATAAAACATTTCAGACGAAGCATGAGTAAGTGTATCATCTATGCATGAGTTAACCTCGCAAGTATAATTATAAAACCGCGTTATTGCAGTAATACACAAGCGAGAACTGCCCTAAAACCCGCGGTTTGCTCGCGTGTCGAACAGTGGCTTAAATAATAAACAGATAATATATTAACATCAAAACTGAACTCTTTACTCTTACAAACAAGTTTATACAATAGAAAAAGATAATATATTTTCTCCTAATAATGTTTGTTTACAATTTAAACTAAAGGAATTTATAGAGTGAAGCGATTTTCGCATACATTTTTGCTGAACGCACCTATAGAGTCTCGCTTACACTGCCACCTAGAGCCAAAACGGATCAAACAATTTTGTTCTCTTCTTTTTCAGTCCTTTTTCTTTTGGTTTTTGGTCACAATAAAAATGGTTAAACAAAGCAGGGGTTAAAATATCCTGTTATAACATTTTGAAGCAATATCACTGAATAACTACTGAAACCAAAACTGAATTGTGTGTTGTGCTTATTTTTATTGAAGTGTGGTTGATGACAGCGTGAAAACGAGTGCTACGTAAGTATAATCCTTTCAAATGAAACGCTCAGGATTAGTGCGCAGTTTTATCGACATGTATCAGTCAATACATTTTGGCTGGATTATTATCTGACAGTCGATTGTATGTCAGCTAGGTAGTGTCTGTAACGAAAGAAATCAGTCGTAATTTAGCAATTTATTTTCTCTAAATCGTTTATTTTATGATTATTTAGTGTTAAAAAACAGTGCCATAGTATATACTAAAGACTCTGAGCAGGTACGTTCATGTTTCATATTATTGGGATAGATGAACAGCATGTCTAATTCTGCCCTTGTTTTAAGTTGCAAAATCTTGATTCCTTTGTCAGATGCAGGGGCACTTTTACTTTTCGCGTCAGGTTTCACTCATACTCATGCACAAACGAACAATTTCCCGCTATTTCACATATGAATACCAGTGTTGTATATATACTTTGTTTGAATGTGTGATATGTTTTTTTTAAACAGTATGCTAATAAAGTACAGTTTCCAGTTGACTGGTTTGTTACTGTTCACTAACTTTTTGTTGAAATGCAGTTAACTAGAGTGTAATCTATTTACAGAGTGTACTTTAACTTTTTCCTACATTGTTGTGTGTTTAATGACATAGTTTTTTTATATTCTTTGTAGTACAAGTGCTAGACTTTTATCAGTGTGTTGAAATAGTCTTTGTGTTATTCTAATACTTCCTAGCAGATTTTTCATAGATAGTTAGGTAACACTTTATTGTTCATCATAATTAACAATCATAAAAATGCATAAATGCAATAATTCCTTCGTAAAAACAATAGGTATCTTATCACTTGAAGTGATCTCTTCCAGGCTATATAACTTATAGTCTTAACTATCTTCATAATGTAGGTGTTGCAATAAATAAGGTTTCTTGCTATAAATTAAGGTAATTATTGTATTTCCTTACACATATATAAATGTCAATCTGTTTTCAAGTTTTCCTGTCTCTTCTTCATAGCTTTGGTAATGCACATATTAACCTGTCATTTAAAACTTATTTACCTTCTATAAGGGTGATGAAGGTAGAATACTACTTACCCTTAGTATGACAGTTTTTATGAAATAAATGTCTGATATATATGCATTTTTTTTCATAAAAGTGTGTGTAAATGAAATTTCATGTGCATTGATTTCTATCTAACACTACTGCTTCATCTGTGATAATGTTGTAGTTATTGATTATTTAACACAGATGTAGCAATGGATTTAAAGGGTATTCTGGTTTAGAAGCCCCAATTTTAGGTGTTTTTTTGGTTGCGATAAAAAAACAACAAATATTTTTACCACCAGGGCCGGATTTAAATTTGTGCCGCCCTGGGGCACTGAAAATGCCGCCCTATGAATTAAATATTATTTTAATAGTTTTGATATCTTATTTTTTAAGAATTAGAATAACTAATTGATTGCAGGAAATATATTATGTATTATATATAATACATAATAAATAAATATATATTATTAATATATATTATATTTATAATAATACATTATATATTATCGGATAATTCTCCAATTTTAGAAAAAATAATTAATCAATGAAAGTTTCTGTTATCAAAAAGACATACATAATTTGAAAATATTTTTAATTCTTCAAAAAACTACATAAATTTATCAATTCCAGAAAATAAAAATATCAACTTTAATTTTTTCAAACCTTTATGGAAATAAATAAATTAAACTGTTTGAATAGTTTTTACTTAAATTTCCTATATTATAATATACAAAATTTTAATTTGATACATAATACTTAAATTATATTTCTTGATAAAATATTTATTTAAAAGAATTAGTTAATTATATATTGTATAGAATTTTTTTTCTCACTTTCCAAATTTTGCCGCCCTAGAAAATGTGCCACCCTGGACACTAGCCCCGACTGCCCCTAGTGTAAATCCACCACTGTTTACCACCCATTTTTTTTATTGATATTTAAATAGTACAAAATGTTAATAAAAATTTTAAAAATCAAATTTCATAATTTGCAAACCTGCAAAGTGGGGGACTGATGTAAAAATGGCACATCCTGGTGTGCAGGATATCATTCCTTCCATTGACATGAAATGGAAAACAATTAATAGTCCTTAAAGAGAAAGGATTTAGTTAATGCACTTTAAAAGAAAAATGTTTTTACAAAATGGTGGCAGTTTCAAAAATATGTTTTATTGGAAAAAACACCTAAAATTCGGGCTTCTAAATGAGAACCCCCTTAATACATTATTTATGATGCAATATTGTTATTAAATGACATTATTAAATATTGACAGATAGAAGAGCCTAAAAATTAATAACCTAGGCACAAAAAGAAAAAGCAACATACATGGCACTAGTTAAGATAATATATATAGGTATAGACATAAGGCACACACTACACATGCACTTTCTCACAACACCAGCTTGTAACAGATACACTCTACATTAGTATAAGTTTAGTATTAAAATAAGAAAAAAAAATTATATAAGTTATTTTCTTAAAAATCAATAAACCTTAGTACACAACACAACATAAAAACCACAAAATTAAAGTCACACAATAACAAAAATTAACAATAAGCGTGTATGAACTTAAAAAAATGTAACAGTAATCAAGTTGTAAAAAGGGTATTATAAAAATATTGACAGATAACATATGTATGTACACTCAAGCAGCTATTAATTAACAGCATTATTTTTAACACTATAAATAAGATTACTATTAAACACATTACTCTCAGCAGGATAAATAGTTTTATTAGGAGTTAAACGTTCGAAATATATTATGCAATCAAACTTTATCTTACTTAGTAATCCATGAAAGACATCATCCATTTTTGAGACACAACAGACAATTCGGTGTACTTGCTAAACTTGTCATGTGTATTCTGATTTTGATTTTAATATTAAGTTAAAGTTGTTCTTGTATTATGTATTCTATCTATGTAGTGATTTCATCTCTCTTTTCTTTCACCATATACCAATTATTGGAGGTCGGCACAATATGTCTTTTCCTTCCACACTCCTTTACTCTGATATACATCTTCTGTCACACCACATATCGTCATGTCATCCTTCACACAATGCATCCATCTTTTTTCGGTCTACCTCTACATTTGTATCCATCTATCTTGTTTAGTTTAGTTTAACTATATAATATTTATACATAATGTACATACATAACTTCACGCCAGGTCCCTTGCGGGATAGGCATGAGCACGAGCGCCATTTAGGCTTATTCTTACACACCTCACTTGCTTCTTTGACAATATTTATATACTCCTATAAGTATATAAATAATATTTATATACTTATAGGATGTATAATTTATAGCTAATACTCATTACAGTATGTAGTATATATAGTTATACATTTTTAAAACCTAGCAATTGACAATGTTTTTAAAGTGAATGTTTGCATTTCTTGCCCTTAAAATTCTTTCAGGATAGTAATCCTATATCCCATCCTAAAGTCTGGCAACACATTGCCTTTGCCCAATAAAAACAAAAATTTGGCAAAAATAACACCATTTTCCAGCCAGTTTATGGTTTAATCTAAAGAGTATTGTTTAACCTTTTGGGAGAATAATTTTTAACAATCCATTCATGCGCTGAGTTCTTTTGTTTGTTGTGGTTACTAAAGAGTATACAATAAAATAAGCAAGAGAATGACCTCTGTGTAAAAACTCAGGGTCATTGCCTAACACACTTTAGTGTTAAGTCATATGTAATTAATGTAATTATTGCACTATAAATTGCTTCAAAACCTTGAATAAGTGTTTCTATGTGTGTGAACTTTTATTATGACAGACTTCATCATATTCTTGCCTGTTTTGATATATAGTAAGTCTTTATATTTTGAAGTGAACATGGCAAACAGGTAGACGGCCCATCTGCTAGAAAGTGGTCACCTTGCCGTTACCCCTTTGTAACACCAAGAGCATAGCCAACACATTGTCAGGCTTTAAGATTTTCTTATTGTAAGAGTTCAGCATACGGCCCATGTGATGGTAAGCGGTTACCATCGCCTATGGAGATACACAACACACAAGGTGCTGCCACTCTCTAAAGGGAAACTGCAACCTGGTTGCTGATGCCAGATCACAACTAAAGGTTGTTATGGCGGCATCTTCTAAACCAGGGGCGGTAGTTATCCTGATGGGCAAATATCCTACCACCTGGCTGTGGGTTGTTTTGTCGCCTCTTATAACAGGCTCGGCCGCAGGAATTAATATTCTTTCTGTCAATGCACAGATAAACTCATATTTAATTCATTTTTATTTTTGTTACAGAATTGACAACTGAAAAGGATATATACCTAGCAAGAATTATTGTTGATTTTACATAATCAAATTTAAAAAAAACAACTAAACGTGAATTGTTGCTATACTAGAGCAAAACTAAATTAAAAAAATATTACAACACTGTGATCTCTTTAAATGCGTGATTATATTATTTTAGTTGAAGCACGTAAAACGAATGTTAGTTTGTGATTGTGTCAGTTTGTTTACGTTGTTTTTGTGTGATTTGTATATTTAAATGCTATACTGAAGCGGAGGAAGATGAGCAACTCGAGTTCGACGAGCGCGAGGCCCCAGTTGCCGTTGAGGCAAAAGGACTTTGATCAGGTGATTTTATAATTTATATTCTTTTTTGACCATAGAGTAGTATCAGTATTTTTGTTCTTCAATATTTATGAAGAACAGGCAAAGATCGTCAACCATACAGCCTCGCCATTAGTAGTCCATTCTCCTGTAGTTTTTAGATAGATAGATAGCACTTTATTGTACACCAATACAAATATGAACTTAAAGACTGAAATTATATCTAGTTATGTACAAAGGGCGATCTTATCGCTGAAAAGCGATCTCTTCCAGACAACCCCAGGAATGAATTGAGATGATGATGGCGATGGTGGTATACATAACATATAGTACGAACTACTTTCATTTTAATAATAAATACATAAATTATACATATATGCCATTGATATATAAAAAACCCTATATCAATGATATATGCAGAAATTTTATATATTACATAGATATATACTTAATATACATACCATACAAATACATATCTACAAAATATATTGTTACGTACGAGCGGGGGTACGCACTTATGGATTGGAAGAAAACCCCAGTTTTTAATTTAAAAGCTTTTATTGACTTACACAGCCGCACGTAGTACCTCTCTGTAGGGTTGCCCCTATACGCACAACCAACGATGCACAGTCCCGACGATAAGTTGTCACACCCTCAATACCGTCGCCGATATTGCGCGGACCACCTCCAATATTATCGCGGGTAGCTCGCTTCTGGTTCCTCCTTCGAACTACGCTAAACACCTCCTTCGCGTATCTGTCCACCAAACTTGTCACTAAATTCACCACTTAATCCGTCTCTGTATCTATTAACCTTCTCTGATAACCCTTTAGTATCGCACTTTTCGTTTCACCGTCTTGGACTGAACGCAACTTTTAAACTGCACGGTAGGCGCGCCTTACGCTGTTTATAGACTCGGAAGAATTTTCTAGAACCCATCTATCTATCTGTCTTTTCTTTCCCGAACCTTCTGTTCGGGAACTTTCGTTTATACATCTATCCCTTTCTAACATCTATCTATCTCTTTCTTTCTTTCGTCGTCTATCTCTTTCTAAAATCTATCTATCTCTTTAATTTCGTTTATCGTCTATCCTTTTCTAAATATATCCGTCCTTGTCTTTTCGTTCTAGATTTTTCTAGACTTTTCCAAAAGTTCTAAAACTAACTAGATGGTTCCACCATCATTCGCCACAATATTAATGTTTATAAATGAATTTAAATATCATATTCCAAGGACAGGTAGTATTTTTTTATCATAAATTAAATATCGCTAGCGATTTTGCTTGTCAGATTGTAACAGAAAGCGCTTTCCAGAGCTGTATGGTCTTAACAGTAAAAGAATTGTTATAAAAAGTTGAGTTATGCGCTGGAGTGTTGAATTTAAGTTTGTTAGAACAGCTTTTACCATAGAGCTTTGATTGGAAAGAAGAGACGTTGTTGTTTTATTTGTTACAATGGCAGGCAAAGGAATGTAGTCCACACAGCCTTGTATGATGAAGTCTTCAGTATAGCTCAGACATATTGCTGGTATTTGACTGGTGCCAAATAGCAGAGTTCTTGTGATAACTCGTTCATTTCACTACACAGTTTACATTTTTCATAAAAACATATAATTACTACCCAAAAACTATCAATATCCTATAACTGATGTACATTTTGAAGTAATATTACATTTTTCCATGGTGCGGCTTCATCTACGTCTTACGCATAATGGCGGTGAGTTTAATGCGCTATTTGAGATGCGACATTGTTAATGAGGTTTAATATTGACAGATAACTTATGTATATATAAACATTAATTTGGCTATGCATTAACGGCGTCATTTTGTAACGCTTTAAATAACACTCATTCGCGCACAGTCAAATTAAAACGAATGCAGATGAAGCCGCACCGTTAAAAAATAAAACTGCATGGTGCATTATCCTTCAGTTCATGCCAAGTCTCTGAAAGGAATGACGTAAGTTTATCCCCTTGAATGTTTAAAAAACTAAGAAAAATAAATACTTCTGTAAAAAATGCGAAATGCATTTCCCCCGCCTGAAAAAAATGGTTGTCTGGTTTCACTGTATATAGCATTACACCCACTCTCTATAACGACAACAATTTAGTAATAAAAAGTACATTTGCAAGTTGCCAAAACGAGTAAAAGCTGCGCAACTGTGTACGTTCTTTTATCGCTTTATAATCCTAGCCCGTAATAAACTCGACTGTCGTCATTATGCTAGCCGAATTTTGATAAGAAATTCCGAAATTTCTAAGTACTTCCTTTATCACCAAAATGCCTCAATATGGGAAGATATGAATAAAATAAGTAAAAAAAAACAACAAAATTACTGGTGCAGCGAAAGACGTCACAAAAATAACAAGCTACTCTCCATTTAACGACAACTCTCTATAATCTATAACGCCATAAAATGCACTGTCCCTTCTGTGTCGTTACATAGAGTTTACATTGTACTTGTATGGAGTTTATCTCTAATTTTAACCATTAATGAGAGAAATAAATGGGTAGGAAGGTATAGAAGGCTGGCATTTTACTTTAGTATGCAGATGAAATCTGAAGTCAAATTCAGTAAGTTAAAACGGAGTCGTAATAATGACTTTTATTGCCGTTTGTGTGTGCCCGCGGAACAATTGCGCTCGCCGTGACCTCTTTCAACAATGGAGTTGTGCTTCAGACATTTAATTTCATCATAAGTGTAGATAAATACAAATAACTGTGTGTTATAGAGGTACTCACTTCATTGTTGCTGGTTTGTCATACTTTTGCTTTAGAAATATACTAGCGGTCTCGGCAGACGTCGACCTGCCCTAAAAAATAAAATTCTAGAACCCTGGGTCTAGTTGTGAATCTAAATCACATGTTTGATTGGGTCCCGGGGACCCACTCAAACACACATGATATTTCATCAAAATCGTAGAACCCGATTCCAGTGCTAAGTATTTTGCTTAGATTTATGGGATACATTTTTGAAGTTTTAGTAGGGATCCCTAATTTTTATAAAGCCTACACTAATCAGGGATAATGTAGCATTCGAACGGTGAAAGAATTTTTGAAATCAGTCCAGTTTTTTTTACTTCATTCGTTACAAACAAAAATACAAATCTCCTCTTTATAATATCAGTATTTTTTTTGTAGCTTGAAGCAGACAAACAGGCAAACAGCCCACCTGATGGAAAGTGGTTACCGTCGCCTATAGGCGTTTGCAACACCAGGGGTGTCGCCAACGCGTTGCCGACCTCTAAGAAATTTTATAACGCCTTTAAAGAACCCCATGTCATAGCGCAAAGGGAACCGCGGCGGGAAGTTCTCTCCAGATCATTGTTGTACGCGGAATAAATGTCCTAGAGAACCGTTGCGTAGTTGAGCGTGGTTGTAAAAGTGAGACATTGGCGCCAGATCAAACAGTTCCTCAGAACACTCCCCGTTGTACAGGCGGTAAAATACGCAGAGGGACGCAAAGTCTCTTCGAAGGCTAAGCGATTCTAAGCCGCCTGTTAGTATGGGATCGTCGACGATACGAACAAAATTCAAAGAGTTAGTGTAAAGTGTAAACACATCCAGAACGTCGGCGCTGAAATTTCAGCTCCGTACGCGTGTAATGTTTTAAGCTCATATGACACACCAGCGGCACTTACGTTGGGGCCCAATTCTGCTATTTCAATTTCTCGGCGTGAAGATATGCAAAGGACGATTCCATTGTGATATTGTCAAAATTGGTATTCTACGAAATCCATAATATCTTCTCGATATCATCGCGGCGGAATAATGGTAGAAAAAAATTGATATTAGCATAAGCAAAAGTGGCGTTAGCCGAAATGAATATTGAAAAGCTACCAAAAATACGTATGTTACATATGTTACTAGCATTTTACCGAGGCTTAGCTGGCGTTAATCATATTCCACGGTAGGGGCGGCTCAAAAAAAAAAACAAACACCCAAAAATATATTTCGACTCGTTCATTTCAATCTAGAAAATATATGAGTGGAGAAATCAACAAGGACACAACACGAATAGACAGGGTTCTAGGTGAAGAAAGCTAGATAGCTGATTTGTTTTGTCTGAGTTTTGATTTAGGCGGCTATTTTCGACTTTGCCTATTGCGGCAAAAAGCCCAGGGCCGGCCCTGCACAAGAAACCGTACTTTTTCCGGGATCAATAGGTAGCCTATGTGCCATTCCAGACTATAATCCACAGAAAAACAACACACAGCCAGGCGGTAGAGCATTTGCCCGACTGGATGGCTACCATCCTTGGTCTTAAGCATGTCGCCATAACAATCTTGAGTTGTGTTCCGGTATTAGTGACCAGGTCTCCCTTAAGCGAGCAGCAGCGTATTCGTAGCACCTTTAGTGGTTTTTGGAACGAAGTTCCTTATCGCGCGTTGCGAAAGGGGGCTAGACGGAAAAAATTAAGACCAAAAATTGTAACGACACTTTTTGCTATAGTTGTAAACCGTGCGGCGTGCGCGTGTTTCTCTGTCTCTGTCTCTCTCTCTCTCTCTCTCTCTCTATCTATCTATCTCTCTCTCATAGAAAGCAAGCCAGTTATTTTCGTTTCGTTTTTCTATTTCGATTTCAACAGTGTGGTGTCGCGACGAATATTTTTATTACAATTCCTTCGCTAATTAATCGAAAGGAACTTCGTTTTATTTATTTATTTCAGCACTCATCACCCCTTTCATGTTTTAAGAAAGGGAATATTAATGATCTAGATCCATATTACTTACATTTAGGTATAGCTAAACACTACTATACATATACTACACATTCTTTACTTTGGCGTTGCAAATGTCCATGGGCCGTTTGCCTGTCTGCTGAAACCCTATCATAAAAAAAAACAACGAAAATACTGCCAAATTTTAGCCAGGTCCGTTCAGCCTTCTGGCGTAACATCCATCCAAACTTCCACACTTATAATATTAGTAGGTATATATGTCGGAAGAGGGTGTTGTAATCGGACTTCGTCTGCTTTATAGTACGCTAATCTGTCGATCGGGCTATTTTTCTCGTCGCCATCTGTGCAACTTGCAAAACGGGGTCGGCACACCGGCACAGATTCGTCGGTCAAAACTTCTCACGAGTTAGACATTAACCTCTATTTTGGGCAGTTGGTAAAATTCGTTGTATTAGGCCCTGTACACGTAGGACCAATGAAAGCCAACGATGATTCGTTGGCATTCGCCGATAATTCTTAGGAGGATCATCTTATATGGACAAACTGTAAACGTGTCCTGCAGTGAGCAGTAAATAAGACAGTGGAGACTGGTTTATCCGGACCTCAGTTATACGAATTCGCGAATATTACAATATATTGTTTATTGTTCAAGTCAAATTAAGAGTGTAGCCTCGGAGAAATCTGTGATTATAGAGTATAGTCTTTGACATTAATTATTATGGTCTAATTTCGACCACGGCCGACCACTGGTTTGAATAAACACGTGTGCGCAGATGAATTTGGATGACCTTTCTAGTTTCTATAGTTAATAATTTGTACAAAAATCGCTTTGGTCATATATTTAATTATCCTGACGTTCGATTATCTGAATGCCACAAATGCCACAATCAGTCCGGTTAAGAGTCACCACTGTAGTTTTATAACATCGTCCCCTCCCTTGCTGGAGCAGCTACGACCCGGATATCTCTATGTCCCTCTTACTACTACTCTCTACAGCGTGGTAATGATATTCGTCGTACTTTAAAGTGATTTTACAGTTTAAACGCTTTCTTTAAAGTTTACCTTGCAGCTACACAGTATAACCACCAATATAGTAATCTATTGATGTACATTTTTTTGAAGTGAAACTTCTTTATCGGCGTTGGAAAAAAAATTACCGTCACTTTTTTTCGGTTACGCGTCACATTTTTCCACAATCCATTTATCAAGATGGATTGTGAAACGAGCATTGTAATATTTCTTTACTTTATTGTGTTTTAATTAATATACGAGTTTGATGATTTATAAATCATTTATTTAGTATCCTACATAAATTATATATTAAAATGATCAGCAAAATCATAATTTACCTTTATTTAACCAATTTCTGGAAAGTTGCATATAGTAGATCATTTTTCGAAAAATAAGGTCATAAAGAAGTTTCACTTCTTACGTGTGTACACTAGTACACGCACACATGTTTTTTTTAACGAAGGTCCTCCTTACCACTATCCTCTTCATGACGATTACAGTTCATAAAAATCGAATCATTCGTCAGAGCATGCACATACATCAAACAAAGACCAACGATACCCATTCGTTGGCCTTAATTGGCCCTGTCTGTACCCGGCCTTATGCACTTATGACGTGTTTGGTTCCGTATTGATTATTCGGTCTCGATTTACAATTACTTCCGAACTAATAACGTACGTCATTTACATATAGAAAACTGGCCTTTGTTATTATATAACACATGCATATGTTCACTGCCTCTTTGTTTAAGTCTAAGCGTTTCAAATTCAAAAGTTTTTATTCAAAATAAGTTCGACTGGAGAGCACTTTTTGAAGGTCATACATAAAGGTTAAAAATTAATTTTACTCCCTAGTCTATTGTACACCGCTTCGCAACGTGTTATTGCTGTTAAGCAGAAGAAGCGGCAAGAAACTCCCCAGCAACACCCTCAACATAACATTTCAAGTTATTTCTTAAAGTTTTATACAGAAGTATGTTATAGAATGACTTTTGAAGAATTAATGGAGTTGTAGCAAACAGTGCATATTCAATAAGACGGCGCAATAAAAGGATAGAACATATTATTATAGTTATAAATATAAAGACATTTGCCAGGTGGTAGGGTATTATATATATGCTCGACTGGATGGCGACCACCCCTGGTCTAAAGTATGCCGCCATAACAACGTTGTGTTGTGTTCCGGCATTAGTCATCAGGTTCCGGTCTCCCTTAAGAGAGCAGCAGCGCATTTGTAGCAGCTTAGGTGTTGCAAATGTCCATAGGCGATGGTAACCGCTTTCCATCAAGTGGGCCGTCTGCCTGTCTGCTGAACTCCTGCAATAAAAAAAATAAAAACGTACTAATATTTTTTTTTGCAAAATATCTCCATATATTCCTTACAAGTATGGCAAGATAAAAACGTTATACTCGTACAAAACACAGTTTGCCCGCCCAGCTCATGGAAATTGGATACCGTCGTCTATAGACGTTTGAAACACCAATGGCGAAGCCAACGCGTTACCAGCCTTTAAGATGGGATAGGTGGATTAAATAGAAGGATCAGACAGGAGGAATTGGGATAGAGGCGATAGATTTGTCCGGCCTTGTTTATCTTTACTAGTGCTCGCTCATGGCGGGTGTTACAAGAATGGATAAGGTGAGAAATGAGTGCATAAGGGGATCTTTGAATGTTGCACCCGTGACTGAAAAATTGAGAGGAAGAAGACTTAGTTGGTATGGGCATATAATGAGAAGGGATGAAAGTCACGTGACAAAAAGAATGTTAAACTACAAGATAGATGGATACAAATGTAGAGGTAGACTGAAAAAAAAGATGGATGGATTGTGTAAAAGACGATATGATGACATGTGGTGGTTTCCATAATAAAATTGTGTTGGGTGCCGCGATACAGACCACGAGTCTAGTGCAGCAACCGCCGCCAAAGAAAAATTGAAGCCTTAATTTTAATTCAAAATGTGTTATTACTATAAGTTTTAGATATAATTATATAAGGCCTAGACATAAGTTTATAAAATAAATGAATATGAATTTGAAAGAAGATGTATGTCAGAGTAGAGGAGTGTGGAAGGAAAAGACATTGTGCCAACCTCAAGTAATTGGGATATGGTGAAAGAAAAAAGAGAGTGGTCGCCCGTGGTCGTAATTCGATTATTAGCTGAAGGAAGGCTAACCGTTTCATGCAGATATTCTGTTTGGGTGATAGCACACCGATCGAGCTGGCAATGATCCCAGCATGGCTCTGCCACATCAACACCGAACATTTGCAGCAATATGTAGGCCAGAAAACACTAACAAAATTATTTACATAATTTTTTCTAAGCGCTGTTAAATCAGACAGCGATGACTTTCTCTTAGATGTCGTGTACGTATCAAACGAAAGTAGTCCTTATTACGATGCGGTATGGTCTTATGATTTTTTTTGATTTAAATTATTTTTAATTTGTTTCTTGGCTGAATGCCAATGAGTCTTTATATATATTTTATTCGTTTTATATCAAGATTGATGCTATTGGGACTTGATCGGTGTCACCGGTTAAGTAAGTAAAATTTCGTTTTTGGATTGGATGTTTTAAGAATAATCAAATAATTTAAATTATATTAGACTAGTTGTTGTCCTCGGCTTCGCTCGCGTAGATTAAAAATAGTCATAATTTGAGTAGTCGAAAAAGTTAAACCGATGTAATACTTTCAACAACTCAGAAGGGTTTATGGTGATAAAAGACAAGCAACTGGTCACAATATATATAATCAGAGAACCTTACGGTTTTAACATATGAATCCACTAACTCTTAACACTACAGGCGTTTTAGAACACTTCGCACCAATTTTACAGTATAAGAAACTTTATGTACTATATTTTTTATTTTATTTTTAGGTTATGAACGAAAAGATTTAATTCATTATTGTTTGGAAATTTTAAATAATATTTTATATAAGATATTATATAAAATATTATACTTAAAGTTTTACATATAATTAAATAAACCGAACACAGTACTGGGCCAAAGCATGTTAAATTTTTTGGGGACCAAATGGCAACCATTCCGCATCGAACTAAAAAAGAATCTCGTAAATCGGATCATAAATCTCAGAGTAATCGGTGTATAGAAAATAAAATAAAAACATACCGGCCAATTTGAGAACCTCATCCTTATGGAAGTCGGTTAAAAAGAAACATGACAAGAGGAACTAGTTATGCTACTAAATACCTGTAACACTATTCCAATACTCGTCTTATAGCACTGGGTTAACATCTCAGCTGCTATATAAAAAGCAAGGCTTTTTTTCCTACATCCGTTTCCGCCATTATTGTTTCTCGTGCAAGTGTATTTGACCTCGTTTGAATAAATCTATATGTAAAGTGTCATTGGAATTGAATTTGAAAGACTTATATCTATCTATATATATATAATGAAAATGGTGTTCGTTTGAGGCTCAATCACGCTTAAACCACTGATCGTATCGACATGAAACTACCACCATTCGATGCGAAATTTTTCCTAGATGGTTTATGGCTATTTATCTATATATATATATATATATATATATATATATATACCCATGTTTTCTCAATTTGTTTGTTTATTAATTTATTTGAATAAGGCGGTACGAAGTTCGCCGGGTCAGCTAGTTATATATATACTGTTTGTTGACGAGATTTTATAGAAACCATCTTTTTGATCTTTGTAGGTAGAAAGTAACCTTCCAGTGTTTTTGCGACTTTAATAACACACAATTATATATATATATATATATATATATATATATATATATATATATATATATATATATGTCGCAGAACGGCCTCATTGTCACGACATCTTCTTTAGTTATTGCAGGATTAGTGGGCGTCATCAGGATAAAATGCGAGCATAAAACACAATAGCCACGGTTTATACACTTTTAATTTAGATTTGATCAACATTATGACATAGTTTAGACCGAGCAGCGGGTTCAGGGCACCCGCTCATACTTCCAGCTTTAATACTTTCTTTAAAATAGTCCATGGTCCAACTCGACCTGTTGCCACCAACCAAATGTGCCACAAAAACTCCTCAGTCTACCCAAGTAGATATTACTCAAAGTATAGAGGGCGCTGACCCCGCTCTAGACATGCTCTGCTCTCATTGGTCGTTTATTAAATTACAATATTCATAACTTTTATTAGGTTAGAACGATCTTTAAGTTATAGAAACATTTAACAAATCAAATTAAATTAAATTAAGAATTTTAGAAGTAATTAAAATGTAAACAAATGATATTGTGCGTTATACATCCAGTCAACAATACATCCAATTATAGCTTCCCTCCGACATATATATATATATATATATATATACATTACATTACATTACATTACTTCACGCCAGGTCCCTTGCGGGGTAGGCACGAACAACAGAGCGCCATTTAGGCTTATTCTTACACACCTCACTTGCTTCTTTGACATTCATAGTTCTTGTCATGCACGCTCGTCTGTTCTTAAGGCTCCTGACATCACCTTCTGCTAGTACATGATCAATTTGATCATGGAAGGTGTGTCGTGGCCTTCCGCGACTTCTGCATCCATCCACTTTTGCATTGTATATCTGTTTAGTCATTCTTTCATCATACATTCTTTCCACATGCCCGAACCACCGGAGCATTCCTTTCTTTTCCATTTATATATATATATATATATATATATATATATATATATATATATATATATATATATATATATATATATATATATATCTCTCTATATATCTATATCCTCTTTTGTTTATTGTTAAAGTCAAATTAACTGTGTAGATTGGCGAAATCTGTGATTATAGAAGTTATAGTCTTTGACAACAGAACCTAACAATGTTCAAACTTAATTTAAATTAATTATGGTCGAATTTCGACTAATGGGCGACCACTAGTACATAATAAAACTACGTTTTTTGCTACAGTAAAATTAAAATTTTTCTCACAACAATTTTCAGGGTTTTCAGCGAAATCTATGACATGACAGTAATGAGGATACCGGTAGTCTTTGACAACAGAACCTTAATAATCTTCAAACTGATTTTAAATTAATTATAGTCGAATTTCGCCCAATGGGCGACCACTAGTACATAGTATAATTACGTTTTTTGGTAAAGTGAAATGACTGTTTTTCTCACAATAATTTTCAGGGTTGTCGGGGAAATCTATGACATGAAAGTAATGAGGATATCGGCATTTTTTTGGCGATAGTGGCGCCCATTGTGGGCAAACCCATCTATTCGGAAAATATATTCTCCTAATAGATGGGTCTGGTCCTTTCTCCCATTAATCCGAATCTCGGGTCAGTTTGGTCCATACACCCTCAAAATCTATATATTGTCACATAAGTGCGGGACTCGAATTATAATGGTGTTAAAATTACTATAGAATTTACTAGAACAAACACGTATAACACACAAAGGTACAAATATAACTGGACGCAACCAGTACAAACTGCACGATTCAATAACACGCGCAGAGTCCGTCACTATATAGCTAATTGAATGTACGTCTTGCTCGTATTGTAATCCTCACTTGACTGCCTATCTCTCCATGGGACCATTGCTGCACCGATACAATATGGCTGCCAGCCCGCATAGATCGGATTTCTTAGAATCAGTTCGACACACCTGTCTAATGACTGCCATAAAACAAGTACCATAACAATAGAATGTTTTTCTTAATTACAACTTTTAAACACAACGTAAACAAAACAAGTCCAAATGCGGGAAAGGTAATAAACCAGGTTTATGGCAGGCAGGTGTGCATTCACTTTTTGTCGGCATGTAACAATATTAATACGTGAAGCAAAAACTTTGTAGCACTTTTTACGAAAATTGCGCAGACGGAGGAATATGCAATTTCGCACACTTATAGTTTATATAGAGAAGAAGAGACGAATGCTAATATTTTTAATAAATAATGCATAAAAAATAATAAAAATACATTAAATCAATAAAAAAACATAACACACACTACCATGTATTTGACACACACACGCATATTATACTATTTTGTTTACTACATACATACATACATAACTTCACGCCAGGTCCCTTGCGGGGTAGGCACGAACAACAGAGCGCCATACAGGCTTATTCTTACACACCTCACTTGCTTCTTTGATATTCATAGCTCTTGTCATGCACGCTCGTCTGTTCTTAAGGCTTCTGACATCACATTTTGTTTACTGTTCAAGTCAAATTAACAGTGTAATAGCCTTGACGAAATCTGTGATTACAGAAGTATAGTGCATCGAAATTCATAGTAACAGATGGGTTAGGTCAAAAGAACAGACCACTTATTTTGGAGTAGAAGCTTCTATTAATAAATCTTGTTCATTTGTATTTATTCTTTAATTTCAGATATGGGGTGATCTACAGGAGGGCATAGAGCAAGTCTACAAGCGCCAGCATATGGTCAAAACTAGATATATGGACATGTACACGTATCCTTTATCTATCTATAATATTATAAAATCCTAAAATGTGTCTGTATATTGATGCTATTAAAAAAAGAAAAACAACTAGAATAGACTAAACGATGTAGAACACGATGCAATTTTCATTAGATTTCTTGTCTGTTTGTTCGAGCTCACGTATAAACTACTGGACCGATTACGATGCGGTTTTCGATATATTTAAACTCTGCGCTACCTTTTATCCTGGGAATCCCGTGGGAATTTTCTTGGGAATGATTTAAAATGGCCAGATTAAAATATAATCGAATTCCAATGTGATTTTTGACTGATCCATAGCAAATTTAATGTAATAAAATGTGTGATGTTTTTTTATCCCAAGAATCTTCCCGGGAGCGGTTTATAGTTGTTCGGGTACGTAAAAATTAGTTTATTCAGACACTGTTTTCACTAAAACAATAGCTTACATTCTTTATACTAAGGGCCTTACTTATAATCGTTTCTTAAATTTAAAGAAACTACTAAGCAACTGATTAGTGAAATTCTTACCCATAAACTCCTCTTTAGTCGAATATTTTGGGTACAACCTGCGTTAATCATTCAAATTTCGTTTATTTATGTTCCTCTTAAGTAAACAACAGGTAATGCATGTTTATAAGTGAAAAAAAAGATATTAATTGATTAGGGTCTGATTAGGATTCTCTTTCTTAAGAGATGCCTAATCGTTTCTTAACGAGATTATTATAAGTAAGTATCTATGTTGTACTTTGCCAAAAATGGCCAGAATCCGACAATTTCACTTACAAGTAACTTATACGTTATATGCCTATTAACTATTTACTAATATTTACACTATCTTTTGTTCGCTCGAACCACTAATACTAATCTTTTTCAAATACTTCGGTATTTTGTGTCCAGGGAATCCCGCGGGAATTTCAACTCAAACATAGACCAAGTCGTCGGTATATCCTAGTGATACTATATATTGCGAAGCTTCGTTTGGAACTAGATGTACCTGCGTCTTTGTTCGCGTGTGCATCGAATATTTGTATTTATGTCTATCTTTTGGGCCATGATTATCGAAAAACTTAATCTAAAACCGTCCAATTGGGATTGTTCACTTTTTTTCAATCTAGCTATTTGAAAAACCATTTCGAGGAATAGTGTCCCTAATCATTTCTGTCTAGTTAAAATTCCAAAAAACGTACGATCTTGTATTTTGTAAGAAATACGTTTGACCTTTATTTGACCTTACTAAATCCAATCAGGTGGGCCGTCTGCCTGTTTGCCTGCTTCAGGTGTAAAAAAAATCTTGCTGTACATTATTTGATTTAAGTTCTGTAACATGGATTTTCCCTAAAGACCACTTTAAAAAAATTAACGATAACTATAGAAAATAATAATGGTTATATAATAAATAATATCAGCCCATAAATGTCCCACTGCTGAGCTCGGGCCTCCCATTATAGGGGAAACGGACAGTATACCCGCCACGCTTGTCCAAGGCGGCTGGCAGATTTGACACATCGGTTATCTCGATGTGCTGGTTGCATCACGATGTTTTCCTTCACCGTTGTTAGCACGTGGTAATTGTAACAATATGCACATTAGGTCAGAAAACTGACTAAGAGGTGCATGCGTTCCGATCAGGATCGAACCCGCGCCCTTCAATTTAGGGGCGCGTGCGCTAGCCATTACGCTACCACGACTTATATATATACTTATATATATACTTATATAGACTTATATATATATAAAAATTATAAGCCTAGCGACAAAAAACACTAAAATGATCACGATACGTAATGAGTAATGGCAGTGTCATTTAAATAGTAGCACAGATTACTATGATTATATATAGATAAAACTTACTTTTATTATTTTTGTTTTCTAGGCAAAGAAATCAATGTAAACTTGTCCCTTATGACGTCATCGGAGAAATAATTTTAAAATCGAATTATAAAAAAAAACTATTAAAATACAAAAATATTCAAATTAATATCTTAAAATACCCTATTTTACGTAATAAAAATATAAAATCAGAGGGTAATTTTTTGTGAACAATCCCCATTGTATGGGAGCTACTATATACAGATAGACACGTAAACACACTAAAATAACACCCCTCATTTATCGTTGGAGGTGAAATATTTAAATTTTATCCATGCAGGAATGGAGATAGAATACAATTTCCTGCAGCCGGGAGACCTGTCGTAGGAGGCGACAAAACAACCCACAGCCATGTGCCACACTAAGGCCGGAACACAACTCAAGGCTCTGGCGACATGTTCTACACCGGGTTGGTAGACATCCAGACGGGTGAATACCCTACCACCTGGTTGTTGGTTGTTTTGTCGCCTTTTACGACAGGCCGCCCCAACGCAGGAATAGGTATTGCTTTTCCGTTCCTACACGAATATATTAGATGTATTAAAGAAATGAAATACCTAAATTCTATGTTACAACATTGTTACGAGTTGCGTGACTCGAATTAAAATGCCGTTGGATTTTTTATAGAATTTATTAGAACTATAGAAGCACGTATAACACAGTTACACATATAACTGTACATAACCAGTCCAAACGTAATGCAGGATTCGCTTGTTGCTATCGCTAGACTACCAATTTGTACCAATTTGTGAGGGCATGGCTTTATACTGCGCAAATACAATGTCTCTCGGCCGCGTGGGCTGAATTTCTTAGAATCACATCTGGCTAATGACTATCATAAAAGATTACAATACACAATGGGCTGTTTTTCTCATTACAAATTTTAAACACAAAATAAACAAAAGAAGCCGAAAAGGTAATAAAATGCAGGTGTGATTTTGTCTTTTGTCGGCATTTAGGCTGTGACAATATTTTTCCATAATAGGTTTGATTTAGTTCCCAAATGGGGATTGTTCACAAAAAATTACACTCTGATTTTATATTTTTATTACGTAAAATAGGGTATTTTAAGATACTAATTTGAATATTTTTGTGTTTTTGACGATTGATTTTAAAATTATTTCTCCGATGACGTCATAAATGACAAGTTTACAGAGATTTCTTTGCCTAGAAAACAAAAATAATAAAAATAAGTTTTATCTATACATAATCATAGTAATCTGTGCTACTATTTAAATCTCACTGTCATTACTCATTACGTATCGTGATAATTTTACGGTTTTTTGTCGCTAGGCTTATAATTTTTCGTGTTCAACCATTATTATTTTCTATAGCTAGTTATCGTTAAATTTTTTAAAGTGGTCTTTAGGGAAAATCCATGTTACAGACTTACAGACTTAAATCAAATAATGTACAGCTACAATTTTTTTTACACCTGAAGCAGGCAAACAGGCAGACGGGGCCCACCTAATTGGATTTAGTAAGGTCAAATAAAGGTCAAACGCATTTCTTACAAAATACAAGAAGAACGTACGTTTTTTGGAATTTTAACTAGACAGAAATGATTAGGGACTCTATTCCTCGAAATGGTTTTGCAAATAGCTAGATTTAAAAAAAGTGAACAATCCCAATTGCGTATATCAAGACTATATATGTGTACCATACTTTTTTTTATAATATTGCACAATCTATTAACATTCACACGTAACGTTGCTGTTAGAATACCTTGTTATCTTATTATTAAAGTATAATTATCAAATTAATTTTAAAAACATTTTAAACAATAATAAATAGGCTATCACACTCAATAAAAATGATAAACAGTAATACGACTTTGTATACGTTCTTTTTCTTTAGAAAAATCATTTTTGTACGACTAACAACAATACAATGATTGAAACATTCTTCATGAGTCCTTCCGCCCCTATTGGTCTTAGCGTGATGATATATAGCCTATAACCTTCTTCGATAAATGGGCTATCTAACACTGAAATAATTTTTCAAATCAGACCAGTATCAGATCAGTTCCTGAGATTAGCGCCTTTGATCAAACAAACAAACAAATAAAACTTTCGGTGTTTGATAGCCCATTTATCGAGGAAGGCTATAGGCTATATTGGTCTTACTTATAATCGTTTGTTAATTTTTAAGAAACTTCTCAGCAACTGATTAACTAAAATCTTACCCATGAACCCCTCTTAAGGATAAGAGGTGGTGGTAAAGTAACTGATAAATAACTGTCAAAAATAACCAACATCGAGAGGTAGTTAAGTGACTGCTAAGAGGCAAGATGGCTAGTTTTATTTGAAACAGCCATTGATTAGGGGCTTAAGAGTATCTTATTTAAGAGATGGCTAATCGTTTCTTAGCGAGATTATTACAAGTAAGGCCCTATACATAATCACGCTAAGACCAATAGGAACAGAGCCGACGTCGCGGGCACAGCTAGTATTTTATAAACGTAACGTTTATTAAAATGTTGGCAGTATTGTTTCTAGTACTACTCGTGCAAGCGAAAGTCGACTAAGGTAATGAACATTTCTATTCCGCGACTGTACAATATTAGTTATGATTAGACATCGGATGATATGCATTTGCATGTTTGCATATGCCAATGCATATTAATCTATGTTAATAGCGTTATTGCATATTTTGGTACTTTTTCATTGACAGTGCTTATTTGGGTAGTTATACGTGTTAGGCGTCTTGTATTATGCCGACGACTATTCAAATATTAGAATAAATGATTGAACAGAGTCACGCCCTTCCGAGTTCACTATCGCAAAAGGTTTGTGGCAAATTAAATGCAGTTTTGTATAAAAACCCCGGTCTTGAAAAAATAAAGAACATGACACATTTATCGACGGCAGCAGACAAACTCTACTTGAAGAAGTCTCTGCAGAAATGGCGAATTTCAAGTTCTGTCCGATGACGTCAGTTGACGTTTAAAGGTCATTTTCAGCCTATAAATTAATATTAAGTGACAAACGTCACAAGTTTGCTGCAGAAAACCTGAAAAAAATATGTTATTGTTTACTGTCACAAGAATTATAATAATAATTTATAACCAATATTAAGATATGTATAATATGTAAATATAATGTGAAAATAAACTTAAATTCTAATGAATCTAATAATAAATGGTTTATTATATATATTGATTGTGCGTATTTTGTGCATATTTCGCCCCTTTTTAGTGCATATTTGCCATTTTGATAGTGCATATAATCCGATGTCTAGTTGTGATGTATTTTGTTTTTCCTATAATTTCACTTAATGTTATAACACGCCAGTCATGTATACAACTACTGTACGTCGGTGCACCATCAGAGCGCTGGTAGCGGCCAACCTGGAGGTAGATCCTCGTTGTCCGGCGTGCCCAAGTTTGGATATAATAGCAACAAGAAGCAGGTAAGATACAAACATACTTAACAGAAGCTGCAGCCGAATTCGGTAGTTGACAGTATTAAAAATATAGGCTGATTTTAAAATATTAAACGTTAATTGATATTTTTGAGAAATAAAATTGTTATATTGCAGCCATTAGCCACGTGACAATGAACGCCGATCAGAGCGCGTGACGTCATAGTGTGCAAAACACAACAAGTTATCAATGACTTCTCAGATAACACTTCAATGAAACAGATGTTTATTTTGCACACTGTGACGTCATGCGAGACGCCATGACAGCTTGACGCGTTTATGTGACGGAATGTCAAAATATTTGTAAAACTAATTTAAATATGTTAATGTTGTTTTTTTGCTGAAATATTAATATTTTGGCTAAAATATACCAAAATAAACCTGTTTCTCAAAAATTGTCAACTAAAATACATGTTGGTATTGTGGAAGCTCGAAAACACCTTTTTTGTAATTGATAAGCTGGCAAACAAGCAGACTACCCGTGTGAAGAGGTTGCTACCGGCGCCTATAAACTTGCAACACCAGGAACCCAATTCCGCTATCACTATCTCGTCAAAACCGTTGGACACTATCGTCTCAATCGTAGGTGTTAACGACGCTAAGGAAAGTAGCAAGATTACTGTGTCGAATGAAACGCGCGATTCAAATATAATGACAGTTCGAACCGTTACTGGGATTCCCCGTCTTCACAAATTCTTAGTGTTGTACCTAATACATCTAATTAGCTTATCGCAGTGTTTCCATTAAAAAATATTACATGAAGAGTATCTCATTTATATTCATTGATTTACGCTCTGGAAGGCCCACTTTTTCCGTGCAGGAACGGAGAAAGAATACAATTTCCTGCGGCCGGGTGGCCTGTCGTAAGAGGCGACAAAACAACCCACAGCCAGGTAGGGAGGGCATTTGCCCGTCTGGATGGCTACCCCTGGTCTAAAGTATGTCACCATAACAACCTTGAGTTGTGTTCCAGCATTAGTGACCAGATTTCAGTCTCCCTTAACAGAGCAGCAGCGCAGTTGTAGCACCTTTGATGTTGCAAATTTCCATAGGCGATGGTAACCGCTTTCCATCAAGTGGGCCGTCTGCCTGGCTGCTGAACTCCGGCAATAAAAAAAAGCGGTGGTCACCATAGCCTATAGACATTTGCAACATCAAAGGTGCTACAAATGCACTGCTCTATTAAGGGAGAATGGAACCTGGTCAATAATACCGGAACACAACTCAAGGTTGTTATGGCGGCATACTCTAGACCATGAGTGGTAGTCATCCAGTCGGGCCAATACCCTGCCACCTGGCTGTGGGTTGTTATGTCGACTCTTACAACAGGCCGCCCGGCCGCAGGAGATTGTATTCTTTCTCCGTTCCTGGATGTAATATACAAACGGTGTTTCCCATGACACATATAAACGCGGCAGGATGGTGGTAGGTTCAGTGTGTAGTCCGGTCACAACTCCTTCCTCGGAGGAGGAGTCTGAAGAGCTGTCCGTCAGGAGTGTTACATTCTCCTCGGCGTTGCCTCCCTCGAGGTCCGAAGGTATGCGCAAACGCATTCCCCCAGCGTTTTTATAAAAAGGAGGGACATGATAAAGAGGACAAGAAATAGGTGGATTCTATAGGGACAGCGGGAAGTGAGTGAGTGAGCTAAAGGCTTGCCGTTTAACGCCGATATTATATGAGAGTGTGGTATCACACCGATCGAGCAGGCCCTACCTAAGAGCTGTGTTCAAAACATTGATTTCAGCATGGACATATCACGTCAATCCTTCCCAGTTCCTCACCAAATAATCTTAGGCCGCTTCGTAAAATAACTTTGTTATTCTGTGTAGAAACTGTGCTGTATTTTTCAGACAGGTCAAGTGCAAGGTGGCGCTCAACTGGTCGGCCTTGAGCTGTACAAAAGGCTTAAGGAGTTCCTTAGGATTTATCTCATTAATTTACTTCAGGTATGTGAGAATTGTATTTTTGTTTTCTTCCTAAATGCTTAGCCACGACTTGGCTATGTCGCACACAACTTAAAGTTGTTATGGCGGCGTGCTCTATACCAGGAGTGGTAGCCATCCAAACTGCTAAAAGCCCAACCACCTCGCTATGGGTTGTTTGTAACTCTTACGTAAGGCCGCAGAAATTTGTAATATGTTTTCCTTCCTGCGTAGATAAAACAGGCGTTGTTTAATTTAATTTATAACTTATATGTAAAAGTCTAAAAATACACTTGGTGACAAAATATCCCTCCATGACGCGCAACGCTCTAACTACGTGATGCTGCAACGTTGCCCGGTGTTATGAAACAATTTACGTGATGCATATATATATATATATATATATATATATATATATATATATATATATATATATATATATTTATTTTATATTTATTCGGACAAAAAACAGTATTGTACAGAATTTACAACTCATTATGAAACTTATTCATAAGTATTTTAACTTTATACAATACCTACATCATTTTCCACATATTAAATAATTTAAATTATATTGTTGGAATATCCAACAAAAAGTTTTTAATATTTGGTGTGGCATAGTAGTGGCCATCAATACTAAATATTTAAATTTAGAACATAGATGTTTCTTTGTTTAAATATTTAGTATTATAATCTGTATATTTTTTTCCCTCCATTACTATTTTAAAAAAACAAAGAAACATCTATGTTCTAAATTTAAATATTTAGTGTTGATGGCCAGTACTATGCCACACTAAATTAATAAAAACTTTTTGTTTGAGATTCCAACACATATCATTGGCTCCGAGCGCGAGCGCTTCCAAACTGTTTCCGTGAAATGTGTTGATTGATTCATTTGCCTCTTTTTTTGTTAACGGGGGTATTCCGATTGAAGGTAAGCGTCCACATGCCCGCATCGTAAGCTTTAGACGCGTCGTATCAAACAGAACGTAGTGTTGTTTGTATAGTAAGCAGCACAAGTGTGCCCACTGATTCGCATCGCATGGCTCATCGGCAATGCCGACGGCAGTGCTCCGAGGGGCATTGTCACGGCAGTCATACCCATCCATGGTCACGGTCCCGTGGCGCCTCATTATGATGCGGAGGGACGCTGGAAGGTTTAGTGGGTAGTCAGGCGGTCGTTGCTTGCACGATATAACTTTGAAGCTTATGTGCAAGACCAGCAGCCGGGAGTCCCAAAACACCCCTTGGTGGCATCCCCCGGGGCCTGAGGATATGCACAAAAAAATTCCCCCAGCGTTGTCAAAAAAATAAGTGCTCCGGACAAATTTTGCGATGCGTGCGTTGTTAAGTCACGAGTGTATAGGTATCTTCTAGGTAAACGTGCTCTACCCTAGACCGCCTCATAGCTCAACCTCAGATCAGACAGTGGTCAAACGCAAACCTATAATCTTTCCCCAGCGGAGCTGACGGCGGGCGAAGTTCAATAGTGGCCCTCCGGCCGGCTCTCCTTGTTTGGCGGCAGCAAAGCAAGCTCATGCTCTCATGCTCATGGTTATGCGTCATGTTGTGGGACATTTTGTCCCCTAATGTACCTGAAGCCTTTGATTTCACATGCTGCATCCAAATATGTTTTATATTTTGACACATACAGAATGGGGCCGATCTAATGGGCGAAGACGTACTAGCATTCTACACTAAGCAATGGGAGGAGTACCAGTTCTCTTCTAGAGTACTGAATGGGGTGTGTTCCTATCTCAACAGGCATTGGGTGAAGCGCGAATGCGAGGAGGGACGTAAGGTCAGTTGAAGATATTTTTATTATATATTTATTTTGAAAATAACAAGATCAAGTAAGTCCTGCAAGGAGTAGTTTTTGTAATGGCAGCTTTAATCCCAATACTGTTCGGGCATCTGCAATACGTGTAAGGCTTGTCTTAAGCTACTTATACTACTCAAAATTACTTAGAATCTAGTCTTCTTTATGTATAAAAATGAATGTTTGTCTGTATGTCCTTTAGAGAATTGTAAACTATACATTTGATCATGTGATGATGTTTAGCAAAGTTGTGCATGAGCCAGAGAAGGTTTCTGAGTTGGCTCACAATTGGACCCGGTAGGTGGGGCTGCTGTCGGCATATCGATTGAAAGTTTTCCGGGCTGGACGACGTCTGCCGGGAAAGCTAGTTTAAAATAAAATTGTACAAGTTATAGAATCATAAAAAATAATAAAATAAATACAATATATATATATATATATATATATATATATATATATATATATATATATATATATATATATATATAAATGGTCAGATCACCAGGACTATGAGTTTTTATTCGTTTATTTAATGACGCAACATAGTGACTGAGAGATACAAGGAGTATTCTGTTCTCACCTTGTTGTTGGATCAGCAAAATACCAGCTTGAAGCATTGCTCATAGAGTCAATTGAGCAACAATTCAGGAACCTTCTCTAATCTTTTGGGAGAACATTTTCCTTCCGGTCCTCCTCTTCTCCTGTTTTCATCGCTTGGGTACCGATCATAAACACAATTAGTATTTTTTTCTTTATTGGAGCTTCACTTTAAGGTTTCAGCCTTCCAGACTACATCTCCTGTTCTTTTTCTTATGTCTACAAGCCTACGCTTGTCCATGAGTCTGATGTCCAATATGCACTTTTCTGTCCTATTTGGGTATACATTAAAATTTTGAATGTTTTGGTAAATGACCATATTTGACAGCATAGGACTCATTGTTTTGAGCACATTTTTCTTGTCAAGTACATCTATAGATTTACTTTTCTATATTTCTGTTATTAACTAGTATCTAGTAATTCTGTTCTTCTGACATAGGTTGCTTTGGTGATATCAGGTGTGCTACATATTCATTGACTTATTTTATTTCTTGGTCTTCTCAAACTAAATTTGTTTTGCTAGTGTTGGTTATTGCTTTGGTCTTTGCAATGTTCATCCTATGACACACTTTTTGTCGAATACCAGTTGCTGCGGCATAGTTATGGCCGTAGTAATGTTTCTGAATCTTCTGAAAACAAAGCAAAATTATCAACAAACCTGATGTGGTTTTATACTTTGCCATTTATTTTAACTACAAAAGTAATGTACATACATACATACATAACTTCACGCCAGGTCCCTTGCGGGGTAGGCACGAACAACAGAGCGCCATACAGGCTTATTCTTACACACCTCACTTGCTTCTTTGACATTCATAGCTCTTGTCATGCACGCTCGTCTGTTCTTAAGGCTCCTGACATCACCTTCTGCTAATACACGATCAATTTGATCATGGAAGGTGTGTCGTGGCCTTCCGCGACTTCTGCATCCATCCACTTTTGCATTGTATATCTGTTTAGTCATTCTTTCATCATACATTCTTTCCACATGCCCGAACCACCGGAGCATTCCTTTCCTTACCTTCACCCCGACACTCTCTTTCAGACCAACTCTCTTTCTTACTTCGGTATTACGAACGCGGTCCACGAGCGTCACTCCGCAGATTTTGCGCAGTGCTCGCATCTCGACCGCGTTTACTCTACTTTCATGCTCTCTGTTCCATACCCAACTCTCGCTTCCATACGTGAGCGTAGGTACCAGCACCGCGTTGTGTATGGCAAGCTGGGCTTTCTGGCTGAGGTTCTTAGCGCCTAGAAGTTTACCTAACGCTCCATTCACACTATTCCCCAAATTTACTCTTCTTTCTATGTCAGCGGTGTACCTTCCATCCCTGCTAAAAGCACATCCAAGATATACAAACTCATTCACTTGTTCCAGCATAACATCATCGACCATTATCCTTGCATTCGTTCTGGTTTCTTCTCTTTCAAACACCATAACCTTTGTTTTCTTCGAATTCAAATGTAAGCCTCTCGCCTGACAGTCATCTTTCATCATCGTGACTAGTGTTTGCAGTTCTGATGGCGATTCGGCTAAAAGCACGGCATCATCCGCATAAAGCAAAGTGCTAACAACTAGATCACCCATCCGCACCCCAACATCCATCAATCTTAATCTCTGGAGACAGTTGTCCAGATATAGGATGAACAGCAAAGCCGACAGCACGCAGCCCTGCCGGACGCCAATATTGACGTCAAACCAGGGCGACAGGCTGCCGTCCACCCGCACGCATGCCATACAGTCCTCGTAAGTGGACTGCACAGCACGCAGCAATTGGCCATTGATCCCATATCCGGGCAATATGTCCCAGAGGTCCTTCCGCACAACCCTGTCAAATGCTTTCTCTAGATCCACAAAACCGCAGAAAACCTTCCGGCCCAATGCCAGCTGCTTCTCCACGATATTGCGGAGCGAGAAAACTTGATCCATACATCCCCTTCCATTTCTGAAGCCCCCTTGTGCATCCCACAGTAATCCATCGGATACCACTCTCATTCTCCTTTCAATAATCTTCGCATATACTTTAGATGCTGTGCTGATCAAACTGATGGCCCTGTAGCTGGCGCACTCCATACGTGACCCCTTGCCTTTATACAAGGGCACGATGACAGCGCGCCTCCAGTCCTTGGGAACCTTTCCCGTCCTCCAGCACAAGTTGCATAAGGACAGGAAAGCGTCCCGGACGCAGGTTCCACCATATTTGATCATCTCAGCAGACACACTATCGATTCCTGCTGCCTTTCCATTTTTCAGACTTCTTATCGACCATTCGATCTCTTCCAAAGTGATCTCGGATGCTGACTCCTCGAAGTCGGTCACAGACTCAGTCGTTGTGCCAGCATCCGAGATATTATCATACATTTCTCTAAAATATTCACTCCATCGCGCTAAAACCTCTTGTGGGTTAGCAAGAATGTCCCCTGCTTTAGATTTTATTCTTTCCATTCTGGAAGCTGACGAACAACCTCGAGACTTCTTAACCTCTCTCCAAAAGAGTTTGGTATTCGCCTCGAAGTTCTCCGTCAGCTTCTCTTCTTCTTTCAATTTTATTCTTTCACGCTTCTCTTTCACTAAAGCTTTGGTTTCATTCTTGCAGAGGCGATAAATTTCTTTCTTCATCTCTTTCATACTGTCATTCTGATGCAAAGATGCAATATAATCCAGCCAGGCTTTTCTCTTTCTCTCTATGCTAGATTTAACATCTGCGTCCCACCATTCGTCACCTTTCGTTGTTATATGCCTCTTTGCGGATCCACATGCTTCTTTTGCGCTTTCCACTATACTTTCTTTCATACTATCCCAGTCATTATCCACATCTAAGTCGGAGAAGTCCGCCTTTGCAAGCCTTTCTTCGACTAGGCGCGCATACATACTCCTTATACTAACATCTTCCAATTTTTCACATTTTATTCTTTCAAGCTCCCCGAAATTGGTACGCTCTCGCCAGTGCCTCCACTTCTTGAAAAGGCCCACAAACCGGCTTATCACCAGGTAGTGGTCCGTTCCAAGAGTGGGGCCTCTGTAGGCTCTTGTATCCGTTATTGTGTTTCGGAGGCGACTATCTATTAAAATCAGATCAGAAAAGTAATGTGTAACTAATTATTTCTTTTTTTAGGAGAATTTAGTTTAGCTAATAAATTTTGAATATGAACATTTTGTACTTAACTATTTGTAACCGGTATATCATAAAAACTTAAATAAATACATTGAAAATAATTAATTCCTAAACCGCCCTACACATTCTCATGAGGACATATGACGACTTTTCGTATCCTCTTTTTTTGTATTCACGTTCGCGAGAATGCGTAGGGCCCATTACAATTAATTCGACGTTCAGATTTAAGTAAGTAAGGAACAGCATCATCAATGCTCGCGTCTCCTATAAAACCTACGATGTTAACTATAATTTTAATTTTTAGGGCATATATGAAATCTACCAACTGGCCCTTGTGACTTGGCGTGACAATTTGTTTCAACGCTTAAACAAACAAGTGACCAACGCTGTACTGAAACTTATTGAACGGGAACGCAACGGCGAGACGATTAACACTAGACTTGTTTCCGGGGTGAGTAAAGTGCTTTGTTAGTTACGGAAGAACTAGGTGTCACAATGGTGCCGTCAAAAAATTTAACTCCAATAAAATATGAGAGAGAGAGTTAACACTTTATTGCACTCCAAAATATACAATTACAAAAATGGACCATATTTTCTAGGCCAGTGGTTTTCAATCTTTTTGAATACGCGACCCCTTTACAGGTTGTAAAATTTTGGCGACCCCCTTGAGTCATAGACAGATAAAAAGTTAGTAATTTAAAAGACTACGTTTATGTTTTTCTCTAATTTGTTACCTATATTACTTATTAGGACTTATACTCTACAAAAAGTTGATGAGCGTAGAAAGACCTAAGTAAGAGGTATACATTTAAATAGCCTTTTCCCTTTTGCCGGCGACCCCCCGGCAAGGCTCTGCGACCCCCGTAGGGGTCGCCACCCACAGGTTGAAAAACACTGTTCTAGGCAATACAATAGCCGGCCTTATCACTCAAAGCGATCTCTTCCAGGCAACCTAAATCAAAGGAATTTGAATCAGGTGATGTATGTGGTGCAGGAAAAGGACAATAGATACATAAATACTCAAACTAATTTAACAAATAAATATACTAATACAAACATATATACATAGTCATAAATATACACGTATACAATAATATATTACAAAATACAAAAGTTATTATAATAAATGTATTAGCATGATTATATTGTATTAATCAGACAGCTATTTGTGGACAAATAGTGTCTTCTGAGCAAATTATGAATGAATGAAAACACTATATTGTTCACCAAAATTAAAACTTCGTTCTAAAAACTAGATACAATAAATTTTGAAGCGGCCTTATCGCTTAAAGCGATCTCTTCCACGCAACCCCCTAAACTAAGGAAAATATTAAAACATGAAAGTGGCGGTGTAGACAATAAATAATATAAAACATTCAAAATATATGAAATAAGAAAATAAAAATCTTTATTGTATGCTATAAACAAACATAGGTGATGTCAGGAGCCTTAAGAACAGACGAGCGTGCATGACAAGAGCTATGAATGTCAAAGAAGCAAAAGAGAATAAGCCTCAATGGCGCTCTGTTGTTCGTGCCTACCCCGCAAGGGACCTGGCGTGAAGTTATCTATGTATGTATGTATATAAACATATACATACATAATAATCAGACCTGAGGGGCCAAAAATAATTAAAGACCCTTATTTTTAATCTATCTAATATCAGCATTATGGAATCAGTAATTAAATTATTGTGATTTTTCCAGGTAATCAATTGCTATGTAGCCCTCGGTTTGAACGAAGAGGACCCCAGTGCCAGGGGTCAGAACCTGGCCATTTACAAGGACACCTTTGAGGTTGTATTCCTCGAGGACACCGAACGATTCTACACCAGAGAGAGCACCGACTTCCTCAGGAACAATCCTGTTACAGAGTATATGATCAAGGTTAGCACTTGTAGACTTTATATAATAATAATAAAATCCTTTATCAAGTAAAACATAATTCACAATTTTTTGAAGCTTTCATTGGTCCCCAAACTAGGTCGAGCTGTATCTTGGGGACCTTCCTAATTGGTACAATACTATTCATGAAGTTGTTTTTTACGGTGATATTATTTTTTTAAAATTATGTGTGCATGCTTGCGTGTGTGATTGTGTATATGTGTGCGTTTTTATGTGTTAGTTGTGAGTTTGTTTATATACAAATATAACAATGTCAATAAACTAGTGCCGGCAAAAGACAAATTCACACCTGCATACCTGTAGACGTTTTATTACCTTTGCGGCATTTTGACTTCTTTTGTTTACTTCGTGTTTAAAATTTGTGATTAGAAAAACAACCCATTGTGTATTGTAATCTTTTATGGTTGTCATTAGCCAGGTGTTGTGATTCTAGGAAATTCAGTCCACGCGGCCGAGCAGACATATTGTATTTGTACAGTGTAAAGCAATGCCCCAATGGAGGGATGAGCAGTCTAGCGATAGCCACAAGCGAAGCAAGACGTTAGTGACGGACTTTGCTGTAATTGAATCGTGCATTACGTGTGGACTGGTTGTGTATATTTGTACCTGTGTTATACGTGTTTGTATAGTTCTAATAAATTCTGTAATAATTCCAACGGCATTTTAACTTGAGTCCTGCAACTCGTAACAGTATATACAATTTGAGGATGTACATAATTATGTTATATATTTATTTTTAACAATTGTTCTGTGCCATTATGGTCAAGTGTTAAAAGCCAATTATTTAATTTAAACTTTTACTCTTGATGTGTAAAATGATAAACTTGTTAAATTTTGTTAACTTTGTTGTATAAAAATATAGATGTTTTCGTCTAATGTCTTACATCTAACTATTATCATAGGAAATTGTTTTTTATATTATTGCGATGCTAGCAAACAGATGGCCCAGCTCATGGAAAGTGAATACCGGCGGCTATAGACGTTTGCAACACCAGCATTGCCAGTCTTTGGGATGGGATAGTGGGATCAGACAAGAGGAATGGGATAGATGAGATATTGGAGTATGGTATAGGGTAGGGAAGGTTATACATATTGATCATAAGCTCTTCCAAGGAAGTTCGATTATTCAGCTTGTTTATTCTCGTAATGTGAACCTCCTTAGTGGATTTTTTTTTTGTTTCATCTAGGTACCTATTTTTTAGGGTTCATAAATGCATTTTTTGAGCGAATGTGTTGAAAATTTCAGGCTGAACAGCGTCTGCAAGAGGAGCAGCGGCGAGTGCACGTGTACTTGCACGAGACCACTATGGAGCGTCTCGCGAAGACATGCGACCGTGTACTCATCGAGAAGCACCTGGAGATATTCCACGCAGAGTTCCAGGTTCATATTTACTATTTTTATAAGAAATCGTGTTGACATTAACAACAACAACAATACACCAACTTTATTGTACACCAACTTAAAACAGTGACACATTAACATATCTGAAAATTAGTAGGTTGTAGTATGTACAATGGGCGGCCTTATTGCTTAAAGCAATCTCTACCAAGCAACCTTTGGATGGACAAGGATCTCAATTAAAATAAATTGTTGGCGTGTAGCTTAAGACTAAACTAAAGATAATATATATAATATTACGTATAATAAGATACTTATATATTTACTATATAACCATACAAAATATATATATATGTATACGACATTACTAATTGATCCATTATCGAAGTTTCAAAAGTAAAATATATGCTTGGAAAGACTAGCTCCTTATATTTATTTTATTATACCTATCCAGGTGGTAGGTATTCGCCCGTCTGGATGTCTACCACCCATGGTTTAGAGCGGTGTTTTTCAACCTGTGGGTCGCGACCCCTAGGGGGGTCGCAGAGCCTTGCTCGGGGGGTCGTCGGCAAAAGGGAAAAGGCTATTTAAATTTATACCTCGTACTTAGGTACTTTCTACTCTTAGGAGCTTTTTGTGGAATATAGGTCCTAATTATGAATATAGGTAACAAAGTAGAGAAAAACGGATAAGTGGCAAAACGAATCGCAACGGACAAGTGGAAAAAAGAATGGCAACGGATAAGTGGAAAAACGAATCGCAACGGACAAGTGGAAAAACGAATCGCAACGTACAAGTGGAAAACGAATCGCAACGGACAAGTGGAAAAACGAATAGCAACGGATAAGTGGCAAAACGAATCGCAACGGACAAGTGGAAAAAAGAATGGCAACGGATAAGTGGAAAAACGAATCGCAACGGACAAGTGGAAAAACGAATCGCAACGTACAAGTGGAAAACGAATCGCAACGGACAAGTGGAAAATCTTCAACTGACAAGTGATAAAATGAATCGCAACAAAATTTTAACTTGAAGTTTTACGGGCAGATTGTTAATGTACTTGTTCAATTTGAAAACCTGCCCGTAAAACTTCAAGTTAAAATTTTGTTGCGATTCATTTTATCACTTGTCAGTTGAAGATTTTCCACTTGTCCGTTGCGATTCGTTTTCCACTTGTACGTTGCGATTCGTTTTTCCACTTGTCCGTTGCGATTCGTTTTTCCACTTATCCGTTGCCATTCTTTTTTCCACTTGTCCGTTGCGATTCGTTTTGCCACTTATCCGTTGCTATTCGTTTTTCCACTTGTCCGTTGCGATTCGTTTTCCACTTGTACGTTGCGATTCGTTTTTCCACTTGTCCGTTGCGATTCGTTTTTCCACTTATCCGTTGCCATTCTTTTTTCCACTTGTCCGTTGCGATTCGTTTTGCCACTTATCCGTTGCTATTCGTTTTTCCACTTGTCCGTTGCGATTCGTTTTTCCACTTGTCCGTTGAAGTTTCACTTCTAATATGTGTCCCAGCACACATTTCGATTTTTCGCAGGTTTACTGCAAATTATGATTTGGTTAGGTTAAGTACATTTTAATGGTGTATGTAATACGCTACCCACGCACCGACCATTTTTACGTCAACACTTTTGTCGTTCGTTGTCGTTCACTTTTGTTATGACTTTCGAAAAACTGAACACTTGGCAAAGTTTTCTTGTTGTTATTTTTGTTTCCTCAACAAACTCTATTTATTTATTTATATTTTTTTTACACATACCACAAATAGAGGCAGTGATGCATTGTCACGTGGAGAGCAGAGCTATAGTTTGATGCAAACTTAAGTTTGCCTCCATTAATAGCGGCTCGGATCATCGCACTTTCCGATGCGCAGAACGCAATTTTAGGTATTAGAGGGATGAGGTAGTCTGAGGACGCGGTATATCCTCGCTCGCTCTCTCGCTAGCTTTCTCGTTTACGAGACTTTCCCGGCACTCGGCTCACCAGAGCTGCCAATTTAGCGCTTTAGGAGCTAGATATAGCGCTTTTTAGGGCAATCCAGCTCCCAATTTTATTAAACAACTTCCAGCGCAAAATCTTGCGCTTTTTATAATATGCAAATATGTATTTAATTTTATAATAAATATATATGAATATCTATACTAATATTATAAAGAGAAAAGATTAAATTCTTTGTTTGCATTGAAGAGGCTCCAAAACTACTTAACCGATTTGAAAAATTCTTTCACTGTTGGCAAGCTTCACAATCCCCGGGTGACATAGGCTATATTATGTTTACAAAAAAAATTAGGGATCATTACTAAAACTCCAATAATTTAATCCAAGGTATAAAAAAAATACCTAAAATCGCGTGCGCTGCGAAAACTATTGATGATAAAATAATATAATGTACTACGACTTTGTAGAACACATCATTATTTACAAAAAGTATCGCGACAACATATATCTAACTATTATAGTTATGCCACAATAAGCGTTTTTTTATTATAAAAAATTAATTAAAATGCCGCCGCTAGAAAAGGCTTTTTATTTGTATCTTGATATTAATCCTTATCAAAATAAATTACTTCATATTCAAGACTGCTTCAATACCTTTATATAACTTTTTGAATTATTCAATTCGGACATTCCATTCGAAAGATATCACGAGTTTAAAAATGTAAGAATTAGTGACGGTGATCACGTGACTGTGACATCTTTTCGTGAGTCAAAACTCCATAAGACCCCCTCTATATAGAAGTTTCACTTCAAAAAATAAACGTAGTCTTTTAAATTACTAACTTTTTATCTATCAATGACCCAAGGGGGTCGCAAAAAATTTTCAACCTGTAAAGGGGTCGCGTATTCAAAAGGATTGAAAACCACTGCTTTAGAGCAAGCTGCCATAACAAACTTGAATCGTGTTCCGGTAATAGTGGCCAGGCTTTAATCTCCTTTTAGATAGGGCACGGCATTGGTAGCACCTTTGGTGTTGCTAATGTCCATAGGCGATGGCAATCGGTTTCCATCAGGTGGGTTGTCTGCCTGTCTGCTGAACTCGACACTAACACAAACAACAACATACATACATACATAACTTCACGCCAGGTCCCTTGCGGGGTAGGCACGAACAACAGCGCGCACTTTAAGGCTTATCTTACACACCTCACTTGCTTCTTTGACATTCATAGTTCTTGTCATGCACGCTCGTCTGTTCTTAAGGTTCCTGACATCACAAACAACAACAATATATTTTTTTTATTTATTTGGACAAAAAACAGTATTGTTCAGAATTTAGTATGTATGATTCTTATACATAAATAGTTTCACTTAACACAACAACCAGCCAACATCATTTGTCACATATTGACTCATTGAAATTATACCAGATACTGTAAGTAAAAACGGAAGAGACAGAAAAATACAAATTTTCATATATAATGTCGAAAAAGAAAAGAAGAAAGGGAGACTTGATATAGTGACATTATTTTTAATATAATGTGTGGGGATTTATTTAGGTTGTGAATGGTGTGTCTATGATATACCTCAGGCGAGAGCTCATGGCTCAATCTTCGAGAGGAGAGTACAAAGTCAGACGGGTTGTTGTATTCTTGCAGTATATTAATTTCTTAATACTTCATATACTATATATAGAAAGCTTATCGTTTACGTGATGTGCACACCAGTATTCTAATCAATATTAAATATCATATTTATGTAATAAAACTACGTTTTAACGGTTTTTTGAATGCTGTAATTTATTTGATTTTTATTATTCCGATTTTTGGGCTAATTTCATTAGCCGTGATCACGGAAGTGTGGTATGGCTGAGGTGGTTGCAGTAGTAAAACTACATTGTCCCAATGTGTATGATGTCTTTATTCTCTTTTTACATTGAACAAAAGTACAGCCTTTTATAATTCATTAATGCTACGAGTGCAAATACTAAATTATTGTGCGCTGGCCCTCCTTACAATAAACAACTTACATACTACTACCGAAGACAAAGAACGATAAAAATAAAATATATCACCACGCTTAAAACCGTTAAAACGTAGGTTTATTATGTATACTATAGTAGAATTATTTTGTCCGTGCAGCTTGGGTCATAAATAATCGGAGCGGTGAAGCGAGTATTTCGCTCTCTCCTCCACTCACGGGCCTTATGAGCGGGCATAGTGATGCGCATTATTGTTGCCGATAAGCGTTATCGATAATGTATTTAGTTTTGTCATTTTGTGGGTTAGTGATAAAAATGAAAGAAAAAAAGTTGATAAAACAACGTATTTATTAAAATAAGATTAATAATTATTTAAAATAAATTATTAATTAGGTATCTATGTATTAAATAACTATATGAACAAAATTTTAGAATGTAACAAGTTATATTAAAAATAAATATAAATACTTATATCTCAAGTTTAAAATTATCAGCAAAAAATATAATAATGATTCTTATAACAATGATAATCTTTCTTCGATAAGAATGAGTTTTTATCGATAATGGCGTTGCGCCCGCGCAACATGCTCACCGCCTTAGCCTGGCTGAGGCCGAGCTATGTTTTATGACGCAAACTGCACGGACACGAAACTGGACGGACTATAGTCGCGAAAACTTTGAAAATTTTATGCAACATGATGTTTTTTGTTTGTTATAGAAACTTCTGGACGGCGACAAGAACGCGGACCTGGGCCGCATGTACTCGCTGGTGGCGCGCATCCCCGACGGGCTCTGCGAGCTGCGGAGGCTCCTCGAGCAGCACATCCACGCGCAGGGGCTGCAGGCCATCGACAAGTGCGGCGAGGCCGCGCACACGGTAACGTCCCATTTCGGCTTCTATTTATTACACAACGCAGGGGCTGCAGGCGATCGACAAGTGCGGCGAGGCCGCGCACACGGTAACGTCCCATTTCGGCTTCTATTTATTGCACAACGCAGGGGCTGCAGGCGATCGATAAGTGCGGCGAGGCCGCGCACACGGTAACGTCCCATTTCGGCTTCTATTTATTACACAACGCAGGGGCTGCAGGCGATCGACAAGTGCGGCGAGGCCGCGCACACGGTAACGTCCCATTTCGGCTTCTATTTATTACACAACGCAGGGGCTGCAGGCGATCGACAAGTGCGGCGAGGCCGCGCACACGGTAACGTCCCATTTCGGCTTCTATTTATTTCACTATGGAAAACGTTACGTTACGTTTTATCCGTGCAGGAACGGAGAAAGAATACAATTTCCTGCGGCCGGGCGGCCTGTCGTAAGAGGCGACAAAACAACCCACAGCCAGGTGGTAGGGTATTTGCCCGAATGGTTGGCTACCACCCCTGGTCTAAAGTATGTCGCCATAACAACCTTGAGTTGTGTTTCGGCATTTGTGACCAGGTTCCGGTCTCCCTTAAGAGAGCAGCAACGCATTTGTAGCACCTTTGGTGTTGCAAATGTCCATAGGCGATGGTAACCGCTTTCCATCAAGTGGGCCGTCTGCCTGTCTACTGAATTCGTGCAATAAAAATAAAATAAAAAAAACTATAGTTTCAGGGTGCCTTTCCACCAGATAATGCGAAAACTAAGCTACGAAACTATACGATTGTTTCCACTTTTGTGACGAAGCGAGATAGATAGAGATAAATGACAAACGCGCGCCTAATGTAGGTACTGTTACGGCCAGCATTTTGAAATAAAAGACGGAAAAAGATTTATTGACTTAAGAAAAATACGACGCTAAACATAAAAAACACGTAATACATTGACAATTTTTTTACATAAAATTATAATATTATATATAATAAATAAAGGCTTGTAAGTCGAGTTTTTTTAGTCAACGAGGTTTTCTGAGACTATCAGGATCTCTATCTTCGAACAAAAGACTGGGTTAGTCATAATGTTTATTTTTGAAAATCAAGACACTTCTTATGAGATGTGTTCTGCTCGCAGCCGACACTATACTGTCTTCTCTTGTTTTGGAAGGCATTTTTTGATTAAAAAAGAAATTATTTTACTTTATTTTATTTGGGGGGCGGGGGGGCCCTAACACCTATCATTAATAATAGCTAAAAATAAGATAGAATTAGAAAAGCTATTAATAAGCCTCTACAGATAACTCATTAAATTAAAAATAATTACTAAATTATGTTTCTTAATATATCCTCCATAGCACTCATTCATAACATGCATCCATAGCACTCATCCATAGCACGCTTCCATAGCACTCATTTATAACATGCATCCATAGCACTCATCCATAGCACTCATCCATAACACTCATCCATAACATGCGTCCATAGCACTCATCCATAGCACTTATCCGTAGCACGCATCCATAACACTCATTCATAACATGCATCCATAGCACTCATCCATAGTATAAGACACGATTAGATCAAAGCTAACCATTTCTAGACAATATTGTATGAAACTGGTATCACAAGGATCAAGCCGGCTTTAAGAGCTGTAGTCAAGATGGTGAATCCAGCACAGCTCTGCCACGTCAAAAGAAGCCATTTGAAGCTTTTATTCACGTAGGCTCCGTCTACACATTTATTTGTTCCTCTGAGTGTATATATCCCCGTATAATGGGAGGCCCGAGCCCAGCAGTGGGACAGTTATGGGCTGATATTATATATAGTGTATATATCATAATTTGTTTCTTTTCAGGACCCGAAAGTATACGTTTCGACGATCCTGGAAGTCCACAAGAAGTACAATGCGCTAGTTTTGGTTGCTTTTAACAACGATTCGGGTTTCGTCGCGGCCCTGGACAAAGCTTGCGGAAGGTTCATCAACAGTAAGTCGTTTTTAACAGTTATATGTACTTTCCATAGGAACAATGTACTTGAATGGTGTCTTTAATTGTGCCAAAGTGCAGTATACTGTACCACAAGTATAGTATACTGTACCACAAGTATGGTATACTGTACCACAAGTATGGTATACTTTACCACAAGTATAGTATACTATATCACAAGTATAGTATACTGTATCACAAGTGTAGTATACTGTACCTAGGTTTACCGTACTGCACCGAAGTCTAAAATAAAGTATTAAACTTTTTATCATGTAGGCGTACTTTATAAGATTATAAACTACTACTAGTAAAGTAAACATTATGTAGAGAGGAGTATTTTAGCGTATTCTATTAGTCTTATAGATATAAGACTCCCCTTTACATAATGTTTACTTCAATATTGCCAGTGAGTATACTATGTACGTAAGAAGAAAAGTAGTTTTTTTTTTATAAATGACACACTTTTTGTCTTAGTTACCTTCTTTGAATTCAGATGTATCTAACAATCTCTGTCTTCTAAAAAAAATTTGTTACCTTCTTTGAAATCAGATGTACTCTATGTCTTCTAAAAAAAAGTTGGCAACCCTAACTGTACTACAAGTTATCACAAGTATGGTATACTGTACCACAAGTATAATATACTGTAGCACAAGTTATCACAAGTATAGTATACTGTACTACAAGTTATCATAGGTATGGTGTACTGTACCACAAGTATGGTATACTGTACCACAAGTTATCACAAGTATGGTATACTGTACCACAAGTCATCTCAAGTATGGTATACTGTACCACAAGTTATCTCAAATGTGGTATACTGTACCCCAACTATACTATATTGTGTCAAAACTATGATATGTTACAGCATAAGTATGATAAATGTACCAAGTAATAATCAAGTGATTTTAAAATTGAACCCTTGTGCAATTAGCAGAATACGCTCTAACTATTGTAATAAAAAAAACTAAAATGCATAAAATAACTTATTTCTAAAGCTATTATTATTAATATATATTATCTAATACATCTTAAAGTCGGTGCTTAGTAATTTTCAAAATATAGTACTTTTTATTATGTTTTACTTTGCACCGACTTCAAGATGTTTTAGATAATATATATTAATAATAATAGCTTTAGAAATAAGTTATTTTATACATTTTAGTTTTATAGTTTTTGAAGTCGGTTTTTTTAAACGAAGTTTTTATTTTTTATTTGTTACTTTTTAGTGTCTTGCTATGTATGGGAGGACTTACGAATGGTGCCGCGCTTCTTAAAAAATATAGTTCCCAAGAAACGAGAACAAAAAAATGTTCATAAATTGAAAACTACCGGGCCAAACTATGTAAAAAAAGAATCACGTAAATCGGATCATAAATCACGGAGTAATCGGCGAACATACATAAAAAAAGCAACAAAAAAAAAGAGATCCCGACGAATTGAGAACCTCCTCCTTTTTTCGAAGTCGGTTAAAAATGTTCCATTTCTGCTGAAATATCTTTGGGATTCTAGAAATGGATAATAATTTCAGGCAACGCAGTGACCAAGGCGGCAAACTCTTCCTCGAAGAGTCCCGAGCTGTTGGCTAAGTACTGCGACCTGCTCCTCAAGAAGTCGAGCAAGAACCCCGAAGAAGCTGAACTGGAGGATACGCTTAATCAAGTGGTAATACATTTTATTTATTTATTTAGGTTTATGGCTTGGCAGCTAGGCCTTTAAGCCAGATCTTAGTTTATAATATAGTTTCTTCATTTTCATAACCCTATGTGTAGCACAGCTGAACTGTAGGTAATCAGCTAGTGCCATTCAACGGAGTTCTTGTGACAACTCAAAAGGCCACATTTGACTATACAGTTCACATTTCTCACAGAACACATAATCACTACTCAAAAACTATCAATATCCTACAACTATTGTTCATTTTAGAGTTATTTTACACATTTTTAGAAAATAAAACTGCACAGCACAACATCACCTTTCAGTTCCCGCCAAAAACTCCTTTAAATCATTATTTTAATGTTTATTTTAAGGGATGTACCCATTTTAGCAAAATCGAGTAAATTATCCATGTTTGTCGTTGAAAATGTTTATATTTATTTCATAAATCTTACCGATCACTTCGACGTGTGCAACGTAAAAAGAGATATCTGCAAAATAGCTACTTTAAAAAGCGAATACTACGAAGTTAATACGACCATCTTCGTATTAACTTCGTAGTATTTGAAAGAACATACGTAGCTGGCTTTTTTTACGTACGAAAATTTATTGAAATAATGTGATATATGCAAAACAAATAATGTCATATTGTAAAGAATTGTTTTATTAAAACGATTGGACAATAAACTAAAAATCATCATTTTGTAGATAACTTTATTTACTTTGCACCCGTAGACTTGATAGTCACTGAATCTACCATCTTTTCCGTAGCTATTGTTAAAGGAGTTACTGTGAAAGGAGAAGAACTACGCTTAATGCTAAGTGTATAGCACTTTCCATCAGGTCTGTCTGTTTGTCAGTCTGCTGAACTTGTGCAATAAAAAAAAATGATTTTACCACATCAAAAGTATTTTAAAAATTCTTCTTTTTGTTCCCTCAGATGGTTGTGTTTAAATATATAGAAGACAAGGATGTCTTCCAGAAGTTCTACAGTAAGATGTTGGCGAAGAGACTGGTCCAGCATATGTCGGCCAGTGATGATGCCGAGGTATAACCACTGTTACTCTTAATTAAAGCTAGGTTTTAACGGTTTTTAGCGAGGCATTTTATTTATTTGATATCTATGTTTCATCTAATTTTCAACCGACTGCCAAAAGGAGTTTTTTTAATTTTCTATATGTTTTTTTTGTATATGTGTTACTCGATATCTCCATCAATTGTGGACCGATTTTCAAAGTTTTTTAAATAAGTGACGAAAGGTATACGCTATAAGGTCCCATAGTTACCATGTCAGGATGTGATGAGTGGATTCCAGGGATTTAGAAAGAAGAGAGAACTCACGAAAATTGTTAACTGACCTCTTCGTAACACGATATCTCCGTCAATTGTAAACCGATTTTCAATTTTTTTTCTTTGCACGTGAGTGTAGTAGTCCTAAGGTTACCATGTCAGGATCTATTTAGTGGATCGCAGGGAATTCGAGAATAATCCTTGTTGACGAGCGTCGACACCGAAGATTGAGATGGTAACCTTGCATACGCCGGAGAGTAGTGCAATTTCTACAGTTGCTTAGTATATTATTTCTAAACCTATTCAAGTGCTTGCGCAACTAAAAAGTATAATATTTTTTATCAATAACAAAACCGACTTCAAAAAATAATAATAATATCAGCCCATAAATGTTCCACTGCTGGGCTCGGGCTACCCATTATAGGGGGAATGGACAGTATACCCGCTACGCTTATCCAAGGCGGCTTGGCAGGTTTCACACATCGGTTATGTCGATGTGCAGATTGCATCACGATGTTTTCCTTCACCGTTGTTAGCACGTGGTAATTGTAACAATGCACATTAGATCAGAAAACTGACTAAGTCGTGCATGTGTTCCGGCGAGAATCGAACCCGTGCCATTTGAGTTTGGGACGCATGCGCTAGCCATTACGCTACCACAACTTAAACAAGTCGGAAAAAATTAAATATTGAAAAGCAAATTAAATATTTTATCGACTTTCTACAACATGTTGAAGTAGGTGCGAAGTAAAACATAAATTGTGTTTTTTTTTTAATAATTTAAAATGTATGAATTGAAACTTGTTTTCCAGGCGTCGATGATCTCAAAGTTGAAACAGGCGTGCGGGTTCGAATATACAAGTAAACTGCAGAGGATGTTCCAAGTGAGTTGGTCTTTTAAATAAATAAATATGTCAATTTGTGATGGTTCTGTCCTAGAAGGTTAACCTTCTAGGACAGAACCATCACAAATTTGTTGCCAAACTGTCACACACGGTTAATTGGACCTACTTATGCAAAACAGAACCAATCCATAAACATGCCAAAATTGGGTTAAGGATGCGGAATGCTTTCAAAATGCACCTTCTATCGACCCAATAAGAATCATAATAAGATCTGACAACATTTACAGAATAAAACATTTTTATCACCAAGTAGCTAACCCACAAAACACCAAGAGTATAATAAACTAACAAGATCCATGATCCATGGTAATCCAATTTGAAATAATTTACATTAATATTGTGCTTGAATATATGGGACAAAATATAATATACAATATTCATTTTTTTTTTCCAATATGTACTCATTTTTTTGTATGCAAAATTTTAATAATAACTGCTTTTTCTCAAAACTGTCACTATGTGGGTTGGTTCCATTTTGCATAAGTAGGTCCAATTGGGAAGCATCACAAATTTGTGGTCAAATACACATAATTGAAAAGAACGTTGAAATGATGCTTTCTTCCTCTGACTACATAGAATTTATATTAGAATAAAAGAGACGATATGATTCTCTTGGTTTCGCGAGGCAATTTAGATGCCAGCTTTTGGAATAAAAAAATTTTTGGTCCCCAGGTTAAAATTCTCTAGTTAAATGGTAAAACGGTGCTCTTTTATTTTTGAAGTGATAACTTCTTATGGGAGGGTAAACCGCTTCGTTACGTAACGCGTTACGGGAGGCAGGCTCCTCTCTCACTCTATCCCACAGCGCTAGTCGTATTTCGGTAATTAGATTAAATAATGATACTAATAATGCACATACACAAAATTGTATAATGTACATATTCAAGAATTGTAACTAAGAATAAAATATATTTTTTAATCGATAAAAGATTTTATTAATAAATAACCTTTCCTTATATTATCATATTAATATACATAAAATTTAAGTAATAACCTAAGCTTTTCTCAAGTTAAATATTAATATTAAATATTTCAACTTAGAATAGTTTAAGTTATCACTTCTGTCGGGCGTCTCGAGACGCACGTTTTTGAAGTGATAACTTCTTATCGGAGGGCAAACCGCATCGTTACGTAACGCGTTACGGCGCCAGTCTGGCTTGAAGTTATCACTTCTGTCGGGCGTCGCGAGACGACCAAATCAAATTAAATAAAAATAATTTATTCTATAAAAACATGGTTTTACAATAGGTCTTGTTGTTATACATTATGAGCACATGTTTTTTGCCGGTTGGGCGTACTATTTTTTTTTAATGTATTATTAACCTACATACTATTTGAATAATGTTATAACTAATATCACTAATATTTTAATCTTAAATTTATACATATAATAGCCTTAAATTTACAAATACTAAATGGCGCACAATTTAAATTCAGATTTGTTTGTAATGATATTTACATAGTACAATTATTATAAATATATTTAAACGCTTAATATTCTAACTTAACATTTACATTTAAAACTTATCATTAAGGAACTCAGTTACACTATAGTAGATTTTTCTTATTAGTACTTTTTTAGTCGTGATTTAAATAATGTAGTTTTCAGAGCTTTCAGCTCTTTTGGGATTTTATTATATGTCGGAGGGAAGCTTTAATTGGACGTATCGTTGACTGGATGTATAACGCACAATATCATTTGTTTACATTTTAATTACTTCTAAAATTCTTAATGTAATTTAATTTGATTTGTTGAATGTTTCCATAACTTAAAGATCGTTCTAACCTAATAAAAGTTATGAATATTGTAATTTAATAAACGACCAATCAGAGCAGAGCATATGGCGGAGCGGGGTCAGCGCCCTCTATACTTTGAGTAATATCTACTTGGGTAGACTGAGGAGTTTTTGTGACACATTTGGTTGGTGGCAACAGGTCGAGTTGGACCATGGAGTATTTTAAAGAAAGTATTGAAGCTGGAAGTATGAGCGGGTGCCCTGAACCCGCTGCTCGGTCTAAACTATGTCATAATGTTGATCAAATCTAAATTAAAAGTGTATAAACCGTGGCTATTGTGTTTTATGCTCGCATTTTATCCTGATGACGCCCACTAAACCTGCAATAACTAAACAAGATGTCGTGAGAACGAGGCCATTCTGCGACATATATATTTTTGGGGCCATGCATACTATACTCTCGTTTTTTATTGTTTTTTTCTTTCTTAGGATATTGGAGTGTCGAAGGATCTGAACGAGAACTTCCGCAAGCACATGGCGAAGAACTCCGAGCAGCCGCTGCACATCGACTTCAGTATACAAGTGTTGTCTTCTGGCTCTTGGCCCTTCCAGCAGTCGTCGTCCTTCCAGTTGCCCACCGAGGTCGGTTTCCATTCTACTCACCATGAGGAAACAATATTATTTTTTATGTTCACTTTTACATTCATACGCAACTAAAGGACAGTGACATTTATGCAAAACCAAGTAACTTTTACATTAATACAAAACGAAGTCACTTTTCAAAATATAAAAAAAACTAAGTCACATTTATATTGACACAAAAACTAATTTACTTTTCCTTTTATACCAAACTAAGTCACTTTTACTTTCATACACAACTGAAGGACAGTTACATTTATGCAAAACCAAGTCACTTTTACAATTATACAAAACAAAGTCAGTTTTCAATTTATAAAAAACTAAGTCACTTTTATATTTACACAGAAACTAATTTTACTTTTATACAAAACTAAGTCACTTTTACATTTATGCAAAACTAAGTCACTTAAATATACACGCAACGAAGTCACTTTTACATTTATACAAAACTAAATCAATTTTACATTCATACACTACTAAAGGACAGTTACATTTATGCAAAAATAAGTTACTTTTACATTTATACAAAACGAAGTCACTTTTCCATTTATACAATACTAAGTGACTTTTACATTTATACAAAACGAAGTCAGTTTTTCATTTATAAAAAAACTAAGTACACTTTTATATTTACACAAAAACTAATTCACTTTTACTTTTATACTAAACTAAGTCACTTTTACATTTATGCAAAAATAAGTCAGTCTTAACGATTAGGTTGACATTCAATTTAAAAGATAATGACGGAGTTTCGTTCATTGATGATTTTTTTTCTTCCAGTTGGAGCGTTCCGTACATAGGTTCACTACGTTCTACTCGTCACAGCATTCAGGGCGCAAGTTGAACTGGTTATACAATATGAGCAAAGGAGAATTGGTCACCAACTGCTTTAAGAATAGGTGAGAAATTAATTAAAAGAGAAGATGACAAGAGTAGAGATATATTAGGTCATGTGCATATCGACGTATGTCAGAATAAGAGGAGTGTGGAAGGAAAAGACGTGTGAAATTGAAAGGAAAATTGCATTTGTAACACCAAAGGTGCTACAACTGCGCTGCTGCTCTCTTAAGGGAGACTGGAACCTGGTCACTAATGCCGGAACACAACTCAAGGTTGTTATGGTGGCATACTTTAGACCAGGGGTGGTAGCTATCCAGTCGGGCAAATACCCTACCACCTGGCTGTGGGTTGTTTTGTCGCCTCTTACAACAGGCCATCCGACCGCAGGAAATTGTATTCTTTCTCCGTTCCCGCACGGATAAGAATCATTCTGAGTAATGAGACATGTATGGGAAAACATTTCTAACTTCTGAGTAGAAAATAAAGATATCTGTTTATTTGTTATAAATACAAAATTGTAATGATTAATTTGTTGTTTTTGGTTCGTTTGTTTCCTAGATATACGTTGCAAGCGAGCACGTTCCAAATGGCCGTGCTTTTGCAGTACAACGACAACACCGCGTGGAGTGTCCGCCAGTTGGAGCAGCACACCGGCATCAAGGGAGACTTCCTTATACAGGTCACTTCTCTCTTTCTCTCTCTTTCCCACCCCCGTGTCTCCCTCGTCTTGTTTCCCTCTTTTCTACTTCCCTTTCTTACTCTCCGTTTCCCCGTCTCTCTCTCTCTCTTACCTTCTTTGTCTACCTTTCCCCGTACCTGTCCCTCCTTGTATTCTCTCCCTATTCCCTCTCTTTCTCCCCCTCTCTTTTTCTCCCTTTCCCTCTTCCACCTTTTGTGTTTTCTCAACAATAGCGTGGTTACAAAACTTTTAGTATAAATATCCCTGGCTGCTGAAAGTAGAAAATGAAAACGTGTGGCAAATTAAAAATAATATCAGTGGCAACTCCAAATTGCCACAGAGTATTTATACAATAAGTAAACAATTTTGTTTTTTTTTCAATTCTGCGTCTTTTATCTGTTACTTTTTCTCGTATTGAGACATTGTGCAAAACAATAACTTGCGCACTTTACTTTTTAGTTTTTATTCATGTTTTAAGCTCGTAAGTGCTAAAATACAATTACAACAATATAGTAATAACGAAAATATATTAGTAACATTTTTAAACTTTTTACATTGTTGTTCATATTAAGTTAGAGTAAGTTTGAAAGCTTTTTAAGAACCAAAAAGTTCATGTACGTATGTGAATAAGTGTGAATGTAAATATGTATGTGTAATTTTTATAATTGTATTTATTAATTGAATTATGTATATGTATTATAATTAGGGATGTTTTACTGACATAAAATTATAAATAAAAAATAGAATAAGGAAGTCCTCAAACTTACTCTAGCTGAATATGAATAAGGCAGTAAAAATTTACCGGTGTGCTTTCACTATTCCGGGGTATTGGAATAAACGAGTCGATATGATTTTTAACTATTTTTTTCCGTATATTTCAGGTACTACAAATTCTACTGAAGGCGAAGTTGTTGGTTTGCCAGGACGATGAATCGGACTTGTCAGAATCCTCCGTAATAGAACTCTACTTAGCATATAAGAAGTAAGTCAGTCTCCATACCTTATATTTATGTAGACACACTCATTTATATTTATGTTTATATTTCTTTTTGTCTCAAAAATAATCTCGGAAATACAGAAGTGAAATAGAGGACGAAAATTTGAATAAGTAACCCATAGTTCTTAAAGTAACAAAATTATCTCACTCTCACACACTCACAGTAATAGAACACTCAATCACATACGCTCACAACAATTAACACTCACTCATACTCACAACAATTAACACTCACTCTCACTCACAACAATTAACACTCACTCACACACTCACAAGTTACAACACGCACTTACAAGTCTCCGATCCTTCTATTTCTTTAAATTCCTTATATTTCATCCGTAAAAGCGGTTATCGGGAAGAGATCCGTTGTAAGCGATGAGATCGTTCCTTATTTCAATCTTCAGCTGTAAATTAATTTATTTAAATATACTTTTGTGAACATTAAAAAGTTTTTTATCTATTTATCTAATGTTTGAAGACTCATTCGCGCGTTCAATTACGCTCAAGCACACATGTACCGACAATTCACTTATAACACTTGCTCACTTGAACTTGTGGAAAGCGCTGCTACTCGACTGATTTTCGAGATCTGAGTCGTATTGGATAAGATTTTTTTACCTCCCTCTTCCTTCCTTCCTTCAAACAACTGTGACATTAGCAAAATTAATCTAATTTGCATTGAAGCAATACACGTAATAGTACTTGCTCTATCTGGGATAAAGTTAGTGTTATCGTACCAGGCAGTTGTACCGATGCGATATTGTTTTTAATCGTGAATCGCATTAAATATTGACAAATAACATATGTACAAATATAAACACTAATGTGACTATTCTGTAACGGTGTTATTTTTAACCATACAAATAAGACGCATTTGGCCATAGTCAAATTTTTTATTTATTTTGTATATAATTATTATTTTTATAGCATGTATACATAACTCAGTTACTCACAACTCGCAACGCTCGCTCAATCAAACCTATTTATAATATTCACTCACGCACTTACGCACACATATGACACTCGTTCACTCAATTACACACAAATATGTAAAACTCACTTACACGTGTACTCACAACTCACAACACTTGCTCACTAACACTCCAACTCACACACACACTCAAACATATGCTATTGTTACAAGTTGGACCACCTGCACACCTATAGACAAAGCACATTTACTACCAGTCGTGGCGTTTGAGCTAATTAAATTGAAACTTTATGACTATCTTCTTTTGTTTACTTTGTGTTTAAAATTTGCAATTTGCCTATTGTTGTTGGACTTGTTTACCCGTCCGATTATGTTTTCTTGGAAAAACTCAGCCCACGCAGTCAATTGTTGTATTATACAGTTTACTATAAAACAATGCCCGAACGGTGGGGTGAGACAGTCAAGCGAGGATTACGATACGAGTAAAATGTACATTCGATGAGCGATGTAGTGACGGACTTTGCGCGTGTTATTGTATCGTGCAGTTTGCACAAGTGGTGTCATGTTATTGTACCTATGTTTTACACGTGTCTGTATAGTTCTTATAAATTCTATAGTATTCCAGTGGATACCCTGCCACGTAAGCATCATGGGTAACGAGGAAGCCCACCACTGAGGGCATCTTGTATCACTGTTCCCGAACCCACACAGAAACATTGAGTTGTGTTAAAGTGCATATCAGAGAACAGTGGCAAGAATATTTTGATGAACGATCACTTTCGAAGGGCGTATGGTACAAAACCATCCAGTGTCGGCTCCCTCGACGTCCGTGGTTCGCTTTGTCATCCATAGAATTGGACAGGAAAAGTATTGTAGCTCTACTAAGACTTCGCTCCGGGCACATTCCTTGAAACAAGTTCAAATATATGATGAAGGTTTCGAATTCACCAAATTGCTCTGAATGCCAAAAAATTGAAGATATCTATCACGTGTTGGCGGAGTGTGTCCGGGGCGAGGCGTTGCGGCGTCAGCTTCCGGTGGATTACAATGTGGGTAACTGGACGAGTATTCTGTCTTCTCCATTTTCTGGGGAGGCCAGAGTGCTCGTTCAGTTATTATATCAGTGTACTTGGAGTTTAAGGAATGAGAAATGATTGTAAGATTGGACGGGGTGACATTATCACAAAGTGACAAAACCCCATTTATATACATACATACATATCTTCACGCCAGGTCCCTTGCGGGGTAGGCACGAACAACAGAGCGCCATTTAGGCTTATTCTTACACACCTCACTTGCTTCTTTGACATTCATAGTTCTTGTCATGCACGCTCGTCTGTTCTTAAGGCTCCTGACATCACCTTCTGCTAGTACATGATCAATTTGATCATGGAAGGTGTGTCGTGGTCTTCCGCGACTTCTGCATCCATCCACTTTTGCATTGTATATCTGTTTAGTCATTCTTTCATCATACATTCTTTCCACATGCCGGAACCACCGGAGCATTCCTTTCCTTACCTTCACCCCGACACTCTCTTTCAGACCAACTCTCTATCTTACTTCGGTATTACGACCATTTATATAATAAAGATTAAAAAAAAAAAACTATAGTACTTACAAAGACATTTTAACTCGAGTCTTGCACTCGTAACACAGGGTAACATGTACTAAACTAACACTTAGAAGTCTCACATTGAAATCTTAGATCATCTTCACTTATATGTATGATATATATTACAGCAAAAAACTTCGCGTGAATATAAATATACCATTGAAGACGGAGCTGAAGGTGGAACAGGAAGCGACCCACAAACACATCGAGGAGGATAGAAAGATGCTCATTCAGGTAAGTCAATTAAAATTCAAAAGTTTTTATTCAAAATAATTTCCACTGGAGAACATTTTTCGAAGGTCATACATATAGGTTAAAATTGAATTTTACTTCCTAGTCTATTTGTGAGTAAACGAGCGAACTAAGGTGTAAAAATGTAATTACTAAATATATAAGTGAAATAAGTATATACTTACACACATACATACATACATAATAATAAATATATATGCATACAAGAATATCTTAATCATATTTTTTTTTCTTAAGTTTTCGCGACTTGTACACATAATAAAACTACGTTTTAACGGTTTTAAGCGCGGTAATTTATTTGATTTAGGTTTATCCGACGTTTCGGCCGCTTTTCAGTGGCCGTGGTCACGGAAGACAAAGATGACATATGTCAAACGTGTATTGTTAAAGTTTTTATTCAGCCTACCGCCAACTTGTTCATTTTAATTATTTAGTTTTAAATTTTGTTTATGGATATTATTTACTCTATGGGAGCCTAATCTAATTTAGGATAAACCTAAATCAAATAAATTACCGCGCTTAAAACCGTTAAAACGTAGTTTTATTATATATTTTTTTATTCTGAATCCAAATGTCAAAAACAATGGGTGTTGGTCGACTCGTCATAAGGAACCTGTAATCATGCATGAACTTGCCTGATGTTAAGTCCATCGAGAGAAATAACAAACAAACTTGGATCCCACCAACAAATATCTTTCGTTTTGATTCTCAGGCGGCCATTGTGAGGATAATGAAGACTCGCAAAACTTTGAAACACCAGCACTTGGTCGTGGAAGTCCTCAATCAGCTCTCTTCGAGGTTCAAGCCGAGAGTACCTGTTATCAAGGTAGGTGAAAGTCATAAAAAAAAAAAAAAAAATAAATCTACGTCTTAGAATAACATTTTAGTAATTCTCATGAAAGAGAACACCATTAAAAGTAAATTACTTTAAAAGGAGACTTTTTTAGTCTAGTGAAAAATGCTAGTTTTTGATTTCACTGGCCGGTAACCAAATCCTCGTTTAAATAAAAATTCGATGAATATATAGAATTTCATTTGCTGAATTTAGATCTGGTTTTAGTTTCTTGCTATCACGTATTTTTTTCATATTTTGCTCCTAACTGAATATTTTTTTGTGCAAAACTTTTTTCTTATCATGTCAGTTAATTTTCTTTTCCACAAATCTTTAAGCAATATAATATTGTTACGACCTGAATGCCAACAAAAGACACCACACCGCGTCTGTAGAAACACATTTTGTTAACCTTTTGGCATATATAGAGAAACGATACGAATGGTAAATGTTCAGTATTATATGTTACTTCATTCGCCACAAAATTACAATATAATACATAAAAATGGAGAAAACTACTAACTGGAATGAGTTTATTAATTAATAAGACGTATAATTTTGATGATTTTAAATGTTTTCGAAGGAATTAAATGAGCTATTGTCATAATAATTCAATGTGCATTTTGTATGTAAAGCAAAAAAAGCGTTTAATTTAAAACATCAATTTAAAAAATAATTGATGTGGTACATTAAATACTATATTTATATTCATGTGTCGAAATTATAAAAAAAACTACAATAGTTACAAGGAGTGAATTTTCATTTTTTTTTTTGCCGACCAGTGTTTTTAATGAACTCCAAAGGACAGCTTTAAGAGATCGCTCCGAATTTTTTAAGATTTCAAAAATCGCCAAAAACTTTTTATTTTATTTAATAAAATGTTATCTTTAAATATTTCTAATAATATAATGTTGTTGCTTTTGTTAGAAATGCATCGATATCTTGATCGAGAAGGAATATTTGGAGCGGACCGAGGGAGAGAAGGACACTTACAGCTATTTGGCGTGATCGCACCCGACAATGCGCTCCAATAAATATACATATTATAAACGTATTATTAAATAATCGATTTGTTTTATTTAAAACTGGAGTTTTCATTGTTCAATCCTATGGCCCACTTCCTCCTCTCCCATCTTATACATACATATAACTTCACGCCAGGTCCCTTGCGGGGTAGGCACGAACGACAGAGCGCCATTCAGACTTATTCTTGCACACCTCACTTACTTCTTTGACATTCATAGCTCTTGTCATGCATGCTCGTCTGTTCTTAAGGCTCCTGACATCACCTTCTGCTAGTACGCGATCAATTTGATCATGGAAGGTGTGTCGTGGTCTTCCGCGACTTCTGCATCCATCCACTTTTGCATTGTATATCTGTTTAGTCATTCTTCCATCATTCATTCTTTCCACATGCCCGAATTTCTCTCCCATCTTGCTTATCCTATCACCTCTAGCCCGTCCCAGTACGAATAAACTCGTGTGGTTTCTGTGCCATTGTTAGGTATGGGGTGCAGAAGTCGCCCTAAATGAAACACCCCTTGGCAAGTTGACTGAATTTATTTCTAGTCGCTAAAATAGCAACATGTTCGAGGTTGACCAACACAACTTAGCACTAGCCCCGGATGTTACACTGAACATACCACTAATGTTATCGATTACACCGATCAATAATCACAATATTCTGGTGGTCCACAAGATCCAAGTAGTCACGCTGAGAGTCCGATGGCTCTAGACTCTTATGAATTCTCTAGAGGTGTGTAACTCAAAAGATATAATAATATATCCGGCGCGAAGAGTGATTAGATCCGTATATCGTTCAAAATGTGTCTATATCTTTAACTCTTTAGTTCATTCCCGTTCCACGCGATGAGAAAGTATGATTAGCCCGCGCACTGCGCATGCGTAGTAAGTGGACAAGGAAACCGAATATAATTGCAAGCCAAAATAAATCGTAACACTATAGTTTTATGATGTTATTTTGTTTTAATGTAATTAATGTTATTACATTTCTTCACTCTTTGTTTATATTTTTGTGTTGCCACAGGTATGCGTATCGGTTCTGCAAGTATATCACTCACAGATAATAACTCATCTTGTCTGCAATTGACACTGACATTATTCACTGTAAAGATATAAAAGAGTGATATATATCTTTGTATCAAAAAGATATATATCACTCTTTTCTTCTTTGTGAGTGATTTTTCCCATGACTAGAATGCTCCTTGATCTTCCTGGTCTTAGTCTTCCTTGTGTGTATATACTCGGCTATTTTTCATGTGTGTATATACTAACCGTGAGTGCTTACTAAGGTACTACAAAAATGACAGACGCTTAGCAGCTAATGAAGCGAGCTGCATATCCGCGATAAGCGGCGCGTGGAGGTACGGGATTTCCGGGGGAGAGGTCAGGGGTTGTTGATCTGTCCGCAACAGCCATAGTCGAATATGTTTTACGTTAATTACGTCACACTGGGGGGGGGGGGGGCCTTGACGAACTGTGACATTTGATGTACCTTACTCGGGGGGGTCGTCGGCAAAAGAGGAAAAGCAATTTAAATTTCTACTTCATACTTAGTTGCTTTCTAAGCTCAGCAGGTTTTTGCAGAGGCTATATATAAGGCTCTAATGATGAATATGAGTAACAAAATGGACTAAAAACGTAAACGTAGTCTTTTAAATTACTAACTTTCTGTCTGTTTATAACACAAGGGGGTCGCCAAAATTTTTCAACTTGTTAAGGGGTCGTGTATTCAAAAAGATTGAAAAGCTCTGCTTTACAGGATTACAGATAATGTAATCATTGCAACTTTTATCTACAGATTAGGTATACATTTTTTTCTTCATTATATTAATTTAGGTATTGTTAGATTAGATAAAAAATTATTAAATGTTATAATATATTTCCTCTTTGTAATATTGTTTTTTTGGAAGCTATATGGATAGTTCTAGAATTAGTTTTTTAATGTGTTAGTCCCTATTTAACTTTTCCTATAACCCATCCTCCTACCCAATTCCTATATATCACCCCCTATCCCATTTTTATAATACCACTCCTATATCCCATCCTCACTTTTCCATCCTAAAGTCTGACAACGCTTTGATTTATATACTAAGTTGGAGCTATACTTTTTGATGAAATAAAGAAAGAAAATATTTATTGCCGTAAATGTATGTATTATTATTATTATTTCACAAATAGGTATATTTATTTATCCAATTTTAGTTTTTTTTATAAAAAATATGAAAAGATGAAGTCCGTTGGTAGTGGGGCCTAGGGTCCAAGCTACCGATGGTTAAGGTTCCAGAGACAGGAACTTCCTCACAATGCGTGCCGTGCTCAGGAGAACCGCCTTTTGGCCCTTCATCCATTTACCGAGCGAGTCTCTCTAGATTATTATTATTACAGGTAATAGAATACGCGTTTAAGACAGTACATATAAAGCACAAAATATAAGTATAATATTACATAATTACATATAATTGGAAATATCATATAATATTTTTTTTTTCTTATTTAATTTTTTTATGTTATTTGTAAAATAGAATATGAACTTTTTTTTATTATATCTACTTTGTCGTTCGTTTAATTAGCGCATAGTTTGGATTATAATCTGGCCCTGTATATTACATTGTTATTATTTATTTTTAATGATTGTAATCTGTTTTGTGCTTAAATAAATAAATATCACAAAGTTTATTAGAAGTACGCACACGTAGGTAATTCACGGCTCTTACAAGTATAGCCGGATACAACAAAATCAAACGGTAGGGCAGAAAATCGTTGTTATAAGACACTCGCTCCGAAAGTGGACTAGGTGACGCCTCGTTCGCAGTCAAAACACGACTGGCGAATTTGCCAACAGACCGACCATCATCCATTTGTAAATTAGCCATAGCCTCTTAGCAACGTACCGCCCACTGCGTCTTGAAATCCTTAAATGTTCCAACTGAATTCGCATGAAATACCAACAGAGGAAAGACGGTTTTAGATGTCTTACAACGACGTGAACAAAGAGATTAGTGCGAACAATAGATCACTCAAATTCAAAGAGGGTAATAAGACATCTGCAAAGGCTTAGTATCGGCTTGCAACAATAATCTAAAAACACAAAATACGAACATCACACTCATGCCAATGAGGCCTTAGATAATACTATACTTATATAAATGAGGCGGTGACGCAGTGCTGATTTTCAGTTCCAGCCTTTATCAAAAGATGATCGTTTTATCTATCTACAAACGCTTGCGTAATGGTTTATTTATCACATACATGTTACAAAAACAAAAAAATTGTCAAGGGCACATGAGTCCACATACCACGGGTTCCATACAGTTAAGTGACGAGAGTGCAGATGAGTTTATTGCGAATCTGGTAAACAAGCAGATAGCGCAACTAATGGGCTGCCAATCGTACTATATTTTAGCCAATTGTATTTAATATTACAGAAAAATTATATAGTAAGAAATGTACTATATTTTCGTCGCTAATTCAATTATCGCGCTGTTTGTTCAGATAATTATGATTATTTTAAAAATAAAAGATCTTTACTTGCCGAAGTAAATAGTAGTGATAAATACACAGAGAAAATTGAACAATGAAATACGTAATATATATGTCACGGCTAATACCCGAAGTGCGGCTACACCTAGTTCTAGCCGGCTAAAACTAGGTGTAGCCGCACTTCGGTTTTTAAACCTAGGTGTAAAAGATTTGTTCACGGCTAATATTAGGTGTAGCCGAGGCGTCTTTCCATTCTGTACAAAGGGTACAAGGGTAAGGTACAAGGGTATGAAACTAATCACGTATAGATTGGAAATAAGTTTTTTACGAAGCTCTTCCAATCCATACAAGAGCAGTACGCAAATACTGCCAGTACACATAGGGACTAATCGTGTATGTTTCGGGAAATTATTTTTGGGTGGTTATAAAAAAAATAACCACGAACCTATATTAAAAATGAAAACATGTCACTACAGACCAACAGACTCCACGTAGGATTGGCTACATCTAGTTGTAGCCAGCATAAAGAAGGCTATACCTAGTTTTAACCAAATGAACTCGGCTACACCTAATATTAGCCGTGAACAAATCTTTTACACCTAGGTTTAAAAATCGAAGTGCGGCTACACCTAGTTTTAGCCGGCTAGAACTAGGTGTAGCCGCACTTCGGGTATTAGCCGTGACATATATAATAAATAAACTTCCTAAAAGTACTGAGTAAAATACTACATTTTCTTCAAAGATAAGTGAGAACTCAAGTAATGCAAAGTGGTTCCTGTGGCCTTTAGACATTTGCAACACCAGGCGAAGGGGGGCCCGAGCCCAGCAATGGGACATTTATATTTATATATTTTTCAACACACTATGAAAACTTGATAAATTATTGGGATAAGCGATTTAAACAAAGCGTGCTCTTTTCATGGTTTCTTTATTACAGTAATGTCAAGTCAGTGTCAACATTAGAAGTAAAATACAAATAATACAAAAGAGGTTCTAATGCCTAACACCCCCCTTCAATATTAAATTCCTTTTAAGATTGCACTTATAAACATAACATAATAGCTTTCCCTTGTAACAAGAAATATTTAAAACATAACTCTCTGTACTTTCTTTTAACATATTTACAGTAATTATTTATTCTATAATTAGGTATTAATTCATATATTAATATTTACACAAGTCCCAAACTTTTAACAAAGTAACTATGTTTTACAGTTGGTAAAGACTTTGTTAGAATATCTGCAATATTCTCGTTTGTCGAAACATAACTTATTTGTATTAATTTCTTACTGACACAATCTTTAATATAGTGATACTTTATATCTATGTGTTTAGTGCGCTTACTATTTTCATTGTTCTCCACCATTTTTATAGCACTAAGGTTATCCGTTAATAGAAGATATTTGTTCTCAGTATTGCAGTTGAAATGCAACAAAATGCCTCTCAAATAAATTAATTCTGCAGTTGCCATTGCCGCAGCAACATACTCCGCCTCGGCTGTGGACAACGCAACTGTGGATTGCTTCTTAGAGAACCATGACACTAAATTATTATTGTGAAAAATAGCGCATCCACTCACAATTTTCCTATCATCTTTAGCGCTTCCCCAGTCAGCATCTGTGTATGCTATCAACTGTTGTCCTGATTTAGGTTTAGTATATGTAAGACACATATTCATTGTTTGTTTTAAGTATCTAAGAACTCTTTTAGCCGAAATCCATAATTCTTTTGTAGGCTTATCTAAATATCGGCTCAAAAAAGATGTTGTGTATGTTATGTCAGGTCGTGATATAGTGGAAATATATGTTAAACATCCGATCAATTCTCTATATGGTACATTATTAATCACTTCTTCAGTTTCATTTAAAAATCTTTGTTCCATTAGTGTCTGTATTCCTTTACATTCGCTCATCTGAAATTTCTCCAAAACTTTGTTTATTAACTTTGTTTGACATATTTTTAACTCTTCTTTTTCTCTTATTATTTCCATACCTAAATACTCTTTTATCTCGCCTAAATCTCGAACTTTAAATTCTTTTCTTAGTTCTTCCATTATTACTTTGCTATTTCCCATTAATAGAATATCATCTACCCATATCAAAATCCATACATCTTTATTGACATATAAACAGTAATCGTAATACGACTGTTCAAAACCTTGCTTGACAATAAAATCATTAAATCTTTCGTTCCAACACTTTGGAGCTTCACGCAGACCATATAAAGATCTCCTTAGTTTCAATACATGGCCTTCTTTAACTCTTATACCCTCAGGAGGTTTTATATATACTGCTTCGCTTAAATAACCATTTAAAAATGCCGTTGGTACATCTAGTTGCCTAATAGGTAGATCTTATTGTACAGCTTGACTTAGCATCATTCTGATAGTTGACACTCTAGCAACAGGTGAGTAAACATTATATTTAGAATCTGTCTGAAAACCTTTCGCTACTAACCGAGCCTTCTTCTTACCATTTTGCTTTGTTCTGAATATCCATTTAGTATCAATCGCCTTCTTGTCATCTGGTAATTTTGCTTCTTCCCACGTGTTCATCTCTTCTAATGAGCTTATTTCGCTATCAATCGCTGTTTTCCACTCTTCACCTTTGCTAATTGCTTCTTGAAATGTTTCAGGATCTTCACTATTGTTAAATAGACAAAATGCTATGTCAGCATCATAAGAATTATCTTGACCTTCATTCTCCATTTGATAATCTTTTAAATAATTAGGTAACCTTCTCTCTCTTACTGGTCTTTCATACATATGTGTTTCTCTCTGTTCTCTCGTTACTTCTTCCCTTTCTTCAAACTGTTGTTCTGTGTCTCTATTTTGATATTCTTCTTTTTATTTCTCTTCAAAGTATCTCCGTTGAGTTTCTTCTTGTTTGTTTTCTATGTATTTTATATCATTTTCGTCAAATTTTAAATCTCTTGAAATTACTATTTTGTTATTACTCGGATCCCACAAGCGGTACCCGTTTGGAGCATATCCTGTCATTCTCATTTCCTTAGCTCTTTCGTCTAACTTATCCCCTTTTGGCATTGTTAATACCCACACTTTACTTCCGAAAGCTTTTAGTTTTGATAAATCTCTATCTCCAAACATAATCTCTGCTGGTGTTTTGAATTGGATTGCTGAAGATGGGCATCTATTCAGCTGGTAAGTTGCACACGTAAACGCTTCAGTCCCTAAGTTCTTTGGTAGTCCAGTTTCTATCAACAAAGTTCTCGCTCGATTGTATAAGGTTCTATTCATTCTCTCTGACACACCATTTTGCTGAGGAGAATACGGTCGCGTATATTGAATTTCGATTCCTTTTTGATAACAAAAATTTTGGAGAAATCGGTTCTTAAATTCTCCACCATTGTCGCATCTAACTTTATTTACTCTGGTCTGTTTGTTATTCTCTAATCTTCTTATATAATTAATCAAATTTGTAGCAGCTTCATTTTTATGTTTTAAAAGATATGTGTTGCAAAAATGTGAAAAATCATCAATTATTACCTGGTAATAAATTTCTCCATTTATTCCAGCAGTTCTCATCGGACCTGCTATGTCAGAATAAATAATCTCGCCGATGTTTCGAGATCTTGGCCTGGGAACAGAATTAAAAGGAAGTCTGGTTGCCTTACCCATCATACATGGACCACATGGTTTCTCACTTGCAGGCAAATTCATCAAGCGGAGGCTTCTTCTGTTAAGATGTCCCAATCGTCTATGCCACAGATCATCAGAGCTTGCTGCATTACACACGTTTGCATTGACATTAGTATTTAAAATATATAACTTTCCTACACAAGTGCCTTTTATTGATCTATTTGTACGACAGCAGAATATTCTAACATAATCTTTATTAAAATTGACCTCAAAGTTGTTTTGAACAATTTTCTTTACCGACAAAAGATTAAAATTGATATTATCTATTAATAGCGCTTCTAATTTTATATTCCTACCTTGGCAAATAACATCTATGGTACCCTTCTTTTTAGCTATAAGACAATCCCCATTAGCAATATAAATTTTTATTGGTTCAGATAAAATATTTACGTTAGTCATATATTGTTCAAAATTTGAATTAATTAAATGTTCCGTACATCCTGAATCTATGACCCATTCAATTTTCTCGCTTATTTTATAGTTTACATTATTACAATAGCCTGTACTTAAAAATAAAAAGCTACTAGGATCTTCTGCATAATTTACAGTATTGTTATACTGATTTTGGTATTCATATCTACCATTGAAATACTGTCGTCCTGCTCCTCTACCTCTTCTTGGGTAAGTCCTACCTCTTCCTCGAAATGCTCGACCTCGTCCTGATGAGCCACTTCCTCGGTTACAATTTCTCGCAATATGTCCCTTCTTGTGACATTTAAAGCACGTAATAAATGCTGTTTCAGGTTCATGATATTCATCATTGTTCTTTATTTTTAATTCCGTATCTAATAGTCTCGCCTTCACGAAGTTCATTGAAATATTTAAATCATTCATAGTTTCTATTGCCGTTATCACATTCTCGTATTGTTTGGGTAATGTGGTTAAAAGATTACAAACTTTGTCCATTTCTGTAAATTTACATCCTACTGCCTCTAATTCATTTATAATTTGTTCGAATCTCATAAAAAATTCTTGTAATTTTTCGTTCGGCTGACATTTTATGGTTAGTAATTTCTTCTTCAGATGCATTTTATTTTGTATACTATTTCTTTGAAAAATTTCTTTTAATACTTTTATCATTTCTTCCGATGTCTGACATTTTGATATGATATCGAGATATTTATCTTCTAAACATTGAACAATAATAGCACGAGCTTTTGTATCTAATATGCGTTTTTGTTTATCATCCTTAATCTCCTCTTTTAAATTAATACCTTTTTCCTCTAATAATAGGTCTATTCGATATTTCCAATGGGCAAAATTACAGTTTTCTTTTAGTAGGGGAAATTTTCCTTCCGACATTTTCTTTTTTTTTCGTATTTCAGAATTTTTATATATATTACTATAGTTTTCTAATAATATTGCTCTCTACATTTTACTTATTCATTTCCCTACAACCTATAGGGCGTCTGGGCCCATAACCTATGAAAACTTGATAAATTAATGGAATAAGCGATTTAAACAAAGCGTGCTCTTTTCATGGTTTCTTTATTACAGTAATGTCAAGTCAGTGTCAACATTAGAAGTAAAATACAAATAATACAAAAGAGGTTCTAATGCCTAACACACACTTGCTCATAAAGTGGCTCTATGGTCACCGCAATTAGGCACAGAATGACACCCATAATCAAACTGTGACTAAAAAAAATTAAAACTCACTAGTGAGTTATAGATTTTTTTTTAAATTTTATTGGTTGAGTTGCTTTGTTCTTAAAAAAGTTTTTTCAACACACTTGCTCATAAAGTGGCTCTAAGGTCACCGCAATTAGGCACAGAATGACACCCATAATCAAACTGTGACAAAAAAAAATTATAACTCACTAGTGAGTTATAGATTTTTTTTAAATTTTATTGGTTGAGTTGCTTTGTGCTTAAAAAAGTTTTTATTAAAAAAAAAGATCGTGTTCTATAGAACAAAATGAGATTTTATTTTATTCACAAGTGTGTTGAAAAACGTCGTATGATACACGTGTGTATTGATGATTACCGTCCTCGGCTCTCTTAAGACCCTCGCCTACGGCTCGAGTCTCAATGGCGCCTCGGCGGTAATCACCAATGTTACACACTAGTACCATAATGTACTATTATGGGCTTAAATTAAATCCTAAAATCACGTTTCTAATTATAATGAATATAATTTTAATAAAATAAAACATCTACGCGACCCTGAAACTCTGGTCCAAATTCCAACGATAAATTTAACAACAAAACAATTCAGTTTTGTGTTTAAATACACAAAGAACGGTCGTGTTGCTTCAAACAGTGATTAATTTATTAAAAGAATATGATCAAAAATCCCTTGTTCGTATACGGGCCTAAAAATGTGCCTGTTCCGTCGGATTTGAATTTTGGTTCGTATGTTTTGGACCACATGTGGAAGTATAAGGATAGGGTTGCTTTAGTAAGTATTATTATTTTATATTGTACACAGAAAGTTATACATAACTAGTTTTTTCTTACGAGATATGTTTTTGTATAAACATTCAATTCAATGCTTAAAGTAGGTACACGTATATGATTTCGAGGTGGCAGGCGTCGCTACGCGCAGCTCCTACCGTAATTCCATTACAGGGGGTCGCGTGGACTAGTGTAGTTGGTGAAGAGGCTACCCTTAATGAGATTGTCAAGCGTTGTGAGGTCACAGATGTAGTGTCACGAGCTTATTTCTGTAACATCCCGTAAAAGCGCATAGTAAAGGGGGCAGGTTTACTGGGTACTGGCCGACATCCCACCTACCTCCACTCGGAGGCCACGGTAGGAATAGGGCCGATCAAGAGTTCTACACATTCCTAGGCGAGCCTTCCCTAGGCCCGAGGATGGTGTCCAAAGAACATCTCCTTTTTCCTGTATCAACAAAAAAATGTACATAGATATGATTCCCCATTAACTCTTTTAGGGTATAGCGTGCTATTGATAATTAACAATTAAAGTTATTGTTTATACTTTTATGTCCTATGGCCATAAAAATGGCCCGGACTTTTGGAGGCCTTAGGCAATGGAAAGGTCAACACGTAGAGGCCCCTTAGTAATTTTTTAATCTAAATGTGGCGAGACCCTGACCTGTCTACACCATACAATAATGCACTCAAGGACAAGCCCCGACCAGTGTAGGACTATGGTGGGAAATGAGATCAAAAAGTACCGGGCTATTGGGGTGAGCTGCTAGTGGTACTAGGGGTCTGGGAATATGGGGACTATGGCGTCTGCCCGTCGCAATATTCGGGGAACATGGAAAAATGGTCAGACGGTGACTCGTCCCTGCATGGGCCCCCAAAAAATGCCTCAGAATATAGGGGCAACATGGGTGTGAGTAGATAGGGGGTGTAGAGAGGTGGGCTGCAGGTTTACCGACGCTACTTCTGACGTTTTATCTATCACATCCATCCCTGGAGCTTGAACCTTAGCTCTAGCGATCTTCACTCCGTGCCAGGTGGCTAAGACAAGCACAGAGGTGGGGGCCTTAACTTGGGGCCCTCTAGAGTTGGGTACGAGGTGTCGCTACTCATCTATGACTTCGCCAGCCCCCGCCTTTTTTATGGCATGAGTTCAGCAGACAGGCAGATGTCTACCTTATAGAAAGCAGTTACCATCGCTTATGGACATTTGTAACACCAAAGGTACTACCAATGTGGTGCCGCTCTCTAAAGGAAGACTGGAACCTGGCCACTAATGCTAAAGGTGGAACGCAGCTCAAGGTATTTATGGCAGTATACTCTAGAGCAGGGGTGGTAGCCATCTGGACGGTAAAATACCCTACTACCCATCCCGCTATGCCAGCTTCAATCACATCATCCGTCGAGCTCTTGTCGGCGTCGGCGTACCAGCTATCCTAGAGCCAAATGGTTTGGTGCGTGACGATGGCAAGAAGCCGAATGGAATGCCACTTATTCCTTGGCAGATGGGACGATCGTTTGTGTAGGTGACATGCGAGGAAACTCTGGCGGCGTCAAATCGTCCAATGACTAAGTCGGGCTGGCAACGCTGCTTCAACAGCTAAAGATCTCAAACGACGCAAATATTCAACCTTAGGAAGGGGTTACTTTGTATTATTTGGAGTTGAAACTTCAGGTCCATGGGATTCATCAGCAAAGGGTTTCAAAGAAATTGTAAGAATCTGTTTGATACAATCCGTGATTACAAGGCTGGTTTGTATTTCGCGTAAAGAATCGGCATTGTCATTGCATGCAGCCAGCCTTCTGGGCACGCTTCCTTCTGGTATCGATTTTATACATACTTTATATTAATAAACAATACAAATTATTCGAAATAAAAACTTAAAAGACAATTTTTAGATAAACGGAGCTACTGACGAATCTATAACCTACAAAGACATAGCTCAGCAGTCGATGAATTTCGCCGTCTCACTCACACATATGGGGATAAAAAAGGATGATGTAATAGCAATCTTTTCCGAAAATAGAAATGAGTATTGGGGTGCTGTTATTGGAGTAGCATGCGCAGGAGCAGTTTTAACAACAATCAGCTCTGCATACATTGGAGGTAAGCTTAATTGTATCCGACGAAAGTCGGAGGCAGACTGTCACGTTTCACTCAGGGAGTGACTCATAACTCAGGAAGCGGAGTAGTTCAGCCCGGTAGCAGCGCGCTGGAGGAGGCACCTCCTATGAGGTTCGACCTCCGCAAGACAGCTGCGTGGGAGGAGATGACCCTATCGAATTTAAGCAATAAAAGACTGAACGAGTTAAGCCAATAGGCTGAAGTGATACTAGTGGGGACAAGTTACCGACTCAGCCGGCGGTGCCGATTCTGTCTTTACTACCGCTCGACGACGAAGACTATCTCGTCGTTCCTTGTGCGCGCTTTTATACTCATGACTTGACAGGAAGATGTACACCAGGGATTCCTAAAGTGGTCGATATCGTCCCCTGAGGTCGAAATCGGTTTCCCTGGTGTCGATATAAGCGATAACTGGTTTTGGGGGTTGACGAGGTCTAAAAATCGATCCCTAGTAATTAACAAAAGTTCTTATTTGAAATATTCAAGACACTATAAGTTGTGCTACGTGTACAAATGTGTTTTTATTCAAAACATAATTACCTGCTTTCTGTTTTAGTATTTTTACGTAATTTGTATTAATAACTAGCTGTCCCGGCAGACGTCGTCCTGTCCGGAAAAGCTTCAATCGATATGCAGACAGCAGCGCCACCTACTGGGTCCAATTGTGAACCAACTCGGAATCCTTCTCTGGCTCGTGCACAACAACTTTGCTAAAGATCATCACATGATCAAATGTTTAGTTTACGATTCTATAAAGGACATACAGACAAACATTCATTTTTATATATCAAGATTAACAATTTCTTCCATGGCCTTCGATAGTCTTCGAGGGTCTTCGAAACGTCGTTCCAAAGACACCTCATTAATTTGTCATTAATAATCCATCTGATGTCTGAACATTATTAATTTTCTTCCAGATGAAATTAGACACGTCTTAGGAATATCAAAGCCTAAATACATGATAATCTCGCCTGCATTGTTCAAAACGCATGAAAGATTGTTAAGATCGATCGACTGCATAAAGAAGTTTATTGTATTTGGAAATGAAAGATATCCTATTACATTCTCGTATGACGCTTTGGCTATCGCCGATGGCAGGTTGGTATTTTATAATTTGGTTCAAACTTCAAATATTTACAGTTCTATTGTATCTATCAAATTTATCTATTATTATAATATTAACGGGGAATTTAAATTTAAAACTTACTGTTACGAGTCGTGAGACTCGAATTTAAATGACGTTAGAATTACTATAGAGTTTATTTACACTATAGAAATACGTGTGTGTAACACAGGTACAAATATAACCGAGCACAACAAACGTATCGCAGAAGGTCGTAATTTAATAAAACGCGCAAAGTCCGTCACTTATTATCGCTCGACTGCCTCCCCCCTCCATCAGGTCATCGTTTTATACTGCGCAACTACAATGTCCCCGTATCTAATTCAACTTAATGAGACACACCTGGCTAATGACTGCCATAAAATATTACATTACAACAATAGACCGTATGCCAATAAGTTAACAAAAGAAGACAATCATAAAAGAATTCCAATGTTATTAGTTCCAATGCCGACGGGTAATAAATGTGCTTTGTTTCAGATATGCAGGTGGATTTTGTTTTTGTCAGGACCTTTGTTGTAATAATATGAATAACTGAATACAATAAAAGAAAACTTAACTTATTTGTATTCTATTCTACCCATAGTCTCTCAAGACTATAGGTAGAATACTGAGCCTAGAGAACCGTCTTCTATGGGTAAGGTGCCCAGAAGGCTGGCTACGTTTCCTCGCTGGATCGCCATACTGATCGCCCGAGGTAAGAAGAGTGACTGAAGAGTCAATGAGTCGTTTTGATAAATTTTGGTAGGAGCTCATGGCCTCAGAACCACACGGTCCAAGCACCTCCTCAGCAAACGGCACAATCATATAACTCAATGGGGGTTGCAAACGGTGCTTAAGTGATTCACCTGTTTACAACTTAATTAGGTTATATATATATTGTTGCAAGCCGCTATTAAACCTTTGCAGGTGTCTTATTACCCCTGAATTTTACCGGTGAATTTGAGTGATGTATTGTTCGCGCTAATCCTTGTTTACGCCGCTGGAAGACGTCATAAAGCTTTCTTTCCTCTGTTGGTATTTTATGCGGATTTTTGGACTTAAGACTTAAGCTGACCATTTAAGGATTTCAAGAACCAGTAGGTAGCATGTTGCTAGGAGGTCATGTTTAATTTACAAATGGATGAGGGTCGGTCTGTCGGGAAATGCACCAGTCGTGTTCTGACTGCGAACGAGGCATTCTAAAGTGCACGATTTCAAGAACCAGTGGGCGGCATGTTGCTAGGAAGCCATGTCTAATTTGCAAATAGATGAGGGTCAGTCAGTCGGGAAATGCGCCAGTCGTGTTCTGACTGCGAACGAGGCGTTATAAAGTGCACGATTTCAAGAACCAGTGGGCGGCATGTTGCTAGGAAGCCATGTCTCATTTGCAAATAGATAAGGGTCGGTCAGTCGGGAAATGCGCCAGTCGTGTTCGGACTGCGAACGAGGCGTTATCTAGTGCACTTTCGGAGCGAGTATCCTTTGTGATAATTCCAACAGCATTTTGGAATTTACATCCTACAAATCCCCTGAAAAATTGTAACAATATATAAATATGTAAGCACGCGCGCGCGTTTGTGTGTTGTGTGTGTATATATAAACAGAAAGTTGCTTTGTTATTATATAGATTTATATATTATTTTAGAGAAATGAAAGCCGTCCAATATGAAAACTTCATACCAGCAGACGTAAAAGGGCAGACAGACACGCTATGCATTTTGTATTCGTCTGGAACTACTGGTCTACCTAAAGGAGTTATGCTGACGCATCTTAACATGATATTGCAGTCTTGTATGTAAGTGTCCATAGTAACGTTATTTTTAACCGACTTTAAAAACAGGAGGAGGTTCTCAATTCGTCGGGATCTTTTTTTTATGTATGTTCACCGATTACTTCGTGATTTATGATCCGATTTACGTGATTCTTTTTTTGTTCGACGCGGAATAGTTTCCAATTGGTCCCCTAAAAATTTTACATAGTTTGGCCGAGTACTTTTTATTTTACGATCATTTTTTTGTTCCCGTTTCCTGGGACCTATATTTTTTAAGAAGCGCGGCACCATTCGTAGGTCCATCCATACATAGCTAGACACTAAAAAGTAACAAATAAAAAATAAAAACTTCGTCGGTGCAAAGTAAATCATAATAAAAATTACTATAATATTTTGAAAATTAGTAAGCACCGACTTTAAGATGTTTTAGATAATATATATTAATAATAATAGCTTTAGAATTAAGTTATTTTATACATTTTAGTTTTTAAAGTCGGTTTTTTTAAACGTAGTTTTTATTTTTTTTAGAATACGTAGTTTATGAAATTCACATACATTATTGGTTCAATTTTAAAATTTATCTATGAACCAAAATGTACATAATGTGTCCTGCCGATTGTTTTTTTTTTGCGATGCTGGCAAACAGGCAGGCGGTAAAGTTCGCGGAATAATGCACCAGCAACTCGCTCTTCGTTACGGTCTGATAGCGGCTGAAGTACTTTATTATATATACTCCTGAGCCAGTTCTCAAAAAGGGTCATATCACACTCTACTGGGATCAATCTATTATTACAGACAGGAAGGACTATTGTTGCCAATAAGCCTGACATTGTGATAGTAGATCGATCTGCGAGACGTACGTTGCTCGTTGATATAAGTATTTTTATTTATTTATCAGAAAAGCAAACAGATACAATATATATATATTCTATAACTAAAGTGATATTCTATAATTAATAATATGGTATCCAACAGCACTTTTCACATTTAATTTTAGGACATAATAACAATTTTTTACCGCTAACCACGCAACTTCATGTAATAACAAAAATAACAAGATATAAGACATAATAATATATAAGAAAATACAGCATTAAGGTGGAGACGACGTATTTAAAAGTTTGTTTCGTAAATTATGTTTGAATTTTCCAATAGCCATAGAGAATATATCAATTTCATTAAAGTGTTTATTGTATGAATCTACCATTCGACGAAGAGGTGCGCGCAGTCCAGCATTAGTACGACAATTACCCAAGGCAAATAAGTGATATTTGCGCACATCCCGTATTAATACAGTCCTAGGTATGGCATAGCATATGTTTCTTACAAGATTCATACAATCGAAGTAGTTGTTGACTATCTTATAGAGAGTCATAACTTCCAAAACCGTCGTCTAGCTTCAAGTGTTACCATTTTATATTTATCAAGTAGTAAAGTGTATGTCAAATATCGTTTGTTACACCTATAATGCATAGCACGTAGGATTTTTTTCTGAGCACTCTCAATTCTCTATCTATATTTGTGGTAATAGGGATTCCAGTATTCTACATGACTGTAATCTCGTAAATGCTAAAACTGATAAATTAACGAAATACCTAGACCTCGCGCACAAGATTACTGACAAGTGGCATATGGAGTCAACGATCATCGTACCGACAATGGTGTCCGTTAATGGTTTAGTAGCGAAGTGCCTCGATCGACATCTGGAGAGGCTCTCGCTCGGTAAATGGGTGAAGAACCAAATACAGAAGGCGATTCTCTTGAGCACGACACGCACTGTGAGAAAGTTCCTGTCTCTAGAGCCTTAACCACCGGTAGCTTGGACTTGAAAGAATAAAAATAAATATATATGTGAAGAATAATAACCCGCAGGGGGGCTTTGTGGCGAAGTCTTAGGTAAGTAGCGGCACCTCAGACCTGACTCCGGGGGCCAAGGCAAGGCCCCCACCACCGTGCTTGCCTTAACCAGTCGGCACAGAGTGGAGATCACTAGAGCTAAGAATCTAAGACTCAAGCTCCAAGGGTGGATGGGATAAATGGTACAACGTTACAAGTAACTTCGAATTGGAAGTTAAAGTAAACATCCCGGCGCAGATTAAGTGATTTCTTGTCCATGAACGTTCTCTCTAGTACACAGTACACTAAACGTCCTTTTCTGAGTCGGGGGAAATGCATTTTGCACACTACCGGGTCGTTTGCTAGAGATTGGACCAAAGCGATGAGAGGAAGCTGCACCAGAGTCACCTGCCGCTGTCTGTGGTGACTCGAATACTCAATACTCCACTAAAATCACACTCCTCCCATGAGCCCCGCGGTTATGGCAGGAAGAGCGTGAGACTTAAAACGTAGTTACGCCCACGCTATTCCTAGCGCATCAGTGCTTAAGAGTGACCCGGGAGAGGCAAGCTCACTTCTTCAACAAGGGGATGACTACCTACTCCGCTCCATAGATGCTGGAGGGCACACTCAACTACCTTGCAGCAATATTCTTTTATATCGAATTTAAACTATACTCTCTTAGCAATCTAGCGCTACATGTTTTAATAGTTTGATTAGACGGCATAATTAGTGTTCTAGAGTTGCAGCAAGTACATGTGTCAGTCTACGGTACTTTCGCCCCACGCAGGCCCACTCCTTCATGAACTTCTAACTTTTTTGTTTTGAATAGCTTTTCTAGTCCGTAATACATACAACTCAATGGTTTTCTATCTATTGTTTATTGAGAAACAATTAACTGTAGGTCTAAACAGTCCTAGATGAAGAAGGGACTCTAAAAATCTAGAATTGTGCTCTCGTTTCCAGGCCGCCTTCTCATGACCCAATGCAAATAACGCTCATAGTGACACCGTGGTACCACGCAATGGGTCTTGTTGGTGTAATATCAGGCCTAGCCATAGGTAGAACTGCAGTATACTTACCTAAGTTCGAAGTGGAACTGTATTTGAGAACAATTGAAAAGTATAAGGTAATTTTGCCAAAGTAGCTTATGATACCTATAGTATTCCAACATACTTTTGCGACAAAATACATTATGTTCCAGATTGTCCAAATCACTGTGGTCCCTCCAATGCTAGTAGCAACCTGCAAGTTTCCAAAGCAACACGACCTCAGTTCAATTCGTCTTGTATACGCTGCAGCAGCACCTCTTGATAAAGATATGATCAAAGCTGTATATGAAAGGTATTAACATAGTCTTAAATATTCCATTAAATGTCCCATCCTAAAAAAATACGACAAAAGATGTGTAGAGCCATGATGGAATCAATGTCTTCATTAAAGTGTGCTAGGTCAGCTCCATCGGTGTGATATCACGCTTTCACAAAATATATGGTCATCCTTGAGCTAATTTTGTTTCGTACCATAAGTGGGAGTTCAGATAACCCCTTTCTCCTTCCCCATATCCCATCTTCCCTATCCTATCCTCTCTAACCCAGTCGTCCTCTTTGATCCTTTTGTCCTATTTCTATTACATACAGGAGGTATCCCATCCTAAAAGCTGACAACGCATTAGCTTCATATTAGTGCTAAAAAATTCTACATCTATTCAAAACTTGTACTCCTGAACGTGTGTGTAACCATGCAAATTCGAAAATATAAACTTGACCATTTGACCGTTTAGAGATTATCTCAACACCACTGGTGTAGAAAATTTGACCACCTTTAGGGTGGTCCTTATCTACACAGTAAGCCAGTACTTCAAGGGGTTGGTCTAAACCCTTGTCAAACATGTATAGGCGAGGGGAACCACTTTCATTTAGGTGGGCCGTGTGCTTGTTTGTTAACTTCGCAATAAGAAAGTTTTGCTGTTAAGACGTTTGGACCATGGAGTCCTGGGACGATTTGCCTCTGCAAAGAGCTATCAAAATGACGCATAAACTCTTCGAGTGATCAGAGCACTGGTGCCTACCTCGGACAGCGGATCAGTATGACAATCACTAAATGTACACACGTCTTGCGCCGCCTGTGTTTATCGCTTAACTCCTCACCCCTCCATTCGGGCATTGCTTTATACAATTATAATATGTCAAGACATAATCCGAAATAACATCTGGCTAATGATTATCATAAAAAAATTACAATACACAATGGGCTGTTGTTTTCTAGTTACAAATTTGAAATACAAAGTAAACAAAAGAAGTCCAAATGCGGGAAGGTAATAAACTGTAGTTGTGAATTGGCCTTTGTCGATTGTAACAATATGTTTGGCTGACGAATTGTTATATATTATTAATATTTGAATTTCAGATTCCCAAATGTCCAAAAAGTAATACAAGGGTATGGAGCAACCGAAGCGACTTTAGCAATTACCACTTTTAACTACGATGACGACAATAATACTTGCAAGCCTGGAAGCGTAGGAAACGTGGTGCCAGGAGCCGTTATTAAGGTGCTTTTGTCCTTAAAGCAACCAGAGTCTTACCCCAAAAACTTGTGTATAAATCCATTTTATGACAGTACATGACTTGTGCTGGCACGATATAATGGGTGGTTTAATATTACAGAGATAGATATTCTTTGGTTTGTAGAGTTACATGGTAGAATCCCTATGTTCACAGATGACTAAAATGTACTTAGCCTTTGTAGAAACTTTACGTTCTATGTTGTCTGCAGTCTGTAAAATGTGGGCAAATATGGCGTTTAACTAAGTCCTATTTTTGAAAAATTCACTATACTGTTTTGCTGCTGATGGTTTTATCAATTAATCTTCATGCATCAATTCCGCTCGCGTTCTAATCAATCGCTATGGAGCGTTCCGATGACTTGTTCAGAGGTGCCTTCGCCCTTTATCTACCACCGCACTATTCGCTATTGACTGGAAGTTTATCTCTTAACCACTTATTATTGAATAACCCCATATGATAAATTTGTTGTTTTATTTTAATGGTATTAAATGTTATGTTACTTTCAGGTTGTAGATACGAAAACTCGAAAACCTCTTGGACCGAACCAACAAGGCGAGATATGTGTTAAAGGAGATGTCCTCATGAAAGGATACTCTGGAAAACCCCGAAGCGATGCGTTCGATGATGAAGACTTCTATAATACTGGTGATGTGGGCTATTACGACGAACAGGGACGGTTTTTCATCACCGATAGACTCAAAGAGTTGATAAAGTATAAAGGTTTTCAGGTTGGTAGAATTCGGTACCTATATTCTTCAAAATAATAAGAGGGCTGGTGCCTATCTTCGATAACATATGTTGATATAACGAATTTCAGAACAAGCGTGGACGAAGTCACAGGTATAACCTAATAGAACACAAGATTAAAAGGGCATCATAAATGATAGAAATGTACTGAAAAAAGATAGTACGACAAAAGTGTGTTAAGTTCAAGTTACACAATCTCTTCTAACATCCATAACTTTACAGATTCCACCAGCAGAACTTGAAGCGGTCCTCCTACAGCACGAGGCTGTCAATGACGCTGGCGTGATTGGAATTAAGGATAAATCAGCAGGTGAAGTGCCGTTGGCATTCGTCGTGTTACAACCTGAAAAGACTGCTAGTGAGCAAGACATAAAGGACTTCATTGCTGAACGGGTATGAACAGAAAATAACTTTGATTCTTTAAGCAGCTTTACCTGGATTTTTTTTAAATTGTTAAGCTGACAAACAGGCAGACGATTCAGCTCATCGTAAGTGGTTACCGTCACTTACAGACGTTTGTAACACCAGGAGCAAAGCCAACCTTTATGATAATAGAATCAGATCGTGCAATTCTAAGGAAAACTCCCCGAAATGTATCTGATAGAAGACAGTTAGCCCCGTGACTTTGTGTCTAGGCTCTAGTCTCTGAAGTCGAGTATTAAAAAGACGGTCATTGCCGATCAGCTTTCTGGCCAGTAGTATGTTTTAAAGGTCTTTATTGCCGGATGGGTAAGAACAGAAAATAACTTTGATTCTTTAAGAAGCCTGTACCTGGACTTTTTTAAATTGTTAAGCTGACAAACAGTCAGACGGTTTAGCTCATCGTAAGTCGTGGAATCAGCTCGTGCAATTCTAAGGAGAACTCCCCGAAATGTATCCGATAGAAGACAGTTAGCCCCGTGACTTTGCGTCTAAGTTCTAGTCTCTGAAGTCGAGTATCAATAAGACGGTCATTGTCGACCAGCTTTCTGGCCAGCTTATTAAGTTTTAAAGGTCTTTATTGCTGAATGGGTAAGACTTGATTTTAAATTTTGTTGTATAATGGGGAGTGATTTCTAATGCTGCGATACAATAAAAAGGTGACATACCTAATCGAAATTTAATATTGTCGTCCTTTTTTATATATTTTTATTGCGTGGGATCAGCAGACAGGTAGATAGGTCAGGTGACCTGTTGTGTGTGGAGAGCAGTTACCATCGCTTATGGACATTTATAACACCAAAATTGCTATCAATATACTGTGTTCTCTAAAGGCAGACTGGAACCTGGCCACTGATGCAGGAATACAACTCAAGGTTGTTATGGCGGCATGTTCTAGACCAGCGGTGGTAGAAATCTAAATGGGCCTGCCACCAAGCTGTAGGCTGTTTTGTAGTCTCTTACGACAGGCCTCCCGACCGCAGGAAATTGTACTCCTTCTCCATTCCTGCACGGATATAGATAATTGTATAAACAAAGTTGTTACCAGCATACTGTCGAACTTAAAAGAATGGGGATTGTTCACAAAAAAATACCCTCTGATCTTATATTTTTGTTACGTAAAATAGGGTATTTTAAGATACTAATTTGAATATTTTTGTATTTTAAGCGTTAGTTTTTTTATAATTCGATTTAAAATTATTTCTCCGATGACGTCATAAGGGACAAGTTACATTGATTTCTTTGCCTAGAAAACAAAAATAATAAAAGTAAGTTTTATCTATATATAATCATAGTAATCTATGCTACTATTTAAATGTCACTGTCATTACTCACGTATCGTGATCATTATAGTGTTTTTTGTCGCTAGGCTTATAATTTTTCGTGTTCAACCATTATTATTTACATAGTTATCGTTAAATTTTTTAAAGTGGTCTTTAGGGAAAATCCATGTTACAGAACCGAAATCAAATAATGTACAGCTAGATTTTTTTTACACCTGAAGCAGGCAAACAGGCAGACGGCCCACCTGATTGGATTTAGTAAGGTCAAATAAAGTTCAAACGCATTTGTTACAAAATACAAGAAGACCGTACGTTTTTTGGAATTTTAACTAGACAGAAATGATTAGCGACACTATTCCTCGAAATGGTTTTTCAAATAGCTATATTGAAAAAAAGTGAACAATCCCAATTTTGGGGCAGTAATTTTTGTAAATAAAACCGCTTTATTTATGACAATACATGGAATTTGAAATTTACATAAGTAATGCATTGCAGTTATCAAATCCGAAACATCTGCGTGGTGGAGTCAAGTTCGTGGAGCAAATACCCAAGAGTCCAAGCGGAAAGATACTTCGAAAAGAACTGAGGAAAATGGTCAAATCTGGAAGAAGCAAGCTTTGAATCTTCTATCGATTATTAAATTTTGTGACAAATTTTTTATTTACTTACCCCGTTATAATAGTCATACCATGTAGGCTTACCTTTTTTATAGCCTGAAGCAGGCACACAGGCAGATGGCTCACCTGATAAAAAGTGGTTACCGCCGCCTATTTACGTTTGCAACACCAGGAGTGTCGCCATCGCGTTGCCGACTTCTAAGAAATTTTATAACGCCCTTCTTAAAGAACCCCATGTCATAGCGCAAAGGGAGGACCGCGGAGGGAAGTTCTCTCCAGATCATTATTGTACGCGGAACAAATGTTCTAGAGAACCGTTGCGTAGTTGAGCGTGGGAGCTCAAGGAAATGAGGGTGAATATCCCGTCGCTGGCAAGCGATGCGGATGTAAAAGTGAGACATTGGCATTAGATCAAACAGTTTCTCGGAACACTCCGCGTTGTAAAGGCGGTAAAATACGCAGAGGGACACAAAGTCTCTTCGAAGGCTAAGCGATTCTAAACCGCCTGTTAGTATGGGATCGTCGAAGATACGAACGGAGCGACGCTGGATGGAGTCGAGGGGGTCAGTCTGGTAAGCTGGTGCTTCAGCTCATTGATGTACCTATGTTCAATTCATGTTTATAGACTTACCTAAATAAAAACGTGAATATATGTGAATTCGTGGATATGCCCATATGCTCGTAACTTCGTCCACGTTTGACGTGGAAATTCCTTCGGCATTCTCGGGACATACAGTACCGAAGCATTTAACAGAACAGAACAGAAACTATCATTTCAGTGAAAACTGTATCGGAATAAGCTAATTTTACAAGGTTTTATTTAACTTGCAATGGATGTATGTTTTTGTTGGCTTGACGTCGTGATGGATGACATGCGTGCCAATGGTCTCAAAACGGGGGATGCTAAAGATCGCGCGAAGTGGAGTAGAAAAAGTAGGAAAGCGGACCCTGGGCGTCGGAGTGAACGCTCCGAACGCAACCGGGATTTAAAGCTCGGATGTTGATGATGGATGTATGTATGTAAGCTCGGGTGGAATCTTCCAAGTTAAAGACCAATTTCCAGGTTTCCGATTGAGCTGAAATTTTGCTCGCTTAGGTATATCGCGTGACTTGTCTAAAACTTCACTTTTGTTTGCGCCCATTTATTGTGAAGCCCTCGATATATCAAGCTGAAGAGTTTGTTTATTTGATTGAACGGGCTAATCTCAGGAACTACTGGTCTGATTTGAAAGTGTTAGATAGCGCATTTGTCGAGGAAGGCTGTAGGCTATATATCATCACGTTAAAACCAATAGGAGCGGAGCACCAATGAAGAATGTTCCAAAATCGAGAGGTTTTTTTAACTTACTTTTTTACTATTCCACGCGGAAGAAGTCACGGGCAGAAGCCAGTAATTTTATTTTATTTTATTCGAAATACAAACAGTTTATAACTAAGTACATACTACTAAATATCTCTCTCTTTTCTTTCACCATATCCCAATTACTTGAGATCGGCACTGTATGTCTTTTCCTTCCACACTCCTCTATGACATACATCTTCTGTTACATCACATATTATTATATCATTCTTCACACAATCCATCCATCTTTACTACTAAATATCTATAACCATTTAATTGTTTCCACATTTAGATAGCTATAATACTTGCTAGTAAGTATTTTACATTTTATAAATTAAATTAAAAAGAGGAAATTAAAAAAAAAAAAAAAAAAATTATTTTAAAACTGACCTATCGACTTCTTCATATAATAAATGCGTGCGTAATATTATAAATGCGAAAGTAACTCTGTCTGTCTATATCTCCGTCTGTCTAAAAGATAACAAACAAGCATTCCAGATAAAAAGAACCACACGGAGTCTTATTATCATTTATATAATGGTTTCAACGTGATATACCATATCTTACATGCACGAAGATATTAAAATGAGACCTTGGGAATGATAGCAAGTTGTAAATAACTAGATTTTTAACGCTTTACATAACAATGTAATTATATTGTTACATACCGACAAAGAAATGCGCACCTGGTTTATTCCCCTTCCCGCATTTGTACTTTTTTTAAACTTTATGTTTAAAATTTGCAATTAGACAATAGCCTATTGTTATTGTTTTCGTTTATGGCCGTTTGCAGGAATAATTAACCAGGTGTACAGATTACGTTTTCTCGGAAACCTCAGTCCACGCGGTCCTTTGTTGCATTGTATAGTTAGTATAAAGCAATGCCCGGACGGAGGGGCAAGGCAGTCAAGCGAGGATAACGATACGAGCAAGGCGAACATTCGATGAGCGATATAGTGACGGACTTTGCGCGTGTTATTGAATCATGCAATTTGTACTAGTAGTGTCTAGTTATATTTGTACCTATGCATGTTTGTATAGTTCTAATAACTTCTATAGTAATTCCAACGGCATTTTAATTCGAGTCCTGCATAACTCGTAACAATATCTAAGACCTGATTCACATTTGCACTAGTTGAGAAGCTAACTTGAGATAAGTCCTTATCACCGTTTAAAAAGACATTTACTTATTCGATAACTATTCTCTATCTCTTCTTTTACCTTCTAATTCATTTGAGGTCGGCACAACATGACTTCGTCGCCTCTTATAACAGACGCCTGGCGCCAGAACTAGTCTTTTTTTCTCCGTCTTTGCATGCAGCGTGGATTTAGAAGTGGGCGGTCACCCGTGGCGCTAAATTCTACAGAACTCACAGAAATTTCTGGTGTGAAAGCTATATTAAGGTGAAGTTTCGTTAAAATCCGTTTAGTAGTTTTTCCTTGGAGAATTAAAGAAAGAAAGAAAATACAGTCCGACAAATTGTAGACTCCTCTCTACAATATTCAATTACATTTAAGCAAGTCTTTTGGACGAGGCGAAATCCATTTAAAGACTTATTACGGTGCGGGGATCACAGACTGGGCGTGCAGAGACTCGCCGGCCTATTGCCGGCGGTATACCCACAAAATCTATCCATGTACTTTCTAATCGGCTATAGCCAGGGCAGCGAGAAGTGGTCATCGCCTGCTTCGCGTAAGACTCGACAGCGCTGGGCCTTAAGGTCTCATCCATTGTCACCCCAGCGCGAAGAACCCCACAGCGATAAAATGGGAAGTTCGGAACAACTCCGCTTCCTCATCCAGTGGCGTTAAGTGCGTGCGGACCTTCATTGGGTTTCACCCGCGGCCGTATTGTCACGGCGCCGAAAGTCATTCAAGTTAATCAGCCACCGAGCTTGCCTGTTCCAGCAAAACCATTTGTCATAGCGCTCGAGGTCATTCAGGTCAACTCGGCGCTGAAGTCTTCGTCTATTCCATCGAAACTCTTTGCTTACGGCGCCGGAGGTCGTCCAGGCCGACCCGGCGCTGGAGTCTTCGTCTATTCCATCGAAACTCTTTGCTTACGGCGCCGGAAGTCGTCCAGGCCAACCCGGCGCTGGAGTCTTCGTCTATTCCATCGAAACTCTTTGCTTACGGCGCCGGAGGTCGTCCAGGTCAACCCGGCGCTGGAGTCTTCGTCTATTCCATCGAAACTATTTGCTCACGGTGCCAGAGGTGATCCAGGCCAACTTGGCGCCGGAGTCTTCGTTTACCCCATCAAAACCTCTGCTCCAATAGCAGAAGAGGATGAATTAATAAAAAAAACCATTTCTATATATATTATATTTACTAATATATTGTTACGTACGAGCGGGGTACGCACTTATGGATTGGAAGAAAACACCAGTTTCAAATTTAAAAGCTTTTATTAACTTACACAGCCGCACGTAGTACCTCTCTGCAGGGTTGCCCCTATACGCACGACCAACGATGCACAGTCCCGACGATAAGTTGCCACACCCTCAATACCGTCGCCGATATTGCGCGGACCACCTCCAATATTATCGCGCGTAGCTCGCTTCTGGTTTCCCTCTCGAACTACGTTACACACCTCCTTTGCGTATCTATCCACCAAACTTGCCACTAAATTCACCACTTGATTCGTCTCTGTACTCTATTAATCTTCTCTAACAACTCTTTAGTATCGCACTTGTTGCTTCGCCGTCTTGGACTGACTCAACTTTAAACTCTAAACTTTCAACTCTAAACTGCCCGGTAGGCGCGCCTTACGCTGTTTATATACCCGGAAGAATTTTCTAGAACCCGTCTATCTATCTCTGTCTTTTCTTTCCCGAACCTTCTGTTCGGGAACTTTCGTTTATACGTCTATCCCTTTCTAACATCTATCTATCTCTTTCTCTCTTTTGTCGTCTATCTCTTTCTAACATCTATCTATCTCTTTCTTTCGTTTATCGTCTATCTTTTTCTAAATATATCCGTCCTTGTCTTTTTGTTCTAGATTTTTCTAGATTGTTCCAAAAGTTCTAAAACTAACTAGATGGTTCCACCATCGTTCGCCACAATATAAAGCTGAAGAGTTTTGTTTGCTTGCTTGAACGCGCTAATATCAAAAACTAAGGGTCTGATTTGAAAAATTCTATCAGTGTAAGATATCCCATTTATCGAGGAAGGCTATACTATAGACTATATATCATCACGCTATGACCAAGAGGAGCGGAGCGCCAATGAAGAATGTTTCAAAATCGGGGAGTATTTTTTATAGTCTGAAGCAGGCAAACAGGCAGACGGCCCACTTTATGGAAAGTGGTTACCGTCACCTATGGACGTTTGCAACACCAGGGGTGTCGCCAACGCGTTGCCGACCTCTAAGAAATGTTATAACGCCCTTCTTAAAGAACCCCATGTCATAGCGCAAAGGGAAAACCGCGGCGGGAAGTTCCCTCCAGATCATTGTACGCTGAATAAATGTTCCACAGAACTGTTGCGTAGTTGAGCGAAGGAGCTCAAGGAAATGGGGGTGAATATCCCGTCGCTAGCGAGCGGTGCGATTGTAAAAGTGAGGCGTTGGCACCAGATCAAACAGTTCCTCGGAACACTCCCCGCTATACAGGCGGTAAAATACGCAGAGGGTCGTAAAGTTTCTCCGAAGGCTAAAAGTAGTAGTAGTAGAGTTATTCTAATTACTTTTTTTAACTATCCCACGTGGACGAAGTCGCGGGCAGAAGCTTGTAAAAAATTATTATAACGGTGCAATTGCGACGTTATAACAATATTACTACAAGATCACGTCTCTCACTCGCTTTTTTAGGATATATTAAGTGAATAATTTCATAAGCGAGTACTTATATTTCGAACTACTTAACTAAGTAACTTAGTCTTGGATTCAACTTGCAGCAGGACGATTGTTTTGAAAAGAAATGTTGAAAAATCCATTGTATAAATATGGGCCTAAAAATGTTCCAGTCCCGTCAGATTTGAATTTTGGCTCGTATATATTGGACTTAATGTGGAAGCATCGCGATAATGTTGCTTTGGTAAGTGCATTTAATTTGTTCTATTGGACTGTTATACTCATAATTCCGACTTCATATCCCAGATTCCTCTTTCCTGTTCTCAGGGATAATTAATACGTTCTATGGTCATCATGTTTGTTGAAGGTATACTCCGTTGGCTCAGCGACCCAAACTGGGTCTTGGCCTCCGAAACGAGAGCATGCCTCTGTTTTCTGTCCTGTGCAGTTTCTTGCCAAGTGTTGGCTCCTAGTTCCGACAGGTCAGCCTCTACTCTGTCCTTCCAGCGATACTTGGGACGGCCGACCGGACGCCGACCTACCAACCTCAAATATGCTTTCCTCATGATGCGATCCTCTCTCATCCGTTCTACGTGACCGAGCCAGCGGTATACTGTTGGTATACTGTATATTGTTGTAGGTATACATACATATACATGTATATATATACATATATAATATATTGTAAACCTGTAGGTAGTGCACGCTTCTTGTTTGAAGAACAGGGTTAATACACGTTACATTGTATTAAATTTTTATTTTAGTGCCATTTGCACATGAAAGATTAATTTCGTATTATATCACAAACTATCCCGTCTCCCCGACATAAAAAGTATTTACCATTTTCGGTATTAAAACTACAATTAGACAAAATTATAGCAAAACCGATCCAGTACTCCTACTAGTTTTCCCTGAAAGCTTTTTTATATCTATGTAAACTTGAGAAATGATTGGTCTTATCCACATATTCATCCTCTATTTCAAACCATCCTAGTTTTATTTATCTATCCCCTGTCTATACGAAAATTACATAAATGACAAAAGCGACAAAAAGGACAAAATTTCGACTTCCGATTTAATTATTTAGTTTTATTTATAATTATCAATTTTATTGTATATTTTAATATGAATTTAGTATAACATTATTATTATTTAAGTACTTGGGATCTGTACTTAGCGCGTCCGGGGATATCGATCACGACGTCAAGGTCCTATCTCAGCAGCTTAGGCCAAGTAGAGTGAGGTGACAGATGTCATTTGTGAACCCAAAATGACGGTTAAATTAAAAGAACAAGTCAACAAATCCATTATTAGACCTGTCCCTTTGTAATCAGTGAAGCGTGGCCTGTGTCACGGAGATGAATATGCTGCGATGGATTTGTGAAGTGACGCCGAAACACCGCGTTAGGAACTCCCGCATCCATGGCTGTCTTCATCGTCGTCGTCGTCATCATGTCCGTGACATAACAAACAAGCAAGAGTGTCTCTTACGCTGGTACGGCCACATTTTATGGAGACTGGCTAATTATGTGGAGAACAAGTGTCTAGCCATACCGGCTCCGTCAGGTTCCGGTCGAAGAGGAAGGCCCAGGACATTCTGTCATAACGTAAAAGATGACATGCGTACTAATGGTCCCAAAAAAGGGATGCTGAAGACCGTATGAAGTGGAGTAGAAAAAGTAAGAAAGCAGATTTTGGGCGCCGGACTGAATGTTCCGAATGCAACTGGGATTTAACGCTGGGATGATGATGATAATCTCTCTGGCTCATCTTCCTATCCTATCCTCGTTGTCCTATCCTAAAGGCTGACAAATTGTGAATGCCTATAAGTGACGGTAAAGTAAAAAGTGGAAAGTATTCCATGAGCTGAGTCGTCCGCCAGTTTACCAGCTTCTCAATGAAAAATATTAAAATGTGTGTATTTTAATTCTATAGATAGATGGTGTAACCGACGAAGCTATAACCTACAAAGAGATAGCTCAGCAATCGATGAATTTCGCCGTCTCACTCACACGTATGGGGGTGAAAAAGGATGATGTTGTTGCAATCTTTTCTGAAAATAGAAAAGAGTTATGTGGTGCCTTTGTAGGAGTGGCGTGCGCAGGTGCTGTTTTGACTACAATCAACACTGCGTATGTTGGAGGTAAGTTGTTAGTTTAAATTGACTACTATGTGTTTAATCGAGACCTATCTACATATCTCACGTATTATTCGTTAGTTTCCTTTAGGGTATTTAGATTTTAAAGAAATTGTATAAGTCAAAATACAAATAGATAGGTAATCATTATGTTGTTTATATCTTTGGGGCTCAATACCACTGATATGATTAACCCTTGTAAATATACAGTACTCATTAAAGCTGGAACTTTAGTTATATCTTTGAGGTCCAATACCACTGAAATTATTGGACCTTGGAAATATACAGTACTCATTAATGCTGAAACTTTAGTTATAACTTTGAGGTCCAATACCACTAAAACTATTGGACCTTGGAATTATACACTACTCATTCATACTGTAAATGTAGTTATGTCTTTGAGGTCCAATACCACTGTAATTATTGGACCTTGGAATTATACAGTGCTCATTAATGCTTTAACTTTAGTTATGTATATTTGAGGTCTAATATCACTAAAATTGTGGAACCTTGGAGTTTTACTTATGAATACAGCTTTTTCTAGATGAACTGAGTCACGTTTTGAAAATATCGAAACCTAAATACATGATAATCTCGCCTGCATTGTACAAAACGCATGAAAAATTGTTGAGATCGATCGACTGCATAAAGAAGTTTATTGTATTTGGAAATGAAAGATATCCTATTACATCGAGCCCTTACCGCCATTTTATCGTAAGCGACAAAAAACAAATTTTACAGGAGAAGGTTTTTTTTAAATAATTTTACAGATAAAAGTGCTATTAAATTGAATTTTAAAATATAGTGACGATTTTTAAATTCTTACGTGTAACAGTTCAAATTTATGAAAAAATATTTGATTTTAAGGCTTTTTGGGCGCTTACAATATTTTTGCTGTCTCAATCTAACGACGTTTTAAGCTTTCGGGCGTTTGAGTTGACCCTTGCGATAAAAAATATCAGTTAGAAGTTTTAACGTAAACGACAATTAGTACCATTAACTTTGGATAAATAAATAAATGTAGATGGGTAAAATTAATATTTTGGTAAATAAAAAAGAAATTAAGAATATATAAACTATAATTATATTTCTTATACAGTTTAAAAGAGATGACAATGACAATGTCACACAAATAGTAAGCTAAAATGTTTGTATACCTAGGGTGTATGTTTACAAGAGATGGAAAGCACAAGAGTGATATTGAAGGGAAAGTAATATCAGGAGTGAATGGAACGCTTAACTCTTTTATGAACCTCTTTTATGAGAAGATATCTGGCTGAAGATAAAGGCACGCCTGGCTGTCCATTAAGGTGTGTTAGTACCAACGCTAATTTCTGGCAGTCAAAGTTTGTTATGGCAGAAGAAGCATGAAAGTAGAATAAACGAAGTTGAAATGAGATCTTTGTGACGTATATGTAAGGTTAATTTGATTGATAGGATAAGAAATAGTGTGATAGGTGAGTATTGTGGATTGAAAGAGAATGTAGTGACAAGAGTTCAATAATTCGAACTAAAATTATGATGTGCATGCGACTCCAAACTAATTCTCTTTGTCACTGTCATCTGCATCCGTTTCGGGCAAAACATCAGCAACTGCTCCGTCATTCTTCATGTTTAAATATTCTTTATGGTATCTGTTTGGAATAATATTTTTAGTACACAGATCAAATAGATCTTTATATTTTGCTGCGGAAATTGTTAGTTCCTCATGGTATAATTGTGCTGGTCTATTAGCGATAGTTGCTTTATTTGCTCTCGATCTGATAATCAGGTCCATATTCAACTCTTGTTTGTTGCTATCTTCAAAGAAACCGTATTGGAGTGTAATTACTGGATTACCCTTTTGAAAATATACCATTCTTAAAGAATTAAAAGCTATTTTGAACTTCGCCGGTAATAAAGCTTGGGAGAAAGACTTCCAATGCATAAAATCAGTGTAATTTAAAACATTTACAAAATAGCCTGTTGGATTTGATCTTGAATTTGTAATCATAGTTGGCCACTCAGAAGTAGCCCACACTGTTACGACAATAATAAGATGGCACAGTAGGCAACATCTCAATGAAAGATTTTAAATGGCACAGTTTTTCTGAACTGGATTTGTTGTAAGGAAGAAATTTCTTTTTGTCTTTTTGAGTATTCAGTGTAGTATTTGCATTTTCAAACGTTTACTTTAAAGTCATTTGGGATATATTAAGAGTCTTAAGTAAAAATTGTTGACAAATTTTAATAGTTTGACCTTTAAAGCTTATAAAATAATTGTATGATATTTTGCGAATGTCACTGGTTGCTCGCTTTCTACCAATTGGTTTTGCCCTTGTACATGATCCTATTCCCCAATAGTTTTCAAAAATAATCCACCAATCAGCCTCACTAAATTTATCAGTACATGAATTGCCGCATCTTTTGTTCAAACACGGATTAGGTTGTACAGATTTCCCAACAGCAGCTTGGCGATTTTTCTTCTTCAAAAGTCTTTTCGGTAAAGGGTTTTTTCTTCTGTACCCTCTTTTTCCAATACTAGTTTCTTCTTCGACTTGTCGAGGTGTATCACTTGACGACGATGGTACCCATGAATTCTCAGAATCAATATAAGAAAATTCAAGAGACGTCGTGGGTATGTTAACTTCTGGTTGGCCAGACTATGAACTGGTACTTGGTTGTGGTTGGGTTTCATTTTGAGTACATCGAAAAGTAGAAAGAGTTTGATTAACAGAAGTAATTTTATCATAAACAAATTTGTTTTAATCTAATATTTTACTATAGTTGTAGTCTAAATACATTAGGGTGTAGGAATTCTCACTATTAAAATCACTGTAATCAACAAGACATTTTCTTGTAACTAAAGTCGAATCATCTTGCTTGGGACTATGATCTGATATTAAAGTGGATTCAGCTGTATACTACGACGTCATTCCTCAGGTAATTATTTTTTAAGACTAAAAATTTAAATTATAGGGCAAAGAGATAGGTACTGCATCACACTTTTCACTGGAATGAACTTGTCGCAACACGTTTTTTGGGACTTTGTTTATAGTAAACGACTTAATTATAATGTACTCTGTCAGTTACGATAACAAGTAGGGTTACTTACGCTAGAATTCATAGATAATTATTACACTTACAATAAATCATTATTGTGTCGGTTACTCTAAAATATGAAAAACGGTTGTGCTAACGATAAACTTAGCATGTGCTATAACTTCTGATTGAAGTTATTTTGGCGGGAAATCTCAATGTGCCCTTATCCTGTATAGTATAAAATGTCGTTGGCGATAAAAAAAGCTATTTTGGTAAAAATGTCGCTTACGATAAAATGGCGGTAAGGGCTCGACATTCTCGTATGACGCTTTGGCTATCGCCGATGGCAGGTGAGTGGTATTTGGTAATACTTAAGCTGACGTGATACGGTTCAACTAATTTAGAATCAATTTCGATACTTGTTATTGTTGTTATTTTGCTTTATTTTCAGGGAAATGAAAGACATAAAATACGAAAACTTCATACCTGCAGACGTAAAAGGGCAGACAGACACATTGCTTATTGTATATTCATCCGGGACCACAGGTTTGCCTAAAGGCGTGATGTTGACTCACCTGAACGTCATTCTTCAGTGTTGTATGTATGTTTGTAAACCAATTTTATATTATTATTAGCGGCCCCGGCAGACGTTGTCCAGCTCTGAAAAAATAAAAATCTAGGACCCGATCCCAGCGCCACCTACCGGTTTCAACGGGATAAAAATTATCCTATGTCCGTCTAGTTTTAAGCTGCGTCCCCACCAAATTTCAGCCAAATCGATACAGCCGTTCTTATGTTATAACGTGTAGTGTGTAGTGTATAAAGTGTAACTAACACGACTTTCTTATGTATATGTATACACACACACGTATATATAAATAATAATATGTATATATGTGTATATATATGTATATATATATATATGTATGTGTATATATATATATATGTGTGTGTGTGTGTGTGTGTGTGTGTGTGTGTGTGTGTGTGTTTGTGTGTGTGTGTGTTATTTCATTTTTATAAAGATATTAGACGTGCGCAGAAGAGTTGCCAACGAACATTCCTCCTACCGCATCTCGCGCCCTCGGTTTAAAGCCTCCCAGGCCCTATCCGTGCAGGAACGGAGAAAGAATACAATTTCCTGCGGCCAGGCGGCTTGTCGTAAGAGGCGACAAAACAACCCACAGCCAGGTTGTAGGGCATTTGCTCGACTGGATGGCTACCACCCCAGGTCTAGAGTATGCCGCCATAACAACCTTGAGTTGTGTTCCGGCATTAGTGACCAGGTCTCCCTTAAGAGAACAGCAGCGCATTTGCAGGCGATGGTAACCGTTTTACATCAAGTGGGCCGTCTGCCTGTCTGCTGAACTCCTGCAATTAAAAAACACCATTATTATTTTTTTTTTACTAAAGATAAACAAATCTATCCTTTTGTCCTTATTAGCTTTTCAATATCCAACAACGGTTCCTTTCGATCATCGATATTAACTATCTACCGAGCGGAGGAACGGTAGCTTACTAGAGAAAAGAATGGTCATACTTTCCCATATTTTCGTTTCAATATAAGTTTGAAGTTACTCACCGATAGGCGAAGCTCCTCCTTGAAAGACATCACTGCCTCACAGAAGTTTGCCGCACCCACCCAGTGATCGTCGCTCTGCAGCATGGCTCGCACCAGGCTGCCAAGCTAGTCGATCGGCCCTACGAGTGTCTCGAGTTCGAACCTTTGCGGCGACCAGGCTGCACACTCGACTAGCGTATAAAACGCCGTGTCAAGCGCGCCACACTGGCGGCATTCCGGCGTATGCAAGCAGCCCATAATCTGACAGATATTTATCGAAGCAAACGTGCCCGGTAAATATCCGTGTCATTCTGAATGTCAGAGTCCCGCGTTTCCGCGCGACCCATTCCGCCAGTTGCGGTCTAATTGCATCCACCGTATAAACGCCGGCTGCAGGGTTCTCCAACTCTACCGACCAAGAGAGGATCATGGAGGCAGTTTCTCGCTTCCTGATCATCTCGATTTCGGCCTTGCAGTAATCCAGGCCTCGCGCGTAAGCATCCTGTCGGGAGCGCCGATCTGTGGACAGTACGTCCGCCTGGAGAGGCCAGGGCGGATCACCTGCCAAGAGTGTCGACGCCGTCCACGACATTGTACGGTATCCTATGACTTGTCAGCCTAAAATTAGGCGGCATTCGGCGTAGTGCCGAACCTTTCATCTAGCAGCTATTTCCGTGAGCACACGCATGAAATGTATTTTAAACGGCAATGAATACATCATGCAATGCTTTAAACGCGAGCGGGTTGCAGCTGCAAAAAATATAACAATGAGCTTTCAATACAAGCGCACTCATTATCGATTTTTTCAGTGGCTGATTTTAAAAAAGTATTTTGTTACTTTTGGACGGTTTGTAAAATTGCGATTTTGTTGTGTCGTATATAATATGGTGGCGCACGCGCGGCTGGTAACGGCTCTCGGTTTTTATATTCATTATCAACCAGGCGAGCGCAGAGGATTGCCTCAACACATGCCGCTCACCAGAAATCCATTGTGGCAGTAGAATAAAATTACCCAAAAACGCCAACCGTTGTCCGTATTCGTACGCGTTACTCACTTACGCGTCACTTATGCGTTTAAACCCAGTGCGATATAATCCTTTTTAAAAGATTATATAAAGGTTTGCTATATATACTGTTCTGTTACTAAAATAGCTAAAGAAGCCTAAAATTTACTCTTAAAAAATTACCATTTTTTTTCAGGCCACCTTTATTACATAATCCATTGGAGATAACCATCACAATCAGACCATGGTATCATGTTATGGGTTTGGTTGGACTTTTATCTGGTTTCGCCGTAGGAAGAAGCAGAGTATTTTTTGCAGAGTTTGATCTAGAATTGTATTTGAAAACAATTGAAAAATATAAGGTAATATCATTTCTTCTATTATTTTTTCTTGCGGATATATGAAAACATATCGAGAGTTCCAATGGCCCAGTTTTCCTTCCACCTATCTCTGTTTCATATTCCAAATCCAAATCTCATCCCTTCTATCTCAATCCTCTTGTCTGATACCTCTATTTGCGACACCATACTCGGGCCTTTTTTTTATTGCAGGAGTTCAGCAGACAGGCAGACGGCCCACTTGATGGAAAGCGTTACCATCGCCTATGGACATTTGCAATACCAAAGGTGCTACAAATGTGCTGATGCTCTCTTAAGGGAGACTGGAACCTGGCCACTAATGCCGGAACACAACCGAAGGTTATTATGGCGACATACTCTAGACCAGGGGTGGTAGCCATCCAGTCGGGCAAATGCCCTACCACCTGGCTGTGGGTTGTTTTATCGCCTCTTACGACAGGCCGCCTGGCCGCAGGAAATTGTATTCTTTCTCCGTTCCTGCACGGATAGGGCCTGGGAGGCTTTAAACCGAGGGCAGTGTGAGACTCTTGAACAGCCGTATTTCCAGGACTGGGGTATGTCACCTGGCAAACTACCCACTACACCTAACCTGCGTCCCTTTCCTGTGCTCTTTTACGGGTCGCCACAGGAACTAGTTCTGAGACACTACATCTTGGCGAACCCACACTTGGCTTCTTACTAAGGGTTCCTGCGGGGAAGGACACCCTCTTCACCAATAGGGTTCACGTGCTCTCTTTTTAATACCCCTATCCCATCTTAAACCCCTAACATCTCAGCGACCGTAAACACTTTCAGTGATATGATGATACTGATTATTATGATACTGAAGAGTATTTAAATTACAAAACTGCATTTACATAGCTGTTCGCTCTAGCCTTTTATACTATCTTCTGTATAACGTTTATATTGTGCATAACATGTAAGACATCTATGGAGATTTGTCAAACTATGAATTCTCCATTATGTCATTATTGCGACAGAAACATGTTTTTGTTTGTTTGTTACAACTCCATTCACTCTTTGAAACATAATTGTAATACAATTTCTACATATATTTATTTTTTAAAGTAGAGTTTTCAAAGTTGGTTAAGTACTCATTTCTCACCATTATAGTAATAAAATACATGCCTCTGAACATGATCATATCAGCTTAGTGGAGACGTTTTTGGTCTATCACGTAAGTAGCCCAACATTCGGACCCGTATAACATGACCGGTCGTATTATATATCTCTATATCGATTTATATATCTAACCTGACATTGGCCTTGCTTAAGTCTTGATAATAAGACGCAGCTTTTAATAGCCATTACTATTCCCCGGTCCAACAGCGATTCTATTTAGATTAGGGGGCTAACAGCAAGTGTAATAGTTATTAAATTACAAAAAAAATAAAGAGAAGTATTGATAAGCCTCCACAGACGACACAAAAATAGAAAAACGTAACAGATAAACAAGGAAACAATAACCAAAAGAAAACTACAGGACTTGGATAATTAATCAGATAATTCAGAATTAGAGTAAAATTTAACCAATTTTGTGCTTAATAATGCTACATGTTAGAAAATAGGTCTATCAACAAGCCAACGTCATCCACCTTACTTAAGTTAATAAATTCATTTACCGTTCTGATAAGAAACATATTACGTCGGTAACCTGTGCGAGTTAGTGGAGAATGTATGTAGTTATTTCCTAAGACGAACATTATTAGTAAGGGAACATACAAATTTAGTTAGAATTGCGCAGTATTAACCAAGAAACGTATATCAGCAATCTTTCTTATAATTTTAAGAGGCAAAAGATGGAATAAAGCACAGCGTTCCACGTAACATTACCGTGGTATTTTAAATTTAAAATGAATATTTATATGTTTCCAGGGTATTCAGTCAACAGCTTGCAATCAGCACACAAATGAACGTATTTTCTATTACAGGTTGTCCGAATTACAGTAGTTCCACCAGTTTTAATCGCAGTGTGTAAATTTCCGAAGAAATATAATCTAAGTTCCGTCCGAATAATATGTTCTGGTGCAGCTCCACTTCATAAGGATACTATAAATACTGTCCCTGAAAGGTGTAATAACAATTATTATATAATAATTTTACCTTTTGCCCGCAGCTTCACTCGTTATAATGTTGATCAATTGGGGTTTTATTCTATTGGATGACAGGTAGGTACTATGTCGACGTTTCGACGTGCGACTGCCTGGAAGGGGTTGCTGGAGAACGATGGCCTGAAACTACCTGCGATGAAGACTGAGTACTTGGTCTGCAACAGTACAGATCCCAGATCCATTTGTATAGGCGAAAATACGGTCGAGCGCACGGATCGGTTTAAGTACTTGGGATCTATACTTAGCACGTACGGGGATATGAACCACGTCGTCAACGCCCGTATCTCAGCAGCTTGGGTCAAGTGGCGTGACAGGTGTCATTTGCGACCCCAAAATGCCAGTTAAGCAAAAAGGACAGGTCTATAAATCCATAATTAGACCTGTCCTTTTGTATGGCAGTAATGCGTGGCCTGTACTTGAGCAACACAACTTGCTACTTGCTTGTCACGGAGATGAATATCTTGCGATGGATTTAGTGGAGTCACGCAAAAAGACTGCGTCAGGAAATCCCGCATCCACGGCAGTCTGCATGTCCGTGACACAGCAGACAATATGCAAGATAGTCGCTTACACTGATACGGCCACGTTTTTTGGAGACCGGCTAATTATGAGGGTAACAAATGTCTAGCCATGCCGCCTCCGCCAGGTTCCGGTCGAAAGCGATGGTCGAAGAAATACTCACTTGATGTTGTGAAGGATGACACGCGTACCAATGGTCTGCAATGGTTTGGTACCAATGGTACCAAAACGAAGGATACCGAAGACTGTGCGAAGTGGAGTTGAAAAACTAGGAGAATGGACCCTGCGCGTGAGAACGGTTGGAGCACAACCGGAATTTAACACTCAAATAATGATAATGATGATGCCATGACGATGTTTTTGTTAGTGAATTGCTTGATTCCAGATTCCCAAATGTCAAAGCTGTATTACAAGGGTATGGATCGTCAGAAGTGACTTGTACGGTTACGAGATTTGACTATAAAGACTATAGTCTTTCTAAGACTGGAAGCGTTGGTAAAGTAGTACCTGGAGCTATTGTTAAGGTGATATAATCGATTTATTTATTGCTAGAGTACAATAGATAGGCTGATGACCCAACAGATACAAGGTGGTTATTGTCGGCTATGGATATTTGCAACACCAAAGGTGTTACCAATGTCATGTCGGCCCTGAAGATGCGGACTGGAAACTGGCTGCTAATGCCGGAATACAACTCAAATACAAAAACATATTCTTGTCCAAAAGTGGTGATCCCCCGACGGTGAAATACCCTTTCAATTGGCTGTGGGTTGTTTTGTCGCCACGCACCTGCGATATACCGTCCAACTCAGGAGTTAGTACCAAGTATCCTTTCTCTATTCCTGCACGGATAACAAATTATTAAATAATAGAAATAGAGTATCTGTACATTATTATAGAAGAATATGACGAATGATAAAGTCACTTACAAATGTTGCTGTGATGGTTACCCAGCTGGCGAGTTGATGGACAATTTAGCTGTGGCTAATTAGTTAACACCCGCTATTTAGCTGATTTTATGATAGCTATTACCCATGTCTACTTCTAAATTTATTAATTAATAGGAATGTTATATTCTTTCAGATAGTAGACACGAAAACCCGAAAACCTCTTGGACCAAACCAAATAATGCGCGAAAGCGAAATATGTGCCAAAGGAGATGTCCTCATGAAAGGATATGTTGGAAAACCCCGAGATGATGACTTCGACGATGAAGGCTTCTATAAGACCGGTGATGTGGGCTATTATGATGAAGATGGACTGTTCTACATCACCGATAGACTTAAGGAGCTGATCAAGTATAAAGGGTGAGGTGAGTGAATTTCAACGAACATTTAACCGACTTTAAAAAATAAGAATTCGTCGTGTAAATATTTTTTTATTAAACGGTTTTTGTATTTAGCTTGCCTTGTTTGCTGTTATTTTTGGGTCAAATTTAGTCATTTTATTCCATTCCTGTTGAAAGATTGATCTGATATTTGTTACATGTATACTTTTAGTCCCTCTACAACTGGCGTATACGAAGAAATTCCGAAATCGAAGAGCTATTGGATGAGCCCAATATAATAAGCGAAAAGAGCCTCATCTCTCTGCATCATCTGGGCAGATCAATGGGACGGGGACCAGTTGATCTGCCCAGTTGTCCAGAGTTGGTAAGCAGTTGGTCTTACAACAACTGCTTACTTAGTTTACTGAGTTAATTGTAAAGTGATAATTAATGTACCCTTCCAGGTGCCGCCAGCCGAACTCGAAGCGGTACTTCTCCAGCATGAGGCCATCAAGGACGTTGGCGTTGTTGGAATCGAGGATAAATCAGAAGGTGAAGTGCCGTTGGCATTCGTCGTGTTACAACCTGGAAAGACGGCTTCTGAGCAAGAAATAAAGGACTTTATTGCTGAACGGGTAAGAACATAGAATAATTTAGATTCTTTAAGAAATCTGTACAATTACACCATGGATAGATAGATAGATGGTAACACTTTCTCTTTCACCTTTTCCCAATTAGTTGGGATCGACACAAAATCTTTTCCTCCTATACTCCTTTATTATATATAGTGTTATTGTTTACTTTTGTATGTATGTAATGTAATATGTGTTTTATGTATATATTACAGCCAAAGTAATAAATCCGGATAATATATATATTATGTAGCCATTATTTATGTCTACTCAATTTAGATAAAGTGACAATTGACACAGAATTAATCACATTAACTAGCAATTTTAAATAATATCTTCGAAAACTTGGATAATGTAATAAAACAAGTAGCTATAGGTAAAGATTATAAAATTATATTTAAATTTACCTCAGAATCAAAATAACATTGTCATAGATAATAATTATACGTTAATTAACATTGTTATAAAGTTATTTAACTTTAATTTATAAAGTAAATTTAAAGCTCACTAACCATAAAACAAAATTTAAAAAAACAGTGATCAGTACAAGTATTTGGTATCACTCGTTAAAGACTACAATAATAAAATATTTAAAATAACTGACATGAATTACCTGGGTCTATATTATTTATCGAAGAGCGGGAGGGGTAGCAAGTCAGTTAGACCGTATTTATTACTTTGGCTAACTTTGACCCGCTATTATGAATAATATCCAGATAAAGTGATTAATTTATCACATTGTCTAGTCAATTTTGCTATTATGACCTATGACCAGTCATTATGTATAAGAGCTATTTAATCACTATGACTGTAACATATATACAAAATGTGTATTGTAGTGGAGTTTTTGGCGGGAACTGAAAGGAGATGCTGTGCTGCGCAGTATTATTTTCTAAAAATGTGTAAAATTACTCTAAAATGAACAATAGTTGTAGGATATTGATAGTTTTTAAGTAGTAATTATGTGCTTTGTGAGAAATGTGAACTGTATAGTCAAATGTGGCCTTTTGAGTTGTTACAAGAACTCCGTTGAATGGCACTAGCTGATTACCTACCGTTCAGCTGTGCTACACATAGGCTTAAGAAAATGAAGGAACTATATTGTAAACTAAGATCTGGCTTAAAGGCCTAGCTGCCAAGCCATAAACCTAAATAAATAATAATGTGTATTGTAGTAGGTATTTAATTATGCATTATTGTTTATAAATATTAAATTGTCTTTTATATTACCTTATATTAATTATTAAACTAAATTAATAATTATTGTACAAGTGTTGGTTTAGCAACTATCGACTTTTGTTGTCTTTTTAAACTCCATCCAAAGATTGTCTGGAAGAAATCGCCATAGGCAATAAGACTGCCGATTGTACTTGTGTATTCATGTTCTTCATTTTATTTAGCATTTTTGTACAATTAAGTATTCTAATTAACGTCCTCTGTCACAACCACAAATCATCCTTGACACAATCCTTCCACAAACAGACAATAGTTTATTGCTTGTTGGGGGTTGTCTTTACCTTAATTTTTAAATACTCTTTTTCACGATGTGTTACATGCGCGCGCGTCTTCACAAAAATGCCGAGAATAGTGATGTGTCGATTAATATCGATGAGATGGTTAGTGATGTGCTTTAACATGCCCCCCGGCGTTGAAGGTCTTGATCTTCAACAGTTTCTTCGTCTAATGGAAGTGGACAAATCCTATTAAAAGCTCGTGTAATGATGCCTTTTTTGGTTTGTATATCAGCTACTCTGGTTACTCCATCGACACCTGGATGAACTTCAACAATGCGTCCAAGATTCCATTTCATGGGGGGTGTTGTTTCTTCTTTTATGATGACTAGAGTGCCCTTTTTTAAGCTGCCCTTTGAGTATTTCCATTTAGTCTTCTGTTGTAACTCGGACACATATTCTTTATGCCAACGTGTCCAAAAATGTTGGCGAAGACTTTCAACACGTTCCCAGCGCTGTAGCCTAGTTGGATTAATGTTATCCAACTTTGGAACTGGCAGAGCAGTTAGAGGACGTCCGACCAGAAAATGTCCTGGCGTTAATGGATTTAGATCATTAGGATCTGAACTTAAAGGGGACAATGGGCGCGAATTAAGTATTGCTTCTATCTGGACTAATATTGTATAAAGCTCCTCAAAAGTTAAATGGGAGTTTCCTAAGACTCTGTTTAAATGAAATTTAAAAGACTTAACCCCGGCTTCCCAAAGCCCACCACAGTGCGCTGCATAAGCTGGAATGAACTTAAAATTGATGTTTTCATTAGCTGTTATATCGGAAATGGATATATGGTGTTGTTTTAGAAATGCACTAATTTCATTTTTAGCACCGACAAATTGTGCCGTTGTCAGATACAATTAATTGTGGCTTTCCCCGTCTTGCAATGAATCTACGCAATGCAGCAATGTAAGCTTCCTTTGTCAAACTAGTGACCAAATCAAGATGAAGACACTTGGTTGTGAAACATACAAAGACTACAACGTAAACTTTTATTAATTTGCATCCACGTCCTTTGCGATCAGCAGCAAGCAGTGGACCCCCATAGTCCACTCCAGCCGTTTGAAATGGATAGCCTGGCTCCAGGCGTTGCTTTGGTAGTTGTCCCATGATGGGATTTACCTGTTGAGCCTTAAGTCTAAAACACTTATGGCATTTGTGTGTGACAATCCTAGCTAAGTTGCGACCTCCAATGGGCCAAAATTGATCTCTTATGGATGCTAGCAACAATTGTGGCCCTGCATGCATGAGTCGAAGGTGCTCATCCGTAAATATAAGTTTTGTTAAGCTATGTTTACAAGATAGCAAAATAGGGTGTTTTTTATCGTAAGTGTATTGTGAATTTTCTAATCTGCCACCTACACGAATTAAACCTGTGTCATCAATGAATGGAGATAAGCTTAAAAGTTTATTTTTATTGGATAATGATTTTTTACGTTGTAATGTATAATATTCATCGAATGATTGCTTTTGTGACCATTGTAATAGTAAATTGAATGAATTGTTTATTTCCTCTGTGGTGAGGGGTCCAAATAACTTTAGTTTTCCTTTTTTGATATTATTAGTAAACCGTAATACGTAAGCTAACGATCTTTTTAATTTTAATAATTTAGAAAATCTCTCGAAATTAATTAAGCATTCTTCTGGTTTAACAATGGTGGATGTGGTTGTAATTATTTCTGGAATTTCTTGATTCATATTGGAAAAATTATTAATAGGCCATTTGTTTTCTTCATCCAATAAAAAAATTGGTCCTTTCCACCACAGGGATAATGTATGTAATTCTGACATGTTTACTCCTCGAGTCAACAAGTCAGCTGGATTAAGATTTGTGGGTACGTGACGCCACTCATAATTGATTGTAAGTTCTTGGATTTCCGCTACGCGATTTTTTACAAATTGTTTGAGTTTACTAGGTTGCGTTTGAAGCCAACCCAAAACGATTGACGAATCGGTCCATAGAATGCATTTACTTACAGGTCTGCGAAATGACTTGAGAACTTTTTCAGTTAGACGTGCAGCTACAAGAGCGCCACATAACTCCAAGCGTGGAATTGTAGTGGGCTTTAATGGAGCTACCCTACTTTTTGCACACAATAAGTTTACATGAATTTGCCTTCTGGCTACTGATCTTATGTATAGACATGCACCGTATGCGTCTTGGGATGAATCACAAAATGTGTGAATTTCTATCGCACATTCAGGATTGTTCATAACAATGCAACGCGGAATTTTAATATTTGAAATATGTTTTAATTCTAAAAGGAATTTTTGCCAAATTTGAATGATATTAGTGGGCACTATGTCGTCCCATGACAATTTTAATAACCAAAGTTTTTGCAATAGAATTTTAGCTTGAATGACACATACGCTTAATAATCCTAACGGATCAAATATTTGTCCTATGACGGACAAAATAGACCGTTTGGTTGGGTTCTCGTCAGTAACTGGTTTTATGGCAAAATACAATTTGTCACTATTCGGTGACCACCCGAGACCTAAAGTATTTGATAAACCTTGGTCACCGAGATTCAATGTTTGTGTTGTATTGGATTCAGAAAGTTCTATGTTGGATCTTATTTTTCGCAAATTAAAACAACCGCTTGCTAATATTTTACAAATCCCTTCTTTTATTTGAATTAATTGATTTTTTGTTATAGCTCCGGTCACTAAATCATCGACGTAAAAGTCTTCATCAACTATTTGTGATAAGAGTTTGTCTTTGCATTCTATGGCCAATTGCCTTAAACAACGTACGGCTAAAAATGGTGCAGACGCTGTACCGTATGTTACAGTGTTTAATTTGTATGTTTTCAATTCTTGGTTAGGATCACTACGCCATAGTATTTGTTGTAAATGTCTTTGATTTTCATTTATAAGTACTTGTCGGTACATCTTTTCGATGTCTCCGGTTATAACGTATGGATAATGTCTAAATCTCAACAAAATGGATAATAAGTCGCTTTGTATGGTAGGACCGACCATCTGTATGTCATTGAATGACATGCCTGAACTCGTGGGTGCACTTGCGTTAAATACCACACGTAGTTTAGTGGTGCTACTATTTTCTCGCAATACACTGTGGTGTGGGAGAAAATATGAATTTTGTCGATATGTATTGGTTTGTGACATATGTCCTAACTGTATATATTCATTCATAAATTCTGTATACATTTGTTTTAATAAAGTTTGCTTTTGTAATTTACGTTCAAGCGAAAGAAAACATCGTTTAGCGCGTTCATGCGAGTCACCTAAGCAAGATTCTGATTTCTTGAGAGGAACCGCTACAGAAAATCGCCCGTCCGGCATTCGCTTATAATTGTGAACAAAGTTTTCTTCACATAAACGTTCTTCCACAGAATACACATGTTTCGAATTTTCCGATACCTCTTCAAGGCTCCAGAATTTAGCCAACTGTTCCTGTATTGTATTATTTGTCATTAACGTACATGTGAATGAATTTAATGGATTTGAATGTTTTGTATTAAGCCCACTGGTAGGCCCAGAAACGATATATCCAAGTCTGGTTTTTTGTAAGATTGAACTGATTGATTGTTCAAGTAAATCCCAGAAAAGGTCTGCGCCGAGTAGAATATCTATGCTCGACGGACAAAAGTGTTCTGGATCAAGTAGATCCCAGAAAAGGTCTGCGCCGAATAGAATGTCTATACTCGACGGACAAAAGTGTTCTGGATGAAGCAGATCCCAGAAAAGGTCTGCGCCGAGTAGAATGTCTATGCTCGACGGACAAGAGTGTTCTGGATCCGCCAATATTAATTGTATTTGGGTATATTTTAATCGTAATTTACGAAATAAGGAATCCGTCATAAAAGAGGCTTGACGTCCTGAGTCAAGAAGTGCCCTAACTTCATGGCGGTGGTTGTCCTTATCGTATATGTATATCACTGCAGTCGATAGAAGTACACGCCCTGTCGGTTTGACTGAGAGCGATGTCGTACCTATACGACTGGTGTTTCATTTGATTGCGATGTGTCTTTATGTAACGTTGTATTATGTCTGCGTGAACATTTTGTGCACGGACCGAGTCTGCAATAACGCGCCTGATGACCAGGGTGTAGGCAGTTTTCACATAATTTAAAATCCTTTACAACTTGCATTCTTTCAATGACTGATTGACTTAGAAATTGTTTACATTTGTATATCCGATGACTTCCTTTGCACAGGGGGCAAGGATATGTATGTGGCTGTGATCCTGGCTGAGGATGTTGTTTTGTATATGTATTTTGTATTGGATAAGTTTTAGTCACTGATGCTAAACCTTTATAGTGCTCGCCAGGCTTGTATCTTGAAGGTCTGGCGGTATTAGTGCCATGAGCATTGTTACTCATGGCTATGGACTCGAGTAGATCAGCCCTGTTTTTTAAAAATGAAGTGAAATTTTCCAATTTGATTGGATTTAAATTGCATTTATGTTCTTCCCATTCCCGTAATGTTCGAGGGTCTAATTTAGTGCTCATTATATAAATTATGAGGGTATCCCAAGAATGAGTGGGCTCACCTAAGCTATCTAAAGCTCTTAAGTTTTTAGTAAAGGTGTCTATTAATTTACGTATAGATTCAAAGGATTCTTTTTTAATTGGTTCTAATGAAAAGAGCTCTTGAATATGATTTTGAATAAGCAAACGCGTGTTGTCATATCTGCCGCACAATAAATCCCAGGCAATTTTATAATTTTTAGAAGAAAATTCTAAAGATCGTATTACTTGAGCAGCGCTCCCTTCCAGGGATGCTCTCAAATAATGGAATTTCTGAATGTCCGAAATGGAAGAAGAATCGTGAATTAATGAAATGAATGTGTCGCGAAACTCCAACCAACCCTCATATTGACCACTAAATTTTGGTATTTGAATTGTGGGTAGTTTAACACTGCACCTCGATGTATGCTTCAAAACCCCATGTCTGTGTGGATCTTCGCCAGTGCCATAATTTGAGCTGGCAGAAGAGTGGTTGTCGTTATTGTTATGCACGGACTTATTCAAACTTAATATTTCTTGTGCAGTCGCAACGTTTGCATAAAAAAGGTTTTCAAAATCAGTACGCTCGGCTGCCTGTACCGCTATGTCCCTCTCATCCACTATAAGGCACTCAATTGAAGTTTGAATTTCCTCGAATTGAGAAAAAAGTGCATCTATTTTGTTTAAACGAACTTGAAGTTCTATAGTTTCGACTGATGTTAAATTATCCAACTTGTCTATATAATTAATAAAATTTGTCAAACGACCCTTAATTACACCACGTTTCTTAATTAATTCTTTAAGCTCAGTTGCCATTGTATTGGGTAATGGAAGAACAATCTTACAATCTGAATATAATGTATAATTTATGAATAAATGCAATTAATTGTTTCAATAAAATTAGCGGTATATAAATGTCAATGAATTAGGTACTTTAAATTTATAACTCTTAATTAAAAAGTATTATTGTTCTTTGGTATCAATTTGTCTGTTGTTTATAATTATCATATAATTCAATTTATTATTTTATAAATGTTTCATCTTAAAACTTAAGTAAACCGCTTAAGTGATGATATAATTATTAAATTATAGAAAAAAATGTCATATGTATTGAATCCCTAATTAAAATGTGTCATTAATACTCTATACAATTCAGTTCTAAACCTAAGTAAATAAATTATAAATCAAATCTGATAATAATGTATTATATTTATTTCTAATGTATAAATGTGAATATGAACTTGTTTTAGCTTGTATATTCGTTAAACCGTTTCGTTACCCCACCTTAGAATTTATTAGATTTTTATGAAAATTGGTTCACTTGTCTCTCCGTAACGTAATAGCAATATTTAAAAACAAAATAATTACAGCAGGAAACGTATTCGAAGCTTACGCAGGCGTAGCCGCCGGTTTACACTTGTGTATGATAATCGTAATATGTCGGTACCTATGTAATTAATATTAATTTCCTATCATGTCATAAAAAATACCTAATTCAATGTTTAATTTAATTAGATAATAATTGCACTAATGTATTTGTTTAAAATATATGTCTGTAATCAATTTCATAAAACATTGCAGCCGCGCAGCGCACGTTTTTTAATGAATGTAGGTAAGATTGAATATGACCGTCACCGGTCGGCGTTTGCGTTAAATTGTATTATGACGAATAATACGTATTAATATGACAATGTATTAATGAATATTTCGATGTATATGGACTGTAACGTATGTATTTTTAAAAATCTAAGAGATAAATTGGAACGGACTCACTCATTTGCTCATCTCGCCTTATTTCCAGTTTTTGGCTATGCACTTTGTAATTTGAATTTTCACTTGTCTTCTTTGTATTAGGGCTCGTTCTTTATTGTATCCGGCCGATGGATCAGCATGTTGGGGGTTGTCTTTACCTTAATTTTTAAATACTCTTTTTCACGATGTGTTACATGCGCGCGCGTCTTCACAAAAATGCCGAGAATAGTGATGTGTCGATTAATATCGATGAGATGGTTAGTGATGTGCTTTAACATGCTCATCAAATAAACAATTATAAAAATACACGATTATAAGATTGTCTTGATAACAACAATAAGCGACCTTATCACTTATCAAAGCAATCTTTTGCAGGTAACCTCACTTAAACAATAATTTAGACTAACTGGCCGCTTAGGTGGTGCAGAGTCTTCTATAGAACTTAAATACACTTCAACTATTTTAGAAATTAATACATACGTACTTGTAGATTAGATGGAAATATGTTATGGCAAACTCATTTTTGTAAATTTGTAGGGGGTTTTCCTACATAGGATGTTAATGATTGAGGTTTATAGATGTATATTGTTTATTGCTTGATTATTGATCCATAGGTAACTTGTTCATATCCAGCGCGAAGGAACAAATTATGTAGGGTCTTTTCTACATAGGATAGCTTACGTAACGCGTTATTAACGAAGCGGTTTACCCTCCCATAAGAAGTTATCACTTCAATATGCAGGAAGCATTGATGTTTTTTGCAAGATGTTCATACAAATTTAACTTCTTATTTTTTATAATTAATGCCAATTTTGCAATCACCAGATAAAAGTTATTCATTTTCTTGGTATATAAAAATGAATGTTTGTCTGTATGTCCTTTATAGAATTGTAAACTATACATTTCATCATGTGAGTCAGCAAAGTTGTTGTGCATAAGCCAGAGAAGGTTTCTGAATAGTTTCACAATTGGACTCGGTAGGTGGCGCTGATGTCGGCATATCGATTGAAGCTTTTCCTAGTAGGAAGACGTCTGCCGGGATAGCTAGTATCAAATAAAACAGTTAAATTGTTTCAGTTTTAAATTCAGTCAGGTAATAATATTCAATGGATAACTTTTATCTGATTATTGAAAAATCAACCCTTAAATGAATAAATGTATTCAATGGTAATAAATATTGTCTGTTGCAGTTATCGAACCCAAAACATTTACGTGGCGGAGTCAGGTTCTTGGAGCAGATACCCAAGAACCCAAGTGGAAAAATACTTCGAAAAGACTTGAAAAAACTGGCCACAACTGGAATGTAGATGTCACGTTATGTAGATGACGATATTACAATAAACTATAATATTATTTGCATACTAGGATATGCCCGCGACGTCGTCCACGCTTGACTTGAAATTCCCGTGGGATTCCCGGGACATAATAATAATAAAATCTATTATTGTCACCAAAAATATAACAAACTTTGGCTGACTGAGTGACTTAAAAACGAATTTTATTTTATTTGACAAATTAAATGTTCTATTATATACAATACAATACAATACAAATAAAAATTAAGAATTCGCAGGTAGTTCAAAAATTGTAGTGAAGCGACTTGTTCAACATTCATATGACTACAATTGTGTACAGAATGAGAATTCCATTCGCTAGGGACGTAAGAACATTTTTCCTCTAGTGAGTTTTGTTATGTTGGGGTTTTGTCCATTATTATGAAAATAAAATGGTTATAAAAATTGGTGTGTCATTGATATGTGAAAATAAAATAGAAGAGAAGATGTGGCACAAATAAAACAATAAATGCTTAACACAAATCTCGAGTTTATATTAGTAATTTTCCACACATACAACGCTTACAGTATCCATAAATTGGTTATACGTGTTTATATAAATAAACCCAGTTTCATGAGACATTGTTTGGGTAGGGCGTAGGTTTGCTATGAAATAGGTTTTTACAATGTGGACATAATTACACTGAAGTTAATTAATGTAGTTTTATTTGGACGCCACGCTATTTGTATCGGAGAAAATAGCGAATGTCCCTAATGTATACTTGCTTTTTCCTTTATGTTTTATTAAGAATAAATGGTATAATAATAATGATTATACGTGAACTACCGTAGTCGGGAATTCGTTGTAGGGCCGCTTACTCCGCCAATATAAACTCAAGGTTGAATGTAGGATGGAAATAATATACCATAAAAAAAAATCCCGAACGCCTGGAATTCAAAGAGAAAAACTGAATGTTAAAAACAGAATTACAGACATTCGATATATATTTTCTTCGGAAACCTAAAGTGAATTCTGCACAAAGATGAACCATGAATTTATATTTTAATTAATTTGGTTATTATTTACATGAAGCAAATAATACTAAAATGATGGTTTAAATACCACGCTGATTGTTCAACGAACGGGACGACATTACGCTATGGTAATAAGGCCTTAATTTATTTATTGGAAACAAAAATATTTAATACATGTGCTTCAATCACATGTGGTTTATTTGATACATGCTGTAACAAAACTAAACAATCTAAGATGAAGACGATACCACCCGATTTAATGGTTATAATAGTTTACCACGTTTTATCAAATAAAGAAAAAATGAAAATATATACCTTTTCGATACGCCGAGGTTTTATATAAAAAAATGGGAATTATTTACGGGCCTCTCCCGCTGGAATATTTCCACACGGCGGGACGGAAATGGTAATGAGCCAACTAAATATTTGATTCGCCATTTTGATTCGGCTGAAATCAATAAAAGATTCTACTGTATATTGAATAAAGAAAAGAAACTATGGTCTGACGAAAATCAAAGATTTACGTACGTATTAATTATAACTTGGTTTATTAAAAGTACTGTTCTTGCCGACAGATCGTAACGAAAAAAGGCAATTCTTATTGCGTCAAGTATTAAATATTAACGCGACGGTCTCTCAAAAAACCAAATGTTTTTTATGTATTGAATTCTTTTTTTTTTTTTTTTTTTTAATAATTTATTCATGACCATAGATACAAAGTCTTTCAGTCGGAAACATGTTAAAAGAATATACACTAATACAAAGAAAACTTATAAATATAACTTATCTACCTATTACATATTTATCTACATATTAAATAATCCTTATCAAGTAAATTAAATACAATACATTCTAATAACAAAAAAATATATATTTACACTTTATACACAAAACGAATTAAATTTTTCCTATTGTGTTACAAATATAGTCGTACAATGATCTATAGTAACGTTTGTATTTTAATAGATCTTGTACACGGCGGGGAACACTTTGTGGACTTTCACTGTCACTGAATAAGTTGAGGCCGTCATTGTCTGCATCAGAAATGTCACAATCACAAATTTCAGCTACTAAAATCAATCTTTGCATATTAAAACTTGAACATTTAAAAATAATATGGTCCAAATCAGCATCTCTGGAGTTACACTTAGGGCAACGGCTACTATAAAATATATTAATTCGGTTCAAATGAGCTGGGGTCAAACAATGCCCTAGCCGCATGCGTGTTATTATGCTAGTAAATCTTCTGCTTATGTCTTTGAAGTTATAATGCCATGGTTTTGCCGGTATGTCATTCTGTATCTCAGCATACCATTTGCCTTTGTTTTCTAGGGTTATCCTCCAGTGATCCTTCCACAAGTGCCGGTTAAGTTCTTTGAAATGTCCGTGGTAATCAGTAAATGGAACCTTTAAAAGTTCAGACTTGTCTTCATCATACTCTGACCTTGTTGCAGTATCAACTAATTCATTCCCAGGAATGCCACTATGTGAAGGTACCCACACAAATTCTACATGTATATTCTTACTATACAGCTCTTTTATACAAGTTCTAATATCATACAATATATAATTTAGTTTAAAAGATATATTTACATTTTCTATTGCGGTTAGAACACTTCTAGAATCTGTAACTATCAGGATACTATGTACATTATTCACATAACTATTTACATATTCTAATGCACAATATACAGCATAGCATTCGGCAGTAAAAATACTGCAATTTATGTTTATTTTAATGCACTTGGTGTAACTAGTTTGTGGATCATAGTATGCTGCTTTTACATATTGATCTGTTTTAGACCCATCTGTATATATAGTATAATGTGTTGGTCTATCATCCTTAAATTGCAAAAATTCAAATTTATTGTGCACTGTATTTACATGGATGTTAACAGAAATGTTAATCAGACTATTAAAGGGAATTTTATAGACAGGCCAAATATCATGTTGGTTTAAGTTTTTAGAATTATCTTTAACATGTTTAAATAATATTGGTATTTCTGGTAAAGTTCCATTAATCAAAGAGGCAGCAGTTAAAATATTTGCAGAAATTGTAAGAGTGATTTGAGGGTGTATTATTAATTTCTTATGCAAAGGACTGTTAGTTGATGCAAGAACTTTCAAGAAAAACCGCTCAGCCAACATCAACCTACGTAGAATCAATGGGGGTATACATGTTTCAATTTCTAGAGAATTAATTGGTGTGAAACGCATAGCTCCACAAATAAGTCTTAGTCCCATATTTTGAATTACATCTAATTTTTTCAGTAAGTTGCTGTTAACATGCATATAAGCTAAACTGCTGTAATCAAAATGGCTTCTAACTATACTTTTATATAACATACTCAAAACTTTGGGATCAGATCCCCAGTAAGTTCCTGCTAAATATCTCAATATGTTGATTCCATTTAGAGCCTTTTTGCTTATGTGTTTGACATGTTCATCAAATTTTAATTTATCATCAATAATAACTCCAAGGAATTTATGTTGATGAACTATTGGTATTTCTGCATTGTCATAAAAAATCTTAACATCCTTTATAACATTTGAATTTTTAGTTACAATTAAAACTGAACTCTTTTCTGGACTTATATCTAATTTAAGCTTATGATGATAATAGTTGTATAGTTGTGTTAAAGCATTATTAATATTGGCCGTTGCTCTTTCTATGTTTTGGTTTATGCTATATAAAAGCAAGTCATCAGCAAATTGTAAAATATGTACATCTGTTGCTTCTACATAAGTTAATATCTGGGAAACATACAAGTTATAAAGTAAAGGAGACAAGGTTGCCCCCTGCATTGTGCCTTTATTCACAGATTTAGGCCCATGTATTTTGTTGTTATACTTAACAAAAACTGTTCTATTGTTTAAAAAGGAATAAAGCCACATTAGAATGTGTTTTGGTAAGCCAATATCATGACATACTTGAATAAGTTCCTCTAAATTTACATTGTCAAAAGCACCTTTTACATCTAAAAAGACACATACAGCATGAGAATGACTTAATTTAACCTGCCTCAAATCTGATAGTAAATATACAAAGCTTTCAGCACAACTTCTGCCTTTTCTAAAGCCGAACTGTATATCAGGGATCAAGCTGTGGGATTCAATGAAGTAATCTAATCTTATTTTCAACATATTTTCAAAAAGTTTACCTAAACAAGATGATAAAGAAATGGGTCTATAAGAAGAAGCATTATTTTCAGACTTATTAGGTTTTAAAATGGGTATAACACATTGTGTTTTCCATGACTCTGGCACTATCAACTCTTCCCATAATCTGTTATAAATATTAAGTAATATTAACAATGCATTTAAATGTAATTTTTTAATCAACATGTATGGTATGTCATCCAATCCCGGTGTGATATCCCTTCTACTTTTAATGGATATTTTTAATTCTTCTATAGTGAATTGGTTCTTGAGAAATATATTCATGTCATTTTCAGCAGAATTTGCAAACAAATAATCAAGCCTAGTCCTGTCAACTGCAGTCGTATCAGCTAAATTATTGAGGAAACTTAAAACCCACTCATCATTATGTTGTCTATTTCTATTAGTACCTATCTTTTTAAATTTTTTAATGTAACCCCATATTCGAGAGACTGGTGTTAATCTATTAAAGCTACTACATAAATTTTGCCAAGATAGATTTCTTTCTTCTTTTAATACTCTTTTTTTAATTGCATCTAATTTTTTATATTTAATCCAGTTTTCTATTGTGGGTTTAGAAAAGTAATACTTTAATGCATTTTTTGAGTCACGAACAGCTTGATTACAGTTTCGGTTCCACCATGGTACTGGCTTTCTGATAAGTGTATTAGAACTTGTCTTATATTTAGGAATAGTTGTATCTCTTAATGAATACAGTGCATTTACAAAATTATTGTAAGAGGTGATAGGTGGATCATTTCTCAAATCTATTTGAGAAAAGTGATTTTCTGACAAATTGTAGTACATATCCCAATCTGCCCGACTATAAATATATTTTTCTTGATTCACAGCAGGTGACAGATCAAACATAGAAGGTTGAATGTTTATCTCAAGTAATGTTGGAAGGTGATAACTACCCATGGGATCATCATGAACATACCAATTGCATAAATGAGCAAGTGACGGACTAACAAGAGCAAGATCTATTGCTGAAGCTTGTCTATTGGGGTATGGGACAGTTGTTGGTGAACCATCATTTAAAACACACAAGTCAAATTCATCAATAATGCTATACAAACATCTACCTCTATTGTTATCATTATAGCACCCAAAAGCTATATTATGAGCATTAAAATCACCCATTATTATACATGGCTTTGGTATGCTGTTGATTAGATCTCTTAGCTTTGAGGAATCAAATCTATTACTTGGTGGGCTGTTTTTTTTTTTTTTTTAATTTATTCATGACCATAGAATCAAAGTCTTTCAGTCGGAAACATGTTAATTAATAGGTCTTCGTATAGTAGTGCAGTTGTATTGCAGGCTACAACCGACGCTATTCAATGGAGTTCTTGTGAAAACTCGAAAGATCACATCTGACTATACAGTTCACATTTCTTACAAAAACACATAATTTCTACTCAAAAACTATCAATATCCTGCAACTATTGTTCATTTTAGAGTAATTATACACATTTTTAGAAAATAAAACTGCACATCACATCGTCTCCTTTCAGTTCCCGCCAAAAACTCCCTTGGTGGGCTGTAAACACAAAGTATTGCTATTTGTCCTAATTGTGTTTCTACAGTGATGCATATGTTTTGTATGGACTCTGAGAAAATTGTGTTAATTAATTTATACTTTAATCGATGATTCACCAAAATGGCAACACCATTATGGGAATTTTTGGAATTTTTATATAATAAATTATAAGTTGGAAAATGTGGAACTATAGAATTAGGTTTAAGCCAGGTTTCATTAAGAAGGCAAACATCTATATTTTTTTCAATTAATAGATTTTGTAATAGGCTTTTTTTGCTGTGTAAACTTTGTATATTGTACTGTAATAAATTTAAATATGTGTCCATTAAATCAAATTTGACAAAAATATTTCTTTTATTTTCTTGTGTGTTATTGGGTCATCATTATTACTTGTATTGCCTAACTTTACTAAGGACTTAATAATAGCATTTAGTATAATATCATTGTTAGCAATTTGCTTTACATCTAACTTGGTTAGTGTCGACACTAAATCTTTTTTGCTAAATGAAACACTAGCTTTGGGTACATTAATATTTACAGGGTTATTTACAGAAGAGCTGTTATTTATCTTAGGTTTCAAACTAGGAAAATTCTTATCAGTCTTTACTATATTGGCAAATGTATTACTTTGGTTAACTATTTGTGAACGTTTCTGATCAATTTTTTGTTTTTTAATTGGACATTCCCGAGAAATGGCAAGATGACCTCCGCCACAGTTAATGCATACTATTATATCAGAAGTACATTCCTTGTAAAGGTGTTCGCCAGCACATGATGAGCACATTTGTGTACCTCTGCACACTTTGGCTGAGTGATTAAATTTAAAGCATTTAAAGCACTGGATGACAGGAGGAATATAATTATATACAGGACATCGATATTTATTCAGGAAAACCATACTTGGTAGTGTAGCAGATGAAAAAGTAATTACTACTGTAGTCAATGGTACTAGTTTCTTATCATCGTCTTTTTTCATAAATCTTTTTACTGATATAACATCCGCATCACATGAAATATTTTTGTAGATCTCTTCATTGGATAACTCTTGAGGAACATGTCGGATGATGCCGACCTTCTCTACTAAATGAGCAGGGATGAACGCTCGCAACTTATTTTTGTTCAGAAAGTTTTCTAATTTCAAGAAGCTGTTCGCCTCTGCAGCTTTATTAAAATGTACTCCAAATTTGAAAGCGTTTAGTCTGGACACACTTGAAATGCCCTTGACATTCTCAGTTAAAAGTTGTGTGAATTTAATGGGGTTTTTATTGCCTAGTTTTTCCTTTTCTTTAGATTCAACGTAAACTGTGTAGTCAGTAGATGAGTTTTCCAAAAACAGTCTAGTGTAACCACTCTTGAAATAAATTTTATACTTATCTTCATCAGAGACGCCAGAGATCTTCTTGTACTTTCGCTTTCTGTCTGAAAGTTCATCTGCCCCGTCACTCTGGGCCCCCATTATGACGGGGGACCGTAAATTGTAATATTAGATGATAATAAGAGATATTCGTGATAAATAGGGGATAAAATTAATAAAAATGTTTAAAAGAAATTTTAAAGCGCGCGCCAAGATTGACTTCCCGCCAAAAAGTCAAAGCAGTTGCTTTCTAACCAGTGTCGTATTGAATTCCTTTATCATGTGTGCCCACCATCAACTCTCGCATTTTCCCGAGAATCTATTTGCGGTAAATACTTTCAACGGGTATAAAATTACTTTAATTATTCGAGTTTTTATTCTCGTTTTAATGGTTATGTTTTCGATCGGTAATATTAGGAATTAATTAGATTTTATAATTTATTTAGTGGTAGATTTTCTATGAAGATTTGATGTTTGATTATTTGTATACAGTCGAATAATATTATTTACTTTAATGTTTTTAAATGGTAAATTTATAATTCTCTAAAGAACGTTATTGCAGTTTGAAACATTTTTAGTGAGTAATAGAAATCAATTAAACATCGTAATTTTTATTGTACTGGCAAACCCACAATGCCAACCGGTTTAGAGTGGACCTCCATCGTATGTATTGAAAGCAAAGTATATGGTTTAGTAACGTGATGTTTTGATCAAGTAATTTTAAATAATTTAAACCTTTACGTAATGCGCGGGAGTTTGAATTGTAAAATGTTTATGTTAATATAATATATTAACATAAACATTTTACATATATATACTTATATTGTAACGTTATAAACTGTAACGCATAATAATTTATGCGTTACAGTTTATAACGAGAACAAAGTTTTTTAAAGTATAAAGTATTGTAACATTTAAAAAAATAGTGGAAACTGTGTCGAAATAAGCTAATTTTAATCCACCCGAACAACTTCATACCATTCCCAGAAAATCCCCGCGGGATTCCCGGGAAAGTGAAAAACGCATCGAAATCGGCCCAGTACTTTTGACGTGAACCCCAAACAAACAGGCAAGAGATCTAGCTTATATATATATGGCTTCAATGTAAACACACGGCATGTTTAGAAATAGTCTGTAGTGGTGGAGGTGTTTAAAATTGAAATAACCACTGACTATATTATATACTTTATATTAATAGCGTTTTATACGAGGTAACAATATAAAAACTTAAACAGTTAAAATTAAATTGTACAGTTTGTACTGGTTGTGTCCAGTTATATTTGTACCTGTGTTATACGTGTTTGTATAGGTCTAATAAATTAAATACTAAATAAATTCAATGGTAATTCCAACGGCATTTTAATTCGAGTCCCGCACTCGTAACAATATAGTTAAAATTATTGCCAAAAATCAGATATAAATTAGTCAACTCAGTTAAAGATATTTGTGTTATGTAACATCTATATCTATACATATAATAAAACTATAGAGGTTGAATATCTGTACAATGAAAAAAATTCTAAAAACCGAGTCAGGGGGATGTAAGAAGTGAAATAGAACTAAGTTAGATGTTTTCAAATTTTTTGTTTCTCTGTTTGTCTGTCTGTTTGTTCCGGCTAATCTCCGAAACGACTGGACCGATTTAAATGAAATTTTGTATGGTAGTAGCTTATATCCCTGGTCAACATATAGGATACTTTTGATCCCGAAAAATTAAAGAGTTCCCGTGGGATAGTTAAAAAACCGCACCACGCGGACGAAGTCGCGGGCAGAAGCTAGTTTTCAATAAAGCAAAAATGATAGTCATAAATAGAAGATGATGTGTAGATTTTTGAATATTGTCATTAAGGGAATAAATAGATAACAGAGATAATTTTATTTCTATGAATGCGGGTAGGAAAAAACTTCATTGAGGTTGCCGCCTGTAAGTCGGTGATAACCCAGAAGGATGCGTCGGACAGGCAAAGGAAGGAGAGTGCGTATGCGGACCCCATCCGCAGAAGGCGGCTACGGGGTTGGAGACGCCGCTATGCACAAAGTCTCCTTCCACCATGATTCCAGCACAGGGGCCGCGTGGACAAGTGGGGGATCCCGCGGACTCCCCCTCCGTGTTGTTGAAGAGGGTGTCCTTCCCCACAGGACACCCTGAGTTCGTCGACAAGCGTTGGAGCGTCAACGATGTAGTACCTATTGGTCCAGTTCCTATGGCGGCCGACCATCCCCCCTTCTCTTCGTTCGGAGGTCATGGGGAGCATACGGCCGATCAAGAGTCCCCCACATCACTCAGCCTTCCTCCCAGGCCCGAGGATGGTGTCCCAAGAAAAAACATTTCCCCTGCGTCATCAAAAAACAAAAAAAAATTAAGTGAGTTTTGATATGTTACATGATTTACACTATCAAAATCACATGTCGAAATTCGGTTGTGGGTTATAATCAAGCTAGAAAATTTTGACAGTTGAAGTATAAATATGTTACACCCCCCCCGTGTTGTTGAAGAGGGTGTCCTGCGGGGAAGGACACCCTCTTCAACAACAGTTGAGTTCGTCGAAAAGCGTTGGGGCGTCACAGATGGCGTACCTGTTGGTCCAGTTCTTGTGGCGCCCTGTGAAAGCGTGTGAGCTAGGGGCGCAGGTTAGGTTTAGTGGGTAGTTTGACGGGCGCGGCCTTCCCCCCTGCCCTCCGTTCTGAGGATCGACCCGGATCAAGAGTCCCACACATCGGTAAGCCTTCCCCTCAGGCCCGAGGATGGTGTCCCAAGAAAAGACATTTCCCCTGCGTCAAAAGAAAAAAAGAACTTACCTGAGTTTTTATATGTTACATGATTTACACTACCAAAATAACATGTAAAATTCGGTTGTGGGTTATAATCAAGCTAGAAAATTTTGAAAATTGAATCATTTGGAAAAGTGTAAAAATAATATAAATAAGTAAACATATTGGGAAGTATTTGAGTTAACAGGAAATAGGAGTATGGTACTCAAGACATTGGTTAGAATTTTCTAAATATATAACAAAACTACGTTGTAACGGTTTTAAGCGCGGTAATTTATTTGATTTTGGTTATTCCGACGTTTCGGCCGCTTTTCAGTGGCCGTGATCACGGAAGACAAAGATGTCAAATGTCAACGAATATTGTTAAAATTTTATTTAGCCTACCGCTAACTTGTTCATTTTAATTATTTAGTTTTAATTTTGTTTATGGTTATTATTTACTCTATAGGAGCCTAATCTAATTAACCACCGTTTCGCAACTCGTTGACATTTGACACCTTTGTCTCCCGTGATCACGGCCACTGAAAACTGGTCGAAACGTCGCAGTAACCAAAATTAAATAAACTACCGCGCTTTAAACCGTTACGTAGTTTTATTATGTATACAAGTCGCGAAAACTTAGGAAAATATTTTGCTAATTCTGATCAAATTTGGAAGGTTTGGTATTAATGGAACTCACTACCTCAAAACATATAACAAGCCAAGTCTATGCATTCGTTTAATGACCTCGTCAAACAACACTACCTCAAAACATATAACAAGCCAAGTCTATGCATTCGTTTAATGACCTCGTCAAACAACATTACCTCAAAACATATAACAAGCCAAGTCTATGCATTGGTTTAATGACCTCGTCAAACAGCACTACCTCAAAACATATAACAAGCCAAGTCTATGCATTGGTTTAATGACCTCGTCAAACAACACTACCTCAAAACATATAACAAGCCTTAGCCAAGTCTATGCATTCGTTTAATGACCTCGTCAAACAACACTACTCAAAACATATAACAGGCCAAGTCTATGCATTCGTTTAATGACCTCGTCAAACAACACTACCTCAAAACATATAACAAGCCAAGTCTATGCATTCGTTTAATGACCTCGTCAAACAACACTATCTCAAAATCATAAGTAATAATAATGTTATTTAGTTGTGTGCTTGGGATGGTGTTCTTTGAAGACACACAACTTGTATATTTAGTTGGTTAATTTTGACAGTTATTTATGAGTTGCTTTACCACCTTTTATCCTTAAAAGGAGTTTATGGGTAGGATTTTCACTAATCAGCTGCTGAACAGGTGCTTAAAATTTAACCAACGTTTATAAGTAAGGCCATGTGAGACGGGGGAGGACGCGATTGACATGACGCACACGATATAGGAGATTGTATTTAAGTTATTAAAGTATCCAGATTTGCTCCCAATCGTGCAACAAACCACGACCGGGAGCTAATTTCAATATCCTACGATAAGGTAACAGGATGAAGAAGAAGATAAGAAACAAGCATTCCAGATAAAAAAACCACACCGATTCTCATTATCATTTACATTACTTTCATTATTATATACATTGTTTCTACGTGATAAACGATATCTTGTATCAACGAAGATATTAAAATGAGACCTTGGAAACGATAGCAAGTTCTACATAACTACATTTCTAACGCTTTTCTAGTCACTGGTCGCAACTTTCAACCACCCCATCATATTGGGAGCACCTTTAGTACTGCAAATGTCGTTTTTTTTATTGCAGGAGTTCAGCAGACAAGCAGACGGACCACCTGATAGATAGCGGTTACCATCGCCTATGGACATTTGCAACACCAAAGGTGCTACAAATGCGTTGCTGCTCTCTTAACGGAGACTGGAACCTGGTCACTAATGCCGGAACACAACTCAAGGTTGTTATGGCGACATACTTTGATGTTTACCAAATATAAATATTTCAAGAACTCCGGACCATAGGGGTTGCATAAAGTGTAAGTATACTTTCCCCCCTACCCACTACTGAGATTTCGTGCACTGGATAGCTGAGTAGCAGCCAATATTTATTTACCGTTACAAGTTACGTGTTAAGGATGTGACAGACATTCCGTCCTATTTGAAATAATGATTACATACTGGTCAAATACACAAATTGTGCAAAGCCATATTTAAAAAAAGAAAAATTAAATGAACTTTAACTCACGCTATGAGTGTATTACATAATTATCAACAACACAATCATAATTATCATTATTATCTAACGCTATTAATAACGTAGTAAGTAGATTACGATGACTGCAAAAGCAAACTTCAAACTAGTGATGTACAATTACGAATGACATTATAATCGATTATTAGTAGTTTCAAGAATTGATAATAAATTATTAATTTGAACTTATAATATTTTCTTAAGTTTTCGCGACCAGTACCTATACATAATGAAACTACGTTTTAAAGGTTTCAAGCGCGGTAATTTATTTGATTTTTATTATTCCGACGTTTCGACCACTTTTCTGTAGCCGTGATCGCGGAAGACAAACATGTCAAGTATCAATTAGTATTGTTAAAGTTTATTTAGATTACCGCCAACTGGTTCTTTTTAATTATTTAGTTTTAATTTAGTTTATGGTTATAATATTATCTATAAGAGAGTAATAATAATCAGATTATGTTGATGCCCGCGAGGACCCGATACCTCGGGGTCTAGTCGTATGCGACGTTCCGCAAGAAGGGATCTAGAGCTGACCCCTGTGGAACACAGCATACCATGGCTTGCCGATTCCAACCCTCATGGACGAGGTAGATGACGGCTATCTAATTCAAATACAAGTCGGCGGAGCGGAGTTAGGTCGATACCCCGAAATATCGGAGTGCCTCCATGCCAAGAAGTTGAACGCGTTGGCGATGTCTCAGGACACCGCATCAAGCGCATGATGGCCTCTACCGTGGAGGGCCCTGTACGGAAATCGAACTGGTTGTCCGCCAAATCAGACGGCCCGGTGCTGGACGAGGCGGTCGACGATGATTCGGTCAAAGAGCTTTCCGACCTCGTCCAGCAACACTATAGGCCGGTAGGCGGACGGTGAGTCCGCAGGGCGCTCCTCATTTCGCAGCAGGACCAGATTTTCTGTCTTCCAGCGTTGTGGAAAGTGGCCCTGCTTTAAGCATGCCCTGAAAAGCCTCCAGGGCGGTGACAGAACTCATGACCGCCCTGGTATGCCGTCAAGGCCGGGGGCGACGTTCTTGGCCTATAGCTGTAGCATAGCCACCCTCGGCTCTACCCGGGCCACGGTGGGCACAGGGTCTCTACCCCCTCTAAACCTATGCCCCAACCAGTAGCAGAGGAGGATGAATAATAAAAAAATCCCATAATTTGCCAGCCTACTCGGTTATTGCTCTATGTATGATAAAATATTGTTACGACCGAGGTGCGGACAAAGGCAAATTCACACCTGCGTCTGTAGAAACACATTTTATTACTTTTTCGACATTTTGACTTCTTTTGTTTGCTTAAGTGTTTAAAATTTGTGATTGGAAAAACAGCCGATTGTTTATTGCAATCTTTTATGGTAGTCATTAGCAAGGTGCGATTCTAGGAAATTCAGTTCACGTGGTCGAACAGCAATATTGTATTTGTACAGTAAAGCAATGCCCCAAGGGAGGGACGGACTAGCGATAGCCACAAGCGAAGAAAGACGTTAGTGACGGACTTTGCGCGTGTGGTTAAATGGTGTGTATGTTTGGACTGGTTGTGTCCAGTTATATTTGTACCTGTGTTATACGTGTTTGTATAGTTTTAATAAATTCTATAATAAATTCAACTGCATTTTAATTCGACTCCTGCAACTCGTAACAATATTATGACGGTGTAATTGCGACGTTACAACAATACCAGTGTACGCGCTGCTCTAAAACACATGTCAACACTATGGCAGCAGAGAGAGGGCGCGCGGGGAAGCGCGGGCGGCAAGCGGGCGGTGTCAGCTGTCCGCCATCTTATGTATTCACGGCTTCACTTCGCGACTGCTCTCGAACAAGCACTTACTTAACTCTAATTTCTAATATCATTTTTCAAGGCATTAACCTAAACTCAAATGTATAAATTGTATAAATGATACAAATATATTAAGTGTGAAAGTTTGTTGTCTACTTATTTACAACAAAATTGGCGACCGTGACAGGACAACTTAAATAACAAATACAAAGGAATATACAAGGGAGCGTTGTCGCACGCCATTCTTGCTACGTGCCAGCCATCACCAGAGGGAAACGGAGCCCTAGGACGGCTATAACTGCTTCGGGAGCCTGCTTCAAGACATCGTGTCATCAGGTCTAGCCCAAGGAGAGTGAGCCCTATTTCCTTTCCATTTCCATTAATAAGCCTCTATCTGTGTGACGGCCAATGTGCGCATTCTAAAAGCAAATGGCCGAAGCTTGAACCAAGTTTTTTTTTACGAGTTTTGTGTTTGTTTGTTTTTTCAATTTAAACCAAAAGGACAATAACTAACGCGGATAATAACGCATAATAAGAATTGCAATAGCGTACAAGTTTGTTTTCTTACCTATTAAACACGTAATTGCTACGTTTTAACATTCAAACATTTATAATAATTATGTTCATTTATTTTGTTTCATTTTATGTTCTTTTGTTTATAAAAGATAATTTCTCAATAGCTTGTGGATTGGGGTTGCATAATAAATAAGTTTGCGCATCTCTGGGTATTATTTTCAGGCAAATTCGTCGCTTTATATAAAACTCTAGTTCAATTCGAATTTGCCGAACGTATTTCAGCCAAAGCTGCCAACGCGCACCGCACCGCTGTCAGGCGTGAACCCGGGTCAAGGTCAAGGCCATCGCCTGCGCGTAAGCTGCCTGTTCTGCGAGTGTTTCACTGAGCATCTCGCCGTGCAGCCATCAGCTGTGTCACGACTGGACCTGAAGCATATCTACTAATGGGTTTAATGCAAATTTTACTTTGATATTTCATTGTTTACTGATATTGTTTAATTAATTGTTTAAAAATGAGTGAATCTGAGCATAAATCAGAGCTGACCAGCTTAATTAGGCAGCGTGGTATAATTAAAGGAAGACTAACTAAATTTGCAGACTATGTGAATACTTTAGAATGTTTAAAGGAAATTCCCTCTGTAAAATTTCAAGAATTAAAATTAAGATTGGACAAAATTCAGTCTGTAATGGATGAATATGATAGCATTCAAAATAAAATAGATTTATTACATACTGACATGGAGGAACAAATCAACGAAAGAGAAATTTTAGAAAATCAGTTTATGTCTTTAATATCTCGTGGTCAAGAGATTTTGGAAAAATGTCCTAAGAATAGGTCAGTCATTGATGATAATGCAAGTAGTAGCTGTAGTCATCCAAACCAGCAAATAAATGATATTAAGCTACCCACGATTAAATTACCTACGTTTGATGGCAATCACTTAAATTGGTTAGAGTTTAAAGATACATTTAGTTCAGTTATAGATAGCAACTCAAGAATTCCAGAGATAAATAAATTTCACTATTTGCGGTCTGCTTTACTAGGTAGTGCGGCTGTAGTCATAAAATCTATAGAATTTAGTGCAAAGAACTACAAGATAGCTTGGGATTTATTACTACAAAGATTTGACAATAAGAATATTTTAATTAACAATCATTTAAAGGCGTTGTTTAATATAGAGTCATTACAAAGAGAGTCGTATAAGTCATTAAGATTTTTAATTGACCATGTTTCAAAACATTTGCGTGCCTTAGACACTCTGGGTCAACCTACAAATATGTGGGATGTGCTTATAATATTTACAGTATCATCTAAATTAGACATGCACACCAGTAGAAAGTGGGAAGAGTATAAAGGTAACTTAATCGAACTTCCTACTCTTAGTGAATTCTTTGCCTTTCTCCGCAGTAGAGCTGATGTATTAGAAACAGCATATTTTAACAATAATAATAATCGTTCAGATAAGCAAATTGATAAATCTAAAGTACAAACATATTCTAAAAGCTTTATCGTATCCCAAAATAAAGAGGAATATAGGATCTGTTGTAAATTATGTAAAGAAGATCACCCCTTGCATCAGTGCTCTCAGTTTAAAAATTTAAGTGTCAATGATCGTATAAGTGAGATTACAAAGTTAAAATTATGTAAAAATTGTTTTCGTAGTGGCCATACAACCTATCAGTGTCAAATGAGAGCTGTGTGTCGCACATGTAGGAAGAAACATAACACACTTTTACACATGGATAGGAATGTCCCTAATACAGATGCCGATCAACCTTCTACTTCTTCCTCGCTACCTGTGTCACTATCCATCAAGTCTAGTAATCAAGTATTATTGTGCACCGCTTTAGTGAAGGTTATAGTTAATAATAAGGTATTTTCAGCGCGTGTACTGATGGATACAGGTAGCCAGTCATCATTTATAACGGAGACTCTCAAAAGGAAGATAGGGTTATATAACAACGCTGGTAGACCAGTAAATGTATGTGGGATAAATAATATAGCATGCAGTATAAAGGAAAGTTGCGATATCATAATCAAGTCAAATTGTAACATGTTTAAAATTAATGTTAGATGTTTAGTTGTTCCGAAAATAACAGGTATGTTACCTAATAGTAAAATTGAAACTGCAGACTTAAATTTACCTTCAAATGTCACGTTAGCGGATCCTTTTTTCTTTTCTCCGTCAGAGGTAGATATACTCTTAGGAGCAGACGTATATTGGGATATAGTGCAGTCCAATGTAATTAAATTAGGTAGTAACAAACTAGTGTTACAAGAGTCACAATTTGGTTGGCTTATAGGTGGTCCGATGAGTGCCTGTAATGCTAAATCCTCAGCTAAGGTTTATTGTAACTTCACTCAAGAAATTAAGGATTCGTTAGAGAAATTTTGGCAGATTGATGATTTACCTACATCGGTTAAAACTTATTCTATAGAAGAACAAATGTGTGAAGATCATTTTGTAAAAAATGTAACAAGATTAACAAACGGTAGATTTTCAGTTGCAATACCATTTAAGGATTCATCACCAGAAAAGAAACTTGGTGATTCGTATTATATTGCTAAAAAATGTTTTGAAAATTTAGAAAAAAGGTTTATGAAGTCTCCGGACTTAGAAAATAATTATAAAGAGTTTATACATGAATATGCCAATTTAGGCCACTTAACTAAAATAAGTAAACCTGAGTTTGGTTATTACTTGCCACATCACCCAGTAATTCGTGAAAAAAGTGAAACTACAAAATTACGTGTAGTCTTTAATGCTTCTTCAAAAACTAGTTCTGGCATGTCACTCAATGATTTACAAATGATTGGGCCTGTCATACAGAGTGATCTTATCTCTATTTTAATTCGCTTTCGTAAGCATAAATACGTTCTCACCGGAGACATAGAGAAAATGTACAGGCAGGTAGAAGTTAATGAACAGCAGCGCCATCTACAGCTCATTTTATGGCGTGATGATAAGTCTCAACCAATAGATGTTTTACAACTTAATACTGTAACATATGGCACGGCATCCGCGCCTTTCTTAAGTACTAGATGTCTTTTACAATTAGCTAATGAGTGCACAGATAAATCTATTGCTAAAATTATAAAAAAAGACTTTTATGTGGATGATTTAAATACAGGTTCAGAAAGTATTGATGGTCTAAAGCATATTTATAACAATGTAGTTAACATACTTAGTTCAGCTTGTTTACCACTCAGAAAATTTAGAACAAATTGTAAACAGTTGTTTAATAATAATAACAATTCTGTAGACCACATGGAATTTAGTAAAGAGTCAACCGTATTAGGTCTTAATTGGTCTCCAATAGCAGATACTTTGCAATTTTCAACAAATTTAGAAACATTAACTCACATTACAAAAAGATTAGTAATATCTACTATTTCTAAAGTGTTTGATCCTCTAGGCTTATTAAGCCCCTGCACAGTAGTTGGTAAAATTTTATTACAAAAATTATGGTCTTCCAAGTTAGATTGGGATGACCCAGTGCCTAAAGACTTGAGTAAAGATTGGTTTAATTTCTTAAAGGAGTTTTCTAATTTATCCGAGATACGTGCACCACGGCGCGTTCTATGTGATGCTCCTATTGATATAGAGCTTCATTGTTTTGTGGATGCGTCTCAACAAGCCTACGGGGCTTGTGTTTATTTAAGATCGATAAATACAGACAAAAATGTTACAGTTAGATTATTATGTGCTAAAACACGTGTGGCACCAATGAATCCGACTACTATACCACGACTAGAATTATGTGGTGCCTTGTTAGGGGCTCGTTTATGCTTTAAAGTCTTAGAATCATTGGAATGTAACATAAGTCGCAAATTCATGTGGACTGATTCTACTGTAGTACTAGGTTGGATGAAAACTCCACCGAGAGATCTCAAGGTATTTGTTAGTAACAGAGTAAATGAAATAAATCAATTCATTAAAGATTTCATATTTTGTCATGTGCCTTCAGCTGAAAATCCAGCTGACATGGCTAGCAGAGGTTCGAATCCAAAACAATTACAATCTTCTTTCCTGTGGTGGGAAGGGCCTTCGTTCCTCACCAAAGACCCACTGTCGTGGCCTACACAATCTCATATTGATATAACTCAAACACTACCAGAAATAAAATCACACATTAAATGTCATATTTCATCAAGAGAAAGGAATATTGAATTTGAGAGGTATTCTACTTTAAACAGAATTAAAAGAATATATGCCTATGTATTAAGATTTATATATAACTGCAGAAACACGAATAAAGCCAAAGGGCAATTAGATATTAAGGAACTAGATAAGTCAATGTTATTGTTAGTGAAATTTAGTCAATTAGAAAGCTACTCTGACGAAATAAAATTAATTCAAGATAATAAAACTTTACATAAAAGGTCCAGGTTACTGCCACTCAATCCATTTTTAGATACTGACAATATTTTGCGAGTAGGAGGACGACTTGAAAATTCAGAATTTGTCTTTGATAAAAAGCATCCTATTATTTTAGATGCAAAACATCATTTTACCAAATTAATAACAAGAAATGAACATGAACATCTATTTCATGCTGGTCCTCAACATCTTCTGGCTTCACTACGAGAACGGTTTTGGCCAATAGGTGGCAGAAATTTGGCACGAAGTATAACAAGGCAATGTGTTGTTTGTATTCGCATGAAAGGGAAAACATTACAACCTATAATGGGTAACTTACCTGTAGATAGAAGTAAGTCTTTATTTCCATTTTATTCCTGCGGAGTTGATTTTGCCGGAGCCTTTATGATCTCCAGTCGTAAGGGCAGGGGCAGCCGCACTTCAAAGTGCTATTTATGTTTATTTGTATGCCTATCAACCAAGGCCATCCACCTAGAATTAGTCAGCGATTTAAGCTCAGATGCATTTATTTCAAGTCTACGTAGGTTCGTCTCCAGACGGGGAAAACCTCAAATAATTTACTGTGACAATGGCACCAATTTCAGAGGTGCATGCAATGAAATGTACAAAGTACTTAGGTCCAGTCGTGATCCTATTAACAACTTTGCCAATAATGAGGGCATTCAGTTTAAATTTAGTCCTGCATATTGTCCTCACTACGGAGGAATTTGGGAAGCAGGGGTTAAATCCGCTAAATACCACCTTAGACGTATTGCTGGTAATGCTTCACTAACTTTTGAAGAGCTAACAACACTTTTCACACAGATAGAAGCCATCCTCAACTCTCGTCCGCTCACTCCTCTCTCGTCTGACCCAACTGACCCTACTCCGTTAACTCCAGGCCACTTCCTAATTGGGCGGCCACTAACTTCAGTGCCGTCTCTGCCTGTCACAACCAAGTACCCAAATAGATACGAACGCATTGAACAATTAAGACAACACTTTTGGGAAAGATGGCGCCGGGAGTTTGTAGCAGAGCTTCAGCAGCGCACAAAATGGAAGACTCGTCAGCAGGAACTCCGTGTGGGAGACCTCGTTATCCTAAAAGACGAACAACTTCCTCCACTTCAATGGCGTCTCGCTCGCGTAAACTGTTTGTATCCTGGACCTGATGGTGTAAGCAGAGTCGCTGATGTCCTCACCAATCGAGGCATCATACGAAGAGCCATCAATAAGATGTGCATAATACCCGCCACGGACGCTGTAGAAAAAGCGAAGACTGCATAACTTGAAAGCACGGCTTTCAACGCCGGGAGCATGTACGCGCTGCTCTAAAACACATGTCAACACTATGGCAGCAGAGAGAGGGCGCGCGGGGAAGCGCGGGCGGCAAGCGGGCGGTGTCAGCTGTCCGCCATCTTATGTATTCACGGCTTCACTTCGCGACTGCTCTCGAACAAGCACTTACTTAACTCTAATTTCTAATATCATTTTTCAAGGCATTAACCTAAACTCAAATGTATAAATTGTATAAATGATACAAATATATTAAGTGTGAAAGTTTGTTGTCTACTTATTTACAACAACCAGTACACGTCTCTCACTCGCTATTAATAGGATATCTTTAATCGAATAATTTCATAATCGATTACTTATAATTCAAAATACATAACTAAGTAATTCAGTGTTGGATTTGACCTGCAGTAGGACGATTGTTTTGCTGAAAACTTGTAATATTATCGAAAAGAAATGCTGAAAAACCCATTGTATATATACGGGCCTAAAAATGTGCCTGTTCCGTCAGATTTGAATTTAGGCTCGTACATTTTGGACTCAATGTGGAAGCATAGCGACAATGTTGCTTTGGTAAGTGTATTTAATTTGTTCTATTGGAATGTTACCTATTACTCGTAATTCCAACTTCATATCCCAGAGTGTTCCTTTATCCTATTCTTCGGGATAATAAATAGGTTATAGAACCTAAGAAATGAATGAAAATGAAGAAATGATGACCATAGGGTCATCATCAAGTGGGCCATCTGCCTGTCTGCTGAACTCAAGCAATAAAAATAAAATAAAATAAAGGATTCTGATAAAAAATTCACGCAGACGAAGTCACGGGCACAGCTAGTAATACTTTAAAATGCGTACAGCGTGGCAAAAAAAGTTCAGATCTGTTTATAACAAATAGAAAGAAAGAAATAGGTAATTTATTTGCTAGGAAAGCGATACAATGATACAGAAATATTTATACATACATATTTTTATGATAACATTATATATATTTTACACCGCATTTCCAACAAATGAGGTCGGCAACTCAGCTTCATGTTGTGTTGGAGTTTCCTCTAGCACAGCGCTGATTTTCAGTACCGACCCCGCCTCATTTATTTTAAAAATATTTGTCCCATCACCACAGTAAATAAAAGGTGTACCATAACTATACCCCACGCCCGATGGCCCACTTCCCCCTATCCCTATACAATCTTCCCTATTTCACCCCGCTATCGCATCACCCTATTCCAGTCCTATATCCATTCCTCATGACTGGTTCCTCTGTCTCATGAAACTAAATGTGGCGAAGACCGATTACTTGGCCTGCAACACTACAGATCCCACATCCGTGCGCATAGGCGAAGATACGAAGTACTTGGGATCTGTGTTTAGTGCGGCCGGGGATATCGACCACGACGTGAAGGCCCGTATCTCAGCAGGTTAGGCCAAGTGGCGTAAGGTGACAGGTGTCATTTGTGAATCCAAAATGGCGGTTAAGTTAAAAGGACAGTTCTATAAATCCATCATTAGAGCTGTCCTTTTGTATGGCAGTGAAGCGTGGCCAACTTGAGCGCCACAAGCAGTTCTTGCTTGTGTCGCTCAAGTCGCGTGCGAACTGCGAAGATGAATATGTTGCAATTTATATATGGAGCCACGCAAAAAGACTGCGTCAGGAAATGTCGCATCCACGGCAGTATTCATGTCCGTGACACAGCAGACAAAATTCAAGATAGTCGCTTACACTGATACGGCCACCTTTTTCGGAGACTGGCTAATTATGTGGGAAACAAAAGTCTAGCCATGCGAGGTCCCGGTGGACGGGGAAAACCCAAGAAATGCTGGCTTGACGTTGTGAAGGATGACATGCGTACCAATGGTTTCAAAACGGGGGTTGCTGAAGACCGCACGAAGTGGAGTCGAAAAAGTAAGAAAGCTGGGCGTCGGAGTGAACGTGCCGAACGCGAGCGCCCGGATGCTGATCCCTCTGTCTTGTCTTCCTATCCTATCCTCTTTATCCTATCCTAAAGGCTGGTACCACGTTCGCTCCGCCATTGGTGTTGCAAATGCCTATAAGCGACGATAACCACTTTCCATGAGATGAGTCGTCCGCCAGTTTACTAGCTTCGCAATAAAAAAAGTTAAAATTTGAATTCAATAGATAGAACACCTGGAAAATGGTCTGCCCTAGTGAAGACATTCCCACGATCATGAATTCGCAACGATGCTGGGATGAACCGATATGTAGAGTATTAAACACAGAAGTTTTAAATTCAACTAACTCTACAGGACGTGTCCGCATCCTTGACGTTTCTCGCAAAGAGTCTGGTTTTTGGCTCCAAGCTATCCCCTCCCCAAACATAGACCTTAATGGATAATAATTCCTTTTCTTTGGCTATAAATCTGCGTTTAGGTTCTCGCATATGTGCACCACACACATGTGTCTGTGGAATAGAGGTAATCGACCCTGGATACTACGGTCTTTCTTGCCGCCGCAGTGCCGGCAGATAGTCACGCTACGCCGCCCTGAATGATGTCTTACGGAGGGCGCTTGCCACCGCCAACGTGCCGGCTCTATTGGAACCGAACGGTATTGCACGTGATGATGGTAGGCGCCTGACGGAATGACTCTAATTCCCTGACAGCGTGGCAAGCCTTTGGTGTGGGATGCGACTTGCGTAGACACGTTGGCCGCATCCCATTTACCAAACACGTCTAGATCGGCCGGTTCGCCAGCGGAAACAGCGGAATCACTCAAGCGGCGCAAATATGCAACCCTCAGTGAGAGTTATATGTTTGTGCCGTTTGCTGTCGAGACGCTTGGACCGTGGGGTCCTGAGGCCATGAGCCTCTACCAAAATTTATCGAAACGACTTATTGACTCTTCAGGTGATCAGAAGGCTGGTGCCTACCTCGGCCAACGGATCAGTATGGCGATCCAGCGAAGAAACGTAACCAGCCTTCTGGGCACCTTACCCATAGAAGACGGTGATCTGGGCTCAGTATTCTACTTATAGTCTTGAGGGACTATGGGTAGAATACAATACAAATAAGTTAAGTTTTCTTACATTGTATTCATGTATGTAATTTTATTTCTAATCTAATTGTAAGTCACTAAATAAACTATGTATCAAGAATAGATAGATGGTGGTACCGATGAAGCTATAACCTACAAAGAGATAGCTCAGCAATCGATGAATTTCGCCGTCTCACTCACACGTATGGGGGTGAAAAAGGATGATGTTGTTGCAATCTTTTCTGAAAATAGAAAAGAGTTTTGGGGTGCCGTTATAGGAGCGGCGTGCGCAGGAGCTGTTTTGACTACAATCAACACTGCGTACGTTGGAGGTAAGTTGTTAGCTTAAATTGACTATGGGATTAATCGAGACCTATCTCGCTTGATTGTTGATGGTTGAATTTTTTTTCAATGTTAGATAGCCAGTTGTACAAACCGCTTCCTTTTTTATTAGTAGTTTTAATATTAATTAGCATTTTAATAGTTTAATTTCATTCGTCTTTGCTAAATTAGCGACAGTTTTCGTTCGCGTTAGATTAGTATTTTTTTTGTCGCGCGAGCCAGTGAGGGTAGAAATTGCGGCGAGAGTCACTTGCTGCGCTCGTCGTGTACGGACATAGTTCGAAGTCGTTCGTTGTTGAATTCACCTCACAAGAGACTCGTTTCGTATTTTGTGTAAAATATTCGCCATTGTCGCCAACCAATGCATCAGTGCTGCATCGTCGTCACAAGTGTTGTGGAACTACTCGTTTTAAACAAAATTGTGTTCACGAAGAAAGGAGTCGGCACCGACCATTGGACTCGAACCCGATCTTTGCAAGGTGAGTTGACCTACTCGTTGTAAGATTTATTCTCACTGGCCAACTTATCGTTTTTCGCATAGAATTGCAAACGATTCGCAATAATACAGTCCGCTTAGTTACAATCTCAGCATTGGAGATTGTACACCCATTTATGGTTATAAACCATCACGCTAAAAGTAATAGAAGCGGAGCATCAATGAAGAATGTTTCAAAATCGCGGGGTTTTTTAACTTACTTTTTTTTAACTATTCCACGCGAAGTCGCGGGCAGAAGCTAGTACTTATTAATGTTATTACTTTAGTTACATCTTTGAGGTCCAATACCACTGAAATTGTTGGACCTTGGAATGATACAGTACTCATTAATGCTGAAACTTTAGTTATGTCTTTGAGGTCCAATACCACTGAAATTATTGGACCTTGGAATGATACAGTACTCATTAATGCTGAAACTTTAGTTATCTCTTTGAGGTCCAATACTACTGAAATTATTGGACCTTGGAATTATACAGTAGGTACTCATTAATGCTGAAACTTTAGTTATGTCTTTGAGGTCCAATACCACTGAAATTATTGGACCTTGGAATGATACAGTACTCATTAATGCTGAATCTTTAGTTATGTCTTTGAGGTTCAATACCACTGAAATTATGGAACCTTGGAGTTTGCTTATGGAAACAACTTTTTCTAGATGAACTGAGACACGTTTTAAAAATATCCAAACCTAAATACATGATAATCTCGCCTGCAATGTATAAAACGCATGAAAAATTGTTAAGATCGATCGACTGCATAAAGAAGTTTATTGTATTTGGAAATGAAAGATATCCTATTACATTCTCGTATGACGCTTTGGCTATCGCCGATGGCAGGTAAGTGGTAGTTTGTAATCCTTAGGCTGACATCATACGGCTATCGACTAATTTAGATAAATTTCGACACTGATCATTGTTGTTCTTATGGCGTACTTTAATTTCAGGGAAATGAAAGATATAAAATACGAAAACTTCATTGCTGTGGATGTAAAAGGGCAGACAGACACATTACTTATTGTATATTCATCCGGAACCACAGGTTTGCCTAAAGGCGTGATGTTGACTCACCTCAACGTGATTCTTCAGTGTTGTATGTATGTGTGTAAACCAATTTTATATTTTTATATTAAATGTGCGCAGGAGATTTGCCGATGAGCATTCTTCCTGCCGCGTCTCGAGCTTGGCTAAGCGTATGGGCTGAGTGCCCGCTATATTCGAGCACGCAGCGGGACGGACCATGCAGCGTTCGTGTGTAACACATGGAAATGCTAGCGGGTGTCCCAAGTTGCAGGCGGCTGGCGCGGCGGCTCCAGCCGGCATGTTTGCATTGAGCGACGTGTCGTGTATAGGAACGCTGCACGCCCCACTCTGCTGCACACTCGGTTCAGGCGTGCACCGAGACCGTGGATAAACTAATTTAAATGTATCTAAACGGCAACGCGTGTCCCTAGTGCCTGCCAAGATTTGTGGTGGCTGCAGCGGGCTCTTGTGCGTTGAGCGGGGCGTCGCGTAAAGATTTAAACCAGTCTGTGCACGATGAACGCCAAGCGTGTACCGAGGCCATTCGGTTAGATGCTCTATTGCCCGCAGCCCGTCCCGCCGGTCGACCCGCCGGACTCTTTGCCACTCAGGGCGTACACTAAAAGCGAAATACTGCGCCGAAAGATTGACTAAATACGCGTAACCTATGATACATCCTCCGATTAAGCGGCGTTCGGCGTAGTGCCGAACCTTTCATCTAGCAGCTGTTTCCGTTGGAATACGCACTAAATGTATTTTGAATAGCAATGAATACTTCATGCTGCGCTTTAAGCGGCGGTTGAAACGGCAAAAAAATATAACAAGTAGCTACCAATACAAGCGCACTCCTGATAATTTTTTTCAGTGACTGATTTTAAAAACGTATTTTGTTACATTTGGAGGGCGGTTTGCAAAATGCGATTTTTTGTGTCGCATATAAGTAGTATGGTGGCTCACGCATGGCTGTTAACCGCTTTCGGATTTCATATTAATTATCGACCCCAGAGAGAATTCAATGGAGTCTTAGCTTCATTTACTGATTTGTTGTAGTCATAACTATTCAAATACGGAAATAATGAGAAGTGTATGGAGTTTTCCTACTGACGGACTTCGCTATCTTGACTATAAGCAAAAACGTCAACCGCTGTGCGTATTCGTGTCCGTTTTCACTTATTCGTAAACCGCTCGCGTTTAAACGTAGTACGTTATAAGCCTTTTTAAAAGATTCTATAATGGTTTCCTATACTTTTCTGTTACTAAAATGGCTAAAGAAGCCCAAAATTTACTCTTTAAAAGTTACCAATTACTTGCAGGCCATCTGCACATGATCCATTGGAGATAACCATCACAATCACACCATGGTACCATGTTATGGGTTTGGTTGGACTATTATCTAGTCTCGCTTTAGGAAGAACTGGAATATATTTTGCAAAGTTTGATCTAGAATTGTATTTGAGGACAATTGAAAAATATAAGGTAATATTTCTTCTTTTTTTTCTTGAGGGATATATGAAAACATATCCAGAGTTCCAATGGCCCAGTTTTTCTTCTTCCTATCCCTATTCCATATTTTAAATCCATATCCTATCCCTTCTATCTCAATCCTCTTGTATGATACCTCTATTTCATCCACTTTTTATTATGTTTGTTGACGCCGGGAGTATGTCTGTTCTTGCGACACCATACTCGGGGCTGGGAGGCTTTAAACCGAGGGCTTTGTGGGACTCTTGAACGGCTGTATTTCCACTGGGGACTGGGGGATGTCAACCGTCAAACTACCCACTAAACCCTCTCCTATGCGCTTTTACGGGTCGCCACAGGAACTAGTTCTGAGACACTACATCTGTGACGACCCCATGCTTGGCTTCTCCTGAGGGGAAGGATACACTCTTCACCAATAGGGGGGAAGTACGCGGGCTGTCTATTTCATCCCCCTGTCCCACCTAAAACCCTTGGCGTTGCTAACATCTAACACCTAAAGAATACTTAAATAACAAAACTTCATTTACATACCTGCTCGCTCTAGTCTTTTATACTATTTTCTGTGTAACGTTTATATTTTGCATAACATGTAAGGAATCTATGGAGATTTGTCGCAGTATGAATTCTTCGTATGTCATTATTGCGACGGTAACAATTTTTTGTTTGTTTGTTACAACTCCATTCAATCTTTGAAAAGTACTTGTAATACAACTTCTATATGTATTTTTAAAAAAGTGCAGTTTTCAAAGTTGCTTAAGTACTCATTTCTCAACTTATCTATTAGAGTAAGACCATACATCCCTCTCAACATGCTTATCTCAGCTGAGTGGAGACGTTTTTGGTCTATCATGTTAGTGGCCCAACATTCGGCCCCTACAACATGACCGGTCGTATGACAGATTTATATATCTAATCTGACGTTGGAGTTACTGTAAGTCATGATAATAAGACGCAGCTTTTTATAGCTATTGTTATTCCTCGAACCAAGAGCGTTATTATTTAAATTAGGAGGCTAACAGCTAATATAATAGTAATTAAATAACAAAGTAAATAAAGCGAAGCTAATATAGCCTCCACAGACGGCAGAAAAATAGTAAAAATGTGTGACAGATAAACAAGGAAACAATAACAATAAGAAAACTACGGAGACTGAGGATAATTCATTAGAATTAGAGTAATTAGAGGAGGAATTAGAGTAAAATTTAACCAATTTTGTGCTTAATAATGCTACACTGTTAGAAAATAGGTCTAACAACAAGTCAGTGTCATCCACCTTACTTAATTTATTAAAATAATTTGCTGTTCTGATAAGAAACGTATGACGTCGGTAACCTGTGCGAGTCAGTGGTGTGTGTAGTAATTTCCTAAGGCGAACAATATAATGTAATAGTAAGGGGAACATACAAATTTAGTTCCTCAACGAAATTTGCGCGATCGTGGGATGGCGCAGTTTTAACCAAGAAACGGATATCAGCAATCTTTCTCCTAATTTTGAGAGGCAAGAGATAAAATGAAGCACAGCGTTTCATATAACTTTGCCGTGGTGTTTTAAATTTAAAATTCATATGTTTGCAGTGTATTAACTCAGCAGCTCGCAATCAGCACTCAAATGCACATATCTTCTGTTACAGACTGTTCAACTCACAGTAGTTCCACCAGTTTTAATCGCAGCGTGTAAATTTCCGAAGAAGTATGATCTAAGTTCCGTCCGATTAATATATTCTGGTGCAGCCCCACTTCATAAGGATACTATAAATGCTGTCCCGGAAAGGTATATAATAAATCTACCTTTTCCCCGCAGCTTCATTCGTGATAATATAGATCAATGGGGGTTTTATTCTTTTGGATGACGGGTACAATGACGACGTTTCGACGTATGAACGCCTGCAAGGGGTCGCTGGAGAATGATGGCCTGAAACTAAATGTGGCGAAGACTGAGTACTTGGTCTGCAACAGTACAGATCCCACATCCGTTTGCATAGGCGAAAATACGGTCGAGCTCACAGATCAGTTTAATTACTTGGGATCTGTACTTAGCGCGTCCGGGGATATCGACCATAACGTCAAGGCCCGTATCTCATCAGCTTAAGCCAAGTGGCGTGAGATGACAGGTGTCATTTGTGACCCCAAAATGCCTGTTAACAAGGTGATAACTGACAGAATGCGTTTTTAGATCATTTTCTCAACCATTTTTACAGTAGTTATACACACTTTATTGCGGTGAAAAAAATATATGTCAATCTTGATCATATTTCTGACGTAAACTTTGTACTCAGAACGCATTTACGATAAATTTTCTCGATAGAAAATAATTGCAAAGTAACCTCTAAACGAGTTATTCAATCTTGGTTATTGTTATTACTGTTAATCGTACATCGCTAAAATAAATAACAGTAACATATTATATTATAACAAATTCAATTATAGATTTTTTATTGGGTTAGTTAACTTAATTTGGAAGTAATTAATTATTTTATTAAAAATGACTGCAAAAATCCCGCCTGCCGGTCCCAATGTATGGAATTTATCATAACGCCCGAGGCTTTCGTCTAAACTGCACGCGCTGCTCTGCTCCGCGACCGCCATTGAAAAATAATTTTAAATAAACGAAGGAGCAATAATAACAAGAATTTTGAAGCGGTCGCGCTATACTTGTTTGGCGTATACGGTAGAGGTCTGGTCTAAATCACTAGCTGTGTGGGTTCGAACCCTACTAGTTTCACTTGATCTAGAAGAATTTTTTATTTTGATATGAAAGTTGATAAAATGCTCTTTTTCTCTTCCTAAATAATTGTATAAAATGCAATAAAAATACTTTTCTAAATTTTTATATTTCATTTCATCTGGACTTTTATACTATTGTCAATAAAACGTATTTAAATCAATCTTACCGGTAACATTAAAATTCGAAAGCGCCATCTATGATTCTTCATAGAAAATTACGTTGACACGTGGATAAGTAGAGTTATAAATATTACAAAACTTTCAATACTTTCTCCAATGATATTGTGGTAGAGTGAGTTGATACTAGTACACGTACGATTAGAGTTCATGGTTCGAGTGCTCTTTTCATTTTTCTGTCAAATTTTTTTATGTTTTATCTTTTATCTATTATAATTTATTTTAAAGTTCTTATCTATACAGATAAACAAATGGTTTGTTTGTAATGTCAAAATAAAAAATTGGACCAGGAGATTCCAAAAACGCAAAGTGAAGTGCCTGTTTGAAATCTCAAAATAAATTAAAAAAAAAATCGGACCAGGAGATTCCGAAAATGCTATTTATAGAATTGTTGTCAGTCTGTCTGTGTGTCTGGATGTTCCGGCTAATCTCGGACACAGCTGGATCGATTTTGACGTAATTTTAAATGGCAGATAGCTGATGTTATAAGAAGTACCTTAGGCTACGTTTTTAGGGTTCCGCGAAAAAAAATCCAAAAGCATATTTGTCTTTCTGTTTGTTATCCTTTTATGGACAGACTATTGAACCGATTTGGATGAAACTGGGTACATATTATGTTATTTTAATATCGAGGGTGGCCAAGAACTACTTTTCATCCCGAAAAATGAGATAGTTTCCAATATGAAAATATATTTGGCCGAACGGGCCTAAATGATCAAACGGCTGAATGACACAAATGGTCGAATTGACCGAAACGACTGAAATGGCTGAAATGGCCCTAATGACCGAAATGGCTGAAATGGCTGAAATTGCCCAAATGGCCGAAATAGCTGAATTGACTGAAATGGCTGAAATGGCCGAAATGGTTTAAATGGCCCAAATGACCGAAATGGCCGAAATGACTAAAATGGCCGAAATGGCCTAAAAGGCCCAAATGGCCGAAATGACCGAAATGGCCTAAATGGCCAAAATGACGGAAATGGCCCAAATGGCTGAAATAGCTGAAATGGCTGAAATGGCCGAAATGACCAAAATGGCCGAAATGACTAAAATGGCCGAAATGGCCTAAAAGGCCCAAATGGCCAAAATGACCTAAATGGCCAAAATGACGGAAATGGCCCAAATGGCTGAAATAGCTGAAATGGCTGAAATGGCCCAAATGGCTGAAATGACCGAAATGGCTGAAATGGCCCAAATGGCCGAAATGACCAAAATGGCCGAAATGGCTGAAATGGCCCAAATGGTTGAAATGGCTGAACTGACCGAAATGGCCCAAATGGCCGAAATGACCGAAATGGCCTAAATGGCCAAAATGACTGAAATGGCCCAAATGGTTGAAATGACTGAAATGGCTGAAATGGCCGAAATTACCGAAATGGCCAAAATGACTGAAATGGCCAAAATGACTGAAATGGCCTAAATGGTTGAAATGACTGAAATGGCCGAAATGACCAAAATGGCCGAAATGGCTGAAATGGCCCAAATGGTTGAAATGGCTGAACTGACCGAAATGGCCCAAATGGCCGAAATGACCGAAATGGCCTAAATGGCCAAAATGACTGAAATGGCCCAAATGGTTGAAATGACTGAAATGGCTGAAATGGCCGAAATTACCGAAATGGCCAAAATGACTGAAATGGCCTAAATGGTTGAAATGACTGAAATGGCTGCAATGACCAAAATGGAAAATCACAAAAAACCTACCCCATTTTTTGGGATAACCCATAATATTGATTACATAAATCCATTATACCGAATTTTAACTAAATCGGTTCGGTAGTTTTTCCGTAAAAGGATAACAAACAAAAAGACAAACATATTTTTATCCCGGAAACTATTCCATATTTCGGGATAAAAGCATCCTATGTTCATTCTCAGCATCGAAAATATATATCAAATGAATTTCAGCCTAATCGGTCCAGTAGTTTTTCCGTGAAAACGGAACAAACAGACAGACAGTTACTTTCGCATTTATAATATCAATAGGGATATTATGAATTCATTGTTGTTCCATAATACAATGAAATGTTTTTCATAACATTTACATCTAAAAACTAATATCATTAGAATAAAGTTTAACTGTATCAAAATTAGTTACAAAAGAGAAAAAAAACCACCCGTGTGCGGCGGGATCGAGTCTTCAACCTCCTCACTACCTTAGTATAAGAAAACCACTAGGCCAAACATATTTAGTACCTCGTGTCGAATTTTCAATACGTATTATCCGCGTGAACTTCTCTCACTTTATCATGTTTTGTCTCGCTTCCTCTTGTTTTCAGCCGCATGAATAGTGTGATATCGGTGCTGTGCAATGTTCGTTAGCTACGTATACACCTATTTATGTTACGTAGCCTATGTTCGGTGATATACAATATTTTACCACACGCACGCACGCCTTAAATTGGCGCTGTCCCATCGAAGTAAACATTGGTTGCGCGGGGGTAAATTATGTGAAACACCGATTTGAATTAGTAGTATACAGGCTCTTAACCTAAAAGGGCCGGTCTATAAATCCATCATTATATCTGTCCTTTTGTACGGCAGTGAAGCGTGGCCTATACTTGAGAGATATAAGCAAGAACTGCGTGTCACGGAGATGAATATGCTGCGATGGTAGTGTGGAGTCACGCGGGAAGATTGCGTTTAGAAATCCCGCATCCGCGGCAGTCTAAATGTCCGTGAAATAGCAGAAATACTGCAAGTCAGTCGCTTACGCTGATACGGCCACGTTTTGCGGAGACCGGCTAATTATGTAGGGAACAAATGTCTAGCCATGCCGCCTCCGCCAGGTCCCGGTCGAAGGGAAAGGCCCAAGAAACACTGATTTCACTTTGTGAAGAATGACACGCGTACCGATGGTCTCAAAACGAAGGATACTGAAGACCACTCGAAGTGGAGATGGAAAAAGTAGGATAGTGGACCCTGTGCGTGAGAACGTTTGCTCGGAACGCAACCGGCATTTAACATTGAGACAATGATGATGTCATGACGATGTTTTTGTTAGTGAATTGGCTTGATTCCAGATTTCCAAACGTCCAAGCAGTATTACAAGGGTATGGATCGTCAGAAGCAACTTGCGCGCTTACGAGATTCAGCTATGATAACCATAGTCTGTGTAAGACTGGTAGCGTTGGTAAAGTAGTCCCTGGAGCTATTGTTAAGGTGATATAATATATTTGTTTTTATTGCTAGAGTACAGATGACCCACCTGATGTAAGGTGGTTATCGTCGGCTATGGACATTTGGAACACGAAAGGTGTTACCAAAGTCCTGCCAGCTCTGAAGACGGGCACTGGAACCTAGCTACTCATGCCGGAACACAACTCAAGGTTGTTATGGTAACATCTCTAAACCAAAAGTGGTGATCACCCTGCCCGGTAAACGCCAGAAATTTAAATTGGCTATGGGGGGTTTTTTCGCCACTTACGATATACCGTCCAACTCAGGAATTAGTACCTAAGTATCCTTTCTCCGTACCTGCAGGGATAACAAATAATAAAATAATAAAAATAGTTTATCTACACATCATGACAGATGAATACGAAGAATGATAAATCCATTTGCTGCGATGGTTAGATTGTCTTGGTCACTAGATTAAGATGCACAAGTACGAGCATGTAAAGAGTACTGCTCTCATTAATGGGTTGTTTTAGTGAAGTATCAATTTGAAGCACTAGAATCGATTGAGTGTAGAGCTAGAAATAATAAGGCAACGTCCAACTGGTGTCTAATTAGTGAACAACCGCCATTTAGCTGGTTTTACTATAGCTATTACTCATCTCTACTGCTAAATTTATTTATTAATACGAAAGCTGGAGTTTTTGGCGGGAACTGAAAGATGTTGTGCGGTGCAGTTTTATTTTCTAAAAATGTGTAAAGTTACTCTAAAATGAACAATAGTTGTAAGATATTGATAATTTTTGAGTAGTAATTATGTATTTTGTGAGAAATGTGAACTGTATAATCAAATGTGGCCTTTTGAGTTGTCACAATAACTCCATCGAATGGCACCAGCTGATAACCTAAAGTTCAGCTGTGCTACACATAGGCTTAAGAAAATGAAGAAACTATATTGTAAACTAAGATCTGGCTTGAAGGCCTATCTGCCAAGCCATAAACCTAAATAAATAATTAATAGGAAAGCTATATTCTTTTAGATAGTAGACATGAAAACTCGAAAACCTCTTGGACCGAATCAGCAAGGCGAAATTTGTGCCAAAGGAGATGTCCTCATGAAAGGATACGTTGGAAAACCCCGAGGTGATGACTTCGATGATGAAGGGTTCTATAAGACCGGCGATGTGGGCTATTATGATGAAGATGGACTATTTTACATCACCGATAGACTTAAAGAGCTGATCAAGTATAAAGCGTATCAGGTTAGTGGATTTCATCGAACATTTTAACCGACTTTAAAAAAGAACGAAGTTTTAATCGTCGTGTAAATATTTTTTATTAAACGGTTTTTGTATTTAGCTTGTCCAGGTTGTTGTTGTTTTTGGATCAAATTTAGTCATCGAAAATTTATTCCCTTCCTGTTGACAGATAGATCTGATATTTGGTACCTACCTTTAGTTCCAACAACAATACAATTGAATATGTTCAGTATCATTGTGAATTCAAGATGGCCGCCGGTACGAAATGACAGATTAAATATTTCCTCACAACCCCCTAATATGTGTATTAAATAATCGGGCGTAACTAGTAAAATAGTATTAAAACGTGTCCTTATTGTACTGATATACCTTCGATAATGTAACTTGCAAAAAAGTAGGAATTTTAGAATGGCATTTTAATTCGAATCCCGCAACTATACAAACACGTATAACACAGGTAGAAATATAACCGAACACAACAAATCCAAACGTAATGGTCGTAATTCAATAAAACGTGCAAAGTCCGTCACTAATAGATTCCCGAATGTACACACGTCTCGCCTTGATCGCGGTTCTCGCTCGACTGTCCCCGTTTCCCATCCGGCTGCCGTTTTATACCTCACAAATACAAATGTGCCCGTATCATAATCGATGTAATCCGCGACACCTGGCTAATGATTCGGCCGCAAGCGGCCATAAACGCATACAATAAAACAATGGGCTGTTCTCTAGGAACGTATGCCAATAAATAAGTAAACAAAAGAGGATGATCATAATAGAATTACAATTAGTTCAAATGCTGACAGGTAATAAAATGTGTTTTTACCGATATGCAGGTGGAATTTGTTTTTGTCGGAACCTAAGTTGTAACAATAGTATAACAGTATAGATGAAGGGATGCACTGAGTAGGGTGGAGGGAGAAGAACTGAATTAATTGTAAAGTGCTAATTATTATACGCTTCCAGGTGCCGCCAGCAGAACTTGAAGCGGTACTCCTCCAGCATGAGGCCATCAAGGACGCTGGCGTTGTTGGAATCGAGGACAAATCAGCAGGTGAAGTGCCGTTGGCATTCATCGTGTTACAACATGGAAAGACGGCTTCTGAACAAGAAATTAAGGACTTTATTGCTGAACGGGTAAGAAAATAGAATAATTTTTATTCATTAAGATAAAATCTGCACAATAACATCATAGATAGAAAGATAGATACCCCTTTCTCTTTTCTTTACCTTCTCCCAATTTTTTGCAATTGACAAAAAATCTTTTCTTTTTATACTCTTCTATTCTGACATACGTCATCTGCACACATCATCATATCATCCTTCACACAATCCATCCAGAGAGAGATAACACTTTATTGCTCAGCAAATAAACAATTATAAAAATGGACGATTATAATATTGTCTTGACAAAAACAAGAGGCGTCTAATCAGTTATTAAGTATATGAGTTGGGCATAATTATTGAAAGGAAAGTAAGTGGTGTTTTCAGACTGAGTTCTTAAATACTGTTACAACTTAGGCCCCGACAAAGACAAATTCCACGTACAGATCTGTAAAAGCACATTTTATTACCTGTCGGCATTTGAACTAACCTAATTTAAACTAGTATTAACTGAATCTTTGGAGTTACTAGTGTTTCCCGTTGCATCGTCTACTTATATAATAACTACCAAAATTAATGCTGTGTTTACAGCTCTTGAGGCCTGCTCGATCTGAAGTTTTTAAAGATATTTCTTCCACCAAAATTATTATACAATAAAGTAGAATGCCAGTCCAATTCAAACAAGTCAAATTAACGTAGAACATGTTTAGAAACGCCCTGACTAGGCGGAGGACTCAGGTGGAATGCTCCTCTGTCTCGTTTATTATTGTTGGAAGTTTGTATATATTTTTTGTACATTTCGTTTTTTGACTTGACTTTATGTTGTTGGTCCGAAGACCTCATAACTTTACCGGGGTCTTTGGGGCGAGCGCCTTCGCCAGGCGAAGGCGCTCGAGCCCGGGGGCAACTTGCTTGAGGGAGCTCCCTAGGGAGTTTTACCTCGGCTGGACTGTTGCCATGAGAGGGGGATGAATCTGATGATGCCCGCCAATGGGCGACACAATGAACTAATTGAGAACGGGCGTCGGGTAATATAAAGCCCGAGAAGAAGGATCCCGGCGGAGCGGGATCGGCGGTTCGCGGCGGCCTACGCTATCTTACTGCCGTTTCGCGACGTGTTATGGCTGGGAAAGAAGAAACGGCGAAAGAAACTTCCCAGTACATGTACATTTCGGGAAACGTTTGCGACCTTAATTATTGTACAGCGCCATCTACTGGCTTGTAAATGTTCCACTACACATGTGTCACCTAATAAAGGCATACGAACTTCTTATATTTAATACTTAGGGCCAATTTTGCAATCATATCAAATAAAACAGTAGAGTTGTTTCCCTTTTAAATTCAGTCAAGTAATAATTTATTCAATGGATAACCTTATCTGGTGATTGAAAAATCGACCCTTAAATGAATAAATTCAATGGCAATAAATAATGTCTGTTGCAGTTATCGAACCCAAAACATTTACGTGGCGGAGTCAGGTTCCTGGAGCAGATACCCAAGAACCCAAGTGGAAAAATACTTCGGAAAGACTTGAAAAAATTGGCCGCAACTGGAAGGAGCAAACTTTGAAGATTGTTTATCTACATTTTTTTTTCTCTACATATCTAAGTTTTGTAGTTTCAATGTCTTTGTTATCCCATTATGTAGATGACTATATTCCAATAAACTGTAAAATTATTAAATACTAGGATATGCCCGCGGCTCCGTCCACGCTTGACTTGAAATTTCTGTAGGATTTCCTGGACAAAGTATTGTAACATTTAAAAAAATATTAACTAATTTTGTCGTGATCCATTTTTTTGCGACTGGCCACTTTAAAACTCTCCCAAGAAAATTCTCTTAGGATTCTCGGAGTGTAAAGTACCGCAGATTTTAAGTCCGAAAATTTACTATCTATCAGTGAAAACCGCATTGAAATCAGTCCAGTAGTTTTTAAGTTTTTACGTTGAATCCGAACAAACAGACTAATACAAAAATATAATAAACAAAAGACTACATTTTTTCAAGTTTTATAATATTAATAAGATATGCCCGTGACTTCGTCCACGCTTGACTTGAAATTTCCTTGAGATTCCCGGGACACAGTATTGTAACATTTAAAAAAATATTAATTTATATATTTTTTATTTATTATCACTTTATGGTAGAATGTACTGTTCATCTACAATGGGGATTGTTCACTTTTTTTCAATCTGGCTATTTGAAAAACCATTTCGAGGAATAGTGTCCCTAATCATTTCTGTGTAGTTAAAATTCCAAAAAACGTACGATCTTCTTGTATTTTGTAAGAAATGCGTTTGACCTTTATTTGACCTTACTAAATCCAATCAGGTGGGCCGTCTGCCTGTTTGCCTGCTTCAGGTGCAAAAAAAATTCTAGCTGTACATTATTTGATTTAAGTTATGTAACATGGATTTTCCCTAAAGACCACTTTAAAAATTTTTACGATAACTATAGAAAATAATAATGATTCAACACGAAAAATTATAAGCCTAGCGACAAAATACACTAAAATGATCACGATACGTAATGAGTAATGACAGTGACATTTAAATAAGTAGCACAGATTACTACGATTAGATATAGATAAAACTTGCTTTTATTATTTTTGTTTTCTAGGCAAAGAAATCAATGTAAACTTGTGCCTTATGACGTCATCGGAGAAATAACTTTAAAATCGAATTATAAAAAAACTAACGCTTATAATACAATAATATTCAAATTAGTATCTTAAAATACCCTATTTTACGTAATAAAAATATAAAATCAGAGGGTAATTTTTTGTGAACAATCCCCATTGTATAACATCTGTATAAACTACATTCTTGCAAATAAATATATTGATTGATTGATTGAGTGAGTCATATAGCGCATTAATTTATTGAGTGCAATATAAGTAAAATTATTTTTCTTTTCTCATATTCTGAAAGTACGCTTGGAGTTGCCTACTCACAGGGATGAAAACAGCACTTATCGTCCCTGAAAAACAATTCCCTGAAAACTCATACGACTCATGTCCCAACTTTTTATATAGCCTAAAATTGTGACATCAATTTTAATAAAATAATATCAACAATTTTGTAATATCATTTTATAGTTATAAATTACCCTTCACTAAATTAATATTTAATTTACATGAAAAGTTAAATGTTTTCTATCGTCAGTGACAAAAAAATACTGGCTGGTAGAATGCCACATTAAAAAAATGTACTTGACGTTTCATATGTGACAAACGTGATGACGTTTCAGAGTTTTTGGCGGGAACTGGAAGGGGACTTGTACTGTGCAGATTTATTTTCTAAAAATGTGTAAAATTACTCTAAAATGAACAATAGTTGTAGGATATTGTTAGTTTTTGAGTAGCAATTATGTGTTTTTGTGAGAAATGTGAACTGTATAGTCAAATGTGGCCTTTCGAGTTTTCACAAGAACTCCGTTGAATGGCGACGGTTGTAACCTACAATACAACTGCGCTACTATACGAAGACTTATACATCAGAATTGGATGTATGGACTAAGATTCCTTTGCCTGCCTTTGTTGCGAATTTTAGTACTACTACTGATGACGTTTCATCAGATTTAGATATGGATTTAACGCCTGATATTATTAGAGAAGTAGTTGTCAGTTTTTGTTTACTTTCCTCATATACGAAATGAAAACAAGAATGTTAACCTCCGGCGAAAGGCCTATTTAGCCACTCGAATTATTAGCGCCCCCGCTACGCTTATGCACTAAGCACTATAACTAAGCTAATGCACCATTTCGTGCCCAAATAGTTCATCGCAGCTGAGATGAGAATGTTGAGATGGATGTGTGGGTGTTACAAGAGTGGATAAGGTGAGAAATGAGAGATACTTACGGGTATCTCTGAAAGTTCCACCCGTCACTGAAAAATTGAGAGGAAGAAGACTAAGTTCCACTTTATTGTACACCATTACAGAAAACTTACGAACTAGTATTATTCTAATTGTGTACAAAGGCCGGTCTTATCGCTAAAAAGCGATCTCTTCCAGACAACCCGTGGCAAGAATATTCTGATTAGGAGTGGCGATGGTGGTACACATCATTATTGTATACGATTATTTACATTTTAATAATAAATATATAACTATACTATATATACAAATATACACATAAGCTTCATTTAGTTTCTCAGGTTATGCGCCTTTAAATTTTTCATAGCAATATTACATACATCAGCGTCATTTGTTGGAAGTCGAACATAATTAAATAGGCGTCAAACTCAAGCGGGCTTTTGTTAACCGACTTCATGGAAGAGGAGGATGTATTTTTTGTGTGTTATTTAATCAATTTCTCCGTCAATTGTGAACCGATTAAAATAAATCTTTTAATCGACAGTTTATACTCCCGAATTGGTCCCATTATTACCATGTCAGGATTTGATGAGTAGATTCCAAAGAATTATAGAAACTCACGAAAATTGTTAACAAACTTCTTCACTACGTCATTGAGAGGAGATGAGCGACACTTTCGACTTCGTGTTTACCATATACGACCCCGCTAGGTCGTACTCCTCCCTAAACCTCTCGTTTGCCTCCTGCAGTATGAAGCCTTTACAGAAGAAGGCGACCGTTTATCTCTATTTTAACCTACATTTACTCTTATATACCTCAAAACTCGAGATATTGTTCGCATAATACAACAAAAAGTTACATAATGTCATTTAAATTTTCAACTCAATATCACTGATCATACGAAAAAACATAAAACAAGACACGTAAAGAGATCGGGAGTACCGGTTACAGACAGTTACTTTGGAATTATGTAAACACATTTCACCCAAGTTAAGATAAGTCCGATCATTCGAGTGCCCGCGCCTCTAGGCATCGCCGACACTTTCATTTTTCAAAACCATCTATCGGTCAAGATAATTCGGACAATTAAATGCGGATTTATAAAAAAGTTGAACTTTCCATGAGAAATCTCTTGTGATTCGATGATTCTTTAAGTGTACTGAAACTGATTTTGTTGGTAATATAAGCCAGTGTCGGAGTGAGGAATTTAATAATTAAGAATCAAAAGAAATAGCTAAGGAGTTTCTAGTCATTTATGTATTGAAAAAGTGTTCGCAACTATACAAACATTTTATTATAATTTAAGCAATTATAAACCAAACGATAAAGACCTCAAACCAGTAGTGATTTAAATTGTAGTAACAGTTAATGCACTGTATTATATATTATATAACAAATGCATGTCTGACACTTCTAACTAGCACCAATAGAACTACATAAAAGTAAATATTTATTAATTGAAAAGAAAAAAATGATTAATAAGATTCTAAGAACAATAATATTAGTAACTGTGATACAAATTCAATATTCTGTTATAAGCTGTGATAAAAATAATGATAAATTGGTCAAACATAAAAGAGTGTCCAAGGACTTAATTACTGATGATAATAACGCACTATCAGAACTTGTAATCAAAACTAAACATAATAATAAAATAATTACAGATCTTAATCAAAATAATGCTATAGTTAATCATTATGAAGATATAACCATATTAGATGACGATGGACAAATTAAGAAACTTAAATATAAGTCTGTGAATCCTAAAATACCTGTGGAACTGCAGAATATCGTGGACAGTGATTTGGTGATGAAACTTAGTAACAAAGTGAATGTTAAAAAAGGTGATGAGCAAGATGTCACTGCGATGAAGTCTAAGTTCTTCGATGATGTTGGACGTAAGTATTCACCATCTTTAATCTACGTGTGTACAGATCAGGAAGGGAAGGTTCAGGAACTGTAGATGGAAGCACATTAGCCGGTACAATGCGATTTTTTTAAATATAACATAAAAATCATATCATTTTATTCAAATATTGAGATATTTACAATAAATTTTAAACTAGTACAATAAAGGTAACTTACATTGTATTCTATCTATAATCCATTAAAACTAATTAGAAAACTGAACCTAGGTCATCAAAGCCAATGGGCAAGGTTTCCAGAAGGCTGGTTAAGTAGCCTTGCTGGATCTTATCCGTTGTCCGAGGTAGGAACTAGCCCTCCGATCACCTAAAAAGTAACTAAGTCGTTTTGATAAATCTTTGTAGAGCCTCGGGAGCCCAGGATCCAATCGTCTCAACAGCAAACGGTGCAAACATTTATAAGTTAAGTCACCGATGGTTGCAAATTTCCGCTTGAGTGATTCAACTATTACCGCTGCCGAACCGGCTGATCTAGACGTGTTTGTTAAATAGGATGCAGCCCACATGTCCCCGCAGATTACACCCCATACCAAAGGCTTTCCAGGGGATGTAATTAAAATTTACGAATCTAAAATGACTTACATGCTGACGTACTTTTAGATGTGAAACAAGCCTACTATATTATCGCGTTGAGAAGCATAATAAAATTTGATTTATTTAGTAATATTTTATGTTGAGTACTTTGAAAATTGATTTGAATAACATTAGGAATAATCTCAGTTATCTTTTTTTATGTTTGCGTATAGGCAAACTGGCAGACGGGTCCACTTGATGGCCTTATATACCTTTGGAGTATTTTGGAAGATGTATTTAAATTTTTTAATAATAATTTCTTACAGTAGTCTGGGAATTAATATATAAGATTCTTATCTGTTTTAAACAAAAGAATTGAGTACTTTGGGAACAAGCCATTGTGAAGTCATTCCCAAACAAAACGAGTAATTTTTTTTGGCACTGACTTAGAAATTATATAAAGCAACAAGGATTAATTCTTTTGAAATCGGTTGTGTTTTTTAACTTATTAGGTACATACTTTATTGATTTCGCTGCTTAATTCTTTAGCGGCACACGGCTATGTTTATCTATCCCACGGAAACGACTTAGCCCCCGTGACTTTGTTGGCAACACCAACATAAAAATTTATTTATTTTTATGACTTGCAACATTGTAATTGCTTTTGTTTTTCCCTTCCGATCGGATTGTAGCAGAAGGCAGAAGGCGCCTTCGTATATAAGTTTTTTTTATTACAAGGTTTTTTTTATTCACCCCATAACAGTGTTTTAACTTCCACCACTACATCGACCTGGGTATCCTAGGCCCACCACATCAGCGTGCAAACAATATTTATTATATGTGCGACGAGCTCCGCACAGACTTTATCTCATTTTTAAATTTATAGTACACAGTCAACATTTTTTTATACGACAGAAGATCTTCTACATAACATAGGTATATAATACATCTTGCCAAATTTTATCTATACCTAGTAATCTTTTAAGAAATGAATTGTGCTGTACAAATGGTCATAATAATGAAATGAAAGAAAGCCTGTGATTGTTTCTAGTTTCTATTCAATATAATTTGTATAGATGGACAGTTCAGAACTAACTAACTCCGTTGGCTCAGCGACCCAAAATGTGTCTTGGCCTCCGAAATGAGAACACGCCACCTGTTCCTGTCCTGTGCGATTTCTTGCCAGTAGGCTTGAAGCTCACACAGGTCAGCCTTCACTCTGTCCCTCCACCGGTACTTGGGGCGACCAACCGGGCGTCGCCCATCCGATTGTCCCAAAGACGCCCTCTTCACGCTTCGATCCTCTCTCATCCGTTCCACGTGACCGAGCCAACGGAGGCGGTGAGATTTTATCTCTCCTAATATGTTAGGCTCGGCCATGAGGTTTTCAATTTCGACGCCGGTTCGGACCCTCCAGCTGCCATCGTCTCTCTTCGTTTGACCCAAAATCTTACGGAGAACCTTTCGTTCAACCACTAACAGATGATTCTCTGCCTAGACAGAGCAGAGCACTTGTGAAATGGAGATCGGCCATCTCAGGAAGGAAGCTACCACAGACAAAGTACATATTACAGATCTGTCAAGTTTATGGATTTGTTGCGTTCCCTTTAACACATAAATTAATATTTTATATGGGTTAAATGTTTAGAAAAATTGTTATAGAACCTCAACATATATTTTCTTTATAAATATATACATACGTCCTACATTGCCTTGATCATCACATACCCATACCACATAATGGAACAGGTTGTTCGGTAATCTTACGAAATACCTACCAATGTTGTTGGTGAAAGCTTGTATCCGGTTAACACGAGGTTTATTACTCATTTGCCTAAGTGCGTGCTCACGTACATACGCGGGCGCGAGCGTGATGTATTTCAAATCAAATCAAATCAAATTTATTTGTTCAAAATATGGTTAAACAGCTGGTATATATGTTATAATGTACACATGTTTTGCTCACATAGGAAAATAAAAATATTTATGATAAATTTTATTAAATTATATAATGTTAAATGAAACATGAAAAAAAAACTGATAAATGTCAAAAAATAATAGTGATAATAACATTCATAAGTCAAGGAACTTGATGTTATATAATCAAAGGCAAGGAGGGTAATCATTTACTAAAAAAAATATTTAAAAAAGGGTATTCATTTACAAGTAAGGAATTCGTCCACCGAGTAAAACATTATATTTAAGAGCCATTCCTTTAACTGAATTTTAAATTTATTTATCCTACACTCTTTTATGTGGATTGGAATTTTATTATATGTACCAGCGAGTATATGAGTGTACGCCGTATGGGTTGTGAGTTGTCGACTTATGTACAACTAGATTTGCTTGGGGCTTCGGTCGTCTCGCACGCGCTCTCTAGTTACATAATTCCCCTTGAGTTATAAAAAAATAAATATGTATTTTAATTTTTTGTTGGTTATGGACCGGGAAATAAGTATCACATATTATGAATAGATGAAGATTTTACGAAGTAAGCATGGTATAATTTTTGAAAATGTTAATATTTAATTAAAAATACCTGTCGATTTGATCAAAATTACCCGTGACGCCGTCTAGCAAAGGTGAAAATAACCACAAAAGCAACGCATTAATTGCTGTTTTAGCATTCACATTGCCAAGCTTGTATTTGTTAGGGAATTGCAACTGTGGCACCTATAAAACAAAATTTTGACTATTCGTTAATCCCTCGGGAACAGTACTTTTTCCCAAACGAAATGTGCTTTGCTATACTTCAGACAACATGTATGCAAAATTTTGTAACTGTCCTTGTTATAGATATTTCGTGATGCTACTTGTCTAATTAAAGCGTGACAGCGTGTTAAACAAAGTAACAAATTCTTATTCACATTTATAATATTAATTGGCTATTTGGGAGTCATAATATATGTCGTTCTTATTATTATCATTATGTTTAATTTTCATTCGTATATTAAGGTAGTTTATTTTTAGTGCCTAATTTTATTTTAATATGTACATAGATGCATTAAAGTAATATTACATATTCATAAATCTTATGAATTACGTATGTATATATCTATAAAGAAAAATATATTGGGGTTCTATAACAATTTTTCTAAACATGTAAACCATATAAAATCTAAATGTATGTCCATTTGCAATATATAAAGCTGACAAGTTTGTTTGTTTGTTTGCTTGAACGCGCTTATCTCAGGAACTACCAGTCTGATTTAAAAACCCTTTCAGTGTTAGATAGCTCATTTATCGAGGAAGGCTATAAGCTATATATATCATTACGCTAAGACCAATAGGAGCGGAGCACCAATGAGAAATGTTTCAAAATCGAGGGTTTCTTTAAACTATTCCACGCGGACGAAGTCGCGGGCAGAAGCTAGTATATTATAAACACGCATTAGGTAGAATGTCGTAATAATATTTTTGATATTTCGTAACCGCGCTCAGCAACGCGTTTACACATAAACGTGAACGAGCATTAAGAGTCGCTTGTAATGTTACTTACTACTAAATTGTGTTACGTGTTATCATGTAAGAAATTTAACAATCGCCCTGTAGAAACATGAGTCTTAAAACGTCCTATACTCTACGTAGGGTGGAACCAAAGATCATTTGACTGTCAACTGTTTTATTATTTAATAGTTATTTATGATACTAGTGCGATAAGTTGTTTTTACAAATGAGTAGGCGAATTAGTCACGAATCTCACATATACACATAGTCACACTGTCCTCTTATTTTAATGTACTCTGTGGCCTACCCCCAAATTGCTCAGTAGTAGTAGAATTCGCGACAAAGGCAGGCAAAAGAATCTTTAGTCCATACAGCCAATTCTAATGTATAAGTCTTCGTATAATAGCGTAGTTGTATTATAGGCTACAACTGACGCCATGTAACCATACAATAGTGGTCACTGAATTTTACGTAGTGGGGGGGGGGCGTAGGGGAAGGGGTAGGGGGGAGTACTTCTCCCTTTCGCAACCCCCATGTCTAGGAGACATGTATTTTTTGAGCCTTTTTTTAAATATAACTTCACCGTTTTTCACTAATGGTGTACATATTTCCTACTAGTAGTAATAAGTAGTAAATAAGTACACCACTAGAAATACACACATCATACACACTCTAGAAATAGCAAAAAAGACCAAAAAGGCCAAAATGATCACAATGGTCAAAATGACCAAAAAGGCCGGAATGACCGACATGGCCAAAATGACGGAATAGACAAAAACGACCAAAAAGGCCAAAATAGTCAAAATGACCAAAAAGGCCAAAATGACCTAAAAGGCCAAAATAACCAATATGGCCAAAATGTTACCGAAAAGGCCAAAGTGACCGACGTGGCCAAAATGAGTAAAAAGGCTAAAATAGCCAAAATGACCAAAATGGCCAAAATTACCGAAAAGGCCAAAATGAAAAGTATCCCTTGTCCACCCTCGGTATTTAATTTACATACGTACCGAATTTCAGCCAAATCGGCCCATTAGTTTTTCCGTAAAAGCATAACAAACAAAAAGACAAATATATTTTTATTCCGGAAACTATCCCATTTTTCGGGATAAAAAGTATCCTATGTTCATTCTTGGCATCGAAAATATATATATACTGAGTTTCAGCCAAATCGGTCCAGTAGTTTTTAAGTGAAAACGGAACAGACAGACAGACAGAGTTACTTTCGCATTTATAATATTAATAGGGATAATAGGGATGTCTAAAGCCGAGAAGTGCAGAAGAAAGGTAATAGTCAATGTAGAAAATATTCAAAACAGTCTATAAACACAGCCTAAAGCCCACAAGCCGAGCGAGCGAAGCGATTGTACCACGTCAGCGGTCAGCAAATGTCACAACCGATCTGTAACTATTATTTAAATAGTTACCAATGAATAAATGGGGAGCAGCCGGTTCTAGCACTCGCCGGCCGCTGCCGCGTCACGCTCGCTTCGGTCGCTCGGCTCGTGCGCTTTGGTCTGAAGACTAACCTAACCTAACCACCATTTTAGTCACTGGTCGTGACTTTCGATCACCCCTCACAACCTTAGTGGCTATTAATAATAAACTGTAAGGATATCCCTAACTCAAATAACTATTAATTAAAATCCTGTTTATCTATATGACACCCAACAATTCAGATAGAGGATTTCTCCAAAATCCAAAGTTAATCAATGCAATCGAAGTCCAGTGACAAAGCCAGTCAACTTAAAAATAATCAATATAACCAAAACAGTGCAAGTCGTCTAAAGATTCAAAACAAAACACAAAGTACATTCATATATCTAAAAGAGAAATAGAATAAAAAGGCGGCAAATAGAGTATAGCAAATTATACATCGATTGTTTTATTAAAAATAAATCGATCAAAAACATACTACTAATTCAAACTCGCAATATATAAGCAAAAAAATCAATTTTCGTATTTAAAAATAAAAAAAGTAATTACTTTGATTATGATACTTGATGAACTATATAACAAAAATAAAAACAAATATGTCTAGGCATTTTTATTGATTTAAAAAAGCCTTTGATACTGTCAGTCACTCACTACTTATTGAAAAGCTAAATAATATAGGTGTTCAGGATATAGCCCTAAATATATTCAAGTCGTATTTACAGAACATATTTCAAATAGTTAAAATTAACGAGTTTAAATGTAGTCAGCGAAAAATTAATTTTGAAATTCCCCAGGGATCAATACTAGGAAGTCTTCTTTTTTTAATATATATTAATAATATTGTCCTAAACACAAATCAAACTTTTTTATCAACAATAGTGACATAACCTTGTTTATCAAACATACTTTTGTTTTTCCCGTTATTCATTCAAAACTTGTTGGTGGACCCTAAAAACGTGTTTCCAAGCCCAAATAACAGGTCTAGTATTTATATATAAGGCGTATATATACCCCTAAACTTTATTAACTATCAATATCCTACATTTTTTTATTTAGGTTTATGGCTCGGCAGCTAGGCTTTTAAGTCAGATCTTAAATAACAATATAGTTACTTCATTTTATTAAGCCTATGTATTGCTCAGCTGAACTGTAGGTTATCAACTGAAGCCATTCAACGGAGTTCTTGTGACAACTCGAAAGAACACATTTGACTATACAGTTCACATTCCTCACAAAAAAACATAATTACTACTCAAAAACTATCAACATCCTACAACTATTGTTCATTTTGGAGCAATTTTACACATTTTAAAGAATAAAACTGCACAGCACAACATCTCCTTTTAGTTCCCGCCAAAAACTCTCAACATGTTCATTTAAATTATTTAATTTTTGTTTATAGTTAGTGTTTACTCTACTAAATACGCCGTCGTCATGGCGCGAATAGTTTCGCTGGCATATGCTGGTTCAAATTAAGCAATAAAATATTGAGTGAAACGAAACCGAGAGTGTATTGGGACGTAACACTTTGACAGCCAATTTTCCCGCCGTTTCACTTTCATTTCGCGCTCGAACGCAGGACGTACGTGAGTTTCGGCGCCACATTGAATCCATAAACAACTGCTTAACTTTTATTAGTTTAGTACGACGTGATATTGATGGAATCTTCAACAAAAAGTTTTTATTGTGCTTAATGGGGCTCAGGACTGGCCCAAATTGCAATTTTTGAATTAAGAACTGCATTAATGTTTTTTTCTTTTTCTTATGTATTTTTTAAAATCTTAATATCAAATTCATGTAATAAGCACGCGCAGTTTTAATTATTAAAAAATGTACAGTCCGGTAACAAATTAACAGTTAAAAGAAGTGTTTTACCAATATTTAACTAGAATTTTCATAAATGATTAGCTCTTACCTGCGACTTCTTACGTATTTTTGTATTGTATATAAGTAAACAATTTTAACCTATAAACTTACCACAGCTAGAGTTTAGTCTCATCATTTTTAGGGGGGGGGGGGATGGACATTATAATCGACACGTTTGTCCAAAGCGCTAAGATTTCAAAAATGAGATAATAATATAAATCCTGGTGAGGTCTTAATTTCTGCAACAGTGGTGTAGGCGGCACTTGCAGAATATTTTTTCAACCGGCCTACCCTAGCCGTATTGCCACCCCGCACCACGGGTTAATGCTTCTAATGGCCGGTTCCTATAATTTGACAAATGTATTGTCAAAATTAGAATTGTATCGGGCCGCGCACGAACACATGGTTGTAAAGTCTCTTGATTGATAATATAAACGATATATTCTCTCAACCAGTCTATTTATTGAAGATCTCGGTCAGCTCGGAGCCGCTGGCCGCCACATGGTTAGTCCTAGCGTTAAACCCTAGCTGCGTCCGGAGCGTCTGCCTCGATGCCGGAGTACGCTTTTACACTGTTTTCTATACTTGCGAGGTCTTCGGAATACCTAACTGTGAGACAATTGGTACCCATGTCATCCTCTATGACGTACGTCCACACAGCATTTCTTGAGCCTGCCCCATCAACTGAGATCTGACGGAGATGGCATTGCTAGACATTTGTTCCCCACATAACCAAACATAGCCAAATCACTGCCTATTTTCAATAAACTTGTGAAGGATTATTATGGCTCAAATAGCTCAAATTAAAGATGCAGCAGTCATTGTTATATTTTAATTGTCTTATATTTATTTATATAAGTGTATTTTATAATATTTTATTTACATATATCGTATTAGTATAATATTTTTATTTTTATTATTCATGTATGTATTTATAACATTACATATGTTATAAATACATATTTATAAGATACTGATTCGATAGTGAGAATAATGCAACATACCCCTGTTCTTATCAAATTTTTGTCCATCCAAAGGTTGTCTGGAAGAAATCGATAATAGCGATAAGGCCGCCTATTGTATTGTAAAATTTTGTTTCTGTTAACTGTATCTTTAAAACACAATAAAGCATATTCATTCATTCACTCATAACTAACTGGTTTCCGTAAATTGTGGCCAAAAATACTAACGTAGACGACATCACGTCACGTATGAAGGCTGCCGCGGACGCGAATGTTGGAGTCTTAACAGTGTCTATTCGCTTGAAATTACATATTTTAAAAACTGATAATGAATACTTGACTCTGACTAAATACACAAAACGTGCAATGCCATATTTAAAAAGAATAAAATGTATAATACCCAATTCTTAATTTAGACGGAAATGTGTATGAATGTATTTATAATGTATGAAATAGTGATGTCGAGTCGTGAAGAACAATTAGGGTCACAATTAAGAACTTTTATGAATGTAGGTTTGTCCCATCACGACATAAGATATTGTGTGAAACAGAACGTAACATAAGCGCAAGACTAGAAGTATTATTCATCTTGTCTTTTTAAATTTCGTAACTGTATTTTGTTTTGTTTAAAAATGGAATGTTGTCGGCCATTTTGCAATTTTTCAAATTGTTCTTCATAAATGGCGGATGTGTGACGGTTATTTCGAAAGACTTTTGTTTATGGTTGATCATCGGAATATTTGAATATGGTAAATTGGAGTTGTTCTTGTTAAATTTAAATGAGGCTATTAAAGTGATCCATGTAAAAATAAACTTGAATTCGATGTATGTAAAACCATGTAATATCAGTATATGGTGTGACATAGCTAGTGATTATATCGCAATAATATTCAAGTAGAAAAATTCGTAGGAATTCAGATCTACGATATATGTAATAAAATAAATGTCAAAGTAAGTAGTAATTGCCTTTATTACTCTATCATCACAAGTGGAATGTTTGGTAGCCAAGATTCATTAATTTTATATTATTTTTGGAATTTCACTACAACATCTAAGAAACAATTTCATCTCCTAAGTTAAAGTCTCTCAGATTCTCGGAAAACTTGTTAGGTACTAAAAACTTCAACCGGCTTTTATGACAAATTCTTCACAATCCAAGTAGTTCGTCTTTGGAACGCGCTACCTGTTATTATAACGTAGTGATTACTAGCTCTGTGGCAGTTATATCAGACTAGCAAAGTCATTGCCTACATTTAATTAATTTGTGAAGGAGTATATCTGTCATTAACAAGGCAAATAAATATTCAAAGCATATTCATACATTCATTCATCTTGTAGCAACATATAGATTACATAATATACCTAAATCTATTATGTAATCTGTATGATGTTATAGTGAAACTTTTTTCCAAAGGACTGATCCCAAAACGAGACGGACGGATATATTAAAAAAACAGAGTTCTTAATCTACCTTAATTCTAAATTTAAACTGTTCATTAAGTTAATCCTTGCTTAATTTTTCTGAGAGCGTCAACAATTTAGTAATTCTATAATCGTTGTAACCATTTTGATATATATTCGCCTTTATACAAATGTCATTAGCAAAGAAAGCAGACCTTGTCCATTTGAGCAAATTATAACCTGACCATTAACTTCATCATACAATTTTCTACCTTATCACATTGTGAATGAAGTTTATATGTATTCGCAAAGGTTGGCTTAGAACTGATCATGGGATTTGTCACCAAATGCTAATATTAACAATATTAAACTTTATTCTTAGAGCAATAAAGTTTAAAACTCGTTAAGAAATTTATGATCTTAGGCCTTTTTAAAATGGAACAGAATTTGTTTTGGAAAGCTGTGAGCGAAAGTCGATGCTAAACTTGTTGTGTGACTACAAGGTCTTGATATTTGCATCTTTTTATAGAGCAACTAATGTACTGTAATAATTGCATGATGGAAACTTGAGATAATTTGAATATATAGGTGCTATTAGTATTTTGATGTTGAAAAATAGTCAAAATGCAACGAATCAGCGTTGGTATCCAATGTGGAAATGCGGCCAGCATTTTGGGCAGGCTCCCCGCCGACAGCGATTTGGAGTCTTTTTTTTTTAAATTGTATTATGTCATTTTGCTAAATATAGCTTTACTTATAGTATAGTTTAGTTTATTTATTTTTAAGGTTTTATTTGTAAATATGTTTAGCTTATGATTACATTTATCAATAACGTTAGATTGTATAAATAAGATTTAAATTAAGTTTAAATTAGTCTTGTTTATTTTTTAATTTGTGAAGTGTATGCAGCCGAATTTTTTTTAAATTATAAATGCGTCTAAATGTCATATTATAATGAAAAAGCGAATAAAACATTGCTTTAAAACCGTCAATTGTAGTTTTAAATATAAATGCTCTTTTACCTTTATTTCAGTTTTGTAAGGATACACCGTAAGCGCTCAAATTTTTCTGCTTTTGTTTATATCTGATTCTTCTTTAAAGTCTTTTTTTGCATTGATGTTTGTGAAATTTATAGATCTAGCTTAATTTGAAATATACATTTACTTATTTAATATGAAAATCAAAGTTGTCTTGAAATACAGAAGTTATGAAGTCAAATTATTTCTTTATTATGGCACAGGTTCCAATTATCCTTCATATAAAACAAACAAATGGTTAGAGTGCACATTTGCCCAAAATGTACCGGTGACACAACAAAATTTTTTTGAAGAGGAACTTCTTTAGAATCGTTGTTATTTAAAATTCGATAAAAAGATAGAGCCACACTAAAAGTGATGAACATAACCCTAACGTGTAGTATATGAAATGTGGTGTCACGAAGTGTAGAATATATCCAACACATTGTTACACTTTGTTTCCTTTTTCCTGTGCGTGAACTACACACACACATTTGGTTATCATATTTGGGGTGTTAAAATTTTCCACTGAACTTCAATACTCAGATAGTAAAAGCATTTGAAAGTATCGACATCGGTCAAAAGATCCATTCTTTTGCCGTAAACATGATATAAATGGACGCAAAGCGCAAAAATAGATCATATAGATGACACTGATGTATCTATCATGTACTACTTCATATGTAATATATGTATGTACGTATGTTGGTATCACGTAGTGGTACTGCATAACACATGTTGAACGAGAGTGGCCAACACTAATGTCAAATATATAACCTCACTTTTTTTCTGTGTTTCCTAAATGTGATAAACTGTTTGTAGTATTGAACCAAATAAACAATTATATTTATTTTTTCGTTTCAAAGTCTATAATATTCCATTAAATCAAGGCTCCCAAAAACATAACTGATAATTTATAATTTTAAAAACTGAGACACCGAAATAAATAACTATAAAAACACATAGTTAAAGTACTTTCTTGGGAATATAATAGGTGTCCTCATGGCTAAAATCGTTCTCTTCTAGACAACCTAACTTAAAGTATATTCTTAGTTATTCGGTTTACATATACACAAACTTTTTCAACACATAAAAAATATATTTTAAAATGATCAAGTATCAAATATAGCTCATCGTCATACAGATTATTGTATTTTGTATTAAAATATAAGAACTACTTTAAGTAAATTTGTGATCATACATACTGTTAGTTACATGGAGAATAATTTACATATTTTTCACACACACAGACGACATAACCTACTTATGTAGGTATACATTTATTATTAGAACTCGTAACTACATAAAAGTATTCGAAATTGAAAATGTCGCTATACTTTTATTGAATACTTGATGACTTATGAACTAAAATGTATAAAATAACTTATTTCTTAAGCTATTATTATTAATATATATTATCTAAAACATCTTAAAGTCGGTGCTTAGTAATTTTCAAAATATAGTAATTTTTATTTTTTACTTTGCACCGACTTCAAGATGTTTTAGATAATATATATTAATAATAATAGCTTAAGAAATAAGTTATTTTATACATTTTAGTTTTTTCGTTTTTGAAGTCGGTTTTTTTAAACGAAGTTTTTATTTTTTATTTGTTACTTTTTAGTGTCTAGCTATGTATGGGTGGACCTACGAATGGTGCCGCGCTTCTTAAAAAATATAGGTCCCCAAGAACCGGGAACAAAAAAATGTTCGTAAAATGAAAACTACGGGGCCAAACTATGTCAAATTTTTAGGGGACCACATGGCAGCTATTTCGCGTCGAACAAAAAAGAATCACATAAATCGAATCATAAATCTCAGAGTAATCGGTGTACATATGGAACGGAGTGAAAATTATTTCCATGAAAAATGTTCATAAAATGAAAACTAGTGGGCCAAACTATGTAAAATTTTTAGGGGACCAATTGGAAGCTATTCCGCGTCGAAAAAAAAAAGAATCACGTAAATCGGATCACTCATAGCATGAAACACGATCAGCTCGAGGCTTTTTTCCGCAGGGGGAATGTGTTTGGAGACCCTCCTTGGGCTCTTCGGGGGCAGAGCCAAATGTAGCGCAGAAGCATGCATCGAGGATATGGGACTCTCAGCGAGTGAGAGAGAGATTCTCTATGCTAGCTTCAAATAGAAGCAGTCGCAAGCGATCGCCAAACTACCCACCAAACCTAAACCTGCGCCCCTATTTCAGCGCTTTTACGGGGCATCACGTGATTAGGAACAGAGTTACTGCACCCCCTCCCCCGATGGTCATCAATCAGGGGGGGTGTCCGCTTTGGAGTATCCCCATAACAGCGGCCCCCTGTGACGGTAATTATGGAAGAAGATGCGCGCAGTGACGTCTTCGACCGCCGACAGCTCAAGGCTAAACTAGCCCTTTCATGCCGATATTCTGTGAGAGCGTGTTATCACACCGATCCAGCCGGCCCTGAAAGCTGAAATCGAGATAATTCCAGCTTTGCTCTACCACATACAAATAATTACAAATTATATATAAAAAAGTAGCATTTGCCCGCGACTTTCTCCACGTGGGACAGGTAACAAAGATTTTGCTAAATATAAAACTAAAGGTAATTTTCAGCGATAATTCCCCGAAAAAACTCGGGATAGGTAATGTTACTAAAAGAATACAGGACTACAATTGTTTTACTAAAAAATTTATGGATCAGTTTAATCTCCCAAGAAAATTCCCTTAGGATTCTCGTAGTATAAAGTACCGCAGATCTTAAGTCCAAAAATTTACTATTTATCAGTGAAAACCGCATTGAAAACGGCCCAGTAGTTTTTAAGTTTTTACGTTGATTCCCGAACAAACAGACGAATACAAAAAAATGTAAGAAACTAAAGACTACATTTGTACAATTTTATGATATTACTAGGATATTCCCGCGACTTCGTGCTACGCTTGACTTGAAATTCTCGCGGCATTCTCGGGACACAAAATACCACAACATTTGAAATGTCAGGTGTCGTTTTAGTGAAAACTGTGTCAGAATAAACAAATTTTTACGCACCCGAATAAACACAAACCGCCCCCGGGAAAATTCCCACAGGATTCCCGGAGTAAAAAATATCCACACATTTTATTACATTATTGCTATCGATTAGTTAAAAAGTCACATTGGAATAATTTTTTTTATACTCTGGCCATTTTAAATAATTCCCAGGTAAATTCCCGTGGGTGCCCAGGATAAAAATTAGCGCAGAGTTTAAGTCTAAGAATTAGTTGTCGATCATCGAAAGCCGCATCGAAATCAATCCAGTAGTTTTTACGTGAAACCCGAAGAAACACAACAACAAAAAATTGCATCTTGTTCTCCGTCGTTTATATAGTCTACTAGCTGTCTCGGCAGACGTTGTCCTGCCCGCAAAAGCTTCAATCGATATGCCGACACCAGCGCCACCTACCGGGTCCAATTGTGAACCAACTCAGAAACCTTCTTTGGCTCATGCACATGCACTTTGCTAAAGATCATCACATGATCAAATGTAGTTATAGTTTACGATTCTATAAAGGACATACAGACAATCATTCACTTTTATATATCAAGATTCCAGTTGATTTTTTAAATAGCAATGCAATGTACAAACACGGCACGTTTAGAATTGTATAATATCACCTATAGATAGATAATTTCAAGTTAATAAATGTTAAGAAATGCGTGAGGAACTCTCAACGAAAAGTGAAAAGTATCGCGCGAAGCCACACTCGCCTATTACTTCCGATACCAAACCGTCCGCGATTGGACGTCTCGGACAACAAACGAAAAAAAATGCAAACAAAAACAATGTGTTAAATAAAAATTCAAACAAAACAACATTCTAAATTCAAAAATGTGTTTAAACTCAAACAATTCCAACGTAAATACAGTTAGTGAACAATTTAAAAATGGTCACAATTTTAAAATTAGAAGAAGAACGAGTGAAAATTGTTTTAGAATGTGTACTTTTATGTTTTTTGTGACTTGTTTTTTGTTTAAATTCTCCATGTGTGAAAGTAACGATGTGCTGACATTACAAGATAATTTGGAAGATCTCGACGAAATCTCGGACAGGCGAAGGCCAGCTAATGGTCAGGAGAAAGATATCCTATTATTAGACGCGTTAGCAAGGAGGAAGGGGTCCTATCACGGATCGTACAGTTCTCAGGAAGACGACTCGATTATGGATTTATTGGGAAAAAGTAAGTTGGAAATCTGAGTTGTATCCTACTTTCAACATAGCCTGTGCCTATTTCGTTTCACGCAGAATTTTCACTTTATATAAATAATATAAAATTTTCAATTATTATTTATTAAATTAAATTAGCGTGCATGACAAGAGCTATGAATGTCAAAGAAGCAAGTGAGGTGTGTAAGAATAAGCCTGTATGGCGCTCTGTTGTTCGTGCCTACCCCGCAAGGGACCTGGCGTGAAGTTATGTATGTATGTGTATGTAAATTAAATTATTATTGTATCTATTGAGCCGTTTTGGAGACTGCTTAAGGCACAGATTTATAGAGTTAGATAAACATATTAAAAGGGACCATTGTTTACTCGCAAGTCATCTTCCTGATATTTCCATTATTTACTCTAGTCTGGGAGTCTGAGACCGGTCCCAGACTTGTCCCTGATGTATTTTCATAACAAGTGTAAATTAATTAGCTTGAGAATATATTTTTAAAATTAATTTTATATTGCGGGAGTTCAGAATGCAGGCAGACGGCCCACTTGATGGAAAGCGGTTACCATCGCCTATGGACATTTGCAACACCAAAGGTGCTACAAATGCGCTGCTGCTCTCTTAAAGGAGACTGGAACCTGGTCACTAATGCCGGAACACAACACAAGGTTGTTATGGCTGCATACTCTAGACTAGGGGTGGTCGCCATCTAGTCTAGCACATACCCTACGTCCTGGCTGTGGGATGTTTTGTCGCCTCTTACGACAGGCCACCCGGCCACAGGAAATTGTATTCTTTCTCCGTTCCTGCACGGATAAAATAATAATTATTATAAAATATTATTATTATAATATAATTATAAAGTGTGCGTTTCATTATCCATAAAAAAATAAACTATAATAAAATACATTAATTTGTTTAACATATGTATAAAATTATGAATAGTTTAGGAAATTAACATAAATTGCTATTAAAATTTTAGGTGATTCTTAAACATGTTTTCAATTCAATATCCTGGCTGTAAAATATGCATATATGCACTTTTACAATTTAATAATAATTTTTGATGATTTATTATTAAATTATTTTTTAGACTTCCATGGATGTTTTGACACACAGTGATATCAATATTGCAATCTTGATTAGTCATGTTGACTCTCTTTAATGAGTAGTAAGTAGTAGTAGTAGCCACAATGACAGTAAAGGGAATCTTAGTCTATACAGCCAATAGTAATGAATAAGTAGTAGTAGTAGTAGTAGTAGTAGTAGAAGTAGTAGTAGTAGTAGTAGTAGTAGTAGTAGTAGTAGTAGTAGTAGCTCATCTAAATTGTAGCTCTTCCACTGACGCCATTCAACGTAGTTCTTGTTAAAACTCGATTAAATGTTTTTTACAAACTAGTAGACGAATGAGTCACGAGTGGACATAGTCAAAATTACCAACTTGTTCAGTAATAGTAGAATTCGCCACAAAATATTCTTTTGCCTGCCGCTAAAGAATCTTTAGTCCATACAGCCAATTCTGATGTAGCCAAGCCTTAGTATAGTAACACAGTTGTATTGTGGGCTACAACTGACGCCATATAACGGAGTTCTGGAAAAAACTCAAAAGCCCACATTTGACTATACAGTTCACATTTCTCACAAAAACACATAATTACTACTCAAAAACTATCAATATCCTACAACTATTGTTCATTTTAGAGTAATTTTACAGAGTTTTAGAAAACAAAACTGCACAGTATAACATCCCTCCCCATTCAATTTCCGCCAAAACTACAAGAAGCTACAAGATGAATGAATTAATGAATATGCTTTATTTGGCTATTTATTGACAGATAATAAATAATACTCCTTTACAAATCTCTAAAAAATAGATAGATAACTCTTTATTGTACACCAATACAAACATGAACTTAAGACTAAATTATATCTGGTTATGTACAAAGGGCGGTCTTATTGCTAAAAAGCGATCTCTTCCAGACAACCCCAAAATAGACAGTGACTTAGTCATTAATAACAGGTAGCACGTTTTACAGACGAACTTCTTGGACTGTAAAGAATTTGTCATAAAATCTGATTATGTGAACAGGAGTTTTTATTAACAGTAATGATAATTTTCAATCAAGAAATTAGCTGACGAAATCGAAAAAAACACTCTCCCATCAATGGATGAATGATGAAGAGAAATGAATTTAAAAAATATTTTGAATGAAACATATTTTTTTAAATAAACTAAATTATATATAAATTAATATGAAGAATGTAACAAATCGCTGCCAGGGGGAAGCGTGCCCAGAAGGCTGGCTGCATTGCCACGCTGTATGGTAATGCCGATTCATTGCGCGAAATACGAACCAGCCTTCTGATCACGGGTAGCATCAAAGAGTGTCTTACAAATTTCTTTGAAGAAACCCTTTTGATGGACCCCACGGTCCTAAACTTTCAACTACAAACGGCACAAATATGTAACCACTTCCCAAGGGTCCATATTTTTTTAATTCATTTCTCTCCATATAACAACAATATTTTAAGAAATGAATAATTATCTGTGCCGAACTTAATAGCAGTTTATCGGTCCAACACGCACTTGGCCTCGATTTCTTAATACTCATGCAACCATTTTTGACTTTAGTCATCAATTTATTAAGCCGAGCGTATCGTTATACAATCATTACATAATTACAGCCCAATCATGACTTAAGAACAATTTTGATGAGTTTAACCTACTTAAAAGAAGGATGTTTTGCTTAAATATTTTTGTAAAACGCCAACACTTTCTATTTTAAACTATTCGTGTTATTTAATAAATATAAAACTGATTATTTGGATTGTTTGTTCGTATTTTATTGCTTGACCTATATTTAAAAATGAAAATAAATATTTGTGATTTTTGGACCCAGCATTTTGTATAACGTGTCGTACGCTTTAAGTAGAGGAATTTTACATAATATATATATATATATATTTAATTATTTATCTATAATAATAATTATACGTTATAAAATAGTAGTAAAACACAACTTTTAAACCCATGAGGTTTCCATGTGATGCAACACACCCTTACATATAGAGGAAACCTTATTCTATTTAAATATAAGATTTGTAATACATTCTATAATGTTTTTCATCATATCTATAGTGACGTATATGTATGTATATATACACACATACATATTCACACACATATATACACATACCTATACATGCATACTCACATATACACACCTACACACATATACATTGCCTATACATATATATACACATACACCTAATAACATCGTATATGCAGATAACATACTCGTATACACAGTCACGAACGCTCATAGACACACACAGGCTGTCATTGCAATTTTTCTAGATAATAGTTTTTTAGTTTCTTTTTTATATTTTAGGAATCTACGAGTATCTTTATTTAAAAACTTCTAATGTTATAAACCGCGCGTAGGTTAACCGATGACTACTTATTATTATTGTATTGTCTTACTTACTATTATTGTATATACTTATGTGAAGTATATACAATAATAAAATTATTGCAACAACTACTTATGTAACCTTTTTTGCCAACTCTACTGACCATCGACGCGGACCATCATGAGGCTATCGGCAAATCTTCTGCATACGGGTAGTAGTGTGTATGTATGTCACTGAATTCCTCCTTAACCCTTAGACCGATTTTGGTGAAATTTGTTCTGTATATTTGAGTGGGTCCACGGATGGTTTCGAATCACAATTGGACCCGTTAGGTGGCACTGCAAACGGGTTAAATTTTTTTCAAAGCAGGACAATGTCTACCGGGGCCGCTAGTTATTGATATGTTAATAGGCATATTTTTAACCGACTTCGAAAAAAGGAGGAGGTTCTCAATTCGTCGGGATCTTTTTTTTTTTTCCTTTTTTTTATGTATGTTCGCCGATAACTCCGTGATTTATGATCCGATTTACGTGATTATTTTTTTTTCGACGCGTAATAGCTTCCAATTGGTCCCCTAAAAATTTTACATAGTTTGGCCCAGTAGTTTTCATGTTATGAACATTTTTCATGGAAATAATTTTCACTTCGTTCCATATGTACACCGATTACTCTGAGATTTATGATTCGATTTACGTGATTCTTTTTTTGTTCGACGCGGAATAGCTGCCATGTGGTCCTCTAAAAATTTGACATAATTTGGCCCTGTAGTTTTCATTTTACGAACATTTTTTTGTTCCCGGTTCTCGGGACCTATATTTTTATAAGGTATAAAATTAATATTAAGGGTTGAAAACTTAAGTATTTATTTTAAGCAGAATTTGGAAACTTTGTCAGGAGAAAGGTTGAAAATTTGAAAAGAACCAAAAAGGCTTCAATAAAAAAAATAAACAAATAGACTTATGGACATTAGTAACACCAAAGGTGCATCCAATGTGCTGGTGCTCTTTGAAGCAAAACTGGCACTTGCCCACTAATACCGGAATACAACTCCAGATTGTAATTACTTTGCGACCAGAATTAAACCCGCGCCTTTTGAGTTTTGGACACGTGAGCTAGTTACTATTAGACTTTTTTACGTACGTGATTGTAATATTGTAAAAATACCATTTTTACGTTAAGTCGTCACGCATGATTGTCAGATAAGTATCAACTTTCTTAAAAGGTCGTGTTGTGTTTTCACTTACGTGATCTTAACTTTCTCCTAATATTGTTATTATGTTACTTTTCTAGTAAAATGTCGTTATAATGATCCTCTGGTGGTAAATAAAGCTTCAATTTGAGGATAGAAAAAGAATAAATGTGTAATTATGAGTATCGTCCGAACCATGGCAAAATTGTAGTTAGACTAGCTGTATCCGGCAGACGTTGTCCTGCCCTGAGAAATAAAAATCTAGAACCCGATTGTAGCGACATTTACCAGGACCAAGAGTTAATTTAAGCCATTCTCGAATCCACTTTAATAAAAACAAAAAAGCATCAAAATAGGTCCCACTGTTTAGGAAGACTTTAGCGGTGCCATCTACCGGTAGATATAATCTTAATCATCCCGGGACCCATTTCAAAAATAATTTCACCTAATTATTGGAACCCGATTACAGCTTAATTTATTATTTTCCATGTATTTTATCAATAAAATAACTCCGACCAAAGCATCTGTTTTAAACGATATTCAGTTCATTTACATCCTCTTTGACGGTATTTGCAGCACGCATTCTGTCTATTCTATGTCAAACGTCATAAGGTTACATTAAAAAAGTTTATATTGTCCAAAGCGCTAAGGTTAGATTAGAAATAATTTTATATGGTGGTTAAGTATTCTTAAATTTTCTAATTTTCCGCGCAATTTTTTTAGATTTTTCTTCCATAGGAACCTTCTCTTGACAATAACAAAAATGTTTGCTGGGACACATATTAGAAGTGAAACTTCAACGGACAAGTTGAAAAACGAATCGCAACGGACAAGTGGAAAAACGAATCGCAACGTACAAGTGGAAAAACTTCAACTGACAAGTGACAAAATGAATCGCAACAAAATTTTAACTTGAACTTTTACGGGTAGATTGTTAATGTACTTGTCCAATTTGAAAACCTGCCCGTAAAACTTCAAGTTAAAATTTTGTTGCGATTCATTTTGTCACTTGTTAGATGAATTTTTTCCAATGTGCTGGTGCGCTTTGAAGCAAAACGCCACACCTTAAGTTCCCTTACCTAAAAGCTTGGTGTCCTAAATCGGTCTTAGCAGTAGTAATACCTACGTATTTCACCCTTTTTATACGACTGGGAACTCGAATTGAGGGCCATCAGCCGCGCGGGGAATCGCGGCCGTCTGTTTAGTATGAGTGGCACTAGCACCGCAAGCAAGAAGTGCTATTGCCCCACCTGCCAAGGATACTCATTAAAACCCCTCGGTGTACTTCCTTAGCTTTATGTCAGGGCCACGGGTGCATGGTCCAGCCTCTGCGCGGGCTCTGGCAAGCGTGTCCCAATGGTCTCGTCTATTGCCAGGGAACGAGGCTCCCGGCATCTTCATACTCTCAGGTATTTCACCCTGCGGCATCGACTTGCACTCTACAAAGCGCAAATCACACCGCATATGGAGTATTGCTTACATTTATGGGCCAGCTTCCTTGACTCTATCAAGCTTTGCGCCGTTCGTATCGTTCCCTCTGCGTATTATAACGCCTGTTCAACAGGGATTGACCGAGGAATTGTGTGATCTGGTGCCAACACGTCACTTTTACAACCGCACCAACGGAATGTTTCTCCCCATTTCTTTGAGCTCCCACGCTTAACTAGGCGATGGTTTTGTAAAACATTTATTTCGCGTAAAACAATGGTCTGAAAGGAACGTTCCGCCGCGGTTTTCCATTTGCGCTATGATATGGGGTTATTTAAGAAGGGCGTTATAAGATTTCATATCGTTGCAAATGTCCCGAGGTGACGATAATCGCTTTCCATCAGGTGTGCTGTCTGCCTTTTTGCCTGCTTCAGGAAATAAACAAAGAGCATCCCACATATTCTTATATATCTTTTTTGTTCACGTTCTTTCAATTCTTTGTGGTAAAAGACCCAACAAATTATCATGTTCCTTCCTTCACACAATCCATCAATCTCTATTTTGGTCTACCCTTACATCAGTACCCGTCAATTTTACTGTTTACCATTAGTACATTAAGTACCCATATATTATTGTTACATGCCGACAAAGTGGATACACACCTGGTTTATTACCTTTCCCCGCATTTGGACTTCTTTTGTTTACTTTGTGTTTAAAATTTGTAATTAAGAAAAACATTATATTGTTATTTTACTTGTTTTATGGCAGTCATTAGACAGGTGTGTCGAACTAATTCTTGGAAATCATTGTTTTGCGTCCAGACATATTGTATTTGTACAGGATAAAAGGAATACCTAAACGGAGGAGTGAGGCAGTCTAGCGAAAACAACGATCAAAGCAAGACGTGTACATTCGATAAGCGATATAGTGACGGACTTTGCGCGTGTGGTAGAATCGTGCAGTTTGCACTGGTTGTATCCAGTTATATTTGTACCTGTGTTATACGTGTTTGTATAGTTCTAATAAATTCTATAGTAATTCCAACGGCATTTTAATTCGAGTCCCGTAGCTCGTAATATTATGGTGTTTTGCCACTGAATCACTAAACTAATCATATGCCTAACTTTCTTACGTACAAACCTATAATTTAATCTCATTTTCAACTAAGATACAATCAGCTTTCTCTTCCTGACATTACTTAACCCGATCTAACCTTAAACGTTTTCTGAATATGGGAAATTATGCACTTTCGTTTTCTTCATGCGATACTTGACGCAAAACGTTTTAACGTAATATTATGGACTTACGGTATGGATATGATTTGTTTATTATTTGAAACACATAGTTTATGCTGATGGACACCCCTTTCAGGGACCAATGTTAATATTATTTGTTTAGGGTGGACATAAAGCTCTTTCTCTCTCTTTTCTTTCACTATATTCCAATTATTTGTGGTCGGCACAATATGTCTTTTCCTTCCACACTCTTCTAGTTTGACATACATCCTGTGTCATACTACAAATCATCATATCATCTTTCACACAATCCATCCATCTCTTTTTTGATCTACGTTTACATTTGTACTCATCTTGTAGTTTAACATTCTTTTTATCACGTGACTTTCATCCCTCCTCATTACATGCCCATACCACCTTAATCTTCTTCCTCTCAAATTTTCAGTCACGGGTGAAACTTTCAATTACATAACGCTATATCTGTATTTGAAATTTCCTGTATTCACGTTTAGGAATGCGACTAAAGGCCGCTGGCATAACGATCGCCTTTAAATAAAATTAGTTAATCATATTAAACTGCCTAAATACATTTTACACAAAACGTATTGACAGTTCTTTAAACATATTAAGCGGCAAATGTTGCGTTGTGCAAGACGCTAATTGTATTTAAGGGTGTTAAATACGTTTTGTGTTTTTTAAATAAATTTAAGCAACGTTATGCAAGTGGCCCTAAGATTCTAAAACTATGTTAATAATATTTAGATGTATTTATGGTTGTATTCTGCTGTGTGAAATAAAGAAATAAAATAAGATGGAAAATGGTGACCAGCCTAATAGACGTTGGAAATATCAGAATCATCGTGAACGAGTTGTCAATCTCTGTTTCTTCATTCAGGATATTGCAGTGGAAATTATACGTTGTGAAGTAGTCTTCATGTTGCTGACTTGAAGCCATTGAAATTTGTAACCATCTTTTTAACCGACTTCGAAAAAGGAGGAGGTTCTCAACTCGTCGGGACTTTTTTTTTTGTTTTTTTTTTATGTATGTTCGCCGATTACTCCGTGATTTATGATCCGATTTACGTGATTCTTTTTTGTTCGACGCGGAATAGCTTCTAATTGGTCCCCTAAAAATTTTACATAGTTTGGCCCAGTAGTTTTCATTTTATGAACATTTTTCATGAAAATAATTTTCACTCCGTTCCATATGTACACCGATTACTCTGAGATTTATGATTCGATTTACGTGATTCTTTTTTTGTTCGGCGCGGAATAGTTGCCATTTGGTCCCCTAAAAATTTAACATAGTTTGGCCCAGTAGTTTACATTTTACGAACATTTTTACGTTCCCGTTTCTTGGGACCTATACTTTTTAAGAAGCGCGGTGGCACCTTTCTTAGGTCTACCCATACATAGCTAGGCACTAAAAAGTAAAAAATAAAATTAAAAACTTCGTTAAAAAAACCGACTTCAAAAACTAAAAAAGTATAAAATAACTTATTTCTAAAGCTATGTATTATTATTAATATAAATAAATTATCTAAAACATCTTGAAGTCGGTGCCAAGCAAAACATAAAAATTACTATATTTTGAAAATTACTAAGCACCGACTTCAAGATGTTTTAGATAATATATATTAATAATAATAGCTTTAGAAATAAGTTATTTTATACATTTAAGTTTTTTAGTTTTTGAAGTCGGTTTTTTTAAACGAAGTTTTTATTTTTTATCTCTCCATTCTAATGTCATGTTGACGTTTCTGAATGTTCTAAATTCGAAATTTTATTATGCACTTTCACACAACAACACATTCCCGTGTCATAAATCAGAGGGAAAGCCTAAACTTCAGAATCCAGACCGTTAATGTATATAGAATAAACGTATTGGAACTTGGTAACTCAAGGAAAAGGGATTAAGTCCCGTTGATCGTGAGCGGTGTGGTCGTCAGGGAAGATCATTATGAGTGTATTTTGTACCTGTATTGCGGCTGTATTGCGCTCCTTGCAGAAGAACATTTAAAACCAAATTTGGTTTCTCTAGCCACCAGCGCTCGCACAGCCGGACTTGACAAGGTTCGCCGTTGATGGATACGTCAAGGAGGGCTATATGTATCAAGAACTTATATTAATGAAACTTACTTAAGTGTATATATTAGGATATGCCCGAGACTTCGTCCATGCATGACTTGAAATTCCCTGGGGAAACCCGGGACACAAAGTGTCGCAACATTTAAAAAATAATTTAAGCATGTAATGTAATGTTTTAGTGGAAATCGTGTCGGAAAAAGCTAATTATTATGCATCAGAACAACTTCAAACAGCTCCTGGGATGATTCCTGCGAGATCCTATGGGATAAAAAATATCACACATTTTATGTCGACCAGTGAAAACCGCATCGAAATCGGCCCAATAATTTTTACGTCGTATAATTTGTATACCGCCCTCGTCATAATCAGCCGTTTTATTCCTACGCCAGGTTGTCTGGAAGAGATCCCTTTTTAGGGATAAGACCGCCCATTGCTCAAACTTATACTATTTTACAAGCCTTTATTTAACTTGCAATGGTTATATGTATGTACGTTCGAGTGGAATCTTGCAAGTTAAATTTGACCAACTTTCCGGTTTCCGATTGAGCAAATTTTGCAAACATATGTATATCGCGTGACAATGCAATAATATGGTACCATGAAGCAGACCTGAATATGGAGTCAGAAAGTGGCTATAGGAACTTCTGTACTAAACAAGACAGACCCGTCGTGTTTGGGCTCGTTTTACTTGTCTTGGCTAGCACTCTGCTACATGATATCTAGGATCTCAAAAGCTTGTATTTAAAAACCTTTTTAAAATTTCGGCTATAAATTATCTGTAATGGTGTACAATAAAGAGTTATCTATCATCATCTATGGCGAATTCATTGTGATGCCACGCATGCCCTTTTGTTCGTGCCAACCAAGCTATTTGGCAAAACAAACTTGGCAAGCCGCAAAGCCTTATGCAAACATTGTCGCACACGCATCAGAGAGTAAAAGCAGTGCGTGTTAATGTCAGTGAAATTGATCTATAGATCTTACGGTCGTTCACCGCTATTATTAATTACAAATCATTAACGTAATTGATGTTACGCTAATTATTCAATGTCATTATGATATAGTGTAATTTATTGGATTCTAGTGATTAGATTTACATATTTTTTAAATATATTACATATTAGTTGATATTCGCGACTACGTCTGCATATGTTTATTTTCTTTCTGAATGAAGCAAACACGTAAATAATTTATGTTTGTTTTTTTTTGTCTTAAAAAAATGTTTTAATAATAGAGAAATATTCGTATTAATATAATGTAAATCTTTAAAGACCACGGCCATAAATAAGCCCCGGACTTTTGGAGGGATTGCGTGGGCCATGTGGAGGCCAACTCGTAGAGACCCCTTGACAAATTTAATCTCAATGTGGCGTGACACTGATAGGCCATTATCCCTGTCTACACCATATAATAATGCACCCAAGGACAAGCCCCGGCCAGTGTAGGACTATTGTGGGAAATGAGACCAAAAGTACCGGGCTATTGGGGTGAACTGCTAGTGGTACTAGACTACTAGGCTAGAGGTTTGGGAGTATAGGGACGTCTGTCCGTCGCAATGTTCAGGGAACATGGAATAATGGGCAAACTGTTACTCGCCACTCCGTTCATGAGCCCCAAAAAAGGCCATAGAAGACAGGGCAACATGGGTGTGAGTGGCTAAGGGGTGTCGAGAGGTGGGCTGCAGGTTTACCAAAGCTACTTCCGACGTTAGGCTATTTATCACTTCTACCCCTGGAGCTTGAGTCTTAGCTCTAGGGATCTCCACTCCACACCGGCTAGTTAAAGCAAGAACGGAGGCGGTGGACTTGTCTTAGCTTCACCCCCTTCATATTATTATTATTAAAATTTGTGAAATACAGATTTATTGTAAGGAAATTCTGACAATTAACGATTTTATTAATATTGATGTTAGATAAAGTTTATAACCTTCTTTAAGTTTCTTAAAGATTAGAAAGAGTTTATACAATAAATCGTATCAAATGGGCTACACTCAATGCGCAAAGCGATTGTTATAATATGTGTCATTGTCACCGTAATGGGTGACAGTCTGTCAACTGTCAAATATCTCTGTAAAGAATAAATGACCTCTTCTGCTGCGTTAAATCTCGTACCGAGTTGTTTCATTACATTAGAATCCTAATTTATCCTAAAACAGCGATCCTTACTATTCTGCCGACAGCTCAAAATCCGTGCCGGTAATTATATCTATCAACTAAATGAAATATCCAATTTTATACTGTTTCAGTGATACCCCAAACCTGTCGGTACCGCGGTGCCAGGTACCCATGCGGGCTGAGCATATCCTGTGTGCTGGGAGGCGGGAAACCCATGGATCTGTGCTCCGGAGGCATGATATGGGCATGCTGCGTCGATCGGGATACAACAGAAAAGCCCGCTGAAACGGCACCAGTTATACATAACGCTAGTAAGTATAAACAAACTTTACATATATACACACATACATAAATGTATATATCTATACTCGGCAGACAAACACACATTTAATAAATATATCCCCAAGCTGAGCAAATTACATTTGTGTTATGGGCAATAGACAACGGACCACTCTAGGGTTGCCCCTGACCCACGCCATAGTAAATAATGGAAAGTTCTTTTATGAAATTTATTATTCCAGGGATCGAATTTGCGAACTCCGTGATCCAGTAATATATATGCTTGGGTCACTCAATCTCTGATATGAAAAACATAAATATACACATATATATACGTTCGTACACATAAATACACGCACATACATGCATACATATAAATATACACTAATACGTAAACATACATAAATTTCTATAATAAAATAAGGTAATTATGCATTAACCCGGAATGGAAAAATAAGCATTATTTTATATTACAAAGATAATTAATATGGTTTGCTATGATACAAAAACGATATTAAAATCGTCGGCAAGTTATCATATAGGCAAAAAATTAATAAACAATAGAATTAATTACGTTAAATATGTGCGTCATATTTGCGATAGAAATAATGTTCAATTTTAGCGTGAAAACTTACCGAATTATGAAAAAAGCACAGCATATTTAATTTCAAGATTATATTGCAAATTTATAATATAAGTATATGTAATAATTAACTGATAAAACCAATTTAAAATTATAAGTATTGTATCACATTACGCCATTGTTATTTGCCACAATCACAAACTACTATTTATTTGCTAATAACCATGAATCAGGCAAAGGAATCTAGTCCATACAGCCAATTCTGATATATAAAGTGTTCGTATAGCTTCAGTTCATTGCAGGTGAAATTGACGCCATTCAACGGAGTTCTTGTGACAACTGAAAAAGCCACATTTGATTAAAACATGTGTAGTAGTAGTTTTGTGTTCTTCACTATTTGAAGAACAGGCAAAGATCCTAGACCATACAGCCTCACAAATATATTTTTTAAAGTTTGATTTAAATAAATAATTTAGCAAATTAAGTAAACGTTTTTTTTTAGATTTTGCTACACACCAGGCTAAGGAATTAAATATATACAGCAAAAATTTTATATTTAATTATAGAATTTAATTATTTAATAAAATGGAAGATTTCTGGATGATATGAAAATATGGAATATTAGATTTTTCACATTATTGTAAATAAGATAATTATTATACTTTTGTAGTTTGTACTTATGTCATTTCCAACAACATGTAATGAATGTCAATGTTAGCAAAATCAAGTAAGTATAGGTTATGAGGGGCAGTCAAAGGTCGCAACCAATAACCATAACAGTGAGTTGGGTTCGGTTAGCTTTAGACCAAAGCCCACGAGCCGAGCGAGCGGAGCGAGCGTGCCGCGGCAGCGGCCGGCGAGTGGCAGAACCGACTGTAACCATTGTTTAAATAGTTACCAATGAATAAATGGTTACAGTCGGTTCTGTCGGCTTGGTCTAAAGCTAACCGAACCCAACTCACTGTATTTGATGTGATATTATATCTTAATATTCAAACTTACCTAATTGCTGGGAGGATATAATATACCAGCTGCCTTCCAGAACTCGTGAAATCTGTTACCAGCGGAAGTAAAAGTTTGGCGAAATCTAGCTTCAGCTAAATAACCAGTAAAATGTTGTTCTCGACGACCATATTGTGGAACATTTGCTTTTATGTCACGCCACAACCTTTCTATATTTTGAGTATGTGCGCCGAGCTACAAGAATCGAGCTACAAGAATACTTACACAACAGACCTGTCTGTATGGACTAGATTCCTTTGCCTTGCCATTGTGGTGAACTAATAACTATAGTAATAATATGGCGTTTCTAACGGGAACTGGGAAGAAAATGTTTAGTAGTTTTCTAAGCAAAAAATATGAACTGCTTTATTGACTAACGTTGTAAAATATTGATTGGTTTTAAGTTATGTGTTTGTGCTCAAAATCACAACGTTTTGGTAAATTGTGCTATTATTTTTTATTAATAATATTAGTTTATTAGGCAGTCTGTGTAAAATCGTATTAATTTGATTATTTCTTTGATTTTAATCTAAATGACGGCTTTCCGACGATTTTAAAATAGTTTTTATACCATAGCAAACCATATTAATAGAATTGTAATATATAATAATGCTTATTTTTCCATTCTGGGTTAATGCATAATTACCTAAAATAAATATAACTCAAACACCCATACACAAACACTCATAATTATACACACATATATACATCTAGGGCAGTAAAACAACAATGGGATCTTTAGAACACTTTATTTTATAGTTAACTAAAGTAGAATTATTTTGTCCGTGCAGTTTGGGTCATAAATCAAACTCGGCCTCAGCCCGACTAGGGCGAGCGCAACGCCATTATCGATAAAAACTCATTCTTATCAAAGAAAGATTATCATTCTTATAAAAATCATTATTATCTCTTTTGCTGTTAATTTTAAACTTAGATATAAGTATTTATATTTATTTTTAATATAACTCATTTCATTCTAAACTTTTGTGGTTATAGTTTTTTAATACGTAGATACCTAATTAATAATTTATACTATGCCTGCCTATAAGGCCCGTGAGTGGAAGAGAGAGCGAAATACTCGCTTCACCGCTCCGATTATTTATGAGCCAAACTGCACAGAGAAAATAATTCTACTATAGCTGACCCGGCGAACTTCGTACCGCCATATTTTCTGAATTCTAAAAGACTTTGTTTCATGACACAAAAACAAAATCACCATTATCGGTCCAGGTGACTAGGAGGATTCCAGAACCCGATCTCAGCGCCACCTACCGGTTCTAATTGCGAATCTAAACCATCCGGGAACCCACTCAAATACACAAAAACAAAATCACCAAAATCGCTCTCGGTGATTAGGAGGATTTTAGAACCCGATCTCAGCGCCACCTACCGGTTCTAACTGCGAATCTAAACCATACGGGAACCCACTCAAACACAAAAACAAAAAACCCGATCTCAGCGCCACCTACTGGTTCCAATTGTAGATTTAAACCATCCCGGGACCCACTCAAACACACACACAAAATTTCATCAAAATCGGTAAAGTCGTTCTCAAGTTATGCGCTTACCAGCACATTTTGCGATTCATTTTTATATATAAGATAGCTTCGCCCGCGACTTCGTCCGCGTGGATTAATCTAAAAAAAAGTAATTAAAAAAACCCCGTGATTTTGAAACATTCTTCATTGGTGCTCCGCTCCTATTGCTCTTAGCGTGATGGTATTGTAGCCTATAACCTTCCTCGATAAATGGGCTATCTAACACTGAAAAAAGAAATCAAATCAGACCCGTGGTTCCTGAGATTAGCGCGTTCAAGCAAACGAAGAGAGAAACAAACTTATCAGCTTTATATATTATATATATAAGATAAAACTATCTCACCGACACCACACCCTGTCAAACTCTCCGCTTCTATTATGTTATGTTGCAGAGAAATTACTTTCAGTCTATTATAAGCTGTTTAAGTAATTAAAGCTTTTTTAACTATCCCACGGGAACTCTTTAATTTTTCGGGATCAATAGTATCCTATATATTGACCAGGGATATTGGACATTTTGTCATTAATTTTTTTATATACACGTGTTTGAATTCCTTTTAGTCTCACCTTTGTTCTAAGTCTACCATCGACGCCGCAGTCGTATACATATTTTGCTATCCTCCTGTCATCATATCATATATACTCCTATATATATACATATTTTTTCACCTAAAGCGTTGAAACCATATCTGAGTAAGAACAAAAAGTGCACCAATTTTCTAACCCAAAGACCCATTACATTTTACGTAACGTCTTGTTTAATATTCCAAAGACAACAACGCGAAGGTTGCTTTGCTAATTCGTCATCCACGTGACATTGCGTTACGAAAGAGCGCCTCATACAAGCAGACGGCGCACTCTCTCCTTTCATGTGGTACAAGTTATTAAAATAATGCGGTTTTGATTTCAATTACCACATTCTATTTAATTTCCTTATCTATTGTCGTTACAATGTATCTAAACTAATCATTTATTTCTAAGTTTTATGTATTTATTGAACTGGTATTGCAAATATCCATAGACGATGGTAACCGCTTTCGATCAAGAGGGCCGCCTGTCTGCTGAACTCATGCAATAAAAAAAATATTACTCAAATGATTAATATAGTTTTATTAGGGACTAATTATAAAACTCATGCGTCGGTATGCTTGGATGCCAAACTAGACTAATTTAACTTATCTATTGTGTTTTTTAAATTAATTAATTAGGCTGTGTACATACAGGGCTAATGGCTGTTCGTTGGCGCTTGCCAGCCAGCCAGCCGGCACTCGTTGTCCTGCACTGAAAAAATATTTTTTTTAATCCCGATTCCAGCGCCACTTACCGGATCCAATTGTGAATCTAAACCACACCGAGTTTACCAAGTTGCGAAAATATGAACAACTGTTTAGTAATATTAAACGGTAAATAAAATTGTTGCCCTTTGAATAAGCCTAATTTTTATCTTGGTAACACTGAAACTTTAAGAGATATGAGGCTTTTAATACTTTAATATCTCAAGACAAAAACAAAATGGCTACCGCAAAAATTGAAAGTGAATCGTACCTCAATCTATGTATGTCTATCTATGTATTATAGTCTGTAAGTACCTTGAACATTATGCAATATTTTTTTTTAAACACATACATTACATATCTCCAAGATAAGCAAGTTACACCTATGTATTAGGTAATATGCAACGGACCAATTGGGGCTGATATCCCAAAGACCCAGACCATAGTTAATAACGTTAAAGTTCGTTTACAAATTAACCATGTAAGGAATCGAACCCTCTGCATTGCAGTGAGATTGTCTGGCAAAGGCTTAGCCCGCTCAAATACAAAATCCATCTATGTATATATTATCTATGTACTTAGCATCTGTCAACGTATAGTAGTACTAATAATATTATAAACGCGAAAGTTTGTAAATATGGATGTATGTTTTTTAATCTCTCACGCAAGAACTACTGAATTGATTTTGATGAAACTTACAATAATACAGCTTACACATCAGAATAACACATAGGCTATAAAGATATAGTGTGAGTTATCCAAAATTTAACGATTTTCCATAACCACGCGCGTGAGACCACGGGGAGCATCTATTTCATTATGAATGAATGTGTTGCAATCTCTTTAGTGTAAAACCAAATTTTCTCATAGAATAGAATTTTTAATGTGATTTTATTTTTTAAGTCAAACTGTTTGTTTTGTCGAGTGAAATATTATTGAGAGATACACACGTATAAATATCCATTGTCGTGTTTATTAAGTTTATACATATTGAAATAACACAAAATCAGGATATTTGTATTAAAAAAAATATATCTCTCGCTCAACGACCACAACAGGTGATTATTTTTTAATAATCTTACATTAAAATGGAACAAATCGCTGTTCGCTTCTAACTTGGCCTACGTCTTGGCAGCTTTCCGCGCTACTTCCTCACGAATGCGATGTGCCACAGCCTTCGTATTTCCGCGACTTCCTTCTCATACACACAGCCATACATTAAATCATTAGACTATTCTCAGTGTTATGCCACGTAATAGGTAATTATACCGTCACACTTTCACGACTTCGCATTTCAATTATTTCTCATGTTAATGGGTTAGTGTTTTGGATTGGTTTATATCTTGATATCTCCTCCATCGATCCAAATTTAATTTCAGCAGACAATCAAAGTAACTGATATGCTTTTTACATAGTATACAATATAATATTGTAACACGCCGACAAAGTGAATGCACACCTGTAGTTTATTACCTTTCCCGCATATGGACTTCTTTTGTTTACTTTGTGTTTAAAATTTGTAATAAAGAAAAACATCCTATTGTTATTGTACTCGTTTATGGCCGCAGGTGCGCAGATTACGTTTTCTTGGAAACTTCAGTCCACGCAGTCGATTGTTGCATTGTACAGTTTAGTATAAATCAATGCCCGAACGGGGGGGTGAGGCAGTCAAGCGAGCATTATGATACGAGCAACACGTGTACATTCGATAAGGTATATAGTGACGGACTTTGCGCGTGTTATTGAATCGTGCAGTTTGTACTGGTTGTGTCCAGTTATATTTGTACCTGTGTTATACGCGTTTGTGTAGTTATAATAAATTCTATAGTAATTCCAATGGCATTTTAATTCGAGTCCTGTAACTCGTAACAATATTGTACCGGCTAGCAACAGGCGTACATTGCCATGACAGTGATTTACGCTGACACGTGCATGTTAACAAACCATACAAATCAGTACTGGTATTGCACTGTACTCGGTCGGTCGGCAAACAGCCTCTGATCCTATAGTAGAATTATTTTCTCCGTGCAGTTTGGGTCATAAATCAAACTCGGCCTCAGCCCGGCTAAGGCGGTGAGCATGTTGTGCGGGCGCAACGCCATTATCGATAAAAACTCATTCTTATCAAAGAAAGACTATCATTACACTAAAACCATTATTATCTTTTTTGCTGTTAATTTTAAACTTAGATATAAGTATTTCTATTTATTTTTAATACAACTCGTTACATTCTAAACTTTTGTACTTATAGTTTTTTTAATACATAGATACCTAATTAATAATTTATTTTATATCATTATTATTCTTATTTTAATAAATACGTTGTTTTGCTTTCATTTATATCACTAACCCACAAAATGACAAAACTAAATACACTATCGATAACGCTTATCGACAACAATAATGCGTATCACTATGTCTGCCCATAAGGCCCGTGAGTGGAAGAGAGAGCGAAATACGCCCGTACCGTTTCGATTATTTATAACCCAAACTGCACGGAGAAAATAATTCTACTATAGTACAATCATAAACCCAATAATTTAATTAGCATAAAATTCAAAAAATTCAAACGTATCAATATAAGTTTCACTGGAGAACACTTTTTGATGGTCATACATGTAAGTCAAAATTTAAATCTACTTCTTATTCTATGTACAACGCTTCGCAATTCATAAAGTAATTTATGTATGTGTATGTAATTGATAAAATATGTAGATAAGTATATCTGTTTAAGTTCTACCTATTTAGATATCTAAATTTCTATCTAATAATCTACACCACCTACATCACCAGATTAGTTTACAATTTTACTTAAGTTAGGTGGCTTTAAGCGATAAGGCCGCCTATTGTTTCTACCATACAATATTGTAATCGTGCATTTTTGTAATTGTATATTTGATGGGCAATAAAGTGTTATCTATTCTATTTTTATCTTTGCTGAGTGGAGACATCTTTAATCTACCTCTAGTTTACTCTATATAGCAAAATACAAACTTGATTCACTACAGTTGATTGATCGGAAATCCAAGAAACTGAATGGGCAACGGCCAGCTATTCTATGACACAATTCAAAATTTCGAATATCGACGTAGGGTAGCCAGCCTATTTTGTAGGGACATAGTCCCCAAAGCCCCATCCTAGTCCCGAATAAACACTACAAAACAGTCGTGTCCATACTTTCTCTTCACTACTCAATACCGCCCTAAGCTACGTTTCACCGGTGATTAACCCCATCATCAAATATCACAAAGTTTTCTATCTGTGGGTGTGGGTGGAGCTTTTCAATCTGATCCCGCTGTGTCTCCCTTCCACCATCGGACAACCAGACGCATTGGTATGTGGCACCGGTATATGGTGGACATACCATGATACGAACGAAGCGTTAAGCGTCCACCTTTACTATGCGCACCGCCAGAGGGAATTCATTGTCGGAGACTTTTTTACCCCATACCTACAATCTGTGTGTCTTCAAGTCCCGTGTGAATAGGTATCTTCGAGGCAAGCGTACTCCTTAGACCCTATCTTCGTCTAATATCAGACGAGATCATGGTCAAACGCGAGCCTATACTACCATAAAATAAAACATATATATGGTAATACAATGTTTCTACACCATTGCTCCTTTATAAACAAGAAGACTAAGAGCTTTGTGTTAACGCACCAATGGATGCGCTTGCGCACTTTCACTCGATACAGGAACATTTTCACTCCAATCTCTCGATTTCGAAACTCGTGTGTTATTATAAGGTCCAGTGGATTACGTTACTGCTTGCTTATTAAGACTTTTAATGCCTATGTGTTTTACTTTTCTTTTCAAAGTCTATACGGTTTTTACGTTTTAGAGATCATTCATTAAAAACTAGGAAATGCCCGCGATTTCGACCACGCTTGATTTGAAATTCCCACGGGAGTCCCGAGGCATAAATTACCGCATTACATAAGATTGCAAGCTATGGTTTTAGTGAAAACTGTTTCGGAATAAGCTAATTTTTATGCAACCCAACAATTTGAAACCGCTCCCGGGAAAATTTCTTGCTGGATTCTCGGTAAAAAAAATCACATATTTTATTACATAAAATTTGCCATCAATTAGTGAAAAAATAGTGGAATTCAATTTCTTATTCAATCTTGCCGATTTAAATAATTTCTAGAAAATTCCCGCGGGATCCCCAGGATAAAATGCGTAGGTTTTAAGTCTAATAATTAGCTGTAAAGCAGTGAAAACCGCATCAAAATCGACTAAGTAGTTTTTACGTAAATCCCGAGAAAACAGACAAAAAATGGATTGTAAGAAAATTTCGGAATCCATGCGTTTGCCTTTTTTCAATGAACGTTAGAAAATTTTATGTAATAAAATATGTGATCTTTTTATTTCGAGAATCCCGCGGGAATTTACCCGGGACAGATTTAAAGTGCTTTAGATGCTTAAACATTAGCTTATTCCGACACAGTTTCCACTAAAACGATATCTTGTTTTTATTATTGCAGGAGTTCAGCAGACAGACAAACGGCCCTCTAGATGGAAAGCGGTTACCATCGCCTATGGCCATTTGCAACACCAAAGGTGCTACAAATGCGCAGCTGCCCTCTTAAGGGAGACTGAAACCTGGTCACTAATACTGGAACATAACTCAAGGTTGTTATGGCGACATGCTTTAGACCAGGGTGGTAGCCATTCAGTCGGGCAAATGCCCGACCACCTGGCTGTGGGTTGTTTTGTCGCCTCTTACGACAAGCCGCCGCAGGTTACTAGGATATGCCCCCTAGTAATAAAATCCAGTTGGATAATCAGAATTACAAGAAAACAATTAAAACCGAATTAAGGTACAAATCGCAATCAGACACGTAATGTTAATAAATTGTAATACGCTTTCGTAATGATTACTCACAAATTTTGTTACGTTACTTCCTTTCACGCGATTATCGTTACCGGAACTCGAAGTTACTGAAATTATGCTAATTTTATGCCTTAAGGAAAATATGGCTACGTTATGTAAATCATTTTTTTTGTGGTAGGTAAGTTTATGAATGGTAGTAATTATAGAGGTAGTTTTGTTTAGTGGTAGTTTAGCTTTTGAATACTTGTGAATTTTAAACCTATTGTTACAACCTAGGCGCCAACAAAGACAAATTCCACGTATATTCCACGTAATTGTAATCCTTTTATGATCGTCTTCTTTTGTTCACTTATTTATTGGCATATGTTTCTAATTATTGTGGAGAATAGCCTATTGTCCTATTGTACTCGCTCATTAGCATCGTTAGCCAGGTGTTGCGGATTATTTTGCATTTTTGAAGTATAAAACGACGGCCTGATGGAGAGAGTGGGGCAGTTGAGCGACGCTTACGATACCTTTTTTGAAATACGACCTTCTGCATTACGATTGGATTTGTTGTGATCGGTTATATTTGTACCTGTATTATACGTGTTTGTGTGGTTCTAATAAACTCTATAATAATTCTAACGGCATTTTATTAATTCGAGTACCACTAACTCGTAACCCTATTACGTATTGTTCGACTCAATATTTCTTTCTTTGTTTGCGTGATTTATGTATATAGACAGTATTCATGAATATTCATCTTCATGCAAATAGTCACCGTAATGTCCCGTACTACACCTGGAATAATGGTAGTAATTAATTCAATCGTAATGAAATAGAATTAAAGAAAAAACAAACAAAAAACTACATATATATAAATAAATTATAATAATACATTTAATATAATAACGTATGTATTATTGTGTATATATGACTATGTGTATATGTATGTATTTGTATATTTATTCCTTAATTAGTTTGAGTATTTATGTATATATTGCCTTTTTCCTGCACCACCGATTTCGCCTGAATCAATTTCTTTCATTTAGGTTGCCTGGAAGAGATCGTTTTGAGCGATAAGGCCAGCCATTGTATTGCCTAGAAAATATTGTAAATATGTTCTGTTTATGTAATTGTATATTTTGGCGTGCAATAATCTGTTATCTCTCTCTCTCTCAGGTTTAATATTTTTATAATATTTTTACCAAGTTCCAAAAATTATTTTATATTTTAATGCAAAATATTACATATTTAAGATATGTAATGATATAATATATGACGGTGGTTTGGGACCATTAACTGATCTTTAGACGTTTTTCCCCCTTTTTTTTGTTTTTATTTATTTAGTTCATAATATGGTTTGTAGTTTATATTTAGGCTTATATTTATAAGTTAATTTTTATTTAGTCATTAATTATTATTGTGGAGTAAAACAAAACAAGATATGTTATAACACATATTATTCAGATTCCATGTTTTCACTTTGAACAAACGACAAGAGAGGCTTATGATAACTAAAATAGGAAACAAATGCTCTAGTTTCAATCTATCTTTATGAGCATGGTGTTTGAATTGTTAATTAACTCTTTTTAGTTTCGCTTTATATTCGTTTCATCAGGTTTCAAATCACGATTCTAAAGAAGTTTCACTTTAAAAATGGTGTATGCTATATTCCTGGCAACGTGTATACTGTTTGATATATATACTCTGTATGGTTCTTGTCCTGAATAAAATCTCTTTCTTTCTTTCTTTCAAAATTTCGCGACGATCTGTTGCGTACAAGGTTTGAAAACGTGACAAACAAATAAATAAACTCACATTCATTCTTATTTATGATATAATTTAGGACTAGCTGTGCCCGCAACATTGTCCGCGTGGATTTTTTTTTCACGGAACCCTAAATTGTTTTTTTTTCAAAAACGTAGTTTAATTTACTCATTATAACATCAGCTATCGGCCAGTGAAAGTCCCGTCAAAGTCTGTTTCGTTTCAGAGATTAGCCAGAACAAACACAGACAGACAAAAAATTTAAAACATTATTTTTTTGACACAAATTCTGTCAAAAAAGTATCGGGAATGGATCATTTGTTTATGGTTCCAAATTCAATTTTGTTTTGTTTTTTGTTGTTAGATTGGCACAACTGTTTTTCATTTTGGCGCGGAGTTTGAGTTGCGCCGGTTATTTGAATTAAATACAGTGCTATTTTTAGTAAAATCATATCTAGTGTGTATTGCGAATTTTATAATGGATAAAAACATCGATCAAAAAGTTTGTCTTGAATTTTGCATCGCCAGTGGAACTTCGTGTTCGGAGACACTGAAAATATTACAGAAGGCTTACGGTGAATCGACTTTATCAAAAACACGTGCTTATGAGTAGTATGACGCGTTCAAGACGTCGAGAAATGCTGGAAGATTTGCTTCGCCCTGGTAGGCCATCAACGTCTTCAACTGAAGTTAACGTAGCAAAAGTGAAGGAAACAGTGACTGAAAATCCTCATCCAAGTTTGAAAGAAATAGCCGCTGAACTTTCTGTGTCTCACAAGTCGTTCCGTATCATTTTAAATAATCACTTGGGTATGAAGCAAATTGCCGCACGGTTAGTCCAAAAACTCAATCGCTGAGGACATGCTAGAACGAGTCAATTCCGACCCAACATTCACAAAACGCATTGTTTCTGATTCCGAGATGTGGGTTTACCAATTCGACATGCAAACTAGTCAACAAGCTTCGGAATGCAACTGAACCGAAACAGAAAAAACCACGCTAAAGTCGATCAAAAGTCAAAAACATATTGACCGTTTTCTTTGGCTATCGCGGTTTTGTGCACTCGGAAATTCTTACCGGAAGGTCAAACTGTAAATAATATATATTATTTGAGCGTAATGCGACGTTTACGAGAGCAAATTCGTCGAAAACGGTCAGATTTGTGCAAAGAAAATTCTAGGATTTTACACCACGATAATGAGCCTTCGCGCAAAGCCATCATTGTGAACTTTATGTGACCAAAAACTCAAAAATACCATCGCCATTGCCATTGCAACTATTCCCAGGTGGTAGGGTATTTGCTCGACTGGATGGACCACCCCTGGTCTAGAGTACGCCGTCACAACAATCTTCTGTTGTGTACCGGCATTAGTGATCAGGTTCCAGTCTCCCTTAAGAGAGCAGCAGCGCAGTTGTAGCGCCTTTGGTGTTGCAAATGCCCATAGGGGATGGTAACCGCTTTCCATCAAGTGGGCCATCTGCCTGACTGCTGAACTCCTGCAATAAAAAAACGAGCTACTACCTTGTTCACCAGATATGGCTCCAGCCAACTTCTTTCTTTTTCATAAACTCAAATTACCATTTCGTGGCACTCTTCATTCGGTAGAAGACATAAAGGAGAATTCACGACGAGAACCAAACTCAATTCCGGAAAAAGCTTTAAAAAAATGTTTGGATTATTCGTTAGCGTAAATGTATCATTTATGAAGGAGCATACTTTGAAGGTGATAATATAAATTTAAATTAATAACTAACATTTTGTGTATTATTGATTTTTTCCCGGTACTTTTTTGACAATGTAGCAAGTACCATACATATTTTCATATGCATTTAGTAAAAACCTATCATTTTGATATAACAAACAGACACTTCAATTTCATTTATCTGTATGTATAGATAGTAACATATATCTATATTTACATAAGCAACACTATATCATACATAAACTACAGGTGACCTGATCGAGCTGATCGGAACATTCCCACACGAAAACTACGATTACCAAAACACCAATCAATTCGAAGAGCCGGTCATCATCTACACGGATCAAACTCACACCAGACCGTACCCGAACCGGCCGAAACCGGATCAAGGCGGCTCAGAACAGCCTCACACCGGTCATAACCGGCCGAAACCGGATTGGAACGATTACGAAACCAATTACTATCATGTGAAACCGTCTTACCACGACAGTACTACTAAACCGGCGGATGTTTATTCCAATGGTGATGATGGTGATGATGATTATGTACCAATACACAGTAGTCATGTGCCGCAAAAACCTAGTTATCCGGGTGAGATTATAAATTGTATAACCGGTTTTTTTGGTTGTAGTTAGATTATTTGGTTATATTTTTGTAATAAAACTTGAGTTCTTGTGAACGATATTTTTCTTTTTTATTGATGGTGCAATATTTAATGCTTTGTAAAGATGTGCTTTAGTGCATGCACTTTGAAAAAGCACGCTTATTTAGATTAGGCTATGGCACTTAAGTCTAACTATATTAGACGCTACTTCTAAGGCACTATCGAACCTGATATTCCTTCTGATCAAGTACTGTTAAAACAAGGAAAATAAGCTAGTAATAACACTAATACTTATTTGATCTCAATAAATAAAAAAATACAAAACTTGAATTAATACTTTTATAGAATTTTAGTGAGAGTTTGGTATTAGAAGACGAGCGAAATCTAATTAATCACCAGACCTTCTCCCTACATATTCACAAAGTTAGTAATGACTAGAATTTTATTGAATGTGTGAGAGCTTTAGTGAAATATGAGAGTTAGTGTTTGTGTTGTAATGAGTAAATGTGTGGTAATTAATGAATGTGAGTGAGTGTGTGTGTGTTATTTGTAAAATGAGTGGTTTTCAACTTTCGTTCCAAATAACGCATTTCATATCACCGCCATTGTCGTTCACATGACTCAAGTTTTGTTATGTTGGTAGCGCTATACAATATTTTTTACTCGCTTTTTTGAAAAACGCACTGCATTATCATGATCATCATGCACTGGTTTTCTTTAGCACACGCTTATTACACTTTGGCAATTTTAGACAAGTATATACTTTAAGACCACTGTCGACATTTCATACCAAATCGCATTGACTTTAATAAAACCCATAAACGCTGTTATTAAAAGTCAAATATATTTCATTATATCTATTACAAAACGATATTCTGAAATAAATACGTTATAATTTTATTATAACGTATTTATGCAGATATGCCCGTGAATGCGTCTACACTTAATATCTAATTCGCGGGATTCCAGGGGCACAAAGTACCGCAGCATTTAAAATAAAAGCTATCGTTTTAGTCGAAACTGTGTCGGAAAACGCTAATTTTTATGCATCCGAACCACTTCAAACCGCTCCCGAGAAAATTACCATAAAAAATATCACAACACATTTTATTATTACATTAAATTTGCTATCAATCAGTAAAAAAACATATTGGAATACGAATATTTTTTGTCCGGCCATTTTAAATCATTCCCCGAAAATTCCCGCGGGATTCCTAGAATAAAAAGTAGCGCAAAAAACCGTATCAAAATCGGCCCAGTAGTTTTTACGTAAATCCCGAACGAACAGACAAAACGACAAACAGACAAGAAATCTAAAAAAATGCATAGTGTTTCTATCGTTTATATAGTCTATTCCAGCTGTTTTTTTTATATATTTTTTAAATTTACAAATGAAAAGATAATTTAACTTGACCTATTTTCATTAATTTTGGTATACCAGTTATATAACGTAAATAATGTAATTCTGTGAAAATTTTCAACTCCACGCCACTACGTGGTGACACATGGTATTTTCTAGCTTTATGGTGTTCTAAAACATGTTAATTTTGTCCAAATCAGTCCAAAATTTAATAGATACGTAACAAGACTTTTGATTTTTGACTGTTTTTTTTTATTTTATTCATTTAGGCAATTCCCAAAGGAAATCGATTTCCCGGAGGTCGACATAAACGAAAACTGTTTTTGGGGGTGACGAGGTCTAAAATCGACCCGTATTAATTAACTTATATATATATTAACAAGTTCTTTTGAAATTTTCAAATACTGTATAAGTCGTGTTACGTGTACCAACTTGTTATAAGAATGACTAATATTTAAGTAGGATGTATCGTTGTTGTACTTTTAAACAAACAAGTCGACAAGCCTGCACAAGTTTGTACAGGATGAAATACTCGGAAAAAGAAATAGGATTAAACAAAAAAAATATTTCACTAACCAATTGGTTATGGGAGTCTGAGGTATCAGCTCATTTTGGAAACGGGGTTTCTTGCGAAAAATTGTCAGAGAATCCCTGATTTATGCGTATAAAATAGAGTACAACACAAAATTCCTACTAAGTCAAAACGATTTCAATATGAGCTTGTTGAACTCCCACATCTTCAAAAGACTTGTACTGTTCAAATATTACATGTAGAATATAAAAATAATGTTATGCTGGGGCTTTATCGCCTGCACGATATAAGAACAACGGTACTATAGTAGAATTGTTTTCTCCGTGCAGTTTAGGTCATAAATCAAACTCGGCCTCAGCCCGGCTAAGGCGGTGAGCATGTTGCGCGGGCGCAACGCCATTATCGATAAAAAACTCATTCTTATCAAAGAAAGATTATTATTCTTATAAAAATCATTATTATCTTTTTTGCTGTTAATTTTAAACTTAGATATAAGTATTTATATTTATTTTTAATATAACTTGTTACATTGTAAACTTTTGTACTTATAGTTTTTTAATACATAGATACCTAATTAATAATTTATTTTAAATCATTATTATTCTTATTTTAATAAGTACGTTGTTTTATCTAATTTTTTTCTTTCATTTATATCACTAACCCACAAAATGACAAAACTAAATACACTATCAATAACGCTTATCGACAACAATAATGCGTATCACTATGCCTGCCCATAAGGCCCGTGAGTGGAAGAGAGAGCGAAATACTCGCTTCACCGCTCCGATTATTTATAACCCAAACTGCACGGAGAAAATAATTCTACTATAGGTGCTAACTCTCCTATCTCTATATGTTATTGACATTTACTTGAACTCCAATAATTCATTAATTAGACATAGACTGCCGGACAGTCAAATTTCATTATCTTACACATTTTTGTTATTTTAATTATTAGAGTTTAATCAAATAACAGTGAAAAAATTAAACTGCAAGCTGTGTTCACCTATAATTGGCTTTTACATCGCATTGTGAACCTTAGTAATAACTCCATTCATTGATCAAATGTAGTAAACTGTTGGATCATTAATAATATTAAATAAAAATACACTGTTAAAGATTTAGGTTAGGGCTTAATGCGCCTTATCTAAAGCGTTAAAATTAACGTCGTTAACGAATAGCCACATTATTGTACATACATACATACGTTAGTAGTATACATACGTTATCGACCAATATTTAACTATAATAATACACTAATTCTGAGCGAGGTGAGCTCCAGCCTTCCAGTCGCCTGAGGCTTCGACCAGCTGTTTTTTAATGTTTTTAAAAAGTTGGCCCCACTTGGCCCTCACGGAAATTAAAAGTTAATTTGTTATTTACTATTTGCATTAACGGTAACTTTAATCAAAACTAAAATCAAAAAAAGTTACAAATAGTAAATTGGTCCCAAATCATCGTTAGTTGGGAACCTTCCCAAAACGCTGGCTGCGTTACCACATTAAAATATACGCCAGCCGTGAGATGTCTATCAACCGTTTAGATAGCTCTCAAATTTTACTTTCATGAATATAATGTAACTAGTCTGTATATCAATAGTTTACTTTTGATTACAGGTTGCGGAGAACACTACACCCGGTCGAACCGGATAGTCGGTGGCCATTCAACCGGTTTCGGGTCCCATCCGTGGCAAGCTGCTCTCATCAAATCCGGTTTCCTGAGCAAGAAGCTGGCGTGTGGCGGAGCTTTAATATCAGATCGATGGGTGGTCACTGCAGCTCATTGTGTCGCCACGTAAGTAGAAAAATGCGTCCTACGCGTTATGATGTACGGTGCTGAGACGTGGACACTGACAACGGTGTTGGTTCACAAACTGAAGGTAGGACGAGGTAAATAGGAAGGAACTCAGCGGGCTATTGAGCGAGCTATGTTGAAGTTGTTATTTGAAAGTAAGCAAGCAAGCAAAAAAGCAAAAGCAAGTTTACCGACTTTACCGATGGCCGATGGAACAGACGAGTCCTCAAGTAGACACCACGTCTCGGCAAACGTAGTGTAGGTCGCTCTCCAGCCCGATGGACCGACGATATACACGTCGTCACATGACGACACGATAACATATTCTCAAATAAATGTTAATCTCAAAAATGTAAGGAACAAAGGTAGACAGTAACCGTAGACAAGAAGTATCATAAAAAGCAAAAATGTGAAAAATTCGTAAAAAATCAAAGTTATAGAGCTTTTTAAAATACTTTCAAAGAAAATTAGTTTGTATCATATTCATGGAGAACAAACTATGCGTGAAAAAAGAAGACTCCAAAAGACTTACAGAATCCAAAGTAGAATCTTTAAATGGGCTCTTTAAGCCGCAGCATAACTGTCTTTGGATAAAAGACATCCAGCCCCCATTGAAATTACTTGAATTTAGGTCGTTTTGTTTTGATTTTCATTTTATTTTAAACTAGCTGATACACGCCCGCTTCGAGTGCCGTAAAATCCGTTCTTAGCTGACCTCTACTTGGCGAAAGGAAGGTCCATGACAAATTTCAAGTCTATAGGTATTATAATTCCTGAGATATCGTGATGAGTCTCTTTATACGTGGATTTTAATTACATAGGTATATATATATATATATATATATATATATATATATATATATATATATATACCTATCGTACCTTCGTACAGTTGTAATTCACCTATATATATATATATATATAGGTGAATTACAACTGTACGAAGCCTCCCAAGTAGTCATGTAAATTCAAGGTAAAATCCGTAAATCTCAAAATCAATCACTGACCTACAATCGATGAAGATTACTTACAATTTGTTGCAAAACATATTGTACTTTCACACCACATGTAGGTCGTGAATGTTGATTGCAATTAAGTAATTAGAAGCGCCGATTTATCTAGGTAGTTAAGTTTGAGTGCCCGTTAAGATCTCTGATTCAATTAGAGACAAATAACTGTTATTATGTTCACTTATATATATTGAAAAGTACAATTCCAATCGCTACTTTTCTTGGCGTTATTTAGATTAAAATCTTGATCTTAGTGAAAAGTTCTGTAGCGACGATGAGCATCCACCGTTCTTGTCACTTTACTACAGAACCCTGAAAGCGTTTAAGTGAAAACATCCCATAGTCCAAAATATACTATACAGATCTTACATACTGTTACGTGCGAGCGGCGGTACGCACTTAGGATTGAAAGAAAACACCAGTTTTTAACTAAAAGCTTTTAGTGACTTACACATCCGCGCGTAATACCTCTCCGTGGGGTTGCCCCTATACGCACGACTAACGATGCACTGTTTCGACGATAAGTTTTCTCACTCACAATACCGTCACCGATATTGCGTAGACAACCTCCTGCTACTGCAGTGCTAACCTCCGATATTACCGCGTGTAGCTCGCTTCTGGTTCTTCTCTCGCACTACGCTACACGCCTCCTTCACTTACCTGTCCACTAAACTTGTCACTAAATTCACCACTTAGCTCGTCACTGTCTTCTATTAAACTTCTCTTCCAACTCTTCCGTATCGCACTTATTGATTGATTTTCATCGACGACGTCACTTATAGTGTGTGACGTGTCGGTGAGGGGGCCTCGAGCTGACGCTCTTTGCCCCGGCTGCGGCTCGGAGGGCCACTACCCTCCGGTAACTGTGAGTGGGAGCCGCCGTGGTGTCGGCGGCTCGCGCGGGCCAAACCGCGGCTATGATGGCCATCACGGCTTTGCGTGGGCTACATCTGCGGCGTTTGTTGGCCTCTCGCACTTATTGCTTCGCTGTCTTGAACTTAACTCTAAACTGCTCGCTAGGCGCGCCTTACGCTGCTTATATACCCGGAAGAATCTTCTAGAACCCGTAATTTCAATCTTCTTTTTGTTATTCTTTTATTTATCATTATTGCCCGAGTCTAATACTATTTATCGATTTTTATTAATACTTATATATATTATTCCTACTTATTTTCTGGGTAAATATTTTTTAAACTACCATAGCATTTTAGGTAAAATGGGAAATGGATGAGGGAATGGGTGAATGGTTGACCGAATGGACATTAGATGAAGATAGATGAATGGGTGAATGGAGGGATTTAGGATTGGTGGATTGTTTTGCTTTATTTATGCCTTGTTTTTTTTATGTTTACATTGTTTTAACTATGCTTACAATCAAATCCTTATATATGTATGTATATATAACAATACGCTATTTAGAGATGCTATTAGCCAAAGATGTTATATATCACCTCTTGATATTGTCAAACTTTGCTAAAATAATTAAAGGAATTAGGTATATTTATATAATACTGTTACGAGATACGCAGGACTCGAATTAAAATGCCGTTGGAATTACTATAGAATTTATTTGCAATCTACAAACTCGTATAACATAAGTATTAATATAACTAGACACTACTAGTACAACTGCACGATTCAATAACACGCGCAAAGTCCGTCACTATATCGCTCATCGAATCTACGTCTTGCTCGTATCGTAATCCTTCCTGGACTGCCCCTCTCCGCCTTGGGCCATTGCTTTATAATGCACCGATCCATACCTGGCAAGCTTCGACGCAATACAATAAGCGACAAGGATTAATCGAACTAATCCTTGTTGCTATATAATGACGGCCATAAAACAAGTACAATAACAATAGAATGTTTTTCTTAATTACAAATTCTAACACAAAGTAAAAAAAAATAATTCCTAAATGCAGGTAGTAAACTGCGCTTTACGACAGGTGGGTGTGCGTTTACCTTTGTCGGTATGTAACAATACGATAAGATGTTTGCGGAGAGTTTCGTATCGGATTATTTTTTAACCGCGTAACACCCTGAACTACACGCCGCGTAATTATAATAGCTGTTCAGCGCATTTGGTGTGTCATGCTAACCGAATATTAAGACCGATAATTCAGTTGCCGAAATGCCGGCATCGTACCTTCGGCAGGTACCTACGTCATTACACTAAATCACTTTTCTTCCATTCACAGTACTCCAAACTCCCAGCTGAGAGTTCGCTTAGGCGAATGGGACGTCCGGGATACCGGTGAAAGGTATTCCCACGAGGAGTTTGCAGTCCAAAGGAAGGAGGTTCATCCTGCATATGAACCAGCGGACTTTAGGAACGACGTGGCGCTGGTACAGCTGGATAGAGGCGTGGTGTTTAAACAGCATATTTTGCCTGTAAGTTATTTACACAGAACAATAAAGAAAAGATTTAGAAAGAAATTAAAAAAATAATAGTCGATTTTGTTTTTGTTATTTTTTTTTCTTTTTAGTTGCGCAATTACTTCAATACCTTTAGAAATAATATATTAAGCACCTGTAAGAATTGTACAACCAGCACGCGTATACAAATTTGTCATCTCACTCTTGGGCATATATGCTCTTCAACAAGGGTTGCTCTCAATTTCCTTGTGATTCACAAATCAGATCCTGACTTGGTTACTATGAGATTACCTCGGGAGTATACACTTACGAGTAAAGAAAAAAATATGTGAAAATCGGTTTACAATTGACGGAGATATCGTGTTACGAATAAGTTGGTGAAAAATTTTCGTGACTTTCCTTGGAATCCACTTACCAGATCCTAACATGGTGATAATGCAGCCAGTTCGGGAGTATAACCTTACGATTAAAAGAAAAAAATGTGAAAATCAGTGTACAGTTGTCGGAGAAATTGAGTAACGAACATGCAAAAAAAAACATAGAGACGAATGGAAAACCTCCTTTTTGAATTCGGTTAAAAAGAAGGAGGTTCTCAATTGATAATTCTCTCTCGGTGGTTTTCTTCCTCTTAGTCATTTGAGACGGCGAGGAGGTTGGGGTCTTGAGGAAAACTTCTTTGCCCCGGCTTCTACTCGACGGGCAACTACCCGTCGGTGGCGAGGTTTGCAGCCATTGGAGCCTTCCTAACAGTGGTCTCTCAACGGCACTCGTTGGCCAGTCTTCGGCATCCGGTGGCCTTCGCGGGCTTTGCGTTGGCTTCGTCTGCGGCTTAGTTGGCCATTCGTTGGCATTCGGTGGCCATCTGGGGCTTTGGGTGGCTACCTGTAGCTTGATAATTCTTTTTACGTCAGATTTGATATATCTTAAAATTTTGTTAATTAATCTCTTCAAAAATGTAGTATTGCGCGATCTCTAGGAGGCTCCTTAACTTAACATAAAGCTCTTTGTTGCTATTTTATTTCAGGTTTGTTTACCAAAGAAGCAAATGAAATTGGCTGGCAAAATGGCGACGGTGGCTGGATGGGGTAGGACCAGGCACGGCCAAAGTACTGTGCCTTCAGTATTACAGGTAAGTACTGACTTTTAAAATTACATATTCTTTAAACTAAGACATTGCGTTTTACCTATTTCACCTACGGGACTGAGACTTAGACATGCACAAACGGCAGGATTGGTCTATAAATTTCAAGTCGCCCAGCGAGCTTTGCTCGGAGTCTCAAACGAATAAAATCTGAAATGAGGGTAGCTTGTAAAATTAGCGGCAATTGGCCGGTTATGTCTACTGCAGGACCGATAGGTGATAGAGTAGACGAGTCCAGAGGCCCGATTCTGCGTTTAGTATCTCGTCAAACATTGCAAGTTTGACTGATTTCAGTATTCTGTTAATTCTAATGTCGCGTCTGTGGTTTGCTAGTGTATGTTTGTAAATATTTATAAATTAAAACTCGCGAAATAAATGTTTAATTTTGATAGCCTTTCCATTTAGCCATTTCTGCTAATGGTAATACCAGTTATTTTCTACTATTATTCTACCGCGACGATATTGAGAAGATATTTTGGATTTAGTAGGATACGAAATGTTGATACTATCGCAACGGGATAGTATTTTTAATATCTTCTCATCGCCGAGGTATTGAAATAATGAGGCCCCTGGAGTGGAAATCGCGTCTCAGTAAAGGTAGTGTAGGACGCCCTCTAGCACGTTGGACGGACTATCTGCGTCAGGTCACCGGTAGGCGCTGAATGAGGACAACGGACAACCGGCATATTTAGCGCAAACTTGGGGAGGCCTACGTCCAACAGTGGATTGCGATTGCAGACAACCACAAACTAAAACATTATAAACTAATATAATAAACAAAGGAAACTTAGTTATATACTGTATTCTACCTGTAATCCCTGAAGATTAAAGGTAGAATACTGGGCTTAGAATGCTGAGTGCGTTGCCTCGCTGGATTGACCGTTGGTAGTCACCAGCTAGCGATGAGTAACTTACTACACATGTGAGTCAGTACATTTGTCTCTTACAAATTACATTTGTACTGATACGGCTCACAATTTGAAATGTATAATACCAGTTCAAAATTTTTGTCGCGCTACTACTCAAAAGTTAGAGAAAGAACGGAACGAGGCTTATGTTACTACTGTACAATAACGCCTCTACAGATATTAATATGACAAAAAGGGACAACATGACAATATCATAGTACGACTGTTAGTAAAATGAGGTGACCGAGGCCGAGCACATCCGATTCTTAACGAACATTTCCGAACTAGTTTTGAACGCGACAGATGAGGGAACGACGCTCACCGCCTCACCGGCCTCATCTCTTCAAATGTACTGCCGCAGTACAAACCGTACAAATGTGCTCGCCTCGTTTAAAGTGGTACATTGTACTGGTACAGTACAAAATGTCATGTTACTCTTACAAAGTAATTTTAAGATCATTTCCTGCCCAATACTATCAGCCCTATGATCATCCGAAGAGTTAATGAGTCGTCTTTATAGTTCTGTGTAGAGGCTCATTGCCACCCCACAGTCCAAGTGCGCTTGAATTATTCATAAGTTTTATTATATAACAGTGTAGGGAAACTTCGTTTGTGTTGCTATGATAATTACGTATTGATGGTAAATTGCTAAGCCGTCACCCAAAAGACGCCACCGTATCGCCACATTGTCGGCTATATACGTTTATCCCAAATGACGCCATTTGTCGGAATAAGAAGTGTATATCCGATATATTATAAACTAGCTCTGTATCGAGTAATATTTGAATCAGTCATGTGATGCTCTAACAGAAAAACAACAAAAGATTGCATTTTTGAAATCTACTGGTCCAAACTGGTCTGGTAGCTCGTCTGTGTTTTTTCTTTAAAATTTTTAATTTTTATTAATATCAATTGTATTACACAAAATTAAACTATCCCATAAATAAACCTAACTTAAAAAAATATGTACAAAAGTAAAAAAAAAAATGTTAACCTTATATTTAAGCCCTTCCAGCCCCACCAGACCACTGTCGCTAGGCATTGTACATAGAAGGCTGGCGGCATTACCTCGCTGGATACAGAGGATAATCCTTTGAGCGAGGTAAGCTCTAGCCTTCCAGTCTCTTGTTGTATCGACCTATTGTAAAAATATATTTAAATTCATTGTACTTTTTTTATACTGCCGTGCAATTCACTAATGGCCGGTTCCTATATTTTACTATTCATTCACTTGCTTTACAATCAGTTGAATTTTGACATTACTCGTATGACTAAGCTTATGTCAAATTATAAACAGATATAACCGATAATAAATACATCGTCGTTATGCCAATGAGAATAAAGTTTCACTGGCACGTTCTAGTAAAATAAAAATAATATATGTTGTGCACTTGCTTTTTTCAGGAGGTTGACGTGGAAGTAATCCCGAACGAACGTTGCCAACGCTGGTTCAGGGCAGCGGGGAGAAGGGAGACCATACACGACGTGTTTCTCTGTGCAGGATACAAGGAGGTAAACACAATATCGCACACTCCCAACAAAATAGTGTTACCACCTCAGATGAACAAAATAGGTGAACCGGGCCACGATCTCTAAGAGTGAAGCCGGCTGAAGGAAGCCGGTTCGGGACTAGGAAGCCAATCGCGTCGCAATGCGTTACGAGAACTTAGGTTTTAAATAATCCAATTAGAACGGATACAAACAGATTTATTTCCACTGAATACATTACTATTGACCACACAGACGCAAACCACGTATATCTTCTTTACATAGTATAAAACAAAGTTCTTCTTTCTAGGTCTTTCTATCTGTTTGTATATCCGCTAACTAGTCATAAACCACGCAACGAATTTTTCGTTGGCCGGTGTTAAAGCGCCATCTATCTCCTAGTCTCCTACATTTTTTAACGATCATAAACAAGCGAAAAGAGTTAGATGGCGTTAGATGACCTTAATTCAGCTTGAAAGGTAGACATAATCCGACAGTGACATCTTTATGTTCATTATGGAGGGTAGAGGTAAAGAGAATCATCTGTGGTATGTGTGGAAGCTGCTCCACAAGTCTGATGGTGGTAGTAGTAGTAAAACTACATTTTCCCAATGTGTATGTTGTCTCTACGTTTAACAAAAGTACAGCCTTATATACTACATTAATGCTACGTGTACAAATACTTAATTATTGTGCGCTGGTCCCCTTACAATAAACATACGAATGCTTACATACTACACATCTCATATAGAAAAAAAGCTGAAGAAGTGTCCAGTTGTAAGCTGTAAATAACAGTTCAATAACCATCCACAATGACGCTTATGTAGACAAAGGGTATGGTATGAATGTAGCTGTTGTAGACGAATCTAAGTATGCCGATTTAAAAAAAAAATATCTTGGCGACTAGAGTAGCTGATGACAATACACTGTTATAAAATGTCAACTATTTACGTAGTAGGTACAAAGTAATTTACTAAATATAACCTCAAAGAATTATGTGAAAACGTGAATAATCATTTAATTCGTGATTTTTATATATAAGATTTAAAGAAGTTTTTAACAAACGTCTATAGGCGACTGTAACTACTATCTATGACCTGGGCTGTCTGCCTGCTTGCCATTTTCGCAATAAAAAACCATTACAATTGGAATACAAATTTTCTTATTTTGTCCTTTGCAGGGTGGTAGAGACTCCTGTCAAGGTGACAGCGGTGGTCCATTGACGATGAAACTGGAAGGACGCAGCACCCTCATAGGTCTGGTATCGTGGGGCATTGGTTGCGGCCGCGAGCATTTGCCAGGAGTGTACACTAACATACAGAAATTCGTACCATGGATCGATAAGCTCGTTAACTAGAGTTAGTCAGATTCACAGAAAAGACGGAGAGAGAGAGATTAGTGCTCTCTCTTTTCTTTCACCTTCTCACATTTATTTGGGGTCGTCACAATATTGTCGGTGTCAGTACAGGACCTTGAAACTACGTGTTTTGATTTCTTCGCCAAAATTGTATATATATACATATCGAGGGCTTCATAACAAATGGGCGTATACGCAAAAATGTATTTTTTTTTGTTGTTTATCAAAATCTATGCATGTTACAGAAGTGCATGTTGCAGAAAGTCGTACCAGTATGCAAGTGTACTTAAATAGAAGGGTAATCCAAATTTCAGTCTTATACAATCAAGTAGTTTTGTTTTATTCACAATTTTGTCCCTTGTGTAAAACTGCTATGTTGTCTGTACGCCCATTTGTTATGAAGCCCTCCATATGTAGTATGTAATATTATAACATATAATACGAGTATATAACAATGTCGACCTAAAAAAATATCGTCAACTAAAATTTTTGTTACACTGACTACGACGATACGTGTTTTCCTTCCATACTCCAAAAGTCACACCACAAATCACCCTTCACACAATCCATACATCCTTTTTTGGCCTATTTTTACATTTGTACCCATCAATCTTGCAGTTTAACATTCTTTTTGTCACGTGACTTTCGTCCGTCCTCATCATATGCCCATACCACCTTCATCTTCTTCCTATAATTAATGATCTCAATCGTAAACTATACATGTAATGTTAGTGAGATACTGGATCAATTGTGAGTTTATAATCTGAGCAGTAAGATTATAAACAGTTGATAAATTATGAACTGGGGGGCTAAAGTGGTCGATTTCGCGTATTCATATAAGTAGAATTTTATACTATGTTTTACAACCAGTATTAATTTCACTAAGCGATTCTCCGAAGGCGACCGCTTTAGGCCCTCTATCTTAAAGTCTGTAATATACAATATATGTATAATAAATCTGTAGATGATTCGAGTTTGTAAGATGCGTTTATTTAAAAATTTATTTAAAAATTGGACCAGCAGAATTTAAAAATGCTAGTTTCAGAATTTTTATCTCACTGTCGTATGTCGGTCTGTCTGTAAGGTCATCACATGAAAACTAACGAACGGATTTCGATAAAAGCCGAGAAAGAGCCTAGCTTTTATGTTAGAAGTGTTGATCCGGGGTCTACAGTTAGGACTTACATTGTTTTGAATAAATTTTTCTCTGTGAATATACGACTTTAATAGTGTTTACGATTGGGGGCAGTTAGTATTTATTTATGTAAACAACAATTTTGTAAATAGAAATTGTGAATAAATTATATTTAAGTCAGTTAATGTAAGAGTTAATTATTTAATTCACGAATTGAACGATTGATTACACATTTCGTAAAATTCAATACAGTCGAACTGAGGAATCCGAAAAATTATGATTTTTTATTTTATTTATTTAAATTTTTGTCTGTCTGTCTGTCTGTGTTTGTTCCGGTTAATCTCTGTAACGGCTGGACCGATTTTGACGGGACTTTCATTGGCAGATAGCTAATGTTGTATAGACTAACATAAGTTACTTTTATTTTAAAAAAATGACAAGCCCACGCACACGCCGCCGTCGTCGCCACACAGAAAGCAAAATTAGATTAATTTCCAGATTATATGAATTGTATATTTAATGACAAATAGTGTTGTTACTGATTCTATATTTTTACGATTAGGATAAGAAAGACATATTTATTTTTAGATTTTTAATTTATTTAAAAACTATTTTGTATTTTCATAAATTAAATGGTTTTATACTGTACAGATGTTTTTAATTCTCTTTGAAATTCTTATTTAAAAAAATACCTTTAATGATGGGGGCTTCGTCTGCGATAATGTTACAGGTATAGATCGTTTCACGCAGATGTGGCTATGGGCGTAATGCCTTATTTCTGATGTGTGTAACGTTAAGTATTCACATGCAACGAATGTATATAAAACTAATGCGGCTATTCGTTAACGCGTTATTTTTAACTCTATAACTTATTTGGCCACAGTCAATAACATTATCGAAGGTGTGGATGTGGCGTCAGCATTAACGGAGGTTGTATCAATAAACCCCGGTTTGGGCGCATTGCAATGGGCGGGAGAAGAAGCAAGGGAAGAGTGACTTACCCCGCCATACTGCACTCGTCCGCCGTGGCTTCACACGCTTCACACACTTCACTAGGATTTGCTTAGGAGAATTAAAGTTATTTATATTAAACTAGCGGACCCGAAAGACTTCGTTCTGTCAAAAAGATTTGGAATGTGGCAGTTTTTGTTCCTACCTATTTTATAGCCGGGGCGAAAAATTCTCCTGAACAGAACCGTCACCCTGGTGATAGGGCGGTGTGTGAGGTTCAGTTTGGGTGACCAAAGTATCTTTTGGTCGGCTTCGCGATATTATTTCTTTTGTTTTAGTTTCGGCACGCGACATTAGATCCTCCAACGCGCACACGCATAATGTTTTGATAGATATGATTGAATTTGAACTTTGTGCAGCGGTAATAAAGTGCAAATTGACTCTTTAGCGTTAGGAACATACCTACATTGCTTAGACAACAGTGAAAGCTTGTAATTTAATATGAACTTTATAAAATTACATACTATTGAATACAATGTAAGAAAACTTAACTTATCTGTGTTGCATTCTACCCATAGTCCCTCAAGACTATTAGTAGAATACTGAGCCCAGATCACCGTCTTCTATGGGTAAGGTGCCCAGAAGGCTCGCTACGTTTCCTCGCTGGGTCGCCATACTGATCCGTTGGCCGAGGTAGGCACCAGCCTTCTGATCACCTGAAGAGTCAATGAGCCGTTTCTATAAATTTTGGTAGAGGCTCATGGCCTCAGGACCCCACGGTCCAATGAACTTTATTGAATAGCAATAAAGTTCAAATTGACTCTACATGTTAGTTAGAAAACGTTTGTATGGGAAAAAGAAGAGAGCTTATTATGGAAACTGCGTATGTCAGTCCTTATTATACTGAAAATCCTTAAGGCTCTTTTTAGGGTTTCGTAGCTGTATTGGAAAAAACAAAATGCTTAAATCGTTTTATATCCATCTGTCTGTCCTTTTCTTTGTATGTCAGATAAGAATTATTTTCTGAAAATCTATTAGGTTTACATACAACGCCATCTAGTTGAAACAGGTAGCAATCAGATCTATAAAAGCGCAGGCGCATGAGAAATTTCATTCTGCGTTATTTTAGCTACAAGCCTACGCGATATACTTGGAAACACACAGATGGCGTTGTATAACGTATAATCTTATACTAATATATAAAGCTTAAAAGTTTGTTTGTTTGATTGAACGCGCTAATCTCAGGAACTACTGATTGATTTGAAAAATTATTTCAGTGTTAGATATAGCCCATTTATCGAGAAAGGTTATAGGCTATAGATTATCACCCTAAGACCAATAGGGCCGGAGCACCAATGAAGCATGTTTCAAAATCGGGGGTTTTGAAAACAAATTCCATGCGGACGACGTCGCGGGCACAGCTAGTGTTTCTATAAAAATACCTACATCAAAACGGTTCAGTCCCAACTCCCTCATCAGTTGTTCTCTGCCATCTTTATTTTTGCTGCATTCCATTAACAGACGGTGGACATCCTCACAAGTTCCACACAGTAGACAATTTGGAGAATCAACTTTGCCCATGAGGTGGCCAAAACTTCTTTTCGGGAAATGACCTGTTCGAATTATTTTTAGTAGTGTTACGAGTTGCGAGACTCGAATTAAAATGCCGTTGGAATTATTATAGAGTATATTAGAACTGTACAAACACGTATAACACAGGTACAAATATAACTGAACACAACAAATTCAAGCGTCATGCAGAAGGTCGTAATTCAATAAAACGCGCAAAGACTGTCACTATAAGTTTCCCGATTGTAGTACACACGTCTCACCTTGATCGTGGTTCTCACTCGATTGCCTCATCCCTCAATCGTTTTATACTGCACAAATGCAATGTGCCCGTATCGTAATCGGAAACACCTGGCTAATGAGTCGGCCGCAAGCGGCCATAAATGAGTACAATGAAACAATGGGCTGTTCTCTAAACGTATGCCAATAAATAAGTAAACAAAAGAAGACGATAAAAGAAAATACAATCAGTTCAAAAGCCGACAGGTAACAAAATGTGGTTTTTTTCGGATATGTAGGTGGATTTTGTTTTAGTCGGGACCTGAGTTGTAACAGTAGCTTTATGTATAGCCTGTTTAATTTCCCTACAAAAAACTTTGTTGCGTTGAGATTTTTTGAGTTTGTTTGTTGAGACAGTTAAAACTTACTTTAAACGTATTTATTATTCATTATTAAACTTTATTAGCGGATAAACGTCAAAACGTGCCGCTGTTAAATTGCTTTTATACAAATATCGATTGTGAAATATTTTTGAGACCTCTAAACTTTTTTCATACATAAAATATGCATTAAAACCCAACTGCATCTGTATAGAAGCAACTGGTTTAATTGTACCAAAAACGAAATACGAGTTTTCGAGATTGCAACAAAAAAAGCAAAACATACAAGACACAAGCTCACAGTTTGAAGAAATGCCTCTAAGGGTGAACACATGCGAAAAATATTTCGAATAATATTAATTTTCGCGCTCGCACTAAAAGAAGAATACTAAGATAATACCGCCCAGTAAAAACGTAATTCTGATTTGTTTCGGTATGTGCGTTACCGAAAGCTTACCGAGCGCCTATACTTCTATGAGTCTTTCATGATTGGCTCGGTATGTGTGAGACCCGGCACATAAGGACAAACGGCCTTACTTATAATAATCTCGTTAAGAAACGATTAGGCATCTCTTAAGTAAGAGAATCAGAATCAGACCCTAATCAATGAATATCTTTTTTGTTTCACTTATAAACGTGTATTACCTGTTGTTTACCTAAGAGGAGCACAGATAAACGAAATCTGAATGATTAACGTAGGTTGTACCCAAAATATTCGACTAAAGAGGAGTTTATGGGTAAAATTTTCACTAATCAGTTGCTGAGCAGTTTCTTTAAATGTAATAAAACGATTATAAGTAAGGCCCTTAGTTTTGCAAGTTAACTCGCTTCTTAGCTAACACAATATAAATCAAGAGGCCGGCAACGCGTTCACAACGCCCTTGGTGTTACAAACGTCCATATACGATGGTGACCACTTTCCATCAGGTAGGCCGTCTGTCTGTTTGCAAGCTTTTGAAAATAAAGAAACATAAAAAATCAGACCTTAGACCAAATTAGTCAAAAATCATAACTTTATAAAAGGTTTTTATTCAAACATATAAACAGAGTTAAAACAATAAGTTTTCATATATTATGTACCTAAAATTACAATGATGTGATAAACACACACGCTTGTTTCCCACAGGTGTAGAAAGAGACGATGCATCTCAACATCTCAACCCATCTTTGGAGGCTTATTATAATAGCTTCTCTTGATCTAGATTGTTTCTAGTTAATATTATTATAGTTGTTAGCCACCGAAATAAAATAAAATATTGTTACGAGTTGCAGGACTCGAATTAAAATGCCGTTGGAATTATTATAGAGTTTATTAGAACAATACAAAGACGTAAAACACAGGTACAAATATAACTATCCAAATGTAATGCACAATTCAATAACACGCGCAAAGTCCTTCACTAAATAGATTACCGAATGTAAGCACGTCTTGCTTCGCTTGTGGTTATCGTTTGACTGCCTCGTCCATCAATCGTGGCATTGCTTTATACCCGACGGATGCAATATGTCTGCTAGGCCGTGTGGACCGAATTTCCTAGAATCATACCTGGCTAATGACTGCCATAAAAGATTACACACACACAGATACACAGTGGGCTGTTTAATCACAAATTTTAAACTCAAAGTAAACAAAATAAGTCCAAATGCCGAAAAGGTAATAAAATGTGTTTCTACATGGCTACAGGTGTAAATTTGTCTTTGTCGGCACCAAGGTCGTAACAATATAAATAAAATAAACTTGCTACAACCTGGACACACCTCTATCCCTTCTACTATTTTCATTGATCTCTTCGTAAATGCTTACATATGCTTATTTCCGGTGCTTTTTGACGATTCAATACCAGAGACATCTAAGGAACAAAGTGGAACATTATGTTAATTCATTAAATTACTAATAAAAGTCATTTTTAGTACATACGCTTTTATTTCACATAATCAACGTCAAACTCACATCACTTCTATTTTTAAGTCGGATATTAAAAATGAAAGTATGTAGCGAGCCTAAAAACTTCATATGCGTTTATTTTTATTTCTTATTGGATATTCGTTTGGTCACCCTCTGATCTTATCTTTTCTCGTATTCAAACGATTTCCAACTCTAATGTTAAAGCTTATAGTATAATTTTATTTATTCTTAATATCTTATAAAGGTTATTTATGAACGACTGTTTGCAGAATATATTAAACCTTATGTGTTAAGATTTAAGGTGGATTTTCAAATGTAGTATACAATCGACTTTGGTCGTTTTGTTTATGAGATAGTAGGGGAACCGGATTGTTTGAAAAAAGGCTTTTGTCTTGCAAAATCGCCTGAGATGCCGTGCGTGGTGCAACGATGGACGGAATTAAATCAATAATAATAGACTGTTTATGCTGATTTCAGATATAATAAGGGCTATGTACTGGAGGCATTAAAGTTCTTTTAAGAGGGTACATGCTAATAGTAATAATAAATAAATCCACAGAAGGGCTTTGTGGCGAAGCCTTAGGTGACACCTCAAACCTGACTCCGGAGGTCAAGGCAAGACCCCCGCCCCCGTGCTTGCCTTAGCCAGCCGGCATGGAGTGGAGATTGCTAGAGCTAAGACTCAATCTCCAGGGGTGGCAGTGATAAATGGCCTTACGTCGGAAATAGCTTCGGTGAACCTGAAGCCCACCTCTCTACACCCCTTAGTCACTCACAGCCATGTTCCCCTGTCTTCTATGGTATTTCTAGGGGCCCATGCAGGGAGTGGCGAGTCATCGTCTGCCCATTTTACCATGTTCCTTGAACAACGCCATAGTCCTCATAGTCCCAGTTCTATCAGCAGTTCACCCCAATAGCCCGGTATCTTTTATTCTCATCCCCTACAATAGTCCTACACTGACCGGGGCTTGTCTTTCAGTGCATTTTTATATGGTGTATACATGGATAACCACCGTTCAGTATATATTATATATATTATCACCCCATAAATGTCCCACTGTTGGGCTACCACGTGGTAAACGTAACAATATGCACATTAGACCAGAAAACTGTCTCTCTCTGAAAACTCTAAGTGGTGCATGCATTCCAGCCAGGATCGAACCCGCGCCCTTTGAGTTTGCGACGTGTGCGCTAGCCGTTATGCTACCACGACTTGTACAGTGTCACGCCACATTTACATTAAAATTGACGAAGAGGCCTACGTGTTTGCCTTCCCATGGCCCATACGCAAGACCTTTAAAAGCCGGCCCATTTTATGGTCCGTGGCCTTCCAGGTCTTATTATATAATAATAACACCCTCTAAGAGTCCCGGTTGCTTTCAAAGCATTCCGACTCCCAGGGTCCGCTTTTCTACTTTTTCTACTCCACTTCGCACGGTCTTCAGCATCCTCCGTTTTGAGACCATTGGTACGCATGTCATCCTTCATAACGTCAAGCCTGCATTTCTTGGGCCTTCCAGTTCGAGTGGGACCTGACGGACGGCGGTATCGCTAGACATTTGTTCTCCACATAATTAGTCGGTCTCCATAAGTGTGGCAGCACCAGCATAGGCATTCATCTCCATAGCACGCAGCTCTTGCTAGTGTTGCTTAAGTACAGGCCATGCTTCACTGCGATACAAAAAGACAGGTCTAATGATTGATTTAAAGACCTGTCCGCTTAGTTTGACCGGCATCTTAGGGTCACCACACCTGTAACCTCACGCCACTTGATCCAAGCTGCTAGCCTTGACGTCATGGTCGATAGCCCGGTACGCGCTAAGTACATATCTTCGCCTATACGCACGGATGTGGGATCTGTAATGTTGCAGGTTAAGTACTCAGTCTCCGCTATATTTAGTTTCAGACCACCATTCTCCAGCGATCCCATCCACGCATTCATACGTTTCACCAGGCGCCCCCTATCCGAATCTGCCAGCGTGATATCGTCAGCAACAGATAAAATAAATGTCACTGACTAAAGAACCCACAGCCAGGTGGTAGAGCACTTGCTCGTATGAATGACTACTACCTTTGGTTATAGAGAAAATGCATATTCAAAGTTTCTATTCAAACTAAGTTCAGGAATACATAAAAAACAAGCATCTCCGGACGCCCGACAGAAGTGATAACTTGCGTGAGAGAAAGGTAAGCCAGACAGACTGGCGCCGTAACGCGTTACGTAACGAAGCGGTTTACCCTCCCATAAGAAGTTATCACTTCAAAAATGTCTATTTTAATTTCTACGCTGGTTCCTAACTTTGCATTATTTTATACCAGTGTCAACTACTGATGCCTTTACCTTACTCAATACATTCCCGTTAATATGAGAAGAATATATATAGAAACTGACGTCATTGTGTCTTAAGATCGACGTATGCGCCAACACGACAGGCGTTTATGACCTTAAGGTCCTAATGCATCGATCGTTACGACCTTTTATTGTGAGAGGCGATTGGTCTGCGCCCGCGCAGTGATACCGATTTATAAAATGTACAGTACTTTAATGATTTACAGCCGGGTCCTAATCCTACTATCCACTTACTACTGATATGAAAGACGAATAATGAAGCCTTTCTGGAATGATTCTCTTTATTACAGTTCTTAAGGTCAGCTCGATCGATGTGACATCACATCGTATATGACGTCCTAGTATATATACGTTTTATTATAAGACTGTCTGCACTTTTTTGGTTAATTACTATTTGTCTTTAAATATATAAATACATATGTAAATAAGGTTTCCATTCACCTGTACATAAATATGTATGGCTGAGTCAATACTTAATTGATTGGACTATGAGCTCCTTTGACTATGACAATAATGATAACTTTACTAATATAATTATGACGAATGCAAATAAATGAACACTGTAATCTTCCATTTAATAATTGTGAAGTCAATTAATAACGTTGCCGGTGTGGATAATAATTGTATATGGTAGTCTGGAGGAGATCGCCTTTGGCGACAAGACCGACCATTGTACTTAAATGTATGTGCAATAAAGTTATTCATTCATTCATTCACCGGATTTTTAGTAGGGGAGCCTACTAAAAATCCGGTAAATTGTTACATTTTTTTTTTTATGAGAGCAAGCAACAAGTTTTACTCTAGTAAGTCTAGTACATACATCTGTTTATTTTGTTTCATTGAATTATTAGTCTAAGTGCAGACTTCATTATAGGTTGTCACATCATGCAGATATTTTTTTTACAATTATCCATTAGGACGTGTTGTAAAACCTCATTTAACGTCATAGACAAACATTTCATTATTATGAGGAATACATTTTTTTAAACTTCTTCAATAAAAAATGTCGAACAGTTAACACAATCTTTTACTAAAAGATATTTTCCAACAGTACGTTTGTAATGTTAACGTGTGTGTGTTTGTTTGGAGGGGGGGTATACAAGTGTATATTATTTGCTGTTTATCTGATAGAAATAATTTACAATAATTGCAGAAATTTGATGCATGATAGGCCCTAGGCTTATATCGGCAATTTGAACATTGCGAGCAGCAACACTGCGCAAGAGCAGTCCACTCCAGTACTCAATCGGACGAGAGAACGCGCGGTCGCGATGCGAACGAATATAATAAACAACGAAAACGAAAAATTAAAAATAAATTAAAACAAACTCTATGGTCATTTTAGTTTAAAAAGAAAAAAGCTAAAATTCAAATTTAGAACGTGTTATTAAATTGTCATTCTGTATGCAACACGTCTGACGCTTTCAAGGATGTGAATTTGTTTTTGGTTTTTATTTATTTTTAATTTTATTCTGTGGTATGTGGTCTTGTGCCGACTTTAAAAGTGGTATGTTCTGAGTTTGTGGTGACTGTGGGATTTTGCAAAGTATACATATATAAGGTAAGAAATCAATAATTAATATAAAACAGTTTTATGCCTACACTTGCATTATTGTTAATGACTGTGTCCAAATGGGTTTTATTTACATATAGCCTTAAAAAATAGCGCGTTAACAATGAGCTAGATTAGTGTATATATAATTACCAGCTGTCCCCGTGACGTCGTCCGAGTGAATTTGTTTTCAGGACCCCCCGATTTTGAAACATTCTTCATTGGTGCTCCGCTCCTATTGGTCTTAGCGTGATGATATATAGCCTATAGCCTATCCCGATAAATGGGCTATCTAACACTGAAATAATTTTTCAAATAAGACCAGTAGCTCCTGAGATTTGCGCGTTCAAACAAACAAACTCTTCAGCTTTATATATTAGTATAAGATGAATTATCGGTTAATGTTTAACGTTATTAACAATGTCACATATCATATCGCATTAAAACCTTGACTAAGTCTGTATAATGTTTTTATTAGTGCGTTAGTTAAAGTATTACAACGTAGGTGTAACAGAGGCATTAGGAAAATAACAATAGTTATATATTATTATTTTTGTTTCCAATGAAATGGGTTCGAATCCTGATTAGGAAGCTTTCCTGATCAAAGTTGCATATTAGATACAGCGATCAAACCTGCAAATAGAAATTAAACATGTATGAAACTCATTAAACTGTTTTGGATATACCTTCCTATACCTCCAAATAAAGATATGACTACATTGTACATTTTCAATATAAGCAATTTACGAATATCTTAGGGACCTTATCAAGGACCTTAATGATCCTTAGGTACAACTATGAAGCAGATCTCATACACCCAGACCAGAGAAAATCTTATTAGTATAAAACAAAATTTACAATTTCAAAACGTAGCAACAGATATTGTTTTTTAAATGAACATTTGTGCATTTATTGCCTTACAGCCGGTTCCTATATTCATGAACCGTTCGTTTGCTTGACTGTAGGTTACAATTTCACATGACTTCCATACAATGAATGTCAATTTTCTACAAGTGAATGATTAGTAAGAAATAGGAACTGGCTAATAAAAGACATAAACGTCACACAAACAATGTCAAATTTCTATCAACAAGGTAAGGGACAGGTAAAGGAAAATAATAATATAATTAGCAAGATATAGAAATAAATAAACAAATATAGTAATTACATGAAACAGGGTCTTCATTTAATTACTATATTTGGACAAGGACCCCACAAATTATGTCAATTTTCTAGTAAGGGCTGTTAAAAGAATAAATAGTAAGATAAAGGAACTGGCTATTAAAAGACATAAACGTCATACAAGTGTATATAATAGAATGTCTATTTTCTACCAGTGATTTTCTAGCAGGCAAAAGAATGAGTACAAAACATAGAAAATCGATCCCAGCAATCAGATTCAGCTCACTGTTATCTACAATATTGATTGTACATTGAAGCTATTTAAAAAAACAACTGGAATAGACTATAATAACGATGGAGAAAAGATGAATTTTTTATTAGATTTCTTGTCTGTTTGTTCGGGATTCACGTAAAATTACTGGGCGACCATCGATAGCTGATTTCTAGACTTAAAATCTGCGATAATTTTTATCCCGGGAGACCGACGAAATTTTTTCTGGGTCAATTGAAAAATCGAAAATGGCCAAATTTAAAATGGCCAGATTGAAAAATCGAATTCTAATACAATTTTTTCACTGATCGATAACAAATTGTATGTAATAAAATATGTGATACTTTTTATCCCGCGGGAATTTCGGATGGCTAAAAATGTAAAGATAGACCAAAAAAAAGATGGATGGATTGTGTGAAGGATGATATGATGATATGTGGTATAACAGAAGATGTATGTCAGAATAGAGGAGTGAGGAAGGAAAAGACATATTGTGTCGACCCCAAATAATTGGGATATGGTGAAAGAAAAGAGAGAGAGATCCTAGTGCGATATAATATAATTAGGTACACGGAAAACACTTCAGGCCGAATATAGTAATGAAAATCATAAATCTGTACAAACAACCAACCAAAAGTATATTTATGTTAATGGCTCATTGTAAAAACAATACTGGTTATACAACAGTTGACCTTTACGACCGAGTGAAGCCTTCCAAGTGCGACTCTTAATGGGCAATGCAACAAGTTTACCACAGAGAAGGCAAAGGTAAATAAATATAAGTATATATTGGTATATAAATATGGAATAACTATATATAAGTATATAAATATAGTACAAATATATGTAAGTAAATATATATTAGCCACCTAACTTACATTCATCAAATTCCAACATTTTTTTTTATACAGGGGAAATCCGTTTGAGGACCGTAGGCCGCGCGAGGGGGAAAGGTCGCGTCCCGTGTGTGGGATTCGCCAGGTCGGGGTGGCACTAGCGCCCCACGAGAGTGTGAAGAGCTATTGCCACGCCACAGTTAGGGATACCCACTAAAACCCCTGTCCGATCCCGAGCGTCCTTTGTCCGGGCTGTGGGCTCGCTCGCGCATTCACCACCAGCCCGGACGGACGGCGGCCGGCCCCTTTGCGGGCTGGCCTCACCATTTTGTGGCCGGAGATCTGGGTCTCTCCGGCTCCTCTTCCTCACCGAGACGAGGTGAGAGGGGGCGCGCGGATCGGCGCACGTCCCTCCTCTCCGGCCTTAATGTGCGGGCGGATCCGGTTTCCCCGCCGGTCGCCCGCACGGCCGTAGCCTACGGCGGCTGGAGGTCGTCCTGAACGACCCTCCGACGCCGCCGCCGGCTCTGGCGGGAGGGGAGCGTGGTGGTTTGCTCCCTCTCCCGCTCCGCCGCCTCCTTCGCGGACATGACGGTCTCGCAGAAGGAGGCGGCTGCGTCCCACGCGTCGGCGCTCCCGACCATGGCCCTCACCAGGGCCGGGAGGGACAAATCCGCCCCGATGGCCGCGACGAGATCTCGGCGCTGCTCGTCCCAGGCTGGACACACCTGGAGGGTGTGCAGCGCCGTGTCTTCGTCGCCGCCGACGCAATGGTGGCACCCTGACGATTGTTCGCGCCTTATTTGACACAGGTACCTCCCGAAGCATCCGTGCCCCGAGAGGACCTGCGTCAGGCGGAACAAATTCCAACCACTCCCAACATAACCCAACAACTCCCAACCACAGCCGACCTATCCCAATTCATATCAACACATCCTGGTACGCATGACACACACATGTACCAACACACGCAGTATTAACCTAGCTAGTAAGTAAGAAAAAAACCAGACTTAAGTAAATTGTAATGAGACTCGGTTATCTTGTGCGCTCTAGCCAAAAGGTGCAGACAAACAAACAAAAATCTACAAGTTCGGTCTGACACGCGGCTCTACTCGCCTGGAAAACTTTTTGTACCGACTACACTGAAAATGAAATGTTACCATTGTCGTGTTGTTTACGGTTGACAGATTAGACGGTGATTCAAGCCATGCGCCTATATATACAGTATCTACGCCATTTTATTATTTACAAAATTAAAAATAATTAAATTATAAGTTTGAACCCGCAGGGGGACTTTGTGTCGAAGCCTTAGGTGAATAGCGACACCTCGTACCTGAATCCGGGGGCCAAGGCAAGTCCCCCGCCTCCGTGCTTGCCTTAGCCAGCTGGCACGGAGCGGAGTAACTAGAGCTGAGACTCAAGCTCCAGGGGTGGAAGTGATAAGTGGCATCACGTCAAAAGTAGCTTCGGTGAACCTGCAGCCCACCTCCTCTATGTTGCCCCTGTCTTCTATGGCATTTTTGGGGCCCATGCAGGGACTGGCGAGTCACCGTCTGCCCATAATTCCATGTTCCCCAAACATTCCGACGGGCAGACGCCATAGTCCCCATATTCCGAGACTCCTATTACCACTAGCAGTTCACCCCAATAGCTCGGTAATTTTTGTTCTCAGTTTCCCACAATAGTCCTACACTGGCCGGGGCTTGTCCTTGGGTGCATTACTATATAGTGTAGACCGGGATAGTCAGCGGTTAGTGTCACGCCACATTTACATTAAATATGTCAAGGGTCCTCTACGTGTTGTCCTTCCCATGGCCCCACCCAAGCCTTCCAAAAATACGGGCCATTTTTATGACCCGTGGTCTTCAAAGATATTAAAAGAATAATAACCACAACTAAAATATCGATATGTGCAATTGTGGTAGTACAAAACATAAACCTAAACCCAACTACTAAATTGAAATAACATCACTTAAGTCCGTCACGTGTAATTGTCCATCCTTTTCTTTCCTACAAAAAGAGTCAGAAGAAATAGACGTGTAAAATATTTGAAGGAGATCCGCTGCGTTCCCTTTGTGTCTCGGATTTAAAAGTACAAACTGATTCTAAGAAATTCGGTCCTCGCGGTCGGGCAGATATATTGCATCTGTGCAGTATAAAGCAATGCCCCAATGGAGAGATCGTAAGTCAGGCGATAACCACGAGCGCAGCAAGACTTGTGTACATTCGGTAATCTATTTAGTGACGGACTTTGCGCGTGTTATTGAATCATGCACGATTGGACTGGTTGTGTTCAATTATATTTGTACCTGTGTTATACGTGTTTGTATAGTTCTAATAAACTCTATAGTAATTCTAACGGCATTTTAATTCAAGCCCTGCAACTCGTAACAATATAAATGTTTTTCTATTGGACAATGTCACAATATGGCAAATTTTTGTTCCCATCGCAATAAATACATACATACCTACATTATAAAATTTATTTGCTTGCAAAATGTGAACTAGGTCTCGAGGTATTCATTATTATCAGAATAATCTTGCTTAGAACTACTTCTTTCACCTGCGTGTGCGCAACTGTTGCGCTGCCGGCCATTTATTCTTGTGAAATATTTTTGGTCTCTTCACTTAAAGGAATTTGAATAACTTCTTACTTCTTTACGAATACTCGTTCATACATTGGAGGGACCTGACATAAGAGGCGAGAAAACAATCCACAGCTAGGTGGCAAGGCTTTTGTCCATCTGGATGGCTACCATCCTTGGTATAGAGTATGCCGCTATAACAACATTAAGCTGTGTTCCAGTAGTATTAGAGGCCAGGTTCCAGTCAACTTGAGGCCAGCAGTGCGTTGGTAACATCTCTGATGTTGCAAATATGCAGCGATGACGGTAACCGTGGACCACTGCATCAGGTGGGCAGGTGGGTGGTCTGCAGGGTTATCATCTTTTTTTGGAGTAAATGTATTATTGTTTTTTATCCGTAAAATTCCGTAAAAATATAGTACTTTTTGGAAAATTAGGGGAAGATTAATATAATTAATGGCAAATAAATGTGTACTATATATATAGTACAATTGGCTAGAATATAGCATGATACCATATACTACAGTACGGTTGGAAACCCTAGCCTAGCCTGATTCTTGTACTCCATCTAGCTACAAAAAAAGATGGTGCTAAAGTCAATCCTATTCATATTGAGTTATAATGAGTTTGTAGGCTTCTTTAGAACCATAAAGAATTCTACAAATATAGTTTAATTCAATATGAATACACTCCGAACGGTCGGTTTACAGCTGTTCCCACTGGCTCGCGACGACATTTTATCGTTTCACGGCAGTCGCTTTGTCGTTTACACATCATTAGGAAGCTACAAATATACAGTCGGTAAACTTCCGGTGTTATATTATTCGCCATCTTGGATACACGTCCACCATGCGCAAGAGTTTAACTAGTTCTGACACGCACAAAGCAAGCCGAGTACAGGCGCGAGGGGCGCGCGGGTACGAGAGGAAGGGAAAACACGTGTAAACGTGTAACGTGTGTCGTCGTGTAAACGACGAGACGATATGTTTATCGTGGCTACGATAGATTTGCCGTCACGATTTAGTCGTAACGATTTTTTATCGTTTTACGACTGTCGTGCTAGCCGTTCCCACTGTCAAGACCTGCATCTGTCGTCACTGCAAAAAATGTCATAGACGACAGTAAGTCGTGTCGTTCTATATGTGAACATCTCCATTTAAACATATAAGCCACGACACTTAAATCTACACGATTATCTGTCGTCACGACAAAGTTGGAACGCGCCCTAAGTAGGAGGCGTACCTTTTCCCTTTTGCCGGCGACCCCCCGAGCAAGGCTCTGCGACCCCCCTTGGGGTCGTGACCTACAGATTGAAAAACACTGGTCTACACAGTTTGACAACGCGGCGGCGGCGTGGTGGTAATGTCGTGTACACACGATCTTAAAATCGTGACTAAGTATTTCTTTGTTTAAAACTTGTATACCTATATGTACAATAATGTACATCTACCCTCATATTATTCCATATATGTATAATTAAGTTCCGCGACACGTCACTATTGTGGGCGCGCTGCTCCGCCCGCGTAAGACCTTGACTTCTCACTTACAGTTTATTTAGTGCAGGTTACACAATAGCTATGGCGGATTTGGTACGCCGAGTGACTACGTGTCTGGTGTTATTTATTATTTACTACCTTTACCCGCGGTATCTTTCGCGAGTGTCATGGACTTAATATCTTAGTTTAATGTTAGACATTTTGAATTATTACTTCTTTGGAGTGATAACTTCTTATGGGAGGGTAAACCGCTTCGTTACGTAGTCCGTTACGGCGCCAGTCTGTCTTCTCTTTTTCTCACGCATACGGCAGCGGTAGGTAGGCTCCTCTTCTCTCACTCTAACCCACAGCGCTAGCCGTATTTCGGTAATTAGGCTAAATAATGATACTAATAATGTACATAAACCAAATTATAATGTACATATTCAAGAATTGTAACTAAGAATAAAAAATATTTTACAATATATATATATATATATATATATATATATATATATATATATATATATATATATATACATATAAAATATATATAAAAATTTATTAATAAATAGTCTTTCCTTACATTATCATATTACTCGTAATATACATGATATTTAAGTAATAACCTAAGCTTTTCTCAAGTTAAACAATTTCAATATTAAATAGTTTAACTTAGATTGGTTTAAGTTGTCACTTTTTTCGGGCGTCCCGAGACGCACACGATTATTTTTAATAAAAAAAAACTTGTTTGATGTTCTTTTAACCCACTTCAAAAAAGGAGGAGCTTCTCAATTCGTCGTTTAAATATTTTAAAATATATTTTCAACTATAACTTTTGTTTTCTAAACCGTTTTTCCAATTCTTTTTGCATTGCATTTAGCAAAGCTTAAAAGTAGTTAAAATTTTATTGCTCTTGGAATTTGGGTTCCGAAGATATAGCAGAAAATTCATTAAAATCAGACAGAAAATGTGTTGTTTTTGCAATTTTTCAACCATAACTTTTTTGTTTCTGAACAGATTTTGATGTTCATTTTTGCGAGATCTTCTGGATAGTGTCATATAAATTTAAATGTTATTGGATACGTAAGTTAAAAGAGAAAATGGTTTCTATTTTGCAAGAACTTTTTTGCCTTATGTAATTTTTTCTCTCTATATTATAGTCGTTCTATTTACGCACGTGTAATTTTTATTATTTAAATATTATCTGCTAACAAATTATATATTATATTATATATAAAAATCAATTGCTATTCGTCAGTCTCGCTAAAACTCGAGAACGACTGGACTTATTTGGCTAATTTTGGTTTTTAATTATTTGTGGAAGTCCAGGGAAGCTTTAAAAGGTGAGTAAATATGAAAAAATTATTAATTATTCTGAGGCGGTTCGAAGTTTGCCAAGACAGCTAGTATCATTATATTAATAGTGAAGCAAAAACTGCACCCCTTTTTACGAAAATTGCGCGGACGGAGGAGTATGAAATTTCGCACACTTATAGTTTATAAAGAGAAGAAGTGCAGAATGCTAATATTTTATAATTTTTCATATGAAATACATTTAATCAATAAAAAAGTTACATACACTACCATGTATTTGACACACACATATTTATACTCTTTTGTTTATTGTTAAAGTCAAATTAACAGTGTAGCCTTGGCGAAATCTTTGATTACAGAAGTATAATCTTTGACAACAGAACCTTAATAATGTTCAAACTTATGATTTAAATTAATCAAGTTTGAAATTCGACCACTAGTATATTGAAAGAAGTGTTTTGCAGTGTAGTGCACTAGTATATTTAAAAAAGTGTTTTGCAGTGTAGTGCACTAGTATATTTAAAAAAGTGTTTTGTAGTGTAGTGCACTAGTATATTTAAAAAAGTGTTTTGCAGTGTAGTTACACCACGAAGAATTTTAACTTCATCAGAATTTAAACTCATAAAAATAATTGGTAAATGATGAAACACACGCGTGTAATTGTAACGATACCCAGCACAGCGGTACTTGGTCGTTTTGAAACCCACTAACATCTGTGGGAAGATTTCTCAACTATTACTCTAAAAGGAAACATCGAAATTCATTATTTGTAATAATTCAATACCACGCTCTCTTCGCGGCTTCGTCTGCGCAAAAATAAATGTCCCACTGCTGGGCATTGGCCCAAAAGTGTCTCCTCTATGAGTTCAATAATAACTTTTCCATTAATGGCCAGTTTTTATACTCTACTAGTTGTCCCGGCAGACGTCGTCCTGCCCGGAAAATCTTCAATCGATATGCCGCCAGCAGCGCCACTTACCGGGTCCAATTATGCACTCAGAAACCTTCTCTAGCTCATGCACAACAACTTTGCTAAACATCATCACTTGATCAAATATATAGTTTACGATTCTAAAGGACATACAGACAAATATTCATTTTACAAGCTTTTATTTAACTTGCAATGGATGTATGTATGTAAGTTCGGGTGGAATCTTGCAAGTCAAATTTGACCAACTTCCCGGTTTCCAATTGAGCTGAAATTTTGCACACATATGTATATCGCGTGACATTGCTATAATGTAGTACAATGGAGCTGATCTGATGATGTAGTCGGAAGGTGGCCATAGGAACTCTTGTACTAAGCAAGATAGACCCGTCGTGTTTGGGCTCGTTTTACTTGTCTTGGCTAGCACTCTGCTGCTACATGATATCCAGGATCTCAAAAGCTTGTATTTAAAAACCTTTTTGAAAAAGCTTATTTAGAATAGAATATACTTTATTGCATAGCATTCAGATACAATTCAAGAAGTTTAGGTACAGAAGACAATAGGCAGTCTTGTCACTAAAAGCAATTTCTTCCAGGCAACCTTAGGATGGATTAGAGAAAATTGTGTAACATGTGGGTTTATTTATTTATATATCTAGGTATATCTATTCACTTCGCTAACCAACAGTAGAAATGTGACATTATTTATATGTAGATTGTCTTTTTGGCCGGATCTGTGTTTAAGTCTTAGCCGTCCGAACTCGCTAGAACGCAGAGGCTCCGGGTTCAATTCCCTGGCATGGTAAATTATTGTGTAAATGAGCTTTTAGTTCTTTGCTATGGTCTGCGTGTCTGAGATCGACCCCAGAGTGGTCCGTTGTATATTACCCATAACAAAAAAATGAAACTAGATGAAGCGAAATGTATTTGTTAGTATCGTAGCAAGTAGAGATCCGCCGTCTCTGACAACCCTAATTAAGCGGGGTTAATATATTCAGGCTAATTACGAAACAGCTGTTTTATTTTAACAATTTCTTTCTTTATTAAAAAATCGATCGAAGAACGAAAAACTAATATAATATTTTTTCAATTACTGGTCTTAAAATAAACTATATATTCAAATTAAAATAAAGTTAATACAAACAAATAAATCATTCTTGAATAGTTATTATGTGTTTTTGTGAGAAATGTGAACTGTATAGTCAAATGTGTCCTTTTGAGTTGTCACAAGAACTCCGTTGAATGGCTTTAGTTAATAACCTACAGTTCATCTGAGCAATACATACGCTTAAGAAAATAAAGAAACTATATTGTAATCTAAAATCCAGCTTAAAAGCCTAGCTGCCAAGCCATAAACCTAAATAAAATAATTATTAAAATCGTCATTACATTCTACACTTGCAGTTTTCTTTTATAATTAAAATAATGACAGTCCACAACAAGTTATTATTTAAAGAAGAGTTTGACAGTGACAATATGTAAAAGTAGTAGTTTTTCAAGCGGACTGGTTTTATTATAACTTTATGATTATGCAAGTAGATATATAAATGCGTTAAACGCTCTAATATCAGCGTAGGCAGTAAGGTAATCTACGCCTACAAGATTTTATTGACTTTTGCGAAAAAACAACACTTATATTAATATTGTGGGTTTGATTAAGTGAATGATAAATGTTTAGGCAACTTTGTATTGGTTGTTGCGCCGTTCTTCTCTTTTAAAAGTAACTAACATAGCTTTGGAAGCGTTGGTATCGGCCGTTACTTAATTGCAATGTATGTTTGAATCTAAAATATTTACTGAAGGTATGACGCTGTTCATATTTTGTAGAATGTCGGGCCCGGCAGCCCTCTTCCCGCTCCGCCTTCTTCCGCCGGTCGTTAGCTGCTTTCTGCCGGAGATCATGCACACACATCGCGGCTCCAGCTTGGATCGGGTCCTACAACCGACAAGTGTGAATAGAAGCGCCGACAACCGACAAGTGTGAATAGAAGCGCCGACAACCGACAAGTGTGAATAAAGCCGCCGAGAATCGACAAGTGGGATCAAGCTGTAGTGTGTGAACAATGTGACTTTTGTACTGTTAATCTGCTTATCTGATATTTAATGGTTTTACTTAAATTTAAATTTGTTACTTAAATTTAAATTTAAATTTGTGTCTAAAGTAAAAAAAAAATGCATAAATAACTAATAATCATACTGTTGCGGCACGATTTAGCAAAGGAAGGTACACACCGGTCCCGCCGGGCATGAAACAGCACGCTCGCGCCGGTGTGTACGCGCAACATCATAAATTTACTATGACAAACACTCATTGTCTACGGCCAACCGCCAATATTCGAAAATTCACGACGGAACGACGTCGATTTATTGTACGCGCAAGAAAAATTAATTGTAAAAATCGCAATACATTAAAATATACGCAGTTTTAAAGCAAAAGCTGCTTCATTGAAGACTTCCTACGCTTCACATACAAATAACATACTTTGGAACGTTTTATAACAAAACTTAAATAGAGTAAGACAAAATCAAAAAAAGCGGTATAGTCAAGGTAGTATCTCCTTCTTTTTGGAAGTCGGTTAAAATGTTATAATGGAAACATACGAGCAATTTTTATGACAAAGTAAGAGATACATTTATTATAATATTGAATCATACATTACTTGAATGGAGTTGATATCCTTAATGGGTTTTAACCCAATCGACGCCATATTGGAAAAATTGTTTATGGTAGTTGAGTCAAAAACGTATTCTCATAATCGAGTTACATTATTATTTTCGTAATTAAACCATTTGTGGAGAAACCATTTAAGCCAGGTAGTTTTCAAAATTGTTAATAACTATGGACACATTTTCGGATTCTGTGTTATTTTACGTGGTACTTTTTATGTGGCAGAGCCAGTATATAATACACACACACACACACACACACACACACATATATATATATATATATATATATATATATATATGCCAGTGTATCCCAGTCCAGCAGTGAGATATAATTACATTGGATTATATACTATAATATACAGTTCTGTTTCATTTAAAGTATATATCGAGATTAGACAAAATAGGGTAAAAGGCTAATACTCAGACCATACTAGAATACTACGACATCATACATAAAATGTTGCAATACACACATGCAGTTCGCCCTCGCGTGCCCTTGATGTCCGAAACGGGTTCGAACTCACGACCTCATCCTTAAAAGTGACCGTTGAGTAACACATGTTTTATATGACGGACTGGTTTTGAATCTTACTTCAAGGTATTAAGGAGTTTTGATATACATTTACGTGAACTAGATGACGCTATGTTCAATAAAGGAGACAGCGACTTTAAGGTCAAAGAAATGCAAAGAGTTGAGATATGTTTAAAAAAAAATGTTCGATATGTTTCTATTACAAAATGGAAAACACCAGCCCTACATTCTATCTGGAAGACGAGAAATCTTAAAAGTAAGCTCGCAAACAAAAAAAGTAAATTAATTCATTCACACACGATTAATTAATTCAAAATAGCTTAACGCACTACAATGACGAAAATGTTAAAATAAAAATAAAAACTTAAAATCACTCATATTTTTCAAATCGGGGCCCAAGAATCTATGAAAACGTATCGATCTTCTTTCATCGCTATATATTATATAGTAGTATTTGAGAATAATGACGACTGGATATATAGGCATAGATAGATATGGCAATTTTCTAACGATCGCTTCTTGCCAAAATAACTACAGGATCGTAAAAAAAATACGCCTTCAAACAATGCCTTTAGCAAACATGCGGTTTTTCCATATAGCATAACAAATTTATTATTGCATCTTAATCAAACAAATATACTACCTAATACATTGACTTACAGTCTTTGGAAGTTGTATTTAAATTCATCAACAATATAATGAACTTCTTAATTTAGTACAAGAGAAAATGAACTTTATGTTTTGTGAAATAAGAGTGCTAAGAACTAAAACGGTTAAGTAAGGATCATCGTCCTTGTCTCAAGGTCGTTGGTAAGCAGTTAGGCTGTTGATACCTTTTTCAACATAAGGACAAACGCATATTGGAATAACGTGATGTATTAAACCTTCGTATATGCTCTATACATTAAATGAGTAAAGAGAATGATTAAAATTTCATAAGCTAATTGATTTTTAATATATTGTTACGAGTTGCAGGACTCGAATTAAAATGCCGTTAGAATTACTATAGAGTTTATTAGAACTATACAATCACGTCTAACACAGGTACAAATATAACCGAACTCGACAAGTCCAAACGTAGTTCAATAACACGCGCAAAGTCCGTCACTAAATAAATCACCGAATGTACAGAAGTCTTGCTTCGCTTGTGGTCATCGCTCGACTGCCCCCTCTCTCTCAATCGGAGCATTGCTTTATACTGCACAGATGCCATATGTCTGCCCGACCGCGTGGACCGAATATCTTAGTATCACACCTGGCTAATGACTGCCATAAAAGATTACTATACACAATGGGCGGTTTTTCTAATCATAAATTTTAAACACAAAGTAAACAAAAGAAGTCCAAATGCCGAAAAGGTAATAAAATGTGTTTCTACAGGGCTGTATGTGTGAATTTGCCTTTGTCGGCACCTGGCAGTAACAATATTTTAATATTATATAAAATTATCAGATCTAGGCATGTTTTCTGAATTCAATCGAGCCGACCCTAAAAGCTGTAATCAGCTTTTTTTTTACATCGGCAGACAAACACGAGTATAGTATCCCCAAATTAAGCAAGTTCCGCTTATGTTATGGGTAGTATACAACGGACTGGGTGTCTGGAGCCGATTCCAGACACCCAGACCATAGTAAATAACGATACGTTCGTTTCCGAAATTTACCATCTCAAGAAACGAACACGGAGTTGTTGCAGTAAGGTCGGCCACAAAAGCATTAGTCCACTTAACCACAGAGGTCTCTAAAAATTCCAGCGTAGCTTTACCACGTCAGACTTTTTTTATTGCAGGAGATCAGCAGACAGGCAGAAGCCCTTCTTGATGGAAAGCGGTTACCATCGCCTATGGACATTTGCAACACCAAAGGTGTTACAAATGCGCTGCTGCTCTCTTAAAGGAGACTGGAACCTGGCTACTAATGCCGGAACACAACACGAGGTTGTTATGGAGGGATACTCTAGACCAGAGGTGGTCGCCATCCAGTTGAGCAAATACCCTACCACCTGGCTGTGGGTATACGTATTCTTTCTCCGTTCCTGCACGGATAAACTAGACAAGAGACTCACAAGATCCTGTATAAATTCTAAGAAAAACACAAAGAAAATAATAAACTAGAAATGGCATTACGTCAGCGCAGTGCGAGCGTTTCCTGCGCATGATGTCACCTGCGCGGGCGCACAGTATGCCAGCCGCAGCGCGGATTACACGCCGTTACGCCATAGACAGATGTCAAGGGCTGAATCTAATTATCAATGGTGGTTTTTTAATAAATATTTACTCTGACTTTTCATTACCTGGACTAAAATGACTTCTAAGGGAGTTGTATGAGTTGGATCAACAACTCATCACTGCAAGTTTTCATAGCCAAACTTGCAACATAAAACAGGTCGAACGCAGCTGTCATTTTAGTCGAGGTAATGAAAAACTTCAACGGACAAGTGAACAAACGAATCGCAACGGTCAAGTGGAAATACTATCTGTCCCAGCACACATTTCGATTTTTCGCAGGTTTACTGCAAATTATGATTTGGTTAGGTTAGGTACATTTTAATTAATGCATTTTTTATTTAAACATGTTTTATTCTATCAATCAAAAAAACTGAATTCGATCCGGAACCAAAAAACGCATCCTCCATGTGGCCATAACGCTTTTTTCGTGACAGGAAAATCCTATGACCCCCGTCTATATAGAAGTTTCACTTAAAAAATCAGAATATAGAGTAAATTATTGTAGCTATTCAAATTATGGTATTGTGTTAGTGATGCTGTGTTAATTTTTAAATATAATACTACGCTGGTATGGCTACGTTTAACGGAAATCATGTCGGCATACAGACATAATGCTTATTCATTATATTTTTTGGCAATAGGAATTTAATTATAAAGTAATAGGTACATTGAAAGAAACTAAATTTATAATGTTACTTTAATTAGTCTAGATCATCGAAGTCAATCTGATACTTAATATATAAAGCTGAAGAGGTTGTTTGTTTGATTGAACGCTTTAATCACAAGAACTACTAGTTTGATTTGAAAAATTCTTTTAGAGTTAGATAGCCAATTTATCGAAGAAGGCTATAGGCTATATAACATCACGCTAAGACCAATAGGAGCGGAGTACCAATGAAGAATGTTTCAAAATCGGGGGGTTTTGAAAACAAACTCCACGCGGACGTCGCGGACACAGCTAGTGGTTAATATTCCCAGAAGACTCGCTACGTTACCTCGCTGGATCGCCATACTACAAACATAACCTAGTTAATAAATAAAATAGCTAAGCATTCTAAGTTGACCTAATTTTTAACTTATATGTATCTATCACCCTTAAAAATATTCTCCATTTAAATTAAATTTTCACAAAACTTTGAACTTATTTGAACTTTGCCTCTCTCTGCGTATTTTACCGCCTGTATAACGGGGAATGTTCCGAGGAACTGTTTGATCTGGTGCCAACACCTCACTTTTACAACCGCACCGCTCGCCAGCGACGGGATATTTACCCCATTTCCTTGAGATCCCACGCAACGGTCCTCTAGAACATTTATTCCGCGCACAACACTGATCTGGAGGAAACTTCCCGCCGCGCTATTCTTGACATGGGGTCCTTTACATTAGGTGGGCTATCTGCTTGTTTGCCTGCTTAAGGCTATAATTTTTTTTTTTTATGTCAACCAAATTCTTATAAGGTCATTCCATTGTAAAAATTTAGGAAGACAATAATGTCCAATACCCATGCATAACACTTCATACACTTACGTTAAACATTACATAAGCAAATTGCGTCTATACACAATTGACAGACCTTAAGGTCACGCGCTTGTGAATTGCCTAAGGTCAGAAGAAAAATAATGACAACATTATCCTGATCTGTGGTTATATAACTTCTTTAAACAAATCGAGGTCTTGCTTAAATGGTGGCCTGTTCATGTTTATTTACCAGTATTAGTTGAACCGTCCGTAATAATTAGTTAAATATAACGTGGTTGTTAAGTTTTTTAACCGACTTTAAAAAGGAGGAGGTTATCAATTTATCTATATTGTTACGAGTGCGGGACTCGAATTAAAAAGCCTTTGGAATTACTATAGAATTTATTAGAACTATACAAACACGTATAACACAGGTACAAATATAACTAGACAGACCAGTACAACTGCACGATTCAATAACACGCGCAAAGTTCGTCACTATATCGCTTATCAAATGTATACGTCTTGCTTTAATCGTGGTTCTCGCTAGACTGCCTCACCCCTCCCTTCGGGTATCCCTTTTATTTTGTACAAATACAATACGCCTCGACGCAAAATAGTACCAACAAGAATTAGTTCGACACACCTGCTTAATGACGGCCATAAAACAAGTACAATAACAATAGAATGTTTTTCGTATTTACAAATTTTAAACACAAAGTACACAAAAGAAGTCGAAATGCGGGAAAGGTAATAAATTGCGCTTTACAGGCAGGTCTGCATTCACCTTTGTCGGCATGTAACAATATATTAGGTTTACCAAGGATTACTTGCAATAATACTAAGCATGTATATAGACTTATAAGAAAAAAATTACAAATATAGTAATTATTTATAGATAAACATTACATGCAATTTGATATTTTTTTATATATTTTTTTTCTTTCGTATAGGGGCCAAGTGCCCGTAAATTATTACAACAGGAGACCGGAAGGCTGGAGCTTACCTCGCCCAAAAGATTAGCCTCTGTATCCAGCGAGGTAATGCTGCCAGCCTTCTAGGTACAATGCCCAGCGACAGTGGTCTGGTGGGGCTTGATGAGTTTTAATATGGGTTTTTATTTTAATTTTTCTTTTTTACTAGGTACTGTTCAAGTTAGGTTTATTTATAGGATATTTTATATATATTCATTTGTTTTAATATTTAATAAACTCAGTTTAAATACTTATATTATTTTAAGTTACGTTTATTTTAATTCTTTTCCGGTTTTTTATTAACCATAAATATAATATGTAATATATAATAAATAAAGACCGGCGTGCCGACGCCGCCACTTCCGTACATAATAAGGGGTTCGATAGATTGTAAACAATTTACATGCTACTTAAATAATTATAGGCAATTTCAGGTTTTTTTAATGACTAAGTATTCTAAAACCGCTAGTTAAATTGTTAACAAGATAAAGAACAAATGGATCTGGATGGATCTAATCTGAAGCGAGCTGAGATAGTAAATCTTTGAATACTTCTTATTTGTTTCCGGTTTGCTACTCACACTTCCAACGGTGGCTGCGTGATTATTACGTGATTATTAGTGTTTGAAAATAGTCAGAAATTCGGGCATCTAACCCGAATTTGTGACTTTTCTAGACTATTATCTAATACCCACCCTAGTATGGTATAGTGCCCACTCCGGTATGGTCTAGTACCCACCACAGTATGGTCTAGTGTCCACTGCAATATGGTCTAGTGCCTACCCCAGGATGTTGGGTTACCGATTCGAAATTCTAGGCTAAACACTTCACACAAAAATCATTGAAATCAAGTAATTATCTACAGTATACTTAGTTTTTATTACATACTGTTATACAGTATATTCCATTTAGTTACTTTTGAATACACAACCTATTAAGTCACAGTACAATTGAACTTCGCGCCACAACGCGAAGTGACTTGTGAGTGCATGCCATGGGATACGTATATTTTTTGACACAACCATGAAACGGAAGGTACGGACCTTCCGTTTCATGTTTTGATATAACCCCCGTAGATTAAATGTCAAAATACGAAAGAAAAGCTTCCGATAGTAACAGCCCAGGCCCCCCTTGAAAAATAACCCAAAATACGCCAATGCTCTTATCATGAAAACCCAGCTTTGACTGCAAATATAAAAACACCTTAAAATATACTTATTTATAAATAATACCACTCAGTCGCACAGTAGAATAATGGGCCATTAACCTTTACATAATACCTATATAGTTGCGCTTGAAATTCTAGATTTACGCGGTCATTTAATTTTGTATTTTTCTCAAAAAAAATAAAACGTAAGTAGGTATACTATACTGTCTAATCTGTGTCGAATACGTTCCGAAACTGTTGCGGTCTCATTAGTTTCTACATATTTTTACCCGACTGCCAAGAGTAATATTTTCTTTAATTTCTTTATTACTTCGTATCTTCCAAAGAGCTTGGTGGATTCGACAGTTAAGGTATCGTTATATTCGTCTTAAAAACCCAATTGCAAATTATAAACCGAAAGAAAATTAAGAGGTCCCGCCTTCTGGGCAATAGTCTACCCTAGGATGTTGGGTCTTTGACCATACTGGAGTGGGCACTGGACCATATTGGAGTGGGCATTAGCCCATACTGGAGTGGGCACTAGTCCGTACCGGAGCGGGCACTAGCATATACTGGAGTGGGCATTAGAGCATATTGGTGTGGGCACTAGTCTATACTGGAATGGGCACAAGAATATACTGTGGTGGGTGCTAGACCATACTGGGGTGGGCACTATACATAAGCTTTCAACTCGTAATATAGTGTCTTAAATCGAAGTAGAGTTTACTTTGTTTATTAATTTTGTTTATCTTCTTGAGATCTTAATGATGCATTACTTAAACATTGTCTTTTTTGCAGTTGGGTCTTTGATTTTTTTTCATAGACTGTTATTTATTATAGAATTTATTAGAACTATACAAACACGTATAAAACAGGTACAAATATAACTAAACACAATCAGTCCAAACTTACGTAAACGGCACGATTCAATAACACGCGCAAACTCCGTCACTATATAGATTACCGAATGTACTCACGTCTTGCCTCGCTTGTGGTTATCGCTTGACTCCCAATCTCTCCATTTGGGCATTGCTTTACACTGCACAAATACAATATGCCTCCCGGCCGCGTGGACTGAGTTTCTTAAAATCACACCTGGCTAATGACTAACATAAAAGATTACAATACACAATGGGCTGTTTTTCTAATTACAAATTTTAAACACAAAGTAAAGAAAAGAGGAGATGTCTACAGGTATGTAGGAGTGAATTTGTCTTTTGTCGGCATTCAGGTCGTAACAATATTATTTATAATTTCTATGGCAAACTTTTTTACTTCGTCGTCGTCACTCATTCGCAGTCCACTGCTGGACGTAAGCTTCTCCAAGTTGGCTCTTCTGATCCCTGTCCTCTAAATTCCTCATCCAGCGCCTGCCGGCGACCTTGCACAGGTCAACGGTCCATCAGGCTGGATGGGAAAAAAACTCCTTGTGGCACTCGGGGACTGCCGCGGTAAAGCTATTGCATAGCATTTTTTATCAACTTATGCAATTATAATTATTTTTTATTTATGCAGTATTTTTTTTTCTTTGATAATAATTCAAGTTCACTTTTTGAGCGTGATGACCGATAAGAAAACAAATCACCTATGTATACATACATACCTACATGTATACTTACGGGGCGCACATGCGGTGAGTGTGGCATTATAAAGATATGATAGATACCTATACACCTATATACTTTCTCACAAACAGCTGCTTACGTATTCGTCCGATTTCGGAGCAGCTCGTCGTCCATAATATGCAATACCTGATATACCTCGAACCGCTACGAGAGCTCGCGGGTCACTGTGGCCACCGCACGCCTCCGCTCGCCGCGCCCGCCTGAGGCCCCCGTCACCGCGCATGTTAGGCGGAGTGGGAGGTGTTAGGTTTATTTTCGTTACGGAATTTCTTGATTCGGTCGCCGCGCTCAAGCCCGCGATAAAGCTATGCACTAGCTTAAAAACTTATTTGTCGAGTAAAATTATTTAGAGGAATACACGTCTTAATTATCCATTATTGCGGTAATTATATTTATAACAATTAACCACAGCACTAGCAAACCAAGACACACAAAGCAATATACATGGCACTAGTTATAATATATATAGGTATAGACATAAGGCACACACTGCACGTGCACTTTCTCACAACACCAGCTTGTAACAGATACACTCTACATTAGTATAAGTTTAGTATTAAAATTTAAAAAAAAATTATAAGTTATCCTTAAGAATAACTTACACAACACCACATAAAAACCACAAAATTAATATCACACACTATAACAAAAGATAATTATAAGCGTGTATAAACTCAAAAAATCAATATCATCAAGTTGTAAAAAGGGTACGGACCTCGAGTCCGTAGTATTGTCATTAAAAAAAAACCACAGCACTAGCATAGCCAGGTGGTAGGATATTTACCCGACTGGATGGCTACCACCCCGGTCTAGAGTATGCCGCCATAACAACCTTGAATTGTGTTCCGGCATTAGTGACCAGGTTTCAGTTTCCCTTAAGAGAGCAGCAGCGCATTTGTAGCACCTTTGGTGTTGCAAATGGCTATAGGCGATTGCAACCACTTTCCATTAAGTGGGCCGTCTACCTGTCTGCTGAACTCCTGCAATAAAAAAAATACAATTCCTATCTTTAATGCATGAATGAAATAAGATCTAAAATAATTCTCTAAAGCTGTTGTGCTTAGATATTTAATCGACGGTTAAAATAAGATGATCGCTGTTTTATTTTAAACATCTGTTAAATGTCTATTATGCGCACCAGCCTAAATATGACAGATAACCTCTCGTACTTAATGTCGTTTAAAATTCTAATATACATACGCAGAGGTCTCAAAATATCGGTCACTTGAATGACTAATGTATCTTGAAACGTCATGACACACTGTTTGCTTGGGCGGAGAGGTCTTTTGTATTGGACCTTGGTGTGTTCTTCCTTGTAGGTGGTATTTTGAATGATTTTCGCATTAGTAACTCATTATAGGTAGGTCGTTTCGGTTTAAAATGTGTTAATTACAATAACAAATGTTATTTTCAAACGTATCTACGAGACTTGTGTGTTTCAAATCAACTTTTTATAAGAAATTAGAGTTGCGAGCAAAACTTCTTTCGCGTTGCTATGATGATGTATATATTGTGTTAGTAAAAATGCGACCAAAGTGCTGCCTTTTGGGCAATGTTCGTTTCTATGAAGTGAAACTTCTTTATAATCGTTATTAGATTATATAGTTATGAAAAAAAAACGACATAATATATGAAATATTACGTCATGAAATTTAGAATCCCTCTCACCCCTTGTCACACACTTGTTTTCTTTCTTTCACCTCCCAATTATTTGGGGTCGTCACAAATATGTCTTTTCCTTCCACACTCCTCTATTTTAACATACATCCTCTGTCGCACAATAAATTATCATATCACCCTTCATACAATCCATCCATCTCTTTTTTGGTCAACTTTTACATTTGTAACCATCAATCTTGCAGTTTAACATTCTTTTTCTAACGTGACTAACGTGACTCGTCTCTCCTCATTTATTTTTATATTTAATAGGTTTGCCTTTGACCACAATTACGTCCAATGCCGGACGATAATGCGGTCGAAGATGGAGCACGCTTACCTAGATAGTACCTATTCACACGAGACTTGAAGATAACCGGATTGTGCTTTTCGGGAAGCACGGACTCTGGTAGTGCATTTCACAATTCTGCCGTACGAAGAAAGAACGTGGAGGCGAATCGTTTAGTACGCACTGGCAGCGTTTCCACTGTGAAACGATGGCGTAGAGCGCCTTATGGTTCGAAGATGGAATGGTGTAGGGGGAATCAGGTAGAACAGTTCAACCGCACTCATGCCCATACCACCTTAATCTTCTTCTTCTCAATTTTTCAGTCACGGGTGCAACGTTCAACGTTCTACGTTATGTACTCATTTCTCACTTTATCCATTATTGTAACACCACACATCCATCTTAACATTTTCATCTCAGCCGAGTGGAGACGCTTCTGGTATATACTTTAGTGGCCCAATATTCGTATATCTATATAAAAACAATCTTATTTGATTTGATATGATTGGATCCGGAATATGACCTGGCTCTGTGAGGAATTTCCATGAAATTTCATTTCCATCCACTCAGTAGTTTCCTCATCACGTGCTCGAACAGACAGTCAGACAAAAATTTAAAAACTATATTTTCTTAATCTACTGGTCTGAATTTCACAATATTAATTTTTAAAAAATATTGCAGGATTTTAGCAGACAGGTAGACGGCCCACTCGATGGTAAGCGGTTACCATTGCCTATGGACACCACTGCTCTCTTAAGGGAGACCGGAACCTGGTCACTAATTCCGGAACACAACTCAAGGTGGTTATGGCGGCATACTCTAGACCAGGGTTGGTGACCATCCAGTCGGGCAAATGCCCTATCACCTGGCTGTGGGTTGTTTCGTCGCCTCTTAAGATAGGCCGGCCGGCCGCAGGAAATTGTATTCTTTCTCCGTTCCTGCTCGGATAAAAAAGCATTTCAGAAACTCAAATCCTTTACAGGTTTATAAAAAAAATTCTGAAAATAAAACTACACAGCAAAACAGCATTTTCAAAATCCAACCTAAAACTCTTTATTTTGATCACTTAGCTGACTAAGCTAGCTTGATCATGTTATTTCTGAATCTCATTATGTCCTAAGTTATCAAACAGGAAGTAAGTGAAATCAAGTTACATAATAAAAACAAAAGAATTTAAAACACATCGATATATCTAAGAGGCGTAACTTAGTGCCAACTTGCCAAGTAACTTAAGTAACTTGTTCCCATACAACAATGGAGCGAAGTCAATTATGTTAAACTAGCTACATGCAGAAGGTTTTGCTTGCGTAAATTCAATTGGCCACATGTTGGAGTTGGAAGTGTTGATCGTTTTACATACATACATAACTTGACGCCAGGTCCCTTACGGGGTAGGCACCAACAACAGAGCGCCATTTAGGCTTATTCTTACACACCTCACTTGCTTCTTTGACATTCATAGCTCTTGTCATGCACGCTCGTCTGTTCTTAAGGCTCCTGACATCACCTTCAGCTAGTACGCGATCAATTTGATCATGGAAGGTGTGTCGTGGCCTTCCGCGACTTCTGCATCCATCCACTTTTGCATTGTATATCTGTTTACGTCATTCTTTTACACCCGAAATTAATAACGAATTACATCCAAATTTTGCTATTGTAAGACCGATACTTCATTTTTTACAATAACTTTCAAATCAATCTATCCTTGGGGGTGTTAATTTACAAGCTTTTATTTAACTTGCAATGGATGTATGTAAGTTCGGGTGGAATCTTGCAAGTTAAATTTGACCAACTTCCCGGTTTCCGATTGTGCTGAAATTTTGCACGCATATGTATGTCGCGTGACAATGCAATAATATGGTATCTGGAGCCATGGAGCTGATCTGATGATGGAGTCGGAAGGTGGCCATAGGAACTCCTGTACTAAACAAGATAGACCCGTCGTGTTTGGGCTCGTTTTACTTGTCTTGGCTAGCACTCTGCTGCTACATGATATCCAGGATCTCAAAAGCTTGTATTTAAAAACTTTTTTAAAAAACAAGTTATTTTTAAATTTGGTAATACGTAAGCGATGTGGTGGATTTCATTTAGCTAGATCCTTAATAAAACTATACCAAACAAACTTACATTCGTGTTTCTGATAATTATACTTAAAAGCGTAAATTGTTTTAACGTTTACTTCTATTTATTTACACTTAAACGCCTCATGTGTCGAGCAATAATCGACTTTAAGTACAACGGAGTAAGCGAGTATACTATACATTTACATGTGACTGTATAAGTTTGTATTTCACAGCTAAGAATTGTATAGTCCGGAAAAATCGGTTTTTTGCGACGACCTTCAAGTTATAAAAAGATAAATTATACTTACATTTCGTGAGTAAATCGTAAACAAGACTTCATCAACTTATGGCCGGTTTCTATATCTTACCGACCGTTCATTCGTCTTACTATTGGTTAAATTTGACATAAGCTCCATAGAGTATGTCGCTATAACAACCTTGAGCTGTGTTCCGGCATTAGTGACCAGGTTCCAGACTCCCTTAAGAGAGCAGCAGCGCATTTGTAGCACCATTGGTGTTGCCAATGTCCATAGGCGATGGTAGCCGCTTTCCATCAAGTGGGCCGTCTGCCGGTCTGATGAGCTCTTGCAATAAAAAAAAATGCAAATAAAACAAAAATGTACATATCGAGGGCTTCATAACAAATGGGCGTACAGACAAAAGTGCAATTTAAACAACGGACAAAATTGTGAATAAAACAAAACTAGTTGATTGTATAAGGTTGAAATTTGGACTACCCGTCTAAATCGCAACATGCATAGATTATAGTGAACAACAAAGAATGGCAATTTTGCTTATCCGCCCATTTGTTATGAAGCCCTCGATATATCTTAATATATCTTAATAATCTCCTGTCACGATGTTTGTCCACGATGGACTCCTAAACTACTCGACCGATTTTAATCAAATTTGCACACCGTGTGCAGTTTGATCCGACTTAAAAGATATGATAGTTTTTATACCGTTGGAACCGGTAGGTGGCGCTGAGATCGGGTTCTAGAATCCTCTTAACAACGGGGAGCGATTTTGTTTTTGTGTATTTGAGTGGGTGTCCCCGGATGGTTTAAATCCGCAATTGGAACCGGTAGGTGGCGCTGGGATCGGGTTCTAGAATCCTCCTAATCACCGGGAGCGATTTTGGTGATTTTGTTTTTGTGTATTTGAGTGGGTGTCCCCGGATGGTTTAAATCCGCAATTGGAACCGGTAGGTGGCGCTGGGATCGAGTCATAGATTTTTATTTTTTCAAAGCAGGACAACGTCTGCTGGGGCCGCTAGTTGAACTATATAACTCAAGAACATTAAATACAAGTAGGTACAATCGGCGGTCTTATTGCCCATGGCGATTTCTCCCAGACAACCTTTGGATGGAGTGTAGGAAGGACAACAAAAGTCGGTAGTTGCTAAACCAGCACTCGTACAATAATTTCGTTTATTATTTATGAAATAAATAGTAATATATAATAATTGATAACAAATCAGTTTTGTTTAATACATTTAATTTTGTCGTATGACAAAACCACGTTTTAACGGTTTTACTACCTTCTGCTAAACTCCTGCAATAAAAATAAAATCTACGTAGCTTATTATACGCACTTCTGTGTTCTGCTTGACACCTGTCTAGCTATTATTACATATTAAGTATAGGCAAGTTCATCGATGTGCATCGACAATGATCTTGTGGAACCTTGTTCAATAGGATTGTAATAATGTACTAGGATTCATGTCTTGTAGTCGTGGTAGCGTAATGGCTAGCACACGCGTCCCAAACTCAAAGGGCGCGGGTTCGATCCTGGCCGGAAAGCATGCACCACTTAGGCAGTTTAATGACATATTGTGCATATTGTTACAATTACCACGTGCTAATAACGGTGAAGGAAATCATCGTGAAGCAATCTGCACATCGAGATAACCGATGTGTCAAACGTGCCAAACCGCTTTGGACAAGCGTGTCGGATTTCTTCTTATATATAAAAATGAATGTTTGTCTGTATGTCCTTAATAGAATCGTAAACTATATACATTGGATCATGTGATGTTCAAATGTATATAGCTGTTGTTGTGCATGAGCCAGAGGTTTCTGAGTTGGTTCACAATTGGACCCGGTAGGTGGCGCTGCTGTCGCCATATCAATTGAAGCTTTTCCGGGCAAGACAACGTCTGCCGGGACAGCTAGTTTGTATATAAAGACTACTAACTGTGCCCGCGACGCCGACCGCGTGGAATTTGTTTTCAAAGCCCCCCGCCCCCCATTTTGAAACATTTTTCATTGCTGCTCCGCTCCTTTTGGTCTTAGCGTGATGATATATATCCTATAGCCTTCCTTGATATATGGGCTATCCAACATTGAAAGAGTTTTTCAAGTCAGATCAATAGTTCCTGAGGTTAGCGCGTTTAAACAAACAAACAAACAACTGTTCAGCTTTATATCTTCTTAATATATATAAATTACGTGTCACGTTGTTTGCCCGCGATGGACTCCTAAACTACTTAACCGATTTTAATCAAATTTACACACCGTCTGCAGTTTGATTCAACTTGAAATATAGGATACTTTTTATACCGTTGGAACTGGTAGGTGGCGCTGAGATTGGGTTCTTCTAGAACCACCGGTAGCTATTTTGGTGTTTCTTTTTTTTGTCATGAAACAAAGTCTTTTAGAAATTCAGAAAGTATGGCGATACGAAGTTCGCCGCGTCAGCTAGGTATTAGTATAAGATATGTATCATTTAAAAAAAAAATGTGCAGCAAGCCCTGCCCTGGCTTTTGTGAATTTTATTGTTCAATACAATATATCTTTAACCGTCAGATGAAGCCGCACCATATTACGTAATTATGCGTGATCTAGTAGATAGATAAGTATGCGCCAAGAGCCAATGTCGCTAAATGCAGGTCGGGAAAAATACACGAGTTGACTCTACAACCGGTTGTAATGTATTCTTAGTACTCGCTTATAGAACTACTGTCAGATGTTTCGTTTATGTCTTACTAGCTTCTGCCCGCGACTTCGTTCGCGTGGAATAGTTGTAAAGAAAATTAAGTTAATAAACACCCGCGATTTTGAAACATACCTACTTCATTGGTGCTCCGCTCCTATTGCTCTTAGTGTGATGGTTTATAGCCTATAACCTTCCTCAATAAATGGGCTATCAAACACTGAAAAAAAGAATTCAAATCAGACCAGTAGTTCCTGAGATTAGCGCGTTCAAGCAAACAAACAAAGAAACAAACTTATCAGATTTATATATTATATATATAAGATAAAACTCTCTCACCGACACCACACCCTGACAAAATCTCCGCTTCTATTATGTTACGTTGCAGAGAAGTTACATTTAGTCTGTTATAAGCTGCTTAAGTAATTAAAGGTTTTTAACTATCCCACGGGAACTCTTTAATTTTTCGGGATCAAAATTATAATATATGTTGACCAGGGATATAAACTACCACCATACAAAATTTTATGTAAATCGGTCCAGTCATTTCGGAGATTAGCCGGTACAAACAGACAGACAAACAGAGAAACAAATAATTTGAAAATACTAACTTTGTTCTATTTCATTTCTAACATCCCTCTTACTCGGTTTTTAGCATTATTTTTTCATTGTACAGAAATTTGACCTCTACAATTTTATTATATGTATAGATTTTAAACTAGCTGTAGCTCGATACTTCATTTGCGTAGATTAATCATAATAATTTGGAATATGCTGCCTCTTACTGTCAGAGAAGTCAAATCCTTACCAGACCACTACCACCAGAAAACACTATTTGTCTACAAATGGCTATGTCTGATTAACACAATATAATCATGCTAATACCTATATTTCAATAACTTAACGGAAAAAGAACGGAGAAAGAATACAACTTCCTGCGGCCGGGCGGCCTGACATAAGAGGCGATAACACAACCCACAGCCAGGTAGTAGGGTACTTGCCCGACTGGATCGCTACCATCCCTGGTTTTAAAGTATATCGCCATAAAACAACCTTGAGTTGTGTTCCGGCATTAGAGGCCAGGTTCCAGTCTCCCTTAAGAGAGCAGCAGCGTATTTATAACACCTTTGGTGTTGCATATGTCCATAGGCGATGGTAACCGTGTTCCTGCCTGTCTGCTGAACTCTTGCAGTAAAATAAAATAAAAAAATGACGGTTTTCATGCAAACTTTTATCCTACTTTTGTATGTGGTCATCAATCCCCCCGAGCGGTATTTATAAGAAGATAAGATGCTTGTCTTACTATTCAAAAGCTTTTGACCATGCAACAGTACCGGTATGAAGGCTGGTTGCACAATGTTGACTCGATTACGTCGTACCACCTTTTTGGTAGGGGGCAACGCGTAAACGTCTCGCCCATCATTTTATATTACATCTTTATATGCTCATGAGTTTATGACACTGTAAATATCAGATGATATATTACACTTTATTGCTCACTAAAACAAAAGATACAAAACTTCAATTACAATATTTTTAGGGAAAATAATAAATATATATAAAATAAAATAAACAGACAGAAAACATAAACAAAACTCACAAAAGTTGGCACTCAGTATTTTGCTGTAACCAAACAATGCAGTATTGATTTTCAGTGCCCAGCTCTTGAACGGAATCTAAATGCAACACACCCAAGAAGAACAGAAAATATATACAAAAGTTGGCACTCAGTAATTTGCTGTGCCCAAACGTAGTACGATGCAGCATTGACTTTCAGTGCACACCTCTTAAATGTAATCTAAATGTAACGCTCACAAGACTATCAAAAACTAAACGTACACAAAAGTTGGCACTCGGTATTTTACTGTAACCAAACGTAGTCCGACACAGCACTGACTTTTAGTGCCCACCTCCTAAATCTAATAAAAATTCGACACACACAAGACAAATAAAAAAAAACAGACAGTAAACATACACAAAAGTTGGCACTCGGTATTTTACTGTAACCAAACGTAGTCCGACACAGCACTGACTTTTAGTGCCCACCTCCTAAATCTAATAAAAATTCGACACACACAACACAAATAAAAAAAACAGACAGTAAACATACACAAAAGTTGGCACTCGGTATTTTACTGTAACCAAACGTAGTCCGACACAGCACTGACTTTTAGTGCCCACCTCCTAAATCTAATAAAAATTCGACACACACAAGACAAATAAAAAAAACAGACAGTAAACATACACAAAAGTTGGCACTCGGTATTTTACTGTAACCAAACGTAGTCCGACAAAGCACTGACTTTTAGTGCCCACCTCCTAAATCTAATAAAAATTCGACACACACAACACAAATAAAAAAAACAGACAGTAAACATACACAAAAGTTGGCACTCGGTATTTTACTGTAACCAAACGTAGTCCGACACAGCACTGACTTTTAGTGCCCACCTCCTAAATCTAATAAAAATTCGACACACACAAGACAAATAAAAAAAACAGACAGTAAACATACACAAAAGTTGGCACTCGGTATTTTACTGTAACCAAACGTAGTCCGACACAGCACTGACTTTTAGTGCCCACCTCCTAAATCTAATAAAAATTCGACACACACAACACAAATAAAAAAAACAGACAGTAAACATACACAAAAGTTGGCACTCGGTATTTTACTGTAACCAAACGTAGTCCGACACAGCACTGACTTTTAGTGCCCACCTCCTAAATCTAATAAAAATTCGACACACACAAGACAAATAAAAAAAACAGACAGTAAACATACACAAAAGTTGGCACTCGGTATTTTACTGTAACCAAACGTAGTCCGACAAAGCACTGACTTTTAGTGCCCACCTCCTAAATCTAATAAAAATTCGACACACACACAACACAAATAAAAAAAACAGACAGTAAACATACACAAAAGTTGGCACTCGGTATTTTACTGTAACCAAACGTAGTCCGACACATCACTGACTTTTAGTGCCCACCTCCTAAATCTAATAAAAATTCGACACACACAAGACAAATAAAAAAAACAGACAGAAAACATACACAAAAGTTGGCACTCGGTATTTTACTGTAACCAAACGTAGTCCGATGCAGCACTGGCTTTCAGTGCCCACCTCTTAAATGTAATTCAAACCTGACATCATAACCGCACTAGGAATTCTTATCAAAAATGCAAGACCAGTCTAACACGTCTTAACCCATTCACAGCGGCAGTGATTAATCTGTACTTTCCATTCCTGCTACGGGGCGCATTAGACCTTGTACTAAAACCACCTTCGTGGCGGCACAACGCCTATTCAGCCCCGTAACGTTTTAAAAACTACAATCCTTTTTTGCCTTATATATAAAATTTGAGGACCCGTGCCCACTTCGCTGAGCGTAAAATATTTTTATTTTTATGATTTATTAACATAATTAAATATAAATTATGCCACTCGGGAATAATGTAGTTTTCTACTGGTGAAAGAACTTTCAAAATCGGATCAGTAGTACCGGAGATTACCCCGAACATCCCAACTCATAAACTTTACCTCTTTATAATATTATAGTATGGATAATTTATGGATTTTTATTTTATTTTCTGTGGTACTAGGTCAAAGCAACCCCGTATTAAGATAGGTATACCACGGAACTCTGGTTTAATACCAGTTCCATCACATTTATCCGTGCAGGAACTGAAAAAGAATCCAATTTCCTGTGACCAGGCGGCCTGTCGTAAGAAGCGATAGAACAACCCACAGCCAGGTAGTACGCTATTTGCCCCACTGGATGGCTACCCCCCCTGATCTAGAGTATGCCGCCATAACAACCTTGATTTATCTTCCGGCATTAGCCTTTTTAACACCTTTAGTGTTGAAAATGTCCATAGGCGATGGTAACCATTTTCCATCAAGTGGGCCGTCTGCCTGTCTGTTGAACTCATGCAATAAAAATAAAATAAAATATTTTAATACATATTCATATTTTTTCTACACTTCACCAAATTGAAGTTACACCTTTCGCACCACAGAGACGACTGTTTTTCTGAGCAACACTACAAGTGAGACTCATTCGGGGCGACTTAGACCCCGTTTTGCAGTGAACGTATTAAGATGATAGACAATGTTATCAAGCGAGACATGTAACTGTAGTAAAAAACAACACCATGTATGGACAAGCTAATATAACGGTACAAACCTTAAATGTGCGTCCGTTAGCTCATATTATTTATGGTACGGATGATAAGTGTAACAGGTTTGGGTTTTAAATTGCAGATTAAATATACTTTTTTTTTGGTAGTTTTTGGAACGGTATATTTAATATAGTGGTGCGGTTTGGCCATAAATTAATAACGCACTGATAATTTACGGGAGCAAGTCGAATTAATGGTTGCTAAGTGTTTGCGGGATATTAGAGTATAATCTTACTGTACAGTTTTGATTTTAGAGAATTCGGCTAAGTGCGTGTAACACGAATAGTACGCCAGGTGGTAGAGTATTTACTCGACTGGATGGCCACCACCCCTGGTCTAGAGTATGCCGCCATAACAACCTTGTGTTGTGTTCAGGCATTAGTAACCAGGTTCCAGTCTCCCTTAAGAGAGCAGTAGTGCATTTGTAGCTCCTTTGGTGTTGCAGTCAATAGGCGATGTTAACCGCTTTTCATCACGTGGGCCGTCTACCTGTCTGCTGAACTCCTGCAATAAAAAAATTATAATAAAGGGTTTCGGGGGGGCTTTGTGGCGAAGCCTTAGGTGAGTGGCGACACCTCATACCTGACTCCGGGGGTTGGCCCCCGGAGTCAAGGCCTCCTCTGTGTTTGCCTTAGCCAGCCGGCACGGAGTGGAGATCGCTAGACACAAGTTCCAGGGGTGGAAGTGATAAATGGCATCACGTCAGAAGTAGCTTCGGTGAACCTGCTGCCCACCTCTCTACATCCCTTAGCTACTCACACCCATGTTGCCCCTGCCTTCTATGGCATTTTTAGGGGCCCATGCAGGGAGTGGCGAGTCACCGTCTGCCCATTTTTCCATGTTCCCTGAACATTGCGACGGGCAGACGCCATAGTCCCAATATTCCCAGACTTCTAGTACCACTAGCAGTTCACCCCAATAGCCCGGTACTTTTTGTTCTCATTTCCCACAATAGTTCTACCCTGGCCGGGGCTTGTCCTTAGGTGCATTATTATTTTTGTGTAGACAGGGATAATCGCAAGTCAGTGTCACGCCACATTTAGATTAAAATATTCAAGGGGCCTCTGCGTGTTGGCCTCCCCGTGGCCCCACGTAAGCCCTACAAGTCCGGGCCATTTTTATGGCCCGTGGTCTTGAAAGACATACAGTATAATAAAGGGGTTCGTAAAGATAACCACGTTTACTAACCACACTACATGACCCGTTCAGGTTGGGGAGGCGGGTCTACAAAATACAACGCTTGATCACAGAGGCGGAGCTTTGATCTTCCTCACGTAGCAATAATCAATATCCTCTAGGAAAGTCTTGCGCTTTTTCGCGCGATATAATCAAGCATGGCGCGCAGCGTTAAGCGCTTTTAAACTTCATTTTGTGTGGTATAAATTTGTAAAAAAAATGGGTCACGTAGTACGCTAAAGGACACCGATGTTCGAATAGGATATATATAGGAAAGAATGCCCCGACTAGGGTGGAGGAGCGAGGAACATCTTCGCTGTTATTCATGCCTAGGCTCGTCTATAACTGTTAGAAATATGTATATATTATTTGTACGTTTCGGGAATCGTTTGCGATCTCAATTATTATACAGCGCCATCTATTGGCTTGTAAGTGTTCCACTAGACTAGTCTTAAAATATTGATTTGGTACGGATAAAATTTCCAGTTCACTGTAAGGGAAAGACTTGAAAACCGTCAAACATTTGTTGCATAATTGTGTGAAGTGGACCAGTATTGCGCTACACGTTTGCTTAAAGCAAAAAGTTAACGAGTAAAAGTAGCTTTATAAATGACCTCCTTAGGCGCGGGCTGAAAGGCTTGGTAATTATTTAACCGACTTCGAAAGAAGTAGGTTTAACTAATAGTAAACTTTTTGTATGTTTGTTACATATATTTTGGTACATTTAGTCGTCACCCAATCGCAGTCTACTAGACTAGACGTAGGCCTCCCCAAGTCCGCGCCACTCATTCCTGTTCTCTGACTTCCTCATTCAGCGCCTACCTGTGACCTTGCGCAAGTCATCAGTCCATCGAACCGGAGGGCGTCCTATACTACGTTTACGAGACGCGGTCTCCACTCCAGGACTCCTCTGCTCCATCGGCCATCGGTCCTGCGGCACTTTAACTTTTTTTTTCTTAGGGCTTTAATAGTTCAGTATACTCATTATTTATTTTTCTATTATTACATTTTTCAGTATGTATCGTTTTTTTTTATAATTTTTGCCATACGTGATTGAGGAGGTGGGCATTGATAATCAGCGCTGTGTCGGACTACGGTTGGTGACAGCAAAATGCTGAGTGCCAACTTCATTTTCAAATTGCGCCATACAATTTCTGTATCTGTATAATTTTATATCTTAGTACTGTTTTGTGTTGTGTGTCAAAAATTAATAGAGTCAATGCCTCACCGGTGTAAAGCAGTAATTAAAAGCCGTGGATATGCTATTAACTATTAATTTTAGTTAAAAATGTATAAAATTGCTTTTTAAATTTCTCGCGCTATTACATATTATTGTGATTTTTTAAATGTGAGTGTTATACAAAACGATTCCCGAGCATTTTAATAAATCGTTCTTAATTATTTGTCCAGCTTCAGTACTATTTGAATGTGTTACTTTGGTTAAATAAATAAAATGTGAAAAAAATAGTTAGCGATTTTATTCTTTATTCCTAAGCCACATTGCTCTATTAATGTGGCTATTTTATAACATAACTAGTTGCTTCTCAGAAGGTATCACACATCTCTGTGTATGACACAAATAAAATTAAAAACTTCTAGAGCTTCAAATCGTTCTTAATTATACGACCACAACTGTATGTCGGTTAACTTGGTTATCTTACGGATATCCTCATTTCTAATTGTATCCATAAGAGAAACACCCAACATAGCTCGCTGCATAGCCCGTTGAGCGACTTGGAACTTGTGGACCAATCCTGCCGTCAGTGTCCACGTCTCGGCCCCGTAGGTCAGGACGGGGAGGACGCACTGCTCAAATACTTTCGTCTTCAAGCATTGCGTTGATATATTTATTACCTATCCGTGCAAGAATGGAAAAAGAATACAATTTCCTGCGACCAGGCAGCATATGCCAGGTGGTAGGGTATCTGCCCGCCTGTAGACCATGTAACCTGTTAACCTTGAGTTGTGTTACGGCATTAGTGGCCAGGTTCCAGTCTCCCATTAGAGAGCAGCAGTGCATTTGTAACGCCTATGGTGTTGCAAATGTCCATTAGGCAGTGGTAACCGCTTACCGTTAGGTGGGCCGTATGCCTGTCTGAAATCATGCAATAAAAATTTAAAAAATCCTAATGTCATGGGGTAACTTAGACTGCAGACTGGGTGTTGCATCCTCTCTCCGTACTTGACCGGATGCGCCTGCAAGAACACATCGCAGCGACATCACAGATCATTATTGGAGCGGTGAGACTCCCCGTCTCACAATCTCACCGCCCAAAGCCGTTGTCAAGGCGGAAGGAGTTGGCGGTAATTCCTCATTGGACCAGTACTGAAGAAGCTGCGTCTTCCTTTTTCCATTTCGCTGCCTCCTGTGACGTGATGATGTTAGGACTGCTCTCCACAACTCGTCACTGTCAACCATTGCGCCGATTATAATTGGCAGCGACCAGTGCCGTAAATAGCCTTTTATGCGCCCAATGCGAGCTTCTATAACTGCGCCCTTGATAGCCCTACTTTATTTCATTCATAAACATCATGGACCTTGGCGTTGGTGGACCAATTATCTAATATTTTGAAAGAAAAATATACTTTTTTAAAGAACTAGAACACAAATACGCTCGCGTGCTGCCAAAAAAATTAGCGCGATGTTTTGTCTAATTTAACAGACGTTTTTGACGATACTGGCATGTAGGTACGTATGTGTTGGAATCGAGCACTAGGGGCGCAGCGGGAACTTATCAGGAACAAACGGAAAAAATAATAGTTCTGACTGGTCTGGTCATTCTCGCGCCCCCCAGAGTCTACGCCCTGTGCCTGAGTACCGGTGCCACCGCCCTATTTACGGGACTGGCAGCGACCATCAGGGCAGTCCAGCTTTGTCGGAACAGCAGCCCTATGGCAACATTCTAACAAATATATAACATTCGCTTCGCGTAATAATGAGTAATATGACACGAAAGTGTGTCAATGATGTTGACGCGACGTGATGTAACGAAGGACACGCTTTAATGTGTTTGACAGCTGATAAGATGCGTGCGCTTAAGCACATGTTACACTACACTGAATTAAGGACCCTCTCTCTAAGTTAGGGTGGTGTAAAAATAGAAAGGAGATGTTTTTCCGTAATAAATGGGGAATAGTTTTCAATGTATACATTTACTATTACCCACAAAGACGCAAACCAGTGTATAGGTACTACATAAGTTCATCTATAGAAATTTCAAAAAGTACTACCCTTCATTGGACGCTTTTGATCACCTAGACTCCATCTATAGTAAGTACAAATAATTAGTGGCTATTTGAAGTATGTATTGTATAAATATTATTACGACCTGGGTGCCGACAAAAGACAATTTCACACCTGCATACCTGTAGACATTTTATTACCTTTTCGTCATTTGGACTTGTTTTGTTTACTTTGTGTATAAACTATGTAATTAGAAAAACAGCCTATTGTATATTGTAATCTTTTATTGTAGTCATTAGCCAGGTGTGATTCTAAGAAATTCAGTCCACGCGGCCGAGAGACATATTATAATTGCGCAGTATAAAGCAATGCCCCAATGGAGAGATCGGCAGTCAAGCGATAACCACAAGCGAGGCAAGACGTGTGTACATTCGGTAATCTATATAATAACGGACTTTGCGCGTGTTATTGAATCGTGCATTACGTTTGGACTGGTTGTGTTCAATTATATTTGTACCTGTGTTATAAGTGTTTGTATAGTTCTAATAAATTCTATAGTAATTCCAACTGCATTTTAATTAGAGTCCTGCAACTAGTGACAATATCAAGAAACTTAAGTAGTGAATTGAGAAATATATTTAACTACTAGCGGTCTCGGCAGATTTTGTCCTGCCTTAATAAAATAAAAATCTTGGACCCAATTCCAGCGCCACCTACCGGGTCTAATTGTCAATCTAAGCCATCCCGAGACCACCCAGTCAAACACAAATAAAATTTCAAGATCTTAGAAACCGATTCCAGCGCGTTTTTTGTTTAGAGTGACATTTTAAATTCGTAATATGTTTTGAATAGGATGTACGATTTTAATAATTCAAAAAGTAATCTACAATTATTGAGACGGTCTTGAATACGAAATAATTTATTTGCATAAGAATTAATACGAAGGTGTGGTTTTGGTCTGATTTTGACCAGTATTTCTAACAACTTTTAAATTGTAAAAAAGTAGTGATACTGACATAACTACAATAGTTGGATATATGGCATCGCGAGATTTTTGTAGATATTCATACGTTCTTTAATATTGTTACGAGTTACAGGACTCGAATTAAAATGCCGTTGGAATTACTATAGAATTTATTAGAACTACACAAACACGTATGACACAGGTACAAATATAACTAGACTCAACCAGTAAAACGTAATGTATGATTCAATAACACGCGCAAAGTCCGTCACTATATAACTTATCGCATGTACACACGTCCTGTCTTGATCGTGGTTCTCGCTCGACTGCCGCACCCCTCCGTTGTGGCATTGCTTGATACTGTCAAATATGTCTCGACACAATACTCGACCGCTTGGAGGATTAGAACCAGCTTGTATTTTAAATACGAGACACCTGGCAGTGATAACAATACACAATGGGCTATTTCTAATTACAAATTTTAAACACAATGTAAACAAAAGAAGTCCAAATCCCTAAAAGGTAATAAGCTGCAGGTGTGCATTCCCATTGTCGGCGCGTAACAATATTGTGGGACATTTTTTGTTCTATTATCAATAGTTTCCGCAGCGCATGCGATGTGGAGTTGCAAACGAGTCGTCACGAGCGGCGCACGTGTGCCGCTCGTTTATCCATTATGGATATCATAGTGTAACTCAACTTATGAGCTCAGGACAGTCGCAAAAAAAAAACAAAATTAAAGTTTAAAGTTTATTGTAAATTCCTAAAGCCCGACAGTGAAGTGAACAAAAAAAAAGTTAATGTCACAAAAAACTTAGTGTCAGAGGTTTCGCAAGTGCGGTACAAAACAGCGGGCACAAGTGGTCCCGTTGCGTTGTCATATCTGGAATGCCATCAATACACACATGTGCATAACACTTGACACAGCACCGATGGTTGACCGCCGGCCGACCCTTTTTTTTTTTATTAACTTTCACGATTCTAATGTAGGGGTGCATTACACACAGGGCTGCATCCCTACTAACACAAAATACCCAGATGCGCCTCCCAAGACAATCAGAGGAGGACCTGTAAAACCCGCGAGTCACGCAGCTCCAGCCTGACCAGCGAGCAACGCAGCCCTTGCAGGATTCTGCCACAGAACTCTCGCGGCTCTCTTTGGACTTTAGTGCAAATCGACTAAGTTTATTTTAAAATATAAAGAAATAGATTACCCTAGAATATATGTATAATGATAGTAAATTTTAAATAAGTAATTTGTAAATATCTACTACTTTATTGTACAGTGAACATTGACCATTATACTTAAGGTAGGTTAAAGTAGTTCTAGACGTCTTTGTTTAATACTTCGTTTTTAGGGTTCCCTGCGCTGTTCTGCCTCTAAAAGGCTCCGCATAGGTCTAAAATTGTCGTATTAGTCGTTTTCGATAGGTCTCCTAAAATCTCCCCCGTACTTATGCCTCCTATAATAGTTTTACTCTTCTTTCCGCCGTAATAACCTATTATGGGTAGTACAACGAAGAAGGGGGACCGCTCCCGGTCCACCTCCGTGGCATCCTGCTCGTCACTGGGATCGATGAGATCGCTACGATCGCATCGATCCAATCCTGAGCCACCCACCGACTTGACAGTCCCCGCGCTTAACGCGCAGATTGAGACCTTCGCCAGGGCTACCTCACAGGCAGAGTCTCGTCGAAGCCCCTCGCCCGAGACTGGCCGACTATGGGCAAGTGGTTCTCACTCCCCATCTCCGAAGACGAATGAGGAGGCCACCACCCCTGACGAGGTTCCTGAGGAGGTATTGGGCACCCCTACAAATAAGAGCCGTGCTGAACCGCCTACCACGGGCCAATACGTCGGCCTGTGTGCTGCAAAGAAGGCGCAAAAGGAAGCGGAGCGCGAGCAGGAAGAACTGCGCGCTCAGCGGGAGGCGGAATTGGAGACTCGAAGGCTGGCCAGGGTCGCCTTCTCACCTCTTGCTAAAGAAAAAACATTGAACGTTCGCCGCGACACGGCACAGGATCTTCAATCTCACATCACGGGTGCCTTGGCAGACATCTCCGAAGTCGCCAAGGTATCCAAGGGATTGAAGGGCACCTGTGTCAACAAGTTAAAAAAAGCAGTGGCTGCAATTGAGGAAATCGCCGAAGAATTCCTCAATCGCACCACTGATGATGAGATTACCAGACTTCGGGCGCACAACAAGCGCCTGGAATCTGAGACCCGCGACCTCAGTAACGAGGTCGCTAAAATGAGAATAGAGCTCGCTGAGGCTCGACTCTCCCGCCCTTCCATACCTACACTTCCTGCCAACTCCAGTTCTTCTGAAGACCGGCCGCCAGCCTGGTTACAAACCCTAATCGCCGAAATTAGGTCCCCGGCTGGCTCCAATGTCACCGCACCGCCTCGCATAGAGATGGAAGATAACGCTGAGTTGCCCCCGTTGCCTTTCCCAGCGACCCAGCGTCCTGCGACCCGTCTTCCTGCGACCCATCTCCCAGCGGTTCAGCCTTCTACCAACCCATCTTCGCAAGGCCCCAAACCTAAAAAAACGACCCGGGCAAAGAAGCCCGTATCCTCTTCCGGAAAAATAGTTGCCCCTGCCCCTCCCACACTGCAATCCGTCACCCCACAACTCTCTACACCACAGCCCTCTGCTACACAAGAAGAGGGTTGGACCGTAGTGGAGAAAAAGAAAAAGAGCAAGGGCAAGAAAAAGGCGGTAAAGGGCGGCCCCAAACGGACCACCCAACCACACCAGAAATTGGCAAAGGGTAAACCTGCCACCACACAGCCCAAACTAAAGCAGCCACACTCACAAGTTGTGGTCATCAAGCTTCAGCCGGAGGCGGAAAAACGTGGTATCACCTACGCCAGTGTGCTAGCCGAGGCCAAGCAAAGGATTAACCTTCCGGACCTCGGCATCACATCTATCCGTTTCCGGCGCGCAGCGACGGGCGCGCGCATTCTGGAGATCCCAGGCGCAACAAGCAGTGGGAAGGCGGATTCCCTGGCCCAAAAAATCAAAGAATCCCTCAAAACAGAGGACATCTGCGTCTCCAGACCGACAAAGTGCGCGCGGCTTCGTGTCTCGGAGCTTGATGACTCCGTCACCACCGAAGAGCTGGCGGCTGCTGCTGCCCGTGTCGGAGAATGCCCGGTCGAGCAGGTGAAATGCACACCAATCCGGCTGGGATTCGACGGCATGGGATCCACCGTTGTGACCTGCCCTGTGGCATGCGTTAACAAACTGCTGGGGCACAGGCTGCTGGTCGGATGGACCTCGGCCCATCTTAAGCTCCTCCCCGAGATCACAAAAAGATGCTTCCGGTGCTTCGGAGACGGCCACGTCGCAGCAAATTGCAAGACCGAGGCCGATCGGTCTAGTCTGTGCTTCCGATGCGGACAAGAAGGCCACAGGGCGGGCGACTGCTCTGCCAAACCGCATTGTGTTCGGTGCGAAGCGGCCGGCAAGAAGCCCAACCACCAGCTCGGTGGCAGGGCTTGTGCCAGCCGAAACAAGAAGGGGCAGATGAGAGGGGCAGTGAAGAATGCTCCCTCGCAGCCACAAACAACGGAGGAGACGAATGAACTCCATAATTAATGGCCATCATTCGTTTCCTCCAGACAAATTTAAACCACTGTGCTGGGGCCCAGGATCTCTTGTTCCAGGTCCTGGTGCAGTGGAACATTCACGTGGCCGTGATTGCCGAGCCGTATCGGGTCCCCGACCGCAACGATTGGGCGGGTGACCAGAGCGGCTTGGTGGCCCTAACAAGTAGAGTTGCTGCAGGCTCCCCGCCCCTCGCCAACATCACGCGGGGGATGGGCTACGTCGCGGCCAGCGTTGGCGAGTGCATGGTCGTGGGGGTATACTTCTCCCCCAATCGCGCACTCGCTGAATTCGAGGCGTTCCTGGCCGAGCTGGGCACGTTCGCTGCACGAGTCCTCCCTCGCCCCATTATGGTGCTCGGGGACTTCAACGCGAAATCAATGGCGTGGGGTTCCCGAGTTACCGATTCCCGGGGCGAAGTGTTGGAGGAGTGGGCTCTGGAAACGGGCCTGCTGGTTCTCAACCGGGGCAATGCACTCACGTGTGTACGTCGGCAGGGCGGGTCCATCGTGGACATATCGTTCGCGAGCCCTGCCGTCGCGGGCCGGGTCCGAGGCTGGAAGGTCCTGGAGGGGGTAGAGACGTTGTCGGACCATCGCTATATACGGTTCGACGTCTCCACCCAGACCTTCCGACCACCAGCCCAAACGTCCCCGGTTGGGAACAGTCCACGCTGGGCAATCAAAAAATTGGACAAAGAGGCGTTCCAGGAGGCCCTACTGGTAAGCCAGTGGGGCTTGCAGAATAACACCGATGCACCTGGTAACGCCCTCGTCGTTGACGAGGAGGCGGAACGTCTGCGGGCGGCAATGACAGAGGTATGTGACGCGGCGATGCCAAGAGTATGTCGCCACCGACCCAAGGGCCAGGCGTACTGGTGGAGCGACGAGATTGCGCAGCTTCACCGCAACTGTGCGGCTGCGCGACGCCAGTACGTCAGGCACAAAAAGAGGCATCGCCGTGATGTGACCTTCGTCGAGGACGAGGCTCGCCTCTACGAGGAATATCGCACTGCGAAAAAGACGCTGCAGACGGCGATAAAAACCGCCAAATCTGCAGCGTGGGGGGAGCTCTTAGCGAGTCTGGACCGAGATCCGTGGGGGCGACCCTACAGGCTGGTGCGAAAGAAACTCCACCCGTGGGCCCCCCCGCTCACCGAGAGTCTCCCCCCGGAACAGATCACGGAAATTATCCGTGTCCTGTTCCCCTTGAGAGACGAGCACAAGCCACCCGCTATGGTTCCGCCCAACTGGGAGCCCAGCGCGGACGACAGCAGCAGCGACGTGCCCGGCGTGACCCGGGAAGAGCTGGGGGCAGCGGTTCTCAGACTGCGAACTAAAAACACCGCCCCCGGTCCAGATGGCCTCCCAGGGCGTGCGTGGGCTCTGTCCCACGACGCCCTGGAGCCCCGACTACTAGGGCTCTTTAACTCGTGCCTAGAGCAGGGCCGGTTCCCCCGGCAGTGGAAAACCGGGAAATTGGTCCTGCTCAAAAAGGAGGGGCGCCCCGCGGAATCACCGTCCGCGTACCGGCCCATCGTGCTGCTGGACGAGGTGGGCAAGCTCTTCGAGAGAGTCATTGCAAACCGCCTCGTCCAGCACCTGTCAATGGAGGGGCCGGACTTGGCCGATGTCCAGTTCGGTTTCCGCAAGGGGCGCTCCACAATTGATGCGATAATGCGAGTGAAGAGCCAGGCGGAAGAGGCAGTCTCTAGCGGCGAAGTGCTGATGGCGGTGTCCTTGGACATTGCCAACGCGTTTAACAGCATGCCCTGGAGCTGCATCAGGGAGGCACTCCGATATCACGGGGTGCCGACATACCTCCGCCACATAGTCGGGGCGTATCTCAGTGAACGGGCTGTCATCTTCCCGGGTCAAAACGGCTGGGGACGCCAGGAGATGTCATGCGGCGTTCCACAGGGATCGGTACTGGGGCCGATCCTGTGGAACATCGGCTACGACTGGGTGTTGCGGGGCGTCCTCCTCTGCGGCGTAAGCATCACGTGCTACGCTGACGACACGTTGGTCGTCGCACGGGGGAGGACGTATCCTGAGGCAGCCATTCTGGCGACAGCTGGGGTTGCACAGGTGGTCCACCGAATCCGGCGGCTGGGTCTTGAGGTGGCGCTGCACAAATCCGAGGCCGTGGTCTTTCACGGGCCTCGGAGAAAGCCACCTGCGGGTTCCGGCATCACAGTTGGAGGCGTCCGCATCGGCGTCCAGCCAACAATGAAGTACCTGGGATTGGTTCTAGACAGCCGATGGGACTTTTCGGCTCACTTCCAGCAGATGGCCCCCAGACTCAAGAGGGCGGCGGGCGCACTCTCGCGCTTGCTGCCCAACGTCGGGGGGCCAAATGTGACGTGCCGAAAACTCTTCGAGGGAGTCGTGCGTTCTATGGCCCTTTACGGGGCCCCGGTGTGGGCGGGCGCCCTGTTGGCTCGCAACGTCGCAACGCTGCGACAGACACAGCGTATGCTGGCCGTCAGAGCCGTCCGAGGATATCGCACGATATCCTTCGAAGCGGCCTCCCTTCTAGCCGGTGCTCTGCCGTGGGACCTGGAGTCCAGAACACTGGCCTCCTTGTACGTGTGGCGCAAGGAAAAGGAGGCCAGTGTTAGCCGACCTGCCCCCCGCGAGATAGAGGGGCGCAGAGACGAGTTGCGCCAGTTCCAGGTGGCAGAGTGGGCGGTCCGCCTTCTGAACCCCAGCGCAGGCCTCGCCGTTATCCAAGCGGTAAGGCCAATCATGCCAGAATGGCTGCAGAGGCGTCATGGCACCCTGACGTTTCGCCTGACGCAGGTCCTCTCGGGGCATGGTTGCTTCGGGAGGTACCTGTGGCAAATAAGGCGCGAACAGACGTCAGGGTGCCACCATTGCGTCGGCGATGACGAAGACACGGCGCTGCACACCCTCCAGGTGTGTCCAGCCTGGGACGAGCAGCGCCGTGATCTCGTCACAGCCATCGGGGCGGATTTGTCCCTCCCGGCCGTGGTGAAGGCCATGGTTGGGAGCGCCGACGCGTGGAACGCAGCCGCCTCCTTCTGCGAGACCGTCATGTCCGCGAAGGAGACGGCGGAGCGGGAGAGGGAGCAATCCACGACGCTCCCCTCCCGTCAGAGTCGGCGGCGGCGTCCCAGAGTCGTCCATGACGACCTCCAGCCGCCGTAGGCTACGGCCGTGCGAGCGACCGGCGGGGAAACCGGACCCGCCCGCACACAAAGGTCGGAGAGGAGGGACGCGCGCCGACCCGCGCGCCCTCTCTCACCTCGCGGTGAGGTAGAGAAGCCGGAGAGACCCAAATCTCCGGCTACCAAATGGAGAGGCCAGCCCGCAAGGGGCCGGCCACCGTCCGTCCAGGCTGGTGGTGAATGCGCGAGCGAGCTCACAGCCTGGACAAAGGACTCTCGTGATTGCTCAGGGGTTTTAGTGGGTATCCCTAACCGCGGCGTGGCAATAGTTCCCCACATCTCAACGTGGGGTGCTAGTGCCACCCCAACCCGGCGAATCCCACACACGGGCAGCGACATTTCCCTTTCGCGCGGCCTACGGTCCTCAACCCCTGTTAAAAAAAAAAAAAAAAAAAAAAAAAAAAAAAAAAAAAAAAAAAAAAAAAAAAGCGCATGCGATGTAAGTAATTTTTTAGCAATTTTTTTACACCTTGGGTTACATTATTGATGTTTTAGTAGGGATCCCTAATTTTTTCTAGTAACGAATATAGCTTATGTTACTCAGGGATAATGTAATATTCTAATAGTGAGAGATTTTTTGAAATTGGTTTTGTAGTTTTTGAGTTTATCCGTAACAATCCTAAAAAAATACACATCTTTCCTCTTTATAAAATTCGTAAAGATACAGACATAGTTGAAGAGGAAAATTCTTAAAACATTAGAATAGGTAGAGCTTTAAAATCGATTAACGAAAATTGTTTTAAACGTCGTCGTCTTAATAGAGCCGATTATTTGGATTACATAGAACAGCACACGGATGTACATAATACATCCAAAAGTTAATAACAACTTCAAACAATAAATCATCATAAAACATTCCGAGTTATGCGAAACCTTGAAAATATTTTTTTCGTTATTGAGCAGAATTACAAACGAATTTGTACATCGGGTATTACTAATTGCCTAGCAGATATTATTCACAGTTATTGCCAACGTCCAGCATATTTATTTATTGATTTTCTTTTACATATGTTTGACTTTAATTTACATACATAAATTATGAACTAGTACATTGAAGAAATTTATAAATAATCTAATACAATAAAAGAAAACTTACCTTATTTGTAAATTCGACCATAAGTAATCATTTGTTGTCAAAGACTATATATACTTCTATAATCACAGATTTCGTCAAGGCAACAATAAACAAAAGAGTATATATGCGTGTGTGTGTCAAATATATGGTGATGGAATACATGATGAATGCCAAGATACAAATAAAGAGCCTTATCTAGCGGCGGCATTTTAATTAAATTTTTAAAATAAAAGGACACTTATTGTGGCATAACTATAACACTCTTTGTAAATAATGATGTGTTCCGCAAAGACGTAGTACATTATTTTATTCTATCATCAATAGTTTTCGCAGCGCACGCGATTTTGGGTATTTTTTTACACCTTGGGTTACATTATTGGAGTTTTGGTAGGATCCCTAATTTTTTAAAAAATATAATATATCTTTTATTAACCGTCGATAGTGTAGCTTGCCAACAGTGAAAGAATTTTTCAAATCGGTTTAGTAATTTCGGAGCCTATTCAATGCAAACAAACAAACTAATCTTTCCTCTTTACATACATACATACATAACTTCACGCCAGGTCCCTTGCGGGGTAGGCATGAACGACAGAGCGCCATTCAGGCTTATTCTTACACACCTCACTTGCTTCATTGACATTCATAGCCCTTGTCATGCACGCTCGTCTGTTCTTAAGGCTCCTGACATCACCTTCTGCTAATACACGATCAATTTGATCATGGAAGGTGTGTCGTGGCCTTCCGCGACTTCTGCATCCATCCACTTTTGCATTGTATACCTGTTAAGTCATTCTTTCATCATACATTCTTTCCACATGCCCGAACCACCGGAGCATTCCTTTACAATATTATTATAGTTAAATAATTACCTTTGGTTCTGCACTGAAGTAGATGAAATTTTCAGGAAATGTAAATAATACATATGTATATCTTAATATTCAAATATCTACTATATTGATATACGTATATTTTTATTTAATAACATTATTTATGCTGATGTATGTCTGTTCATACCCGGAACCATAGCCAAGGTGCGTGAAGCGTGACACAAATGAAGACGAGATTCTATTAACAACTTAACTGGTAATTCCACGCTGTGAGAACTATACATTTGAAAGATATCAATCAGTATTGTTAGTAGATTTAAATCTACTAACTAAAATAACCCGGTGTTCCTTCTTTATGCGTAATTCCTTCTCGCTCTTAGTTAATCGTCACGCTTATATCCCAAGATCATAACTCTGTTATTTAAAAAGTGTCAAAATGGCCGGTCATTTTTAACATAAGGTAAGGAAAGGAAAGGTAAGGTACGGTAAGTTAACGTACGGTAAGGTAAGGTAAGGTAATTCTTTATTGTACAGTATGCTTTGGATAGACAAACAGAAAGTACACTGGGCGGCCTTATTGCTAAAAAGCGATCTTTTCCAGGCAACACTTGGGAGGGATTTAAAGATTTTAAAAACTGACGGTGGTGCAGCCTATAAATAATAATAATAAGGATGCAAATAAGTACAAAAACACTATCATAATGGCACCACAATCTTTTTGATTTTTTATTGCATGAGTTCAGCAGGCAGGCGGTTGGTCCACCTGATGGAAAGCGGTTACCATCGCCTATGGGCATTTGTAACACCAAAGGTGCTACAATGCGCTACCGCTCTCTTAAGGGAGACTGGAACCTGGTCACTCATTCAGGAACACAACTCAAGGTTGATGAAGGTAGCTATGGCGGAATTCTCTAGACCAGGGGTGGCAGCCATCCAGACGGGGAAATACCCTAACTCCTAGGTGTGGGTTACTTTATCGCCTCTTACGAAAGACCAAAAAATTAATATTATGTCTACGTTCCTGCAGAGATAAGGCTCGTTGCTTTACAATCAACTTAGCCACTGTAGTATGATTATGGGGATATTCTGGTATAGAAGCCCGAATTTTAAGTGTTTTTATTGATATTATTACAACCAAGGCTCCGACAAAGGAAAATTCCACATATAAATCTGTAAAAGCACATTTTTATTACCTGTCGGCATTTAAACTACTTGTAATCCTTGTATGATCGTCTTCTTGTGTTCACTTATTTATTGGCATACGTTTCTAGTGGAGAACAGCCTATTGTCTTATTGTACTCGCTCATTAGCGTCATTAGCCAGGTGTTACGGATTACGATGACCAGCTGATTGTGTCGACGTTACGATACGGGCACATTTGTATTTGTGAAGTATAAATCGACGGCCTGATGGAGAGAGGGGGCAGTTGAGCGACGATTACGATACGGGCGTGACGTGTGTACATTGGGGTATCTAATAGTGAGGGACTTTGCGCGTTTTATTGAATCACGACCTTCTGCATTACGTTTGGATTTGTTGTGTTCGGTTATATTTGTATCTGTGTTATACATGTATAGAACGATACAGCGTTCTAATAAACTCTATAATCATTCCAACGGCATTTCAATTTGAGTCCCGCTAACTTGTGACAATATCTAAATAGTACAAAAGATTAATTAAAAGAAATCAAATTTCAAAATGCAGCCCGGCAAAGTGGGGACTGATAAAAAAATGGCACAACCTGAAATGGAAAACAATGAATAGTCTTTAAAGAGGAAAGAAAACAAAAATCACAAACGTATTTTTGAAACCACAGCCATTTTGTAACTTTTTTTTCTTTTAATACATCTCGTAGTGCGATAACTACATTCATTATTTATTATGTAAACAAGTCGCGAAAACTTAAGAAAATATTACACATTAGGTCTTAAACTGCCAAAGTGGTGCACGCGTTCCGGCCAGGATCGAACCCGCGCCCTTTGAGTTCGGGACGCGTGTGCTAGCCATTACGCTACCACGACATTTATAGCTAGTTGTATATAAAAAGAAAATATTAATAGTAGAATACTATAATCATTATACCTAAACAACGTTTTAGCGGTTTTAAGCGCGGTAATTTATTTGATTTTGGTTATTCCGACGTTTCGTTCGACGTGGTAAATTAGATTAGGCTCCCATAGAGTAAATTATTTAGTTTTAATTTTGTTTATAGTTATACATAAACAAAATTAAAACTAAATAATTAAAATGAACAAGTTGGCGGTAGGCTAAATAAAACTTTAACAATACTCGTTGACATTTGTCATGTTTGTCGTCCGTGATCACGGCCACTGAAAAGCGGCCGAAACGTCGGAATAACCAAAATGAAATAAATTACCGCGTTGAAAACCGTTAAAACGTAGTTTAATTATGTATACAAGTCGCGAAAACTTAAGAAAATATTTCACACTAGCTTCTGCCCGCGATTTCGTCCGCGTGGTGCGGTTTTTTTTACTATCCCACGGGAACTCATTAATTTTTCGGGATCAAAAGTATCCTATATGTTGACCAGGGATATAAGCTACCTCCATACAAAATTTCATTTAAATCGGTCCAGTTGTTTCGGAGATTAGCCGGTACAAACAGACAGACAAACAGAGAAACAATAAATTTGAAAAACTCTAACTTAGTTCTATTTCACTTCTTACATCCCCCTGACTTGGTTTTTAGCAATTTTTTTTCATTGTACAGAAATTTTACCTCTACAATTTTATTATATGTATAGATTAGGTCAGGAAACTGTCTAAGTGGTGCATGCGTTCCGGCCAGGCTCGAACCCGCGCCCTTTGAGTTTGGGATGCGTGCACCAGCCATTACGCTACCACGACCTTTATAGCTAGTAGTGTTAAAAAAATATATAGTTATAATACTATAGTCATTATACCCACTTGTGACGATTACGTCTATTGAGTCTTAGTGAACAGTTGAAGGATTACGTAACCCCCCCAAGTAAAACTTTCATTTCAAGATATTAATATAGTTAAAGCTTTACGTTGTTTAAATATTGATAATGTCCTCTGCCAGTATGGTAATTCTCAACGGTATTATACCTGAGGGATTTAATTGACTTTCATTTTCTAATTCATACCGACTACAGCACAAAGGATATTACTCCTAGAGACAGACTCACGGAAACTAGTAATTTTATACTTTTTTCATTTAGAATAGCATATACTTTATTGTACAAAAATGCTACATAAAATCAGGAACATTAAATACAAGTACAATCGGCGGTCTTATCGCCCATGGCGATTTCTCCCAGGCAACCTTTGGATGGAGTATAGGAAGGACAACAAAAGTCGGTAGTTGCTAAACCAGCACTCGTACAATAATTTTGTTTATTAATTAATAAATAGTAATATATATGATAATATATATACAAAAATAAATACACATATTATATTAAATACATACAAAAGTAAACAATAACACTATAGCATGAGGTAGTAATCTTTAACTAATCTTTTAAAAGAAGGTAATGATAGTGTCTTCTTGATGTTTAGTGGTAATGCATTAATGGCCTGGATGGTAAAAGACTTGTTCTGTTTACAGGCGTTTTCAGTTTCAAATTCTCTGACAATCTAAAGAATCTTGAATCACTGTAATTAAGGAACTGAAAGCGTTCCTTGAGATAAGCTGGGGACTTGGGATTAAACAAAATGTTGTGAAGAAGAGATAGGATATGCGTATTCCGGCGACGGCGGATGGGAAGCCACTTGAGTTTAACACGAAATTCAGATATATGATTATATTTGCGTAGCCCAAATATGAAACGTATGCAAAAGTTTTAAAGCCTTCCCAAAGTTTATCAAGTTGATATTCTGCGAGATCAAGATAGCCTACAAAACTGAAAATAGATTTTCGAATTATAATATGCAAATACATGTTATTATATACATACCTGTGGGACAACCTTTTTATTTGTTCATTTGTCTATACATTTTTACTTAAATTGATATTGTCATTCTTCTCTGGCCGATACAAAATTATTTTCTTATAAAAAACTAGAAATTAAATAATTTAATTTCAAACAAAGCCTATTTTCCTCATCGCGCCCATCTGCCTTATATCTAATATATATAATAAGAGCAGTGTTTCTCAACCTGTGGGTCCGGACCCCTAGGGCGTTCGCAGAGCCTTGCCCGGGGGGTCGCCGGCAAAAGGGAAAAGGCTATTTAAGTTTATACCTCATATATAATACTTAGGTATTTACTAAGCTCAGCAGCTTTTCGCAGAGTATAGGCCGTAATAATGAATATAGGTAACAAAATAGATAGATAGATAACACTTTATTGCTCACCAAATATACAATTTCAAAATATACAATTACAATATTGTCATGGTAGAAACAAAAGGCGGCCTTATTCGCTGAAAGCAATCTCTTCCAGGCAACCTAGGGAAAGACATAAACGTCGCCATTTAAATTACTAACTTTTTGTCTGTCTATGGCCCAAGGGGGTCGCCAAAAATTTTCAACCTGTGAAGGGGTCGCGTATTCAAAAAGATTGAAAAGCACTGCATAAGAGAATAGTATAATATCTATAATATAAATATTTGAGCTAAATATTTACTATCATGAGTGACAAAAAATACTGACTGGTAGAATGCCAGAGAAAAAGCAGAGTGTTAACCTCGGGTGAAAGGCATATTTAGGCATCTGAATCACTAACGCATCCCGTGCCTAAATAGGTAACTTTTACCTCTCGTGTAACAATCTACTATTTATCCATTGAAATAATGTACACAATTTTATAAATTCAAAATTAAATATACACAATACTCCAAATTGGTACAGTGTAGCAAGTAGTTATTGCCCCATATTCCGTGCTACAATTTTAATACAATTACAAGTGAAAATAAATATTGCATTTTGTTTTAACAAGTGTGGAGCTTATGTCAATTGAAAACGAGTGACATGAAATTATTACGACACCTGCAACTGATCAAATAAGCGTGGCCTAGTTTGGGTGTGTTTACTATGTTAGCTTTTACAACTTTGCCTGTCTCTGTTATGTATTTTAAGAACGGAAATAGAAAGACCGGACCAAAAGGTTCGCTGTCTGCTGCCTCTTACTTTCAGAGAGACCAAATCCTTACCAACATTTAGAAATTTACTCAGAAAACACTATTTGTCCACAAAAAGTTATGACTGATTAACACAATATAATCATGCTAATACATTTATTATAATAACTTATGCATTTTAAAATATTGTTATGAGTTATGGGACTCGAATTAAAATGCCGTTGGAATTACTATAGAATTTATTAGAACTATACAAACACGTATAACACAGGTACAAATATAACTGGACGCAACCAGTACAAACGTGATGCACGATTCAATAACATGTGCAAAGTCCGACACTATAAAGCTGATCGAATGCACACGCGCCTTGTCCCACATGTGCCTATCGCTAGACTGCCTCACCCCTCCGCTCGGGTATTCTTTTATACTAAGCTATACAATATGTCTTGACACAACACTCGACCGCATAACAATAATTTCCAAGAATCACACCTGGCTAAAGCCTACCATAAAGGATTACAATACACAATAGGCTGTTTCTCTCATTACAAATTTTAAACACAAATTAAACCAAAGAAGTCCAAATGCCGAAAAGGTAATAAACTGCAGATGTGATTGGTCTTTGTGAAGGATGTTCGTGAAGGATGACATGCGTGCCAATGGTCTCAAAACGGGGGATGCCGAAGACCGCGCGAAGTGGAGTAGAAAAAGTAGGAAAGCGGACCCTGGGCGTCGGAGTGAACGCTCCGAACGCAACCGGGATTTAACGCTCAGATGATGATGATGATGTGATTGGTCTTTGTCGGTCGTAACATCTCAAACACCGACGTCGGGTAATAAATGTGCTTTATTTACAAATATGCAGGTGGCCCAATTGTAACAACAGGTATTATTTGATTTGGTAGGTTTTATTTGATTATATATACTACATTTATATAGAGCTTAACATAAGCAAACTGTTTATTGCGGTCTTAGTTTTGCACAAATACACTGTAAAGCGTTAAGTATCCTGTAATTGGCAACATTCATATTAAACAGAGTTGATTGTTTTTAAGTTATAAGTAAGCTGTTGGATATGTAATAAATAAATAAATATATAAATAAACAGTTTAATTGTTAACTAGTAAAGATTTCAATTAATACAAATGTGTGATATCTGAGGGCAAGGAAGGAAAAGGAAGTTACCCGACCTTTGATCGTGGCAACTGGACCTCTCACAGTTTAGATATTTTAAAATCTTTTTGGGTATAACTTGCACGTACGTGTCGGTTGAGAGAGAGAATTTTTGTTGACAGCTTTGACGTTTTGCAGCCGACCGCCAACGCGTTCCATTAGTAGCTCACAACGCCCAAAATGCTCCGTTAGCCGTTCCACAAGGAGACCCCGGTCGTTGTGATCGTGGTGAAAACGTCACTAATGACGTCATCATTTTCAATCACATAACGGCCCACCTCAAGAGGTGAGTCGAATAACCGTTCCACTTGGGTTTACGATTGTAACGCCGGCAAGCAAGTGGAACGGGATAAATCGCTGTCGTGGAAGTTTTCGTTGTGAGTGTCTAATGGAACGTACCCCACGTATACATCTGTATACGTGGGGTACGTTCCACGCCATCTGGCGTCATCTCTTGACCTCTTCAGGGGTTTCTTTTTTTTGCCACGTTTATGGAAAGTGAATGGTTTAAAAGGAGAAAAGGAGTCAAGGTTTATTATAGGTCAACACATTAACATTACTTATCTTTAAGATACTTTATGTTATTATATATATAAAAGAATGTCGTGTTAGTTACACTATTTATAACTCAAAAACGGCTGTACCGATTTGGCTGAAAGTTGGTGGGGCGGTAGCTTAGAACCAGGAGACGGACATAGAATACTTTTTAACTACTTTGTACTTTTATACTTTTTTTTGTTGGAACTAGCAGGTGGGGCTGAGATCGGGTTCTAGATTCCTCCTAATCACCTGGACCGATTTTGTTTTTGCGTGTTTGAGTAGGTCCCCGGATGGTTTAGATTCGCAATTAGAACCGGTAGGTGGCGCTGAGATCGGATCCTAGATTTTTATTGTTTCAGCGCAGAACAACGTCTGCCGAGGCGGCTAGTTATTTACTCGTATATATATTTAGTTTGTCTAAAAGAACGAAACCAAAAAAAAAAAAATTTGAAATATTTTAATTTTTGGATGAAACTTAATAGAAAATGTTTTATAGACACCGAAAAATTTAAACACAAATACTATATCGCTTTTTAGCGATAAGGCCGCCCGTTGTAGGTATTTTTATAGGTACTTCTATTTGTCTATGCTTTATGTACACCAAAGCATAAAGACTACTACTACCTACCAACTAAATAAACAGGTGTTTGTATGTGAACTTAGGTATATACTCACTTAATAGGTTTACTTAATGATATAACTTAATCAAACAACTCGCTATGTGACCTACTTTCATAACACGATCCGTGTCAATAATAATTTTAAAATGATAAATGTCATTGACCAGTCTCTTATATCATATTATACATAGTTGCCAAGTACTCTAGGATCGTTACAGAAGCAATTTGCTTCCAATTACTTGCTAACAAATTGTGAGTATGTGATTCATGTAAATAGATAGAGAACTTATGGTACCTTATTACGCATCTATCTATACTCAGCGCGTTCCACTAGTACCTCACAACGCCCAAAATGCTCCGTTAGCCGTTCCACAAGGCGACCGAAACTTCACTAATGACGTCATCATTTTCGATCACACAACACTCACAACGACCCATCTCAATAAGCGTTCCACTTGGATTTACGCTTGTAACGCCAAGTGGAACGAGTAAAATCGTGGTCATGAACGTGGCCGTTGTGAGTCCTTGATGGAACGTAACCAATGTGTTTTAATTACCTGGAGTAAAATGACAGCTGCCATCGACCTTTACATATTGCAAGCCTGGAGCATAATGTTGTAGCATGGTTCAGTTATAAGAGTTACGTGAGTCACTCATCACTGTGAGTTGAATACTATAGAATTTACTCAGATTTCTAATTAGCTGGACTAAAATGACAACGGAGCATATCGTTGGATTTAAATTCTATACGATTCAACTCACAGTAGTGAGTTCAATTACCAAACTCACACAATTCACTTATGAATGAGCCATACTACAACACTGCTCCACGCTTGCATTATAAAAAAAGGTCGATCGCAGCTGTCATTTTAGTCCAGCTAATTAAAAATCAAAGTATATACATATGATTATCATTACTTGATCTCATGTTCCGCCTGACACAGGTCCTCACTGAACATGGCTGTTTCGGGAAATACTTTTGTCACATAGAGTGTGAGCCATCGTCAGGGTGCCATCACTGTAGTGACAGCGTCGAGGATGTGGCTATGCACACTCTCCAAGCGTGCTTTGTTTGGGACGAGGAGCGCCTTGCCCTCGTCGCAACCATCGGAATAGACTCCATTCGTCGTTGATTCCTTTTGCGAGACTGTGATGTCCGCAAAGGAAACGGAGGAGCGGGATAGGGAGCGAGCAGCCGCGCTCCTCTCCCGCCGCAACAATAGGACTCTGCGCCGAAAGGCTTACAACCACCGGCTGCCGTAAGGCCCCTTGTTAACGACCGTTTTTTTCAACGGGCCAACGAGCAACGGTTAGGTCCGGTTCACACGGCATTGTACTCCACGTTTTTTTTGCAGTATACTTCTTAACGAATAAATAGTGGCGCATACAATGTCCATAGAACCATTCACACGTCGTTTGTACTGCAAAAAAACGTATACTGTTGATACGTTTAAACGAATACGCAATGGACTTGTCAAGCAAATCGAATGAACTTTAACGTATTCGGCTTGCAGTGGCTTATAATATAGCTCTGTCTCGTTCACACGGCACGATGTTCATACGGTAGATTTTCATTCAACCTCTCCAAAAGACGCTCATGTACAAAATGCTTGTTCGATTGCTATTCGATTAAAAATGTATGAACATCGTGCCGTGTGAACAAGACATAACCGTTGCTCGACGGCCCGTTACCCGTTGAAAAAAACGGTCGTTAACAAGGGGCCTAAAAGTGCGGCAGCGGGTGTTTGCTCGCGGAGACATTAGGTCACCCGCATCCGAGGCGCTGAGTAGGGGGTGCGTCAGAGTCTCTCTCCCTCTCTCTTAAGCACTGGTTAAGGCAGAAGAGGCCTGCTTTGCCCTGACATATGGTGACAGAAGGACACCAAGGGATTTTAGTGGGTATTACAGAAGCTCATCTGGCTTCGATTCTCACACAATCCCGCCGTAGTCTCTGGCGGTAGGGTGTCCGCAAACGGGTTTCCTTTGAAGAAAAAATAGCCCCAACTACTAGGGCTAAGACCGTGAAAATTTTCATGCGGTTTCGTCTTATACTATAAATTTTTGAACTTTCAACGGCCACGTCTTCTTGTGGTTAGGAAATTGCAGAAACATGCTAGAAGCAACATTGAAATATATATTTGATACACTAATATGTACAATTTATAATGATATAGTGCCAAGGTCTTTAAGCCCTGCGCTGGTCACGAATTCCACAAATGACCCTAATGATAATAATCAAAACAGTGAAAGGTCTAATAAGTTTTAAGTTGGTTTTAGTTTTAAAAAATCCATACTTAATACATATTTAATATTATTTAAATTTATGTTTTAATATTTATTAACACGAATAGTCTAAGTAGACTAAGGAGAATAAATACGAATGGAGTTTGTTTGTTATTAAGTGACTAGGGCTATCCATCGCAGGGTAAACGCGGTGGGGAGTCTGGAATTCGCCATGTTGAGTGGCACTAGCCCAAACAAAAAAAATTTTTTGCCACTCCACGTTCTGGGATACCCACTAAAACCCCTCGGTGTTCTCTTCTTCTCGCTTATGCTAGGGCTACAAGTATATAGCCGTGCCACTCCGGCGAAGTACCGGCAGGCGGCGGCCCATAGGGCCTATTCCATTCCCGGTAGGAACCAAGTCCCCGACGATTTCATTCTCTCTTTAAATAAATAATAAATAAATATTTTTTTATTGAACTGAAAAATGTTACAAATTATACTTGCAGTTACAATGATACTTAATTTAAACTAAACGTTAAAAACATAAATAACTACATTATAATGACTATATCATAATTATAAGTACTTATTTAAATCGAAATCAACAATTTTGAATCTGTTCTTTGTATGGCCCGAGTTGTTGAAAGTGGCGCTGTCTTCCTAGTTAAGGAGAAACAGCATACTATACTCCGACAGGATGATACTATATGGTGAGACGGCTAGTCAAAATGTTGTGTCTTGTTGTGTCTTGGCGTGGAGTGGTTTTGTATGGCACGCAAAAGGAGGGAAGACGAGCGCGCAAGAGATACCGGCACGCCCCCATCTCGATAGCATTAACGGCGTGTGGGGACCCTTCTCCAGGGAAGCTTACGGCGCTCGGAGGTCTAAGGGCGCCTTCTTTCCTTCCTTCCGTTAGTGGGAGCGGAGCAAGCTGGTACCCTCACGCTCCCGCTGATACCAAACAACCTAAGTGTATCTACATACTTAACTTGTTACATGTACTTGGTTTTGGTTGTATTTGTAAGAATTGTATATCATGTATTTTATTAAAGTTTGTGTGTGATTTTCCAAAAGTCATCCCACAATGTTTTACAGCAGTGCTTTTTGGATACGCGACCCCTTTACAGGTTGAAAAATTTAGGCCACCCCCTTAGGTCATAGACAGACAAAAAGTTAGTAATTTAAATGACTAAGTTTATCTCTTTTCCTATTTTGTTACCTTTATTCATTATTACGGCCTATACTATGCAAAACGCTGCTCTGAGCTTAGAAAGTACCTAAGCATGAAGTATAAACTTAAATTGCCTTTTCGACCCTTGCGACCCCCCTCGGGGTCGCGACCCACAGGTTGAAAAACACTGTTTTACAGTATAAAAGAACAACAATGTCTCTGTCCCATAAAATTCTTAGCTATAAGTTACCTGCCTGTATTCTAATATGTTTCTCTCTTATTGCACTTTAGATTAAGCGTCATAAGCTCTCTGAGTATGACATTTTCTAATATATTAATGACAAACAACTGCATTAATATATCAATGGATCAGCGTCTGAATGTCAAGGCGGACCTCAAAACAAATCCATGGTCGGTAACTGTGTGACAAGCTGATGAAAATGTCAAATAATTTAAGCATTCTACCAGCGCGTTCCATTAGAAGCTCACAACGCCCAAAATGCTCCGTTAGCCGTTCCACGAGGTAACCGCGGTCGTTGTGATCGCAACGAAAACGTCACTGTAGTAGAATTATTTTCTCCGTGCAGTTTGGGTCATAAATCAAACTCGGGATCAGCCCGGCTAGGGCGGTGAGCATATTGCGCGAGCGCAACGCCATTAACGATAAAAACTCATTCTTATCAAAGAAAGATTATCATTCTTATAAAAATCATTATTATCTTTTTTGCTGTTAATTTTAAACTTAGATATAAGTATTTATATTTATTTTTAATATATCTTGTTACATTCTAAACTTTTGTATTTATAGTTTTTAATACATAGATACCTAATTAATAATTTATTTTAAATCATTATTATTCTTATTTTATAAATATGTTGTTTTATCTATTTTTTTTCTTTCATTTATATCACTAACCCACAAAATGACAAAACTAAATACACTATCAATAACGCTTATCGACAACAATAATGCGTATCACTATGGCTGCCCATAAGGCCCGTGAGTGGAAGAGAGAGCGAAATACTCGCTTCACCGCTCCGATAATTTATAACCCAAACTACATGGAGAAAATAATTTCTACTATAGTGACGTTATCATTTTCGAACACATAACACTCATAACGACCTATGTCAAGAGATGGGTCGAATAACCGTTCTACTTGAGTTTACGATTAACGCCTTGAGTAACACCGGCAAGCAGGTGGAACGGTGACGCGTATAAAATAGTTAAAAGTCAACTGCAACTGCCTAACCCAAATGTATGTCTTACCTCCGATGAAAAATTTCGAATAGCTAAGGAACTCTTTATACATGACAAAGATGAGCATTTAGAAAAATTTTTTGCAAATACTGTTGAAGATGAAATAAACTTTACCGAAGAAGAAATACTATTAGCGGCACAAAGCATCAAAGCCAATAAAGCTTCAGGCCCAGATTCTCTCCCACCTGAAGTCATAAAAGCAGCCATAAACAAGAACGTGACCTATTTTCAAAAACTGTTTAATGGACTTATTAAAACTGGTACCTTTCCAGAAACATGGAAGAATGCGAAGCTAGTCCTTATCGACAAACCCAAGAAAATTCCAAATGAAAAAACAAAATATAGACCAATTTGCCTCATAAATGTCATTGCAAAAGTATATGAACGCTTGATAAACGAACATCTTAACAAAGAAATTTCTACAAAAGGAAGTTTACATGCAAACCAATACGGCTTTGGAAAAGGCAAAACAACAGTAGATGCTATAGCAAAAGTAGTAGAAATAGCAAAAGAGGCAAAAAGCAATAATTTATGGAATGCTCTCATATTAGTAGATGTCCGAAATGCTTTTAATACAGCGTGCTGGTCTATCATAGTTTCAAAACTAAGGGGTAAAAATATCAACAGTCACCTACTAAATGTGATAATTGATTATTTTAACAATAGATGTATATTGTTGGCGAAAAACAAGAAACTAGACATTGGAGGTGGGGTTCCCCAAGGTTCTGTTTTGGGACCAACTATATGGAATATTCTTTACGACGATATAATGGCAATTGAGACTCCAGGAGAAGTGCAATTAATTTGTTATGCGGATGATCTAGCCATATCAGTCACAGCCAAAGATAGTCATGACCTTACTGTGAAAGCCAATGAAACACTCCACGAAATTAACATCTGGATGCAGCAACACAGTCTGGAACTAGCTCCCGAAAAAACAGTAGCGATCATTTTTAACAGAAAGCGCAATTCCAATATAAAATTCATTTGTGGTGACATAACAGTTGAACCATCAGCGAGCGTTGTATATCTCGGTGTCACATTGTACATGAACCTTAATTATGGTAAACATGTAGACAAGGTATGTAACAAAGTCCAAAAAATAATGACTGCTCTAAAAGCTGTACTGCCAAATACGAAAGGACCTAGTGCCCAAAAACGGATAATGCTGGTAATGACCACACAGTCAATTATCTTATATGCTGCCCCCATATGGAAATCAGCTATGTCTAAAGAAACACATAAAAAGAAGGCTTTAAAAACGCAATGAATAGTGGCGTTAAAAGTGTGCTCTGCATACAGGACGGTTTCAACCGAAGCAGCTCTTGTGCTGGCTAATCTTATACCCATCAACTTGTTAGTACGAGAAAGGAGTGACCTAATGGGAGTTAAAGCACCGGAAATCAGGAAAGACGCGCGAAAACGAACTATAGATACATGGCAGTCCGAATGGGATAACTCCAAAAATGGACGCTGGACATACACTCTAATTAAAAACGTGGATAAAAATGGGTAAACCGGTCACATGGGCAAGTCAACTACCGCTTGACACAGTGTCTTACGGGGCACGGTGTATTCATGACATACCTGGCCAGAATAGGAAAAAGGAACAATAGTCAATGTGTTTATTGTCCTAATGAAGTAGATGATGCACAACATACTCTTTTTTCGTGTCAAAGATGGTCCATTGAAAGGCTTGAACTAGAGAGTGAAGTGGGAGGCATTAACGCGGATAATTTATGGAGACTATGCTAAAAGGAAAAAATGAATGGAGGTCAATCGACAAATATATCAATAAAATAATAAGACAAAAAGAAGAAGATGAGAAATAGAAAAAGACAAATGTTTATCTGCGATAGGCTAACGGCAGGGACGCAGATAAATAAGGCGCCAGGAAGGGTTTTAGTCGATTGAAGTTCGACACGCAGTCCATGAGTATTTCCCCCTGAGAAAAAAAAAAGGTGGAACGGGAAAAATCGTTGTCGTAAACGTGGCCGTTGAGTCTCTAATGGAACGTAGCCTAACAGTATATTCTTGCAATTGGCATCATAGATAATATACTATGGCAACGTTCCACAAGAGACTCATAACGCTCATAAGTAACGATAAAGTATTTTTTTTTACTTTTTCGGAATTACCTATATTTTTAAAGGTAATTGATAACTTTTTCAAGCCCTGTGGTCATGTTGCCACTTCTTTATTACAGTTTTTAAAATTTTGCGCTTCTCCTTTACCATATCCAATACTCCGCTTGCAGTTCTCTTCTTCTTCTTTAAGGAAGGTGATACCAAGGTCTTTTTATGTTTATCTTTTTATTTGAACTCTGTTCAATATATTTTTAGTTTTTTATATAAAATTGCATATAGTAAGCAGCGTAGCGTGGGTGACGTTCGCCCAGGGCAGAAGACAATTTTGCCTCCCTTTTATTGAGGTATTTCAATTTAATGCATATACCAATATTAAAAAGAGGTAAGCTTTGTGTGTTTGTGACGTTGTGGGGGGTAATCTCTGGATCTAATGAACCGATTTTGAAAATCGTTTTTCTTTTGTGTTGCCAGCAATCGCTACAAAATATCATTCAAAGAAAGGGTATTCCCGAATTCGTCACAGAATAAATAATGAAAAATTCCGTGCTCTTTTCAATCGCTCCGAATATATAGTTGCGATTAAAATATGAAATTGTTCAAATATTTATATTATTTATTGTGAAATTTTGCCACCCCTTAAAAATTGCCGCCCCTGCCACCCCCACTACGCTACGCCACTGCATAATTATAATCAAAAACAATGCAACAAAACTTATTTGTAATGTATTCTATTGTGTTATATAATTCATTGTAAAATTACAAAATAAAACGTTACTTATTCTATTATTATTGTTTCAGACTGAACATGTGGAGCATATTGCTTTTGTCGGCGCTTCTGGCGACCGCGCGTACCAAACAAATACCTACAAGCACAGGTAAGATAATAAACCTACACATACGCCATAGTGATCTGATGGTATACCCGCCACGCATATCTTAGGGACCCCCCATACTGGTCGGCACAGATTCGGCATATACAAGAGGCTCTCACCGGTACAGACTGACAAACTTGCAGACCGCTCATCTAATAGTGTGGGAATAATAATAATATACATGTTTGATTCCCCGAACATTGCGACGCGTAGACGCCACAGTCCCCATAGTCCCAGATCCCCAGTTCCTCTAGCAGTTCACTCCAATAGCCTGGTATATTTTGCTCTCATTTCCTGCAATTGTCCTACACTGACCGGGGCTTGTCCTTGAGTGCGTTTTATATAGTGTATACAAAGCTTGTTTGAAAAAAATTCTAAGTTTAAAAAATGGTTGTGGTTTTACTTGTCATCGACTTCGAGATGTATAAAAAAAGATTTTTTGCTTTTTATTTTGAAGTCGGTTTTGATCTTTGTTAAAATATTTTTTTTATTTTCTACTATTTAGCTACGCAAATAATTCGCACCCCGATCTTGATTTCCCTGGGATTCATTCATCAGATCCCAACATTCATATAATGGACCAGCTGGAGCTAATAGCGAAAAAAACAGATTTACTTATATTTGACTTAAGAATCAGCTAGTTGCAAAAACACAATATTGTTACGAGTTACGGGACTCGAATTAAAATGCCGTTGGAATTATTATAGAATTTGTTAGAACTATAAATACACGTATAACACAGGTACAAATATAACTGTACACAACCAGTCCAAACGTGATGCACGATTCAATCAGATGTGCAAAGTACGTCACTAACGTCTCGTTTCGCTTGTGGCTATCGTTAGACTGCTCACCCCTGCTTTGGGTCATTGCTTTATACTGTACAAATACAATATGTCTGCTGGACCGCGTGGACTGAATTTCCTAGAATCACACCTGGCTAATGACTACCATAAATGATTACAATGGGCTGTTTTTCCAATCACATTTTTTTTTTGTTTGCTTTGTGTTAAACACAAAAAAGTCCAAATACCGAAAAGGTAATTAAATGTATTTCTACAGACGCAGGTGTGAATTTTCCTTTGTCGTGACAATAACAATGTTAACGCAAGTAAAATTATAAATTCCTGTGCCTTCTCTGGATTGTTTAGAAGGAACTGTATTTATAAGGCTCCTCTTAATTAGAATTAAACTTACTACCTAGAAATTAGAACTCTTTGCTAACTGAAATTATAAACGTACCCGCAAGAAAATTAACTTTAGTCTTAAAAAAGTTGCTAATCAAAGAGTGTTTCTACACTGTAGATGAATTTCTCTAAAAAAGTGCTCGCCTTTTATTATCTATGGGAAAGCTTAGTGATTTATTTGTTATTTTTTCTTTTGACGTGATTTGTTTATTTATCACCAAAGCTTATTTGACATGTTTCTGAACTGGAATATTTATGTAAATTTAATTTTAGTTTTTAAGTCATTTTGTATACCACTATGTACTGTACATCTACAATTGTATAACACCTGTTTAAACTGCATTCTTGCACATAAAGATATTGACTTGGTAACAGTGTTACCACATCAAGAGTGTACCCTTTCGAATAAAAATTGAAAATGCGATCATAATTTAAACGGTCCAAAAGGAGAGTCAAAGAAATGAATATATTAAATATTTAAAAAATCATATATATCCAATATACCCAAGAGACTTCTCAAAGACAGTCTTCAGACACCCAATGTCCAAAATTGATTGCCTTCTCAGTTGGCGCCCGGCGGGTGGACGACCGGGGTCGTTGCCCCTATGGCGGCGCACGCGCATCCTACTCGAGTGCTTTTTATGGGAACGGGCCAACTCTAACTGACCGTCTGGCTTTTGCAGATTAAAATCTCTTTGTTATCTTTTTCTAGATAATTAAGAAACCGTAATTATAGCCCATATTTGGATAATATCCATTCTTGAGTAATAAATTCAGAATAATCATAGATAATATGATGTAAATTCGCATATTGAGTTATTGCTAACAGAATCACAATTAAATGTATATTATACTGTCTTAAGTCGATATAAGATGAATCATTTCTGTATCTCAATTTCGATGAATTAATCAAAGTGATTCATATTATTACACGCTGACAAAGTCAATGCACACCTGTGGTTTATTATAACCTTTTCCGCATTTGGACTTCCTTTGTTTACTTTGTGTTTAAATTTTGTAATTAAGAAAAACATCCTATTGTTATTGTACTCGTTTATGGCCGCAGGTGTGCAGATTACGTTTTGTTGGAAAACTCAGTCCACGAGGTCGATTGTTGTTTTGTACAGTCTAGTATAAAACAATGCCCGAACGGAGGGGTAAGGCAGTCAAGCGAGGATTACGATACGAGCAAGACATGTGCATTCTCGGGTCTCTCTCGGGCCACGGCCGGCAGCACACGTGTGCAGCCCCGCTACATTACATCCCTTCCGGAAAAAAATAAAATCTTCTACAAAACAGTTTGTGCCAAAATCGTACTTTTATCTTCCAGTTTATTAATCGAATTAAAAAACTAAACCAACTTTCCTTGAAAAGTGCTTCCCGTGTATTAATGAAATAGGAATAAAAGAATAAAAACAAAAATTCGCAAAAAGCCAGTGATCAATTAACATAAAAATACTATAAAAACAAGTTTTAAAAATCCAGTGTACAATAACCGAACTATTCTAGAGTTTTAGACATAAAGAGGAAATCAATCCGCGTAAATCTTAATTATCAAATAGTGCTATAAATCGGCTGCCACAAATAAATACCCTGACTGGCGCACTGTGGACAAAAAAAATCGGCTTGCTCACATTTTTTGCCCCATCTCAATAGGCCTATCACCCTCCACACCCAATTACCAAACTTAGTTACACAAAAAAAATATACCAAAACAAAACATGACAAACAAAAACTGTCACACATGTAACGAAACCATACAGAGTTCATCTTATTTGGAGTGTTCAAAATGTAACAAAAAGTACGACCTGACCTGTGCGAACTTAACAGAAAAAGCATATAAGGCCCTGACCCAATCTCACAAAAAAAGCTGGTTATGCCCAAACTGTACCTGTTCCCTTCCCAAAAGCGAGGCTACGCCGACCTCAAACCGCTTGTCAACAGATGGGGGGTCAAAGGACATTAACAATAAAACAGCAAAGCATTCTATTACCCGTAGCTCGAAACCTAAAACAAAGCCGAACAAAGAAAATTCACTTAGTCTGACCGATCTCACCGATCCCACACTATTAACTGAAATCCGCCTATTAAGGCAGGAAATCAGCGACATGAAAGCGCAAAACGTGGAAATTAGCCTCTTGCGTCAGGAACTTCTTGAACTCAAACATCAAATAACAGCTATGTCATCAACAGCACTAGAAAACCAAACTAAAGTCCGCGAAGAACTAGAAACAGCCCAAAAGAGCATTACTGATCTTAAATGCACAGTAACCCAACTTCAACAGCGCCTCAACTTCCAAGAACAGAACGAACTAAGAAATGAAATAGAAATAATTGGCATTCCGGAACAAAAAAACGAGAACCTAGCCCACGTCATCCAAGTGACATCACAGAAAATAGGCATACAACTTGCTGAAACAGACATTGACTACATGTCACGCATCGGTCCTAAACGTTCGCAAGAGACTCAATCATTGACTACAAGACAACAGCAACCACGTCCAATAATCGTTAAACTATTACGACGCCTGAAAAAAAATGAAATAATCAGCGCTGCAAAAGCTAGAAAAAATCTCACATCCGAAGACATAGTCCCTGGGTCTCCCAAGAAAATATACATAAATGAGCGCCTTACCAAAGACCATCGAGTGTTATTTCGTGAAGCCAGGGACCAAGCTGCGGCTAATAAATTTAAATACTGCTGGGTTAAAAACGGAGGGATATTTGTCCGTGAAAATGATAACAAGCCTGCGATTAAAATTAATAGCCTTAATGACCTCAAAAAATACGTTGTGTCTTAAATCTACCGGACATCGTTGTGAATTAAATTCTGTATTAGATGTAAGTCTTATTACTGCCACTCGTATATGCCATGTGCCCGCAAGTTTTTATGTCACAATATTACATGTATGCTTTACTCTTTACACAAACACTCACTACAAACATTTCCCACTACACACTAAACATAAAAACAGTATATACCCATTTTTGTTAAATACTTATTGTCCCATTAATCACATAACGTTTATGCAATATTACATGTCTCCATATGTATTACACTCATCCCCAGGCTCTCTTTCTACATATACTACACGTGAAATAATCGTATTCTATAAAATTCAATATTGACATCATATCTGAATCAGATAAAGTCCTCAATATAAACTGCCATAATATCGAAAGCCTGGAAAAATGTAGTGAATACGTACCGAACACGAAATCTAATTGGAAACTACTAACGTTTAATATTAGAAGTATTTCAAAAAACTTTGATGAATTTACAGTGGTTCTGGGGCGCCTAAAAATTGAATTTGATGTTATTATTCTTACAGAGTGTTGGTTAAATGAATATATGACCATACCATCTCTATCAGGATATAATTCATACAGAACAAATAAATACATAAACAAAAGCGGCGGGGTTACTGCGTATGTTAAAAATTCTTGGAATGCTACAGTATCAGAACCAACAATTGAAGATTGCAATTGCCTAGAAATAGATCTGTGCCCTACCATCACTATACTTGGGGTGTATCGATCACCATCCTTTACATCTCTGGAGCCTTTTCTCTTTTCCCTTGATCAGTTACTAAAAAGCGCCAGTACAAAACCATGTTTAATACTTGCAGGTGATTTAAACATAAACATAAACGAAATTCCACTTAATGAACAAAGTTCCGACTATCTCAATGTGCTTGCAGGACACTTCTTATTACCTGCAATTACTAAGCCGACAAGAGCAAATGCGTGTCTAGACCACATCTTTGTAAAGAATCAAAATGACGAATTAAGCACAGGAGTAGGCCTAATAGCCCACACAGATATAACTGACCACAGACTTTGTATGTTAAACTTACCCTATTCTCCAAAAAAACCTTGTAAAAAACATCGGACGAGACTAGTCACGAATTACTCCGCTGTAGCTGACTCATTGGAACAATTAGATTGGTCAACTATAACAAAAAGTGAGGACGTCGATTATGCAACGACTCTATTTCAAAAGCATCTAAGTCAGTCAATCATAGAAAATACAAAAGAAATTGTTATTCCTAGGACCAAATACAACCTCAAACCCTGGATAACTCCCGGCTTAATGAGGTGTCAAAGGAATCGTGACTCTCTACATCTTCAATCAAAAAAAGATCCGACTAATGTAGTCCTAAATATAACGTATAAAAGATATCGCAACTTCCTAAGTAAGCTTCTCATGAAAATTAAGACTTCGTATGAAAATCAGCAACTGTCAAAATACTGTAACAATCCTAAAATGCTTTGGCAAGCGATAAACAATATCTGTAATTTATCAAAATCCCGCAACACACCAACAGAATTAATTAGACCTGATAATCCAAACGACTCCCTAAATGACTGTAACAGATACTTCACAAACGTTGGTAGCGCCCTGGCAAACGAAACACTAACCAGACTAAACTGCACAGAAACCGCCCTCGCTTCTGACATTAAAGCCGATAATTCTCCAGTCCATTCCTTACTCATGTACCCTACTGATGAAGAAGAAGTGGGCTCATTCATCGACGAGCTCAGGATAGGTAGCGCTCCTGGTGCAGATAACTATGACCCCCTTTTGATCAAAATTGTAAAGCCTATCATAATACAACCTTTTACCCATATATGCAATCTTAGTTTAAGCACTGGAAAATTCCCAGATAAATGGAAACTTGGCCAAATATCGCCAATTTATAAAGGTGGTAATAGAACCCTCCCTAGCAACTACAGACCAATCACCCTATTAAGTGTGTTCTCCAAGTTGCTAGAGAAAGTAGTAAACAAACGGCTTGTCGATTTCTTGGAAAAATACTCTCTTATTTCTGATAAACAGTTCGGATTTCGGCAGAATATATCGACGGAAGATGCCGTTTTGACTCTCACAAAGTCGATTGCCACATTCCTGGACCAAAATCAATGTTGCCTAGGTGTATTTCTAGATTTAGCGAAAGCTTTTGACACGGTCTCGATCCCAATCCTTCTTAGTAAACTAAACCATATTGGTGTAAGAGGTATAAGCCACGAATGGTTTAAAAGTTACCTGAGCAACCGGCGTCAATTTGTTAAGGTGGGATCGCACTGGAGTGAACAGTATACGGTAAATTTCGGAGTACCCCAAGGCAGCATTTTAGGACCTACACTATTCATAATATATATTAATGAACTGCTGAAAATTCCAATCCAGGGCGCTAAAATAATATGTTACGCAGATGATACGGTTGTATTATTTAACAACACATCCTGGGAGTCGGTATTTAAAACAGCTCAGACAGGCTTAACTGACGTCAGTAAATGGCTAAACAATAACCTACTCACACTAAACACTAAAAAAACTAAATATTTAACGTTCCATAAAACCCGTGCTTCCCAACCTCGTTCGCTTCCTAAATTATATTTGCCGCACAGCCTAAGTTCTTGTACACAGCCCTCTGATCATCCCCCGTCGATCGAACACACCACATCCATTACGTACCTTGGTATTCAGTTAGATGAAAATTTAAATTTCAAAAATCACATAGCATCCCTATCTAAAAGAGTCAGAAAAACCATTTACATAATGAAATCCCTTTGTAACTGTGCGACACCAAAAACTTTAAAAATGGTTTATTATGCGCTGTGCCAGTCTCTACTTCTATACTGTCTTGCTGCTTGGGGAGGAATCCCAAAAACAAACATTATAGAGGTAGAACGAGCACAGCGAGCAGTACTTAAAGTTATGCATAAAAAACCTTACATATATCCCACCCATACACTATACATAGAAAGTGACGTTTTGACAGTCCGACAACTCTATATTTGCAAGGTAGCCACAGCAATTCATAAAGAAAATCGAAATGCCCCTAACTTCCAATACCTCACTTCCCGTAGAATTTATAGTATACCCTTACCAAAAATACATACATCCTTTGCCAAGCGCCTTCCCCCATACGTCCATATATCCATTTATAATAAAGTTTGCCAAAACACACCCTCTGCTAAAGAAATGTCAGCACCAAAGTTTAAACACCAAGTTAGTAAATGGTTGAAAACTTTAAATTACAGCGACACAGAATGTATACTACCAATACGACTATAACACTAGGGGCACATACAACGAACACAAACACACAACACACACACACACACACACACACACACACACACACACACACACACACACACACACACACACACACAGGCACACACACACACGCACGCACACATAGTTTTAGGTTAAGTAATTAATTAATAATTCCATTATAATTAAGTTTCTATATTATAATAAAATTGTGCTGGGTGCCGCGATACAGACCTCGAGTCTAGTGCAGCAACCGCCGCCAAAAAAAAATTGTAGCCTTAATTTTAATTCAAAATGTGTTATTACTATAAGTTTTAGATATAATTATATAAGGCCTAGAAATAAGTTTATATAAATAAATGAATTTGAATTTGAATTTGAATTTGAATTCGATAAGCTAATAGTGAAGGACTTTGCGCGTGTTACTGAATCGTGCAGTTTGTACTGATTGTGTCCAGTTATATTTGTACCTGTGCTATACGTGTTTGCATAGTTCTAATAAATTCTATAGTAATTCCAACGGCATTTTAATTAGAGTCCCACACTCGTAACAAAATACTGTCATAAGTGAATATAAGATGAATTATTTTGTCTCTCAATTTCGATGAATAAGTCAAAGTGATTCATATCAACATAAACCTTGCATTCATAAAGCAGATCCAGACTTGTTGACTATGAAAACATCTCGGGAGTTGAAAAAAACAATTTGAAAATCGTTTTTCAATTGACTGAGATATCGTGTTACGAACAAGATGGTTAACAATTTTCGTGCACTTCTCTCATTCCTTGGAATCCACTCATTGCATCCAGACATGGTGACAATGAGACAAATTCGAAAATATAACCTTTCTAAAAAATATATTTAAAAATCGGTTCAAAATTGATGGAGAAATCGATTAATGAACATACAAACGAATTGAGAACCTCGTCCTTTTAAAAGTCCTATAGTATATTATAACCAGTACACAAGAATTTTCATTTAAACAAGAAAATATACATTCATTTAACAAAACAAACAACTTTCAGATCGAAACGTAACGTTTTACGGTCCATAGCAAAACATAACAACTAAACCGATGAAAACGTGCAAAAATAACGCTCTTAATCTATCCATTGCATGATAAATAACAATAAGCAATTATAAAAACTGTGTAACATAACATTTTGTTCCACTACCGATTATTGAGATCTGTTCATGAAAACATACAACTTCTATTTACTTTCTAAAATACTTTAATTTTCTATATGTTTAATTAATTAATTTTCTATATGTTACAACATAGGCCCCAACAAAGGTAAATTCCACGGTCAAATCTGTAAAAGCACATATTATTGACCTGTCGACATTTGAACTAATTGTAATCTTTTTATGATCGTCTTCTTTTGTTCACTTATTTATTGGCATACGTTTCTAATTATTGTGGAGAATAGCCTATTGTCTTATAGTATTCGCTCATTAGCGTCATTATCCAGGTGTTGCGGATTATTTTGCATTAGTGGAGCATAAAACGATGGCCTGATGGAGAGAGGAGACAGTTGGACTACGATTTCGATAAGAGCGTGATGTGTGTATTCGGGAATCTAATAGTGATGGACTATGCGCGTTTTATTGAATTACGACCTTCTGCATTACGTTTGGATTTGTTGTGTACGGTTATATTTGTACCTGTGTTATACATGTTTGTATTGTTCTAATAAACTCAATAATTCTATATGGCTACCACCCCAGGTCTAGGGTATGCCGCCAAACCAACCATGAGTTGTGCCGACATTAGTGGCCAGGTTCCAGTCTCCCTTAAGAGAGCAGCAGCGCATTTGTCGCGCCTTTGGTGTTGCAAATGTCCATAGGCGATAGTAACCACTTTCCATCAAGTGGGCCGTCTGCCTATCTGCTGAACTCATACAATAATAAAAAAATATGTGTGAGAAACTTAGCTTTTTCGACTTTTAGTGTTCACGTTGACTTTTTTTTTTATTGTGAAGCTGTCAAACAGATAGTCGGCTTACCTAATAGGATGGGACATGGAAATTAAATATATAAATAATTTAAATGTTTTTCAGTTTTTTTTTTCTGTGACGATGACGTTATTGTTTAGCACTAACGGAAGATCAGCATTTGTTGTTATCAACTAGCATTTGCTAAGTTGGCCCCTTTTAAAATTAAGTCAACCATTGGTTTTGTTAACCTCTTTATGTATAACTCTCTTTTAAATAGTTGGACTCCCTTTCCATCATTCCGTCTGCCTGTTTGCCTGCTTTAAGCAATAAAAAAACTCTAAATTAACATTATTTTCTTTCTTTTATTTAATGTCAAATAATGAGGAGTGATTGAAAGGAATGTGCTCTTTACAGAAATATCTGCAACGGCAGTCGCGACAGCCACAGAGTCGGACACTACAGTATGGCCAGGCGCGCTTGCCCCTCTCGACACATTAACAGTTTCCTGTGATCGTGACAGTATGCATGTCACCGTCGCGCTGTCACGGAAAGAAGACGAGTTTGACAGGTTAGTATTGTCACATCAATTATTGAGTAATTTTTTAAATTACTACTAGGCTAGATAACTCTATTATTGGCAGGTCCTATTATAAAATATGTTTACCTATTTTTGTACCTAGTTTTTAAGACTAGCTGTTAGCGCCGAAAATAAAATAAAATAAACTGAGAATATTAAATAAAATAATCCTTTTTAATCACAAGTATAATAAAAAAAACCAGTTTGGAAAAGGACACTAATTGTTCAAATCTTAACTTTTTAATATTATAAATGTAAATGGGAGTTTCCTTGCTACACTTTCACGCCTTAATTACTTAACCGATTATCGTGAAATTTTGCGATATCAGGAGTATAGAAAACATAAGATATATTTCATCTGGAAAAAAATGTACTTTTTTCTTGGTATAGAAAAAAACCGGAATCAATCGACAAAATGAATACTCGTATTAATGCGATCGACGTCTCGGGAAAAAGCTACTAAAACATAACCTGAGGAAAAGTTAACAAATAGACACTTACTTTATTTACAGTTACTACAATACCTTCAACGGCATAGTGTATCCTGCCGGCTTGGGTAGCAACTCGTCCTGCCTTCGAGAGTACGTCTCCCAGAAAGGAGACCTGCAGTACACTGTACCACTGAAAGGCTGCAATACTATGTCTACAGATAATGTAAGTATTGCATGACTATTTTCGGCCTTACTTATAATCGTTCGTTAAATTTTAAGAAACTGGTCAGCAACTGATTAGTTGAAATCTTACCCATAAACTCCTCTTAAGGACAAGAGGTGGTAAAGTAACACTTTATGAGTTACTGTCAAAACTACTGTCTATTGTATCTATTGTAACTGTCTGTCTGTCCACTGTAACTGTCAAAAATAACCAACAACGAGAGGTTGACATTAGCAGTCTTCTTTCGTTCTTAGCAGTCAAGCACATTTCATTTCACATTTTAGTGACTGCTTGAGTGCTAAAAGGCAAGATGGCAATTTTTATTTGAAACAGCTGATTGTCACCGAGTACGGGAATAAGGTGAACGAATCTGTGTATTAAGATACTCTTACTTAAGAGACGCCTAATCGTTTCTTAACGAGATTATTATAAGTAGGGCCGAGTATGTTAGGCCCGGCTGAGTATATAATATTGAAAGTTATTTTTTTTATAATAGATAAATGTAAAAACCGTATTAAGTGTCATTAAAAACGTTATGTAATAATAACAGACCATAAACGCCCGACTGCTGGACTCGGATCTCCCACTATAGGAGAACGGACAATAATTACCGGCGGGGTTTGCGCTATTGGAGCCTTCCTAACGGTGGTCTCTCAACGGCTCTCGTTGGCCAGTGTGCGGCATCCGATGGCCTTCGCGGGCTTTGCGTTGACTTCTTCTACGGCTTAATTGGCGTTCGGTGGCCATCTATAGCTAACAACTCAATACTTCTATCTGCTGGAAAGTGTCACTTTAATAATAATAATAATAATTAATCGTGGTTCGCTTCCAACCTTTATGACGACAGGCGTCACCCATTTACTCTTCAAATCTGGCTGTACCACTGAACCCAAAAATTATAGACCAATCACATGCTTGCCCACCATCTACAAGCTCCTTACGTCCATTTTGGGAAAAAAAATATCAAATTATTTTTATAATAATAACATTTTGGCAATAACCCAAAATGGGTGTAAGGCTGGGTCACGTGGTACGAAGGAATTGCTTCTCATTGACACAACTGTTAGCCAACAAGCCCGACGGAATAGAAGAAATCTTTCCGTTGCCTGGATCGACTACAAAAAGGCGTATGACTCAGTGCCGCATACATGGTTGATGAGAGTCTTAGAGCTGTATAAAGTCGATGCAACTCTAAGAACCTTTCTTCAGGCATGTATGAGGCAATGGGTCACACACCTTAAGCTTCCAGGTGGTGGAGGGGCTTCTTTGCCGGAGGGCACGATAAATATAAAGCGTGGAATATTCCAGGGTGACAGCCTGAGTCCCTTGTGGTTTTGCGTAGCATTGAACCCTCTTAGCACTTTGCTAGAGTCTTCAAAGCTAGGCTATCGGTTTCGAAGAGGGGGTGAGACCATGTCACACTTGCTGTATATGGATGACCTCAAACTTTTCGCATCCAACGAACCAGACTTGATTGAATTACTGAAGACAACAGAACGCTTCAGTAAGTCAATTAGTATGGAATTCGGGATAGAAAAGTGTGCGGTCATGCATGTGCGGCGAGGGAAAGTTGTGAATTCACCGAATTTAGAACTTTCAGAGAACATGTCTCTTAAATCCCTCTCCGAAACCGAAACATACAAGTACCTGGGTATGTCAGAGTCCTTAGGTATAGCCGACGCGGACGTAAAACAGACGGTGAAGGACCGATTCTTTTGCCGCTTGAGGAAGGTTCTAACCAGCCTTCTCTCAGGTGGAAATAAGGTCAGAGCCTTCAACAGCTGGGTTATGCCCGTGTTATCATACTCCTTTGGCATACTTAGGTGGACTCAAACGGAGCTGGATGCCCTAGATCGAAGAGTCCGTTGCCTGCTGACAAAACATCGTATGCATCACCCACGTTCACCAGTAATGAGATTGTACATCTCGCGAAGATGTGGAGGCCGAGGCTTTCTAAATGCCAAGGATCTGCATAATCGCGAGGTGAACAATCTCAGGGCATATTTCCTTAAGATGGACGTGGGCCTGCATAAAGATGTTGTGGCAGTAGACAAAGGTCTTACCACGCTCTCGTTGGCTAACGAGAATTGGTGCAATCTGGCAGTACTGAACGCCTCCGACCGCATCGACGTATGGAAGAGCAAGGCGCTGCATGGCAGGTTTTATCGGGCCTTAACAGGGCCCGATGTAGACCTGTCAGCGTCGGTAAACTGGCTACGGTTCGGTAACCTCTTCGGAGAAACCGAAGGTTTTGTCTTTGCAATTATGGACGAAGTTATTAAGACGAATAACTACCGGAAATATATCCTGAAGGATGGCACCTTGGACATCTGTCGGGCATGTCATCGCCCAGGTGAATCCCTCAGGCATATTGTTTCCGGCTGTTCACATCTTTCTAACGGCGAATACTTGCACAGACATAACCTCGTAGCCAGGATTATCCACCAGCAACTTGCCCTTCGATACGGTCTTGTGGAAACGGAGGTGCCTTATTACCAGTACTCGCCGGAGCCAGTTCTTGAAAACAGTTGTGCCACGCTCTACTGGGATCGATCAATTATCACGGACAGGACTATTGTAGCCAATAAGCCTGATATCGTGATAATAGATCGATCTGCGCGACGAGCAATACTAGTTGACATCAGTATCCCGCATGACGATAACCTCGTGAAGAAAGAAAAAGAAAAACTAAGTAAATACTTAGATCTTGCTCACGAGGTTACCGCTATGTGGAGGCTGGAGTCAACGAGCATTGTGCCGATAGTTGTCACCGTCAATGGTCTTATAGCGAAAAAACTCGACCGTCATCTAGAGAGGCTTTCACTGGGAGGCTGGGTGAAGGGCCAGATACAGAAGGCAGCACTCTTGGACACGGCACGAATTGTGAGGAGGTTCCTAACTCTGGAGTCCTAACCACCGGTAGTTTGGACCTGAGGCCCCGCTGGCGGTGATCCGCAAGATTTTATATTTTTTTTATTAAATATGTATTTTATTTCTGATGTATTTTTATAAAAGAATAATGTTATTTATTTTTTTATAAAAAAATTTCTTTATATATTTTTAAAAAAAATGTAAAATTTTTGAAAATAAATAAATACGTAAATAATAATAATAATAACATAACCAAAATGTGGATGCAGGGACGATGATAATATCGAATTTTGATATATTAAGAAGAAAACTCCATATAAAATATTTATCTCAACCGAATATATTTTCTCACCAATTGACATTACATTTTTTCACAATGTTTTTCTACATAAATTCAAACGACCACAAATACAGCAAAGAGTTTGTACATACTCCCGCCCAAGACCAAATTGACCTTTGGTCTTCAAAAAAGTACATATAAGTTATAATAATAGACTCAACCAACTGTTTACAATATATCTCTGTTTACCCACTTAAACATATTCTATATATTTTTTGTTAAATCACCTACGTTAATTTATTATAAACATTACACAAAAATCCCTTTAATTAATTAAAACATTACAATCATACTTAAATCACATACATTAAGAACTTTATAACAATAACCAAAATAATATTTACATAGTAACTGAAACTTGAACTTGTATAATAATTAACTTAACTAAAAATATCTCTGTAATGATACATGTAATATGTACCTTGAAATAACATAAACGATCTCTAGTTATCGTGACCAAACTTATCACTCGCTAACTGGTAAAATACAGATTTTAGAAATAGATCTTTTGATTGACCCGGTTTTTGTTTTTAAAGTAACCACCCGAATTAAATTGTCACGACCTGGATGAGTAGCAATTATTTTGCCATAAAGCCATCGCGATGAAAATAATAACCATTTATAACGATGGAAAAACCGTAACATATATTCATTTGATCTGTGAAACCAAATTGGTATTAGATACATTAACCCCTTTACACGTTGCAAATATCTCAAAGAATTCATACAATAAAACTTCCAATAATCATCCAACGTAACTCTTGTCTTCAAATTATAAACTATCAACATTTCATCTATCTTCGTTGTCATTTCTTCCTTCACATCGTACTTTACTCCTTTATTTATAATCTCTTGTGATAAATCATTATTATTTATTGTCCATTTTTGCATTTCACATCCTGCTTTATTTGACAACCTGTTCGACCCTTGATATATATTCACTCTTTTCGTAACATTTTGACATCTCATCAATAACTCATCCATATAGAAACTATTATTTAGCCTTACAGGAGTTAATTTATGTTCTTCTTCTTCCTCTGACACCACTGGTTTTAAAGATGTTACCCCCAGACACAGTGAATCTGCTTTTTCCTCTTCAGTTTCCAATTGTTCTTTAGGTAATTCTACAGCCAAATGATTCTCTGGACATCTCTTTATTACGTCATTTTCTATAATTCTGCAATGCATAACATTAATTTTAGATGTACAGCCTTTATTTGTACGAGTATTTACTACGCCAGACAAAATCCATCCCAAACTTGTAGATTGGGCTATCACTAAGCTAGAAGGACTTCTTTTTAAACCACCTTGTATAATACGACTGTATACTTCTGCTCCCAACAACATATCTATACGGTTTGGTATATAGTATTGAGGATCAGCTAAATCCATATTATTCAACTCTTCCCAAAGTAATGGGAATGAATGATGAATCTGTCCTTGATCGTCTTCGCACTGAAGTACGAACCAGTCTTAGGGTTACCGAAACTCCACAAAATCCAGTACCACAAAACGATAATTTAACAACTTTAGCGCCGGTACCAACGGTAACGTCAGAAGCAAATTTGGGTAACCCTTCCGCTGATTACGTAAGCAGCCAGGATAGTGAGCACATGAGGAGGATTTTGGAGGCGGTGATTAAGGATTTTAAGGATGTACCTACATTGAGCAGGCCGAGGCTACCTCGTTTGCCCATCCATAAACGTAGCTTGGCTATTATTGGTAATATGAATTCACTTTTAATACCATACTTTGAATTGAGTAAAGACCTGGTCGAGACACACTCTATTCTGTATTGCGGGGCCGTCGCTGTCTGCCAAGCAGCCGGCGTAAAATTCAATAAAAACCCAGAGCCCGTACAAAATAGACGCGAAAAACCAGCCTGGCAATACAGAATAGAATGTCGCATCAAAACAGCTAGAACCTTAATAGCCAAGCTACTCTGCTTTCGATCGGGAAACACTCGACCTAAAATTATGCGTTTTGTGACCCAAGCATTCGCAGGCACTAATATCAGCCCTAATGATTATAAACAAAGGGTCACAGAACGCATAGACTTCCTGAAACAGAAAGTCTGTGCGTGGGCAAATCGAATACGCAGGTATAGGAAGCGCACAGAGAGATTTTATCTGAATCACCGCTTCCAAATTGACCAAAAAGGGGTTTATAGAAGTTGGGAACAACCTGATGAACTAGGTAATGACAGGCAGCCACCAAATGCTGACGACATAACGGCCTTCTGGCGTGGAATTTGGTCGTTGCCTGTCAGTCACACAGAAGGCAACTGGAAGAGTGCTGTCGAACGGAGATGCCAACGGATACCAGAGATGGACCCAGTAATTATCGAGCCATCTGATGTGGGTTATGCAATCGGTTTAGCCCACAACTGGAAAAGCCCTGGGCTGGACGGATTGCATAATTTCTGGATCAAATGGTTCAAAGTCTCTCATCCCTGTCTGGCTGCACAATTCCAGGAAGCCTTAAACACTTGTAACATCCCAACTTTTATGACCACAGGGGTCACTTACCTTTTATATAAATCTGGTAGTACCACGGAACCCAAAAACTACAGACCTATAACTTGTCTTCCCACCATTTACAAGTTGCTCACATCCATTTTGAGATCCAAATTATTAAAACATTTAGTTGACAACAAACTTCTGGCTAATACTCAAAATGGATGTAGGCCTGGGTCCCGCGGTACTAAAGAACTCCTCCTCATAGATATGACCATTAATCAACAAGTCCGCCGAAATAGGAAAAACCTCTGCACCGCCTGGGTAGATTATAAAAAGGCATACGACTCAGTGCCGCATACATGGCTAATGAGGGTACTGGAGCTATATAAAATTGATATAACTCTACGTGCCTTCCTTGGCGCATGTATGGGGCAATGGGTCACCAGACTCTGCGTACCTGGCGGTGGTAGCTTACCTATTTCGGACGGACTTATAAAGATAGAGCGAGGGATCTTCCAGGGAGATAGCCTGAGTCCTTTGTGGTTTTGCCTGGCCTTGAATCCCCTAAGCTCTTTGCTGGAGGATTCAAGGCTAGGCTTTCATCTCCGTAGAGGGAGTGAAGCCATATCTCACCTGCTGTACATGGATGACCTCAAACTGTTCGCATCGAAAACACATGACCTACTAGAACTGCTAAACCTAACTAAAACGTTTAGCAGCTCTATAGGAATGGAATTTGGTGTGGACAAGTGTGCGGTTATGTATGTGCAGCGGGGGAGAGTTGTAAATTCTAACGGATTGCAGCTCTCCGAGGGTGTGTGTTTCAAAACCCTCTCCGAAGGTGAGACCTACAAATACCTTGGTATATCACAGTCATTGGGTATAGTTGACGAGGATGTGAAACAGCTGGTAAAGGAGCGATTCTTTAAGCGCTTGAAGAAGGTATTAAATTGCCTCCTCTCAGGTGGTAATAAGATTCGTGCTTTTAACAGTTGGGTCATGCCTTCTTTAGCTTACTCCTTTGGTATACTAAGGTGGACTCAAACAGAGCTAGACGCCCTGGATCGTAGGGTCCGTTGTATGCTGACAACATATCGGATGCACCATCCACGATCATCGGTGATGAGATTGTACATCCCACGGAAGTGTGGTGGCCGGGGATTTCTAAATGCTAAAGACTTACACAACCGTGAGGTGTATAATCTACGAGAATACTTCCTTAAAACTAACGCAAGTATGCATCGAGATATGGTGTCAGTAGACAAGGGATTCACCCCGCTCTCTCTTGCAAAATAGAACTGGCTCAGACCTGCGGTATTGAGTACCTCCGAGCGGATGGACGTATGGAAGAGCAAGGAGCTACACGGCAGGTTTTACCAGGCGTTATATGGGCCCGACATAGACTTGCCGGCGTCGGTGAACTGGCTACGTTTCGGTGACCTCTTTGGGGAAACCGAAGGGTTTGTCTGTTCAATTATGGACGAGGTTATCAAGACGAACAACTATAGGAAGTACATCCTGAAGGACGGCACGCTCGACATATGCCGGGCGTGTCATCGCCCGGGCGAATCCATCAGGCATGTTACTTCCTGTTGTTCTCGTCTTGCTAACTCCGAGTACTTGCACAGGCATAACCTAGTAGCCAGGATCATCCACCAGCAACTTGCTCTTCGATACGGTCTGATAGCGACTGAGGTACCTTATTATAAATATATCCCTGAACCAGTTCTCGAAAATGGTCATAGCACGCTCTACTGGGATCGATCTATTATCACAGACAGGACTATTGTTGCCAATAAACCTGACATTTTGATAATAGATCGATCTGCGAGACGTACGATGCTCGTTGATATAAGTATCCCGCATGACTGTAATCTCATAAAAGCTGAATCTGACAAATTAACAAAATACCTTGACCTCGCGCACGAGATTACGGCCATGTGGCATATGGAGTCAACGGTCATCGTACCGATAGTGGTGTCCGTTAACGGTTTAATAGCGAAGAGCCTCGACCGACACCTAGAGAGGCTCTCGCTTGGTAAATGGGTGAAGGGCCAGATACAGAAGGCGGTTCTCCTGAGCACGGCACGCATTGTGAGGAAATTCCTATCCCTGGAGCCTTAACCACCGGTAGCTTGGACCCTAGGCCCCGCTGCCGACGGACCTCATCTTTTTATATTTTTTTAATATGTGTCTATTTTTTTATATATATATGTATTAAAAAAACATAAAAAAGAATTTAAATAAATATATAAGTGAAATAATAATAATAATAATCATTTATTTCGAATTATTTCAAAAACATTTTCAAACAATTCATATGTTGGTTAGTAAAATTGCATAAAACAGAAATACTTAAAACTTTCCTACCAAATAAAAATTAAGAAGAAATTTGTTTCCACATCAAATCGCTATGGAATCTAAAAGCTATTCGAAATACGCTATTATGACGAAGCCGCTTAAGCTATGATTGCATAATGCTTCCAACAATGTAGTACCTTGCACTATGTTTAGTGGCCATTGTTCTGTCATTTGTACACGCTATGACGCAGTATGACACCCACTATTAAACCGTAGTGTACAGGCGTGGTATGAAAATGTTTTCAAATTGATTCATTTAACATTCCGCGAGAAGATGCCACGTTTTCAAACAAAGTCACTCAACAGACTGAGCCACAGAAAATGATAGATAAATAACACTTTATTGCTCACCAAATGTACAATTACAATATTGTCATGGTCGAAACAATAAACAAATCCAGGCAACCTAAACCTAACTTAAGGAATAGTTTAACCTAAATCTGGCGATGTAGGTGGTGCAGATCATTAGATATATTACAAATACACATACTAAACTATATATATATATATATATATATATATATATATATATATATATATATATATATTGAACAGTATAAGAATTAGACATAATTGTTTAAGGAAAAGTAGTATAAAAAAGTAGTATTTTCTGAGTGCGTTATTAAATGTAGGTGATGTTTTGGCCTCTCTGACAGTAAGAGGCAGCGCATTCCAAAGTTTGACATCTTGCACTGTAAAAGAATTATCACAAAAGATAAAATGTGTCCAGGTGTAGTGAGTTTACGATACGTATGAGTGCGCAAATTGTGGGAAGTAGAAAGGCGAAGTAATTCAAAACGGTGATGTTAAACTATTTGATAATAAAGTTTAAAACGACTGAGACCAAAGTTGTTTGATTTTCTATCTTCTCTAAGAAGATTGTTTGTCTAAACAGGCATGTAAAACATTTATTGGTTTTAATATTTATGTTAAGCGTAGGGATTACATCCTCTTTCTTTCTTATTGTTAATCTCACCGTCTGTCATTGTCAACATTGCAATTTTCATTTTACACGTGTCTTTATTTTATAAACGCAACATTTATTAAAGTGTTGACAGTACTGTTTCTTGTACTCGCTCAAGCAAAACTCGATTTTGAGATGATGAACATTTTCGTTCCGCGACTGTACAATGTATAAATTACCACCTTTTGTGTATGCAGATATACAGATAGAAGCTTTGGCCACAAAGTATAAAGCAGAATGTTACCTCGATACATAATGTTCTTATGCTGTTCAATACTGTAAAGAAGTACGTGATTTCCGCTCGTTAGCAAATAGGCTTGCTTCGACAGACGAATATTAAAGATTTTTAAGGGCTAATTGTACCTAGTATGTACATTTTATTTATTTTATTTTATTGCATGTGTTCAGCAGACAGGCAGACGGCCCACTTGAATGAAAGCGGTTACCATCGCCTATGGACATTTGCAACACCAAAGGTGTTACAAATGCGCTGCTGCTCTCTTAAGGGAGACTGGAACCTGGTCACTAATGCTGGGATACAACTCAAGGTTGTTATAGCGGCATACTCTAGACCAGGGTGGTTGCTATCCAGTCGGGCAAATGTCCTACCACCTGGCTGTGGGTTGTTTTGTCGCCTCTTACGACAGGCCGCCCGGCCGCAGGAAATTGTATTCGTTCTCCGTTCCTGCACGGGTAAAACGTACACGGGTACATGTTTTATTACAAGACTGTTTGCACTTTTTTGATTAATTCCTATTTGTCATTAGATATATAATTGCGTAACTAAGGTTTTCATTCACCTATACACAAATATTTCGATTATGCGATAGAACCGGTTTTTAGAACACACACGCCCCCCCGTCTGCCACCCTCACCCTTCCCCAATTAGTCCGAATAATCGACGACTTACTTAGTATTATAATAATTTTTCACTGGATTTTGTTAATTGTAAATAAAAAAGTAATTAACTAACGTTATCAAACTTTAATAACAGAGCTTAATAAAAAATCATTGTAATTCAAAATGAAAATAACTTGCAGCTTAGTTAAGTTTAACTGTAAATCATAAGTACAAAGGACGTTGCCCGGTCACTCAAATGTAAATAAGCCGGAGTACCGTTTGTCTATACATGAAGAGATTTCAAATATTTCGTGTTCTTCGTGTGGTTCTTAGGGTCCAATACACTGTCTTCACTGTCTTCTGTAAAGCATAGCAAACAGAGAGACAGTATACGTATATACACCGAGTTTTAGCCAAATCGGTCCAGTAGTTTTTCCGTGAAAACAGAACAGACAGACAGAGTTACTTTCACATTTATAATGTTAATAAGGATTATATTTTTGTCTCTTTATTCGAAACGGACAAAACCGCATACTTCGAAAAGGGATCGAAATTTCACTTTTCGCAGGAAAGTGACCGCTCAAGAATCGCACCGGGGACTATACATGCTCAACCATGAGTAGACACGGCTCTCTTTCGTAGATTGCAAGAACTATACCAACTTCAAACATTCAAATAAATTTGTTTTTTGTTAGACAAATACATTTTTGGATTTAGCTAAATCAATTAAAATTAATCAATTAAAAACAATATAAGGAAGTGTATGAAAATTACTTTTGAATTAACTTAAAGTTTGTAACAGGAAGTCGATGAAGGATGGAATAGACAATAAGCATATGTTCCACGTATCAATATATCCATCACGTTTTGTATGATCACGAAAGTGTTAAGGTGCAATCACACTTAGTCGCTGTTTGTTTGCTAGTGTTTCGCGGTGTTTCTCGCTGTTGTCACTGCTAGGGAAAACAGACTATATTTTCGAAAGGTTAGTCTTTTTCATAAATTAAAATTGTTAGATAAAACTTTGCTCCCTTTATCGCACATGAAGAACGAAACGAGAAAGAACGAAAGAAAGAAACGAAGTCACCCAGTAAATAAGCTTTTTTTTAAAAGGGTTTTAAACAAAGCTTTGAGGTCCTGGATATCCTGTAGCAGCAGAGTGCTAGCCAAGAAAATTACAACGAGCCCAATCACGACGGGTCTATCTTGTTTAGTACAAGAGTTCCTATGGCCACCTTCCGACTCCATCATCAGATCAGCTCCATGGTACCATATTATTGCATTGTCACGCGATATAAACATACGAGCCCAAACACGACGGGTCTATCTTGTTTAGTACAGGAGTTCCTATGGCCACCTTCCGACTCCATCATCAGATCAGCTCCATGGTACCATATTATTGCATTGTCACGCGATATAAACATACGAGCCCAAACACGAAGGGTCTATCTTGTTTAGTACAGGAGTTCCTTTGGCCACCTTCCCACTCCATCAAATTCAAATTCAAATTCAAATTCAAAAGTTTTTATTCAAAATAAGTTCCACTGGAGAACACTTTTTGAAGGTCATACATATAGGTTAAAATTTAATTTTACTTCCTAGTCTATGTACACCGCTTCGCAACGTGTTATTGCTGTTAAGGAGAAGAAGCGGCAAGAAACTCCCCAGCAACACGTCTAGCTAAAAAAAATTTTTCTTTATATTTGTTGTTCTATTTTTTATATTTAAGTACTTTTTTTAAAAAGATTTTATACAGAATTATGTTACAGAATAACTTTTGAAGAATTAATGGAGTTGTAGCAAACAGTGCATATTCAATAAGACAAAAGCGCAATAAAAGGATAGAAAATAATTATAGTTATAAATATAAAGACGTAACGTATTTTTTTTTTTTGCAACATATCTCCATATATTCCTTACAAGTACGGCAAGATAAAAACGTTATACTCGTACAAAACACAGTATAAGAGGTTGGAGCGAGCTGTTATGTAAATGAAGTTTTGTCATTTAAATATTCTTCAATAGTGTAGTATCCCTTTTTAAGCAAGATACTTTTTATTTTAAATTTGAATTTAGTGAAGGGCAGATCTAACATTTCACTCGGAATCTTATTGAAGAAGCGTATACCAACCCCCAAGAAAGAAGACAATACTTTTTGTAATCTAAAAGATGGCAATATCAGTTTATTACAATGCCTGGTGTTGAAATCGTGAACATCCTTATGCCGCTTGTAGGCACTCAAATTATTACGAATATAAATTATATTATTGAAAATATATTGGCAGGCGACCGTCATAATACCGATTTCCTTAAAGCGTTCCCTAAGAGACACCCGAGGGCCGAGGTTGTAAATTGACCTTACGGCTCTTTTTTGTAAAACAAATATAGTCTCCAAGTCAGCAGCGTTGCCCCAAAGTAAAATACCATAGGACATGACACTATGAAAATAACTAAAATAAACTAGTCTAGCAGTCTCTTCGTCAGTGAACTGCCTAACTCTTCTGACCGCATATGCAGCAGAACTAAGCTTTCCTGAGAGACTAGATATATGAGCGCCCCACTGGAGTTTCTGATCTAGGTTAATGCCTAAGAATACAGTTGAATCTACTAGGTTAAGTCTAGTGTCGTTAAGGGAAATATTAACATCGTATTCTTTTACATTGGGCATAACAAACTTAACACATTTAGTTTTATTCGGATTGAGTGATAAGTTATCAGCATCATCAGATCAGCTCCATGGTACTATATTATTGCAGTGTCATCGACCTTTGACAGGTGTGCAAAGTTTGAATTAAATCTGATCGTTCAAAGTAGGACAAAATCGAGATCAAAGGGGTCGGTTAGAAACATACATACAGGTGAAGCTAATAAAAGCGTGTTAAAAAGGAACTATGAAAAACTTCTAAAGTTTATACGAATCATAACAGCCTGGAAGAGATCGTTTTAAGCAATAAAGCCGCCCTTTGTTCAACATTGTATCTAGTTTTAAGAACGTAGTCTTAATTTTCGAGAACAATAAAGTGTTTTCATCAAGTTATTTATTCAACAGCGCCAATATTTAAAGAGCACTTAGTGTTTTAATACATAATGTAAAAAGGAATATAAAGCTGTCTCTTGTGATGAGTCTAAGTCCATAACGTTTAAGTATATATATATATATATATATATATATATATATATATATATATATATATATATATATATATATATATATAGGAGTTTTAAGTTCAAGGTCAACCTTTTGGCATTTGATATTTGGAATTTGACTGTTTACGTTTGACAAGTGCTACTTTAAGAAAATTATAGCCACAACATATTTTGATTTATAATATTGATACGTAAATTTCCAATCATAAAATAAATTACATATATAATAGTGCACTAAAAATCCTTATTTCTTTATATAAATTTAATTTGTCAAATACAGAATCTAATTTTGCTATCATTAATCAATGCATAAATATAACTGTCTTAGCTAGGACATAAGGATGCGACCGACCATTGGGCACGGGTTTTTAAATTCAGTTACGAGATACTTTTTATATAAGTATCTATGGAGAGACTTCTTGTACTACTGAAAGATATTTACTAGAGCCTCAATAATAACCAATTTTAAGATCGAAATTATATATTGGATATAGTGCTCTACATCACGTCCAGCATCATAGCACTCTGTTCATGTGAAATTTTAATATTCAGAAAAAATAACATACGATTAAAAGCGAATAAATGTGTGATGTCTTTAATAACAGCCACGATACAAGGACAGCAAGCACCCTCGCGTGTTCTCTGACTAATAGAGATGACGTTATACAACCTTTTGCTTGTTTACTTGAATATCTTGTATTCGTTTGATATTATATAAAACGAATTGGAATTCTAGTTTAATATTAATGAATGTGTAAGATTTAAATCAAGATGTGTATATTTTTTTTGTAGAATATGATAGTTGAAATTAATATACTAAGAACACTATTAAAATGTTTGAAAGAGAAGAAACCAGTACAAATGTAAGGATAATGGTCGATGATATTATGCTGGAACAAGTGAATGAGTTTGTATATCTTGGATGTGCTTTTAGCAGGGATGGAAGAATTTGGGGAATAGTGTGAATGGAGCTTTAGGTAAACTTCTAGGCGCTAAGAACCTCAGCCAGAAGGCCCAGCTTACCATACACAACGCGGTGCTGGTTCCTACGCTCACGTATGGAAGCGAGAGTTGGGTATGGAACAGAGAGCAAGAAAGTAGAGTAAACGCAGTCGAGATGCGAGCACTGCGCAAAATCTGCGGAGTGACGCTCGCGGACCGCGTTCGTAATACCGAAGTAAGAAAGAGAGTTGGTCTGAAAGAGAGTGTCGGGGTGAAGGTAAGGAAAGGAATGCTCCGGTGGTTCGGGCATGTGGAAAGAATGTATGATGAAAGAATGACTAAACAGATATACAATGCAAAAGTGGATGGATGCAGAAGCAAGCCACACACACCTTCCATGATCAAATTGATCGTGTATTAGCAGAAGGTGAGGAGCCTTAAGAACAGACGAGCGTGCATGACAAGAGCTATGAATGTCAAAGAAGCAAGTGAGGTGTGTAAGAATAAGCCTGAATGGCACTCTGTTGTTCGTGCCTACCCCGCAAGGGACCTGGCGTGAAGTTATGTATATATGTATGTAACACTATTAAAGGTTTAAAAAATCGATGACTGCGTAATGTCTGTAATATCTTATATTTGTTATATTTGTATAGTATATATCTGATATATCTTATATTTGTATAGTATATATAACTATTATATTGATGTATATATGTATTTAATTTATAAATTAGTGTTAGTGTGTATATATTTAAATTGTACAGTCCTATCTTTTTTCCGCTCCACCTACATCGCCAGATTAGTTAAGAATTTCTTATAAGCTAGGTTGCCTGGAAGAGATCGCTTTTAGCGATAAGGCCGCCTGTTGTTTTGCCAAGAAGTATTCTATTTATGCATTTTGTTTCTGTATTTGTTTATTTTGGTGAGCAACAAAGTGTTATCTATCTATCTATCTATCTAGTATATAAAATATATTATTATTTATTTTTACTTATCCTTGGAATGTTTCATATTATTTGTCTTCACCGCCACTGTTGTCTTTTTCCCTTAGTTTAGGGGTTTACCTGGAAAAGATCGCTATAAGCAATAATGCCGCCCTTTGTTCAATTCAACATTTACTGTACCTAGTTTTAAGAATGTAGTTTTAATTGAATTATTACATATAGATATAGATCTGTCAATGTGTGTAAATTAGACAATGCGTTGTGTGGACTCTTAACATCAGTCGAAAAAGCAAATATCAATAAAACTCACAGGTAAAATAAGCATAACTAAACAAAGTGTGAGTTTCTTATAAAACCCAAAAAAAAGGTTGTTCAAAGAAAAACAACTTTTTTGTCATTTTTTGTCAAGTTGAGATATGTATGCTTTGTATGAATAACAAATAACAAACCTCCATTGGAATTCGTAAATAGTATGTCAACTATACTTCGTTTATGTTGCCATAACGAAGAGATTCTATTTAATACAATAAAATTATGAACAAGTCTACCTTAAAGATTCAACTACACTATATAATAATGTTACGAGTTGCGGGACTCGAATTAAAATGCCGTTAGAATTATTATAGAATTTATTAGAACTATACATATATGTATAACACAGGTACAAATATAACCGAACACAACAAATCGAAACGTAATGCAGAAGGTCGTAATTCAATAAAACGCGCAAAGGCCGTGACTAATAGATTCCCGAATTTACACACGTCTCGCCTTGATCGTGGTGCTCGCTCGACTGCCTCTCCCCCCATCAGTCACATACCTCACAAATGTGCCCGTATCGTAGTTAACGTAATCCGTAACACCTGGCTGTAACATTCGGCTGCAAGCGGCCATAAACGAGTACAAAAAAACAATGGGCTGTTCTCTAGAAACGTAAGCCAATAAATAAGTAAACAAAAGAAGACGATCATAAAAGAATTACAATTGGTTCATGCCGAGAGGTAATAAAATATTTTTACAGATATGCAGGTGGAATTTGTTTTTGTAACAATAAAAAATAATAATAATAATAATAAAAAGTATTATAGATAAAAAATGTAAAACCAGATTGCTACCGGCTGGGAGCGTTCCCAAAACGCTGGCCGCATTTCAACTTTGTATGGCAACGCTGATCCGTTGCCTTAAATATACTTTCATTTAAATCCGTTCAGTGGTTCAACGTGATGCTCTAACACACAAACAAAGAAAAATTCTAGAAGTTGCATTTTCGAAATCAACTACTCCGAAATATAGACACTTTTTCTTATTTGTAAATCGACAATTATAGAAACTCGACACACTCACCAGTTTTGTTATTAAAGATAAATTACACACAGGTCTCGACAAAGAGAACTTTAATGAACACAGCCTCCCATACAACGTGGTAAGTACTTTACATAACAGTGACATAAGAAATATACGGACAAACATATCGTACGTTATGTATTAATAGGTAGAGTAAACAAAAACGCTGATTGGAGTGAAAGTTGTTTGAGATCGTAGTCGGAAAATATGATTACAACTCACGTCCCGACAAAAACAAAATCTACTGCATATCTGAAACAAAACACATTTTATTACCTGTCGGCGTTTAAACAAATTATAATTCTTTTATGATTGTATTCTTTTGTTTACTTATTGTATGGCATACGTTTCTAGAAAACAGTCCATTGTTTTTTTGTACTGTACTTTTATGGCCGTTTGCGGCCGAGTCATTAGCGAGGTGTGGCGGATTAAGTCGATTAGGATACGTGCACATTACGTTTGTGCAGTATAAAACGATAGCCTGATTGAGGGACGGGGGCAGTCAAGCGAGAACCACGATCAAGACGAGACGTGTGTACATATTTGTTGTGTTCGGTTATATCTGTACCTGTGTTATACGTGTTTGTATAGTTCTAATAAACTCTATAATAATTCCAACGGCACTTTAATTCGAGTCTCGCAACTCGTAACAATATTGTGTAGTTTATTTTACCAGGGGAAATCCGCTTGAGGACAAACCACCGAGGGAGAAACACGGTGGGGACGTGTGGGATTCGCCCCATCGTGGTGGTACTACCTCCGCGGAAATTCTATTGCCACACCACGGTTAGGAATACCAATGAACACTCCTGACCGATCCTCATTAGGTCCCATGTCCGCACTGTGGGCTCACTTGTGCATTCACCTCCAGCCTGGGCGGGTAATGGCTGGCCCCTCCGTTTGTAGAGCTGGGCATCTCCGGCTTTCCCGGGTCTTACCTTGAAGTGAGAGGGGCGCATGGATCGATGAGCTCCTTTCTCTCCAGCCTTTATGTTCGTAAGATAAGTGGGATCCACCGCACTTTCCCCTCTCCCCCTTGTTGGTGAAAAAGGTACCCTCCCCCAGAGGTGCCCCAAATAAAATAGCCAGGCGTCGGGGTGTCACAGATGTGGTTCCTATGGTCTAGTTCCTGTGGCACCAAATAAAAACGCCCTCTGCCTGTTTGCCGGGTACGATGCAAAAATATTCTTATCATTGTATGAATGACTTACATGTTAGTAAAATTAATATCCGCGTGGGAGTTCGACACATTAAAATTCATAATAACATATTATCTAATTTCGCAATGACACCTTATGCGAAATGTCAGTGTTTTATTGCCACTGTCCACCTCTGTACATTCGAATGGATTCTTAATGTTATAGTGCTGGTATATCGAACTTAAATCGTCCATTTAAGTGGCGTGCTCTCCTTTATGTCATACGTGTACAAGCTTAAGGCTCCTATTGCTGCAAAAGGTCGAAAATGGGGTGCAAACGAAACAACTTTTCGTTGGTAATTACTGATTAATAATGTTACGAGGTACAGGACTCGAATTAAAATAAATGCCGTTGGAATTACTATAGAGTTTATAAGAACTGTATAAACACGTATAAAACAAGTACAAAATAAAACTGGATGCAACCAGTTCACACTGCACAATTCAATGCAATTCAACACGCGCAAAGTTCGTCACTATGTCGCTAATCGAAAGTACTACACGTCTTAATCGTATCGTAGTCGTCAATTGACTGCCCCACCCCTCCGTTTGGGCATTGTTTTATACTAAAGTGTATAATACCAACAAAGGGGCACCCGTTCGCGCACATCTGGTAAGCTTCGACGCAATGCAATAAAAACAAGGATTCATTCGTTCGACACTAATTACAGTCATAAAATAATTACGATAACAATGTTTTTAAAGTTTAAACACGAAGTAAATAAAAGAATTCGTTTTTACAACATGCCAGATAGTCGGTCTTTTTCGGTTAGTAACAATAATTTACAACAAAAAAATTTCGTTAGTCTTTGTTAAGAAAAAAATCATCTCCAAATTAAGTTACAATTTCATTGACAAAAAAATTAAATCAATATGATTGTGAACTAGAGTATCGATTTGTATCGTTTTTTTATCCGTGCAGGAACAGCACAGCCAGGTGGTAGGGTATATGCCCGACTGGATGGCCTGGTCTAAAGCATGTCGCCATAACAACCTTGAGTTGTGTTCCGGCATTAGTGACCAGATTCCAGTCGCCCTTAAAAGAGCAGCAGCGCATTTGTAGCACCTTTGGTGTTGCAAATGTCCATAGGCGATGGTAACCGCTTTCCATCAAGTGGGCCGTGTGCCTGCCTGCTGAACTCCTGCAATAAAAAAAATTGTAGAGGTTGGTAGGGGCGGCTGAATTTGAATAGCCTACAGGCGGAAAGTATCTAAACTCGCCCCTGCGTCGAGTAGTGGACTGCATTGGCCGAATGTCCCAATTATTATTCTTATTAATTTTAAATGTATTGTCCATATTAGTCCACTACATAAAAGTGATCACAATTGCGGTCGCCATCTTGGCTGTTCTCATTATGTTAAGTATAGTTTATGTAATGCTTTTGAAAGGCACCAACGGTCGTGGACCGAATATGTAGTGCTTTAGGTTCTGTACTTTATTTTTTACTCAGACGAATAAATGAATGGTGAAGCATTTTTACAGACTTGTGTGCGTAAACTTATGAAGTACTAGCTGAGCCCCGCGGTTATATTTGAGATAATTCACACTATATATTTATAAATTATAGCCTATGTGTGATTCTGATGTATAAGCTATATTATTGGTAAGTTTAATCAAAATCCATTCAGTAGTTTTTGCGTAAAAGAGTAACAAACATACATCCATACATTCTTACAAACTTTCGCGTTTATAATATTAGTAGGATATAATACTGAAAACTATTCCACCTTTATCTGAACTAAATCGTTTATTTAGTCCTAATTTCTCGTAACGCATTGCGGCGCGATTGACTTCCTTTAGTACTAACTTGAGCTATTAATTTTGTTCCTCTGAGGTTTTTATAAATAACTACATCTCACTCGCGACTTCACGGCACGGCACTAGCACCACACTTAGGTCTTGGCCGCACTGCGATATTCCACCGCACGTTTTTTTTTCGTAATTCTGTAACACATTTAATATTAGAAGTAGCCGCATTGGCGGTAAAAAAATTGCGCGGGAAGAAAATCTGTGACTTGATGCAAATTGAACGCGAAGCGGTGCGATTTATTTCCGCGCGAATATTTTATACCGTATAAAGTAAGTAAGTATGGTTATGGTCGCACTGTGGAATAAAATTCGCGCGTTTCGCTCAGTCGTGCAACGTCGCTATTGAAAATAATAACCGCTGGACCAACAAGTTGTAGTAAATTACCGAATGATTTTTTTTGGCATTCTGTAATGGCCAAAAAACTTTTTTCTGTATTTTCGCAACTCTTCATATTTTATGTAGAAAAATCCCTTCATGGGTCTCAATGCCGTAAGTGGGTGAATCCTACAGGGCCTGTCCGCACAGCGATATTTCAGCGCGAGGTTTTTATTCTCGCGTATTAGATTCCGCGATCGGAATTACACCTAGTACGCACTGCGAATAAAATTTCGTACTATTTTTGTCAGTTTAATTCAGTTCTCGGCTGAGACGCACGTGTAAAATGGACAACCGAACTAAAATTTTAATTTATCTTATGCTAAGGCGGCATAACAGACGTATCAAAAGATGTCATGAACATTGGATTCACCCACTTACGGCATTGAGACCCATCAAAGGATTTTTCTACATGAAATATCAAGAGTTGCGAAAATATAGCAAAAAGTTTTTTGGCTATTACAGAATGACAGAAAAATAATTCGATAATTTACTACAATTTGTTGGTTGGTCGTGCTCAGAGGAAATCCCCATTTTAATAATTCATTCAAAGAAATTATAAATGTAAAATCCGTTACTCAACTATGAGTCAGACAAAAAAACCTTGTTAGTTTTCGAAGAATCTCATCGTCTGCTTAATTGCAAGCTTTTATTTAACATGCAACGGATGGAACTATGTTTATAAGTATGTAAGTTCGGGTGGAATCTTGCAAGTTAAATTTGACCAACTTCCCGGTTTCCGATTGAGCTGAAATTTTGTACACATATGTATATCGCGTGAGAATGCAATAATATGGTACCATGGAGCTGATCTGATGATGGAGTTGGAACGTGGCCATAGGAACTCCAGTACTAAACAAGATAGACCCGTCGTGTTTGGGCTCGTTTTACTTGTCTTGGCTAGCAGATCTCAAAAGCTTGCATTTAAAAACCTTTTTAAAAAAGCTTATTAAAAAATAAAATCACAGACTCAAAACACTTCTGCGTGTTTTTAATTTATCTTCCTAGAACGGCATTTCAAGGTAAGAGTATAAAGTTATTTCTACCCACGTGCCGCTTGAGAACGGCCTTTTGTCGCCATTTTGAATTTTGTATTAAATGACAGTTGTTTTGACGCATCAAAGTTTTATGTTGGTGAGTATAGGAGTGTGGCTTTAACTGCGATGATGTTAAACATTAAGGGCCTTTAATTAACTTTAATCTCGTTAAGAAAGGATTAGCCATCTCTTAAATAAGAGACTCTTAAGCCCCTAATCAATTGCTGTTTCAAAAAAACTTACCATCTTGCCTCTTAGCAGTCGCTTAAACTATCTCTCGATGTTGGTTATTTTTAACAGTTATTTATGAGTTACTTTACCACCAATTCTTATCCTTAAGAGAAGTTTACGGGGCAAGATTTTCGTTAATCAGTTGCTGAGCAGTTTCTTAAAATTTAACAAACGATTATAAGTAAGGCCATAAGATTGTGCCCGAATTATTGTTGTTTAAAGCATAATACAAACGCCGCCTACGGATAGCCACATCTTATCTATACTATACTAATATTATAAAGCTGAAGAGTTTGTTTGTTTGTTTAAACGCGCTAATCTCAAGAACCGCGGGTCCGATTTGAAAAATTCTTTCAGTGTTGAATAGTAAATTTATCGAGGAAGGCTATAGGCTATATTATATTTTCAAAAAAATTAGGGATCCTTACTAAAAGTCCAATAATGTAACCCAAGGTGTAAAAAAATGACCCGAAAAAATCCTTACACGGCGTGCGCTGCGAAAACTATTGATTAATCTATACTATCTATACTAATATTATAAAGCTGAAGAGTTTGTTTGTTTGAACGCGCTAATCTCAGGAACCAATGGTCTGATTTGAAAAATTCTTTCAATGTTAGATAGCCCATTTATCGAGGAAGGCTATAGGTTATGTATCATCACGCTAAGACCAAACTTTCGTTTTTTTTTAAACTATTCCTCGCGGACGAAGTCTCGGGGAGAAGCTAGTTAGTGTATATACACACGTTGTCTGTCAATATTGTTACGAGTTTAGCGGGACTCGAATTAAAATGCCATTGCAATTATTATAGAGTTTATTAGAACTATACAAACACGTATAACACAGGTACAAATATAACCGAACACAACAAGTCCAAACGTAATGCAGAAGGTTGTAATTCAATAAAACGTGCAAAGTCCGTCACTATTAGTTTCTCGATTGTATTATACTGCACAAATGCAATATGTCCACCCGGCGACGTGGACCGAATTTCCTAGAATCAGCTTGTACTTTTAAAATCCGTAACACCTGGCTAATGATTACAGACGCATGCGGCAGTAAACGGTTACAATACAACTATAGGCCGTATGCCAATAAATAAGTAAACAAAAGAAGACGATCATAAAAGAATTACAATGATATTAGTTATTATTTCAAATGGTGACAAGTAATAAAATGTGTTTTGTTTCACATGTGCATGTGTGGATTTTGTTTTTGTTGAGTCCTGAGTTGTAACAATACTTAACGTCATTTACAATGTTGCATCTCAAATGACACATTACACCCATCGCCATATCTGTGTGAAATGGCCTATATCTATAACATTATCGCAGATGAAGACCTACCATAAGGCTTCACTGTCAACAATTAACATTTTATATTAAAAATAATGCAGATTAAACGAAGTTCCGTGAAGATCCAGGCATCTCTCCTGTCATGAAACTATAAGTCCATCTGCCATATTTGCCAATCTACTAAACTGGTTTGATATTTCGTGAAGTACGAACCTATATGGAGAAAGACAGGTGGCCTTTAACGTCGGCCTTGGTGGCCGAAATGAGAGGTGTATGTACGTGATTATGACTTAATATTGGACCAGTTGGAGCTAATTGCGAAAAAAATAGATTTACTTATATAGTATTTGCTTTAAGAATCAGCTAGTTGCAAAACACAATATTGTAAGGAGTTACGGGACTCGAATTAAAATGCCGTTGGAATTATTATAGAATTTGTTCGAACTATACAAACAGGTGTAACACAGGTACAAATATAACTAAATACAACCAGTATAAACTGCACGATTCAATAACATGCGCAAAGTCCGTCACTATATAGCTTATCGAATGTACACACATCTTGCCTTACTTGCGATCATCGCTAGACTGCCTCACCCCTCCGTTCGGGCATTGTTTTATACTAAACTATACAATATGTCTCGACACAATACTCGACCACATAACAATAGTTTCTAAGAATCACACCTGGCTAATCACTACCATGAAATATTACAATACAAAGCAAGTATATGTAATTTATATTATTATAATCTATTTAATTATGTATGTCTATGTTAGTTTAATATTGTAATTATTTTATTTTTTCTTTAATTACGATTAAATTAGTTTCATTTTAGTTAAATCACCAAATATTATTTAATTTTACTTGTAATATCTCCTTGGACACCGGGTTGCCTGGAAGAGATCGCTGTAAGCGATAAGGCTGCCCATTGTTCGAATGGAAATGTGTTTATATAAATATCTAGGTTTATGTTATGGTGCACAATAAAGAGTTTTCATTCATTCAATACAAACTAGGCTGTTTTTCTAATTACAAATTTTAAACACAAAGTAAGCACAAGAAGTCCAAATGCCGAAAAGGTAATAAACTGCAGGTGTGACTTGTTCTTTGTCGGTCGTAACAATATATATAGCTAGCTATACTTCCAAACGAGGCTCAAGTCAGAATGGTCTTAAAACGGGAGATGCTGAAGACCGCACGAGGTGGAGTAGGAAAGCAGACCTTGGGCGTCGGAGTGAACGCTCCGAACGCAACCGGGATTTAACGCTCAGGTGACGATGATGATGATATAAATATATATATACAGATTTATCGTTAGTCTATAGCTTATATGTATATGTCATAGGATCATCATAAAATCAAGTTTCTGATCAAAACGTAGACTGGCAATTTTTATTACTCAAATCAAGGTTGATTGTTATTTCTTTAAATAGGTATATAAAATAATCACTAACAATATTTAGGAACATGACAACATAGTGATGTTTAATACTTCTACGTATATTTATGTATGTGTATATATATTTTATATTTATGTATGTAATATCAATAGGTGTATTTATATATGTGTATTAAATATAAAATATATATGTAAGTAACTGCATATCCTCTAATATTTATGTGTACCACCTTTGACCAATATGTTTTATTTCTGCCACGGGTTGTCTGGAAGAGATCGCTACTTAGCGATAAGACCGCCCATTGTGCACATTTTGAATATCTTCAGGCTAAAAGTTCTTCTGTGTTTTCTATAATTGTGTACAATTATTATTAAGTGTTATCTATCTATCTAATGACAAAGCTTGGAGCAAATACGAGAAGGGATCAAAAAGTAGTGAGAGCGACAAACTCCTTGGTAAGAAAAAAAAATACTGGCGGGCATAGCTCAGATACATATTTGTAATTAAAAAAGAAAATCAATAAAGAAAAAATCTTCGATTCGCTCTTGTTTTTTTCTGAATGTATTCATTTGTTTGATTCGTATCGGAACGTGTTCTCGAAAATGGAGAAAAACGAAGTGCGAGCCGTTATTAAATACCTCTGTTTAAAAAAGTTAACGACGCAAGAGATTCATTGGGATTTGGAGGCAACATTAGGAGAGTCTGCTCCGCCTTATTCCACTGTCGCAAGGTGGGCATCTCAATTTCGAGTAGGGAGAACGAGCACGAAAGACAAACATCGTTGCGGCCGTCCATCGACGTCAGTCACCCAAAAAATGTTGCGAAAGTCTATAGTCTATTTTTGGTTTTGAATTATATGTGGAAGTCCAGGAAAGGTTTAAAAGGTGAGTAAGTAAATAATAAAAAATATTCTGAGGCGATAAGAAGTTTGCCGGGTCAGCTAGTTGTGTAATAAATATACCCACATTTCAAAGGACATATTGTACAATATATTAAATAAACCATTTAAAATGGTACTTATAGCAATTGCGGTACTTATTATTTTTCATTAAAGTAGAACATTTTTTATTTACAAATTGATTACTTTCGATGTATTTACGTATACTTAGTGTCGATGGTTTATTAATAGTGTACGTTCCGTGACAATAACTATTACGTCACCCACGACAATTATGTCATTTGATTCATGTGGGCTTTACTTTTTTTTATTGCAGGAGTTCAGCAGACAGACAGATGGCCCACTTGATGGAAAGCGGTTACCATCGCCTATGGACATTTGCAACATCAAAGGTGCTACAAATGCGCTGCTGCCCTCTTAAGGGAGACTGGAACCTGGTCACTAATGCTGGAACACAACTCAAGGTTGTTATGGCGACATACTTTAGACCAGGGGTGGTACCCATCCAGTCGGGCAAATGCCCTACCACCTGGCTGTGGGTTGTTTTGTCGCCTCTTACGACAGGCCGCCCGGCCGCAGGAAATTGTATTCTTTCTCCGTTCCTGCACGGATAGAATCCGGATCTCCCTTAAGAGAGCAGCACATTATTAGCACCTTTGGTGTAGCAAATGTCCATAGGCCATGGTAACCGTTTTCCATCAAGTCTGCCTGTCTGCTGAACTCCTGCAATAAAAAAACAACCTCACGTTCCAAGCGTCTCAGCAACAAAGGGCACAAATAAATAACTTTTACACTTTAAATAGAAAAAATGTTTTTTTAAAAGGTTTTAAATACAAGATTTTGAGATCCTGGATATCATGTAGCAGCCGAGTGCTAGCCAATACAAGTAAAACGAGCCCAAACACGACGGGTCTATCTTGTTTAGTACAGGAGTTCCTATGGCTACCTTCCGACTCCCTCATCAAATCAGCTCGATCGTACCATATTATTACATTATCGCGCGATATACATATGTGTGCAAAATTTCAGCAAAGTTTCAGTTGGTCAAATTTAACATGCAAGATTCCACCCGAACTTACATACATACATACATCTATTGCAAGTTCAATAAAAGCCTATAATAAAAAATAGTAACCGATTGAAACATAAAATGTAACTGTATTTGTACAAAAACAACAAAACAAACAATTAAAATATTCATCGCTATTCAAAACTATTCAATGAATGGAAAGAAATTGATTGTTAACAATCAAATGGTCCATCCTAATCAACGGTGTTACAACATTTAATTGTTATTGATGTTTTATGCAAAAATCTTGACTTGCTGTAGTGTAAGATGTGGGGTTATAAGAATAATATTGTTACGACCTGAACGCCGACAAAAACAAATTCACACCTGCATACCTGTAAACATTTATTACCTTTGCGGCATTTGTACTTCTTTAGTTTACTTTGTGTTTAAAATTTGAGATTATAAAAACAGCCCATTGTGTATTGTAATCTTTTATGGCAGTCATTAGTCAGGTGATTCTAAGAAATTCGGTCTCACGCAGGGAATTGTATTCTTCTTCTGTTCCTGCACGGATAAAAAAAACTAAATATATAAAATAAAAACCGGCTTCAAGCTTCAAGTTGACACCAAGTAACCATAAAAAAACAACAATAATTTAGCAAAATATAGTAATTTTTATTCTTTATTTCGTTAGTTTCGTTTACCAAAATGCATACAGGGAACTATAAAACACTAACCAAGCTGTCCATGTCGGAATTTTGATTATTAACATTTAGGGACTTTAAAAAGGGGCCAGTCATAACAATAGGGGGAGGTGACGTCACGTCCGGTCCAGGTATGCGCCGGCGTAGCTCGGAAGGAAATCGACCGGAATGATTTGAATTTATAAAGACACGCAACTTCACGCGAAATTAGATAAAATGTTTTCTGTAAAACAATGTATTGTTTTTATTATCTATGGATCTCTAAGTTATTCTTTCATATTATATCTTAATTTTATAAATACCAGAGATCCTATTCTTCATCAATTAGATAATAATGTTACACCGACAAAGAAATGCGCACACCTGCCTTACTTTTTATTGCAGGAGTTCAGCAAACAGGCAGACGGCCCACTTGATGGAAAGCGGTTACCATCGCCTATGGACACGCCTGTCGTAAAACGCAGTTTATTGTCTTCTTTGATTTAGGAATTCTTTTGTTTACTTTGTGCTTAGAATTTGTAATTAAGAAAAACATGCTATTGTTATTGAACTTGTTTTATGGCCGTCATTAGTGTCGAACTAATCCTTGTTGTTATTGCATTGTGTCGAAGCTTGCCAGGTGTGCGGATTAACTCGGTGAACGCGGTTCTTTGTTCCATTATACAGTTTAGTATAAAACAATGCCCGAACGGAGGGGTGAGGCAGTCAAGCGACAATTACGATACTAGCAAGACGTGTGTAGTACATTCAAAGAGCGATATAGTGACGGACTTTACGCGTGTTATTGAATCGTGCATTGTTACTGGATGTATTCAGTTGTATTTTGTACCTGTTTTATATGTGTTTGTACAGTTCTAATAAACTCTATAATAATTCCAACGGCATTTTAATTTGAGTCCTGTGTAGCTCGTAACAATAGTAATACCTCAACGGTACATAAAGACACATATTGTACATACGCAAACTAAGCAACTTACTCTTGTCTTGAGGTGCTCCCTTGCCGCGAGCATTCGCCTGTAATATTTAGGATTCAATTTGAATATTACGTTACAATACTGCCTCCGTGACTGACGAACATTCGCCGTGTAATCAAACATTTATGAATGAACTATCGGCCCCGGCAGACGTTGTCCTGCTCTGAAAAAATAAAAATCTAGGACCCGATCCCAGCGCCACCAACCGATTCCAATTGTGGATTTAAACCATTCGGGCACCCTTTCAAACACACAAAAACAAAAACACCAAAATCTCTCTAGGTGATTAGGAAGATTCTAGAACCTAATCTCGGCGCCACCTATCGGTCCCAACGGGATAAAAAGTATACTATGTCCGTCTCCTGGTTCTAAGCTACTCTCCCCCACACCTCCCCCCAATTTACAGCCAAATCGGTACAACCGTTCTTGAGTTATAAATAGTGTAACTAACACGACTTTCTTTTATATATATATATACTAGGGCCAACGAGAAGCGATACCAAATGTAAACAAAACCAATGCAAGGTCATTAGAAAATACAGGGGTGCGTAACTTTTTGAAAGTTGTATTATATATTTTAGTAGACAATTTATTTATTAATATGTTATTCTAAAAAGGTAACAATTAATATAAAGAAATTGAGTTGAAATGAGAATAATAATAATGTTTATGGAAATGAGGATAAAAGTGAAACATTTTTTTAAAGAAATCATTGTTTATTCAGTCTGACGCCGATTGTTCTGAGTCTGTAGAATCAGAATCTGTAACATGTATAATAAATTTATCAATCACGTCATCTACAATAAAATCAAGTTTGAAAAACTTATCTTCTTCTTTATGAACGTGCTCCACGCATTTCTTCCACCGATCAGGCGTGACTTTCGCCATACCCTCACTTAATAGTGCCTTTACTTTTGCAAATTGAAACGTAGTATTGTTTCTAGCTACGTGCCCCTTTTTTTTTTTTTTTTTTTTTTGTTTGAGGCGAGGTAAAATGCTGACCGATTTACGCACTCTCAGGGCCGTCAATAGGAAACGGCGCGCATCCATCGGGGGCGATAACGCTAGCAATAGTATGCTTTGTTTGCGCTTCGTCCGCGATGGCTTGACACTGAGGAGTGTGGAAGACTCAGAGCGATGCCGCACGGGCGAGCAACCTCAATACCCACTAAAAAACCTCTCCTCCCGTCGACCCTGCGCTTTGTTGTGAAGGAAAGACTGAGATATAGAACATAGTTACGCAACAGTCGATCCAGCGCAATAAAGTGCCTGGAATGTGCCCTGGGAGAACACACCCCACTTCGAAACGGGGGCTGAATCCCTTGCGTTGCCTAGTAGCAAGGGGCCCCTCGTACCGGAACCTAACTCAGGGAGCGAAGTAATGCGCGTACCTGCCTCTCCGGGTGCTAGCTGAAGGCCGGCGACCTCGGGTGGAGACATTAGCACGCGCTGCAGGACTTCGCTCCCTATCCCTTTCTGCGGCCTCTTTTAGAGACATTACCGCCTCACAGAAAGAGACCGCAGACTCCCAGCGGTCGTCGCTGTGCAACATGGCCGTTACCAAGTCGCCAAGCGATCGGACGGCTCCTACGTGTGTCTCGAGCTCGAAACGCTGAGGCGTCCATGCAGCGCACTCAACAAGCGTGTGTAACGCCGTATCGGGTGCGCCGCATTGGCGGCAGTCCGGGGAAGGCAAGCAGCCCACAATGCGAAACAGATACTGGTCGAAACAACCGTGTCCGGTCAGTATCTGAGTCGTCCTGAAGGTCAGGGTTCCGCTGGTGCGGGTCACCCATCTCTCCAGCTGCGGCCTGATTGCATCCACCGTATAGCCGCCGGCCACAGGGTGTTCGAGGTCACGAGACCAGGCGACGAGGCAGGAGGCGGTTTCCCGCTTCCTGACCGTCTCTAATTCGACTTGACAGAAGGTCAGTCCTCTAGCTAGGGCATCCTGCTGGGCGCGACGAACTCTGGACAGGACGTCTGCCTGGAGAGGCCAGGGCAGCTCGCCTGCCAAGAGAGTCGCCGCCGACCACGACACTGTGCGGTACCCCCGTATGGTCCTCACGGCCAGAACCCGCTGCGCGCGGTGCAGCAGGGTTCGGTTGTGGCGGTGAAGCGAATCGAACCAGACGGGCGCACCGTAGAGCGCCATACTCCTCAGGATGCCGGAATAAAGCTTCCGCGTCGCACCCCCCGGCCCCCCCACGTTAGGAAGAAGCCTGGAGAGTGCGCCCGCGGAATTCAGAAGTTTGGGAACTAGCTGCTCAAAGTGCGCTTTGAACAGCCATTTCCCGTCCAGAACTAGCCCAAGATATTTCATCGTGGGCCCTACTCTGATCGCCACCCCCTGAACTGTAACGGACAAGTCCGGGGGAGGATTCCGGAATTTCCTATGGAACATGACGGCCTCCGTTTTCGCGGGGGAGACCCTCAAGCCCAGCCTAGCTATTCGATCTACGACGATCGCCAACCCGTCGTTGGCAACGTCCACGGATTCCGCAAAAGACGCGGCGCGTGCCGTGAGTAGGGTGTCGTCCGCAAAGCAGATCAGCCCCACTCCGGGCCGGACCGTCACCCGAAGGATCCAGTCATAGCCTACGTTCCAAAGGATAGGCCCGAGGACCGATCCCTGTGGAAGGCCGCACGCGACACGTCGCCGACCTAACACGTGGTTGGCGGACTCACCGCCCTCCCAAAGGATGTGCCGATCTCGCAGGTACTCGCCCAACAGCCTCGTGAGGTACGGGGGGACTCCGTGCGCGCGGAGCCCCTCCCTGATCGTCTCATGAGGGAGGCTGTTAAAGGCGTTCGCTATGTCTAGCGACACTGCAAGAACGACGTCCTTCGCTTGGACGGCTTCGTCCGTCAACGTTCGCAGCGTCTCGAAGGCGTCCATCGTGGAGCGCCTCCGCCGAAACCCGAACTGTGTATCTGATAGCCCCGGCTCCACAGTGTCTAGATGCTTCACAAGCCGCTCCGCCAAGATCTTCTCGAAGACCTTTGCGACCTCGTTCAGCAGCACTATGGGCCTGTAGGCGGACGGATCGTTGGGAGGCCGACCTCCCTTGGGAATTAGGCACAAACGCCCCTCTTTCCATTGCGACGGGAACCTACCTGCGCGAATACAGGCTTCGAAGAGGTCCCGCAGCTGGCTGCGTAGGTGTTTTGCAGCCAGGAAGAGGAGTCGACCTGGAACCCCGTCGGGTCCCGGTGCCGTCTTCCTGCCCCGGAGCCGGTCCAGGGCGACGTCTAGCTCCCCCTCGGAGATGGAGTGAGGCTCCTCGTCCGTGGGGGTGTCGGGAATGGGTGGACCCATACTGGGGGGAGTGAAGATCCCTGGTTCCGGGAAGAGCCCATCGATGACCGACCGGAGCACCTCGGGTTCGAGCGTTTCCGTGACCGTGGATGTGCAAGGCCGCAACTTGTTGCGGGCCCCACGGTACGGGCGCCCCCAAGGGTCCCGATCGAGCGTCTCGAGGAGCTCGGCCCGGGCACGGGCTTTCGATCGCAATATTGCAATCGAAAGGGCCTTTCTGGCCTCTCTAAACTCGCCCACGAGTCCATTTTCCGCGACGAAGTCCGGAGGACGGCGCGCCCTGCAGCGTTTGAGCCTGTGACTGATGATGCGAACTGCCTTTCGCATCTCGCCCAGCTCCTCGGTCCACCAGTGGACCGATTGCTTGCACGGAGGCTGCCGCTTGGAGACGCGTGGCATCGCAGCGTCGCAAACCCTCGTCAGGGTCTTGCGCATGTGCTCTGCCTGCGTATCCAGATTCGCGAAGTCGGCTGGGTAGGCCCAGCTTTCCGAGAGTGCCCGCTCCTCGGCCTGCTCCGGATCGAGCTTGGTAAGGGCCCAACGCGGGAGGAGAGGGGGGCGACGGTGAACAGGGCTCGGACCGGAGGAGGGGGTCGTGAGCTCAAATCTGATGTACCGATGATCAGAGAGCGACTCCACCTCCTCCAGCACCCTCCATCCGGTCACTCTGCGGGCGGCCGCATGAGTGGCGAATGACAGGTCGATGACCGATCCACCCCGCGCGCGCACGCAGGTCTGGACCGACCCCTGGTTCAGTATGGTCAGGCCGGCTTGAAGAGCCCAATCCTCGACCGCCCGACCCCTAGAGTCCGTGAGTACGTTTCCCCAGGAGAGGTGCTTTGCATTAAAGTCGCCCATCACGAAGATCGTTTTGGGCGACAGTCTGCGTACGGCAGCCCCGACGGCGTCCAAGTGAAGCTCGAACTCCGCCAGGGGGCGGTTGCGCGAAAAGTAAACGCCTATGACGACGATACTCCCGCTCTCCGCCACAGCATAGCCCTTTCCTCTTTCGAGACATGTAAGCGGTGTGCCGGACCCGGCTCTGGCCACCACCGCTACCATGTCTTCAAGATCGCCCACCCAGTTCCCAGAAGGAGGGACGTAATAATGTTCACTTATTACGGCTAAATTCGCTTGCCACTCCGCCATCGCCTGCAGGCACAAGTCCTGAGCGGTGGGGGAGTGGTTTACGTTAGCTTGGAAGAACGTTGTTACGGGCGTACTAGGCATTGGAGGTGTCCATTGTCTGTACTCCCGGTTTGCCGGTACGTGGTCTCGCCCGCGAGTGGACGAATTGGCCCCTCACGTAGGGAGGTTGGCAGAACCTCGCTAACGTGTGGTGGGCCGCGTTCAGCCCCCCCGCCGCGCACGCCGCGCAGTGGGGTTTCCGTGCCGTGCAGTCCGGCATCTTGTGTCCGCTTTTACCGCAGCGGAGGCACAAGTTGGTCCGATCCGGGCACGTGTCCGGACAGGTTTGGGTGCCATGACCGACGTTGAAACATCTGTAGCAACGTATCGGTCTGGCTTCCAGTGCCTCGACCTTCGCCGAGGTGAAGCCAACCAGAAGGTGGCCCAGCCCGACGATGGTTTTGGCAGCAGCGATAGGTGAGCTGGGTGTTTTTTCCTGTCGCCTAGAGTGGTAAGGCGCGTTATCCATGACGACAACTGCATTCTCGCCTAACTTGGGCAATATCTTCTCAAACCAGTTTTCAAAATGTGCAGCATCCATTGATTCGTGATAATCACCGGTGCCTTTGGATTCAAACACCCAGCTACCGTCTTCCACAAAACCATCCTCGTTTCCAATGTGCACTACGATTAGTCGCCGGCCCTTTGAGGTAGGATTCTTCGCACCTGTACTAAGACCTTCTAAAAACGCTCGCCGTTTTGATTTTATTTCGGTGTCAACCCAGGTTTTATTAACAGTGTGACCTGAAAATAACATACAGGATACAATAAAACATAGGCAATACTACAAATAATAATCTTACACAATCTTTCAGGCAGAAATACTTAGTTTTGATTATGCGTTAAAGGATAATAACCCCCCCCCCTCCCCTACTGAAGATAGAAACTCTGTGCGCTCAAGTGTATTTTTTTTTTAAACTTAAAATTACTAACCTGCGTTCACCCATGTTTCATCCATATAAAAAATACGCCGATTCTCCTCTCTGTACTTCTTTATTTTATGTAAATATTTTCGTCGCCACAATACAATATCATCTCTATCAATCAGTGCATTATTTCTTTGCCTCTTGATATACTTAAACTTTAAATGTTTTAATATTTTTTGGAAAGTAGTCCTTTTGAAATTTGGTAGTGTATCGTCTTCATTAATATCTGAAAGTACTTTTTCCACTGTAGGTAGTTCGCCTTTAATAAAGAAAGCATGTACTTTTTTGCGTATGGCTGATTTAGTAAAATCATCGATTTTGTCACTAAACGTTGGTCTAAGTTTGGTGGTGACAGGAGGAGAAATTTCGCCGTGTTCTTTATAGTCCTTGAGGATTCTATATACTGATGCAACGCCGATACCTAAAATACTAGCTGTTTTCTGCGCCATCTCTTTTTTGTAGGGGTATTTATCCTTAGGCCCAGTTTCTTTAACATATTTATAGGTGTTAATAACCATATTTTTTTCATTTACCGTAAAACTAGTCACCTGAAATTGAAAATTAAATTAAAATGATATACTTTATTCACGTGCATTTTTAATAAATTAAAAAAGTTTTATTATTACAGTTGTTGTTTTTTAAATAACTTTAAAGTATACTGTATTTAATATCTATCAGCTAAAATCCAAATATCAATGCAATGGTAAAATATTTCCTGTACATACCTTTGGGCGTTTCTTTTCTGGAGAACTAAAATGTGTTGATTTATCTCTCGAAGTACTTGGTTGTGGCTCCATCATTAACCACTCTTAATAACAACAAACAATATTCAACAACAACAATCTAACAATAATTAAATAAACAACGAAAAATAACAAAACTTCTACAAATAACAAGAATCACCACGAGCGCGTTCCGAAACGGAATGAACTAAAAACAGTAACTCTTACTATAAAATGGCGCCCGAATGTTGGCGAACCCGTCTTGATCTTACGACAAAGACAGACAAATTACGACAAATACACGAGATGGAAAGAGATAGATAATAGATTGTCATCTCCACAGTAGTTTTTTGGTGAACGACCTTTTGTATCTCGTCTCTTCGGCCCTAGTATAGATGAATGAAAACTCAAAAATCATTTAAATATTTTTTTAATCGCCTTAGACACTGGGTTGCTTGGAAGAGATCGCTATAAGCGATAAGGTCGCCCATTGTTCTACTAGAAATATATTCATATTAAATTGTCTAAGTTATGGAGAACAATAAAGAGTTTTCATTAATTCATTGATAAACATGTGCTGTATCACTACGTTTGTAACTCTTACGCGAGTACTACTTAAAAAGTATCAATATCCTACAACTATTGTTCAATTAGGCCCGGTTTCCACCAAAGCAGAGAGGAGAGGAGACGAGAGGAGATGTGTTTTGAATAACCAATCAGGTTTCGTTATTTCCACATTTCCTCTCCTCTTAGATTCGGTGGAAATAGATCAAGCGGAGACGAGAGGAGATGTCTTATTTTTCTATAGAATTTTGTGCCGCGAGCGAGCAAGCGTGCGCATCAAATTCAGATATAACTTTTGTAATGACATGACGTCTTCCTTTCGCAGACAGAACTTGACTGGTTTCGATCTCTCACAGCTCACATCTCTGCTACACAAAGCTCACATCTCCTCTCCGCTACAGTTCTTCTCTCCGCTTCGGTGCAAATAAACTGCCACCTTCGCAGCACATCTCCTCTCGTCTCCTCTCCTCTCTGCTTTGGTGGAAACCGGGCCTTAAGAGCAATTTTACACATCTTTAGGAAATAAAACTACATACACAGTACAGCGTCCCCTTTCGGTTTCCGCCAAAAACTCCAATGACTAATAAGGTTTATTACTAATTTATTTTTTTAATTACAGGACGACGGCACTGTGGAGTACTACAACAACATAATAGTCCAGCCGCACTTGAAGCTGGTGACGGGCCAAGGTCGGGGCTATCAAGTCAGGTGTCGCTACAGGAGGCGTGATCTCACCAACTTCCACGTGTACAGACCACATGCCGACCACCTGAGCAACGCACTCGATGATTTAAACAAGTAATATTTAAATCTATACATATAATAAAACTGTAGAGGTGGAATTTCTCTTTTCTACAATGAAAAAAAATGCTGAAAACCGAGTCAGGGTGAAAAGAAGAAGAAAAAAGTGAAATGGAAAAAAATTCGATTTTGTTCTAATTTTTTGTTTCTCTGTTTGTCGGTTTGTCTGTTTGTCTGTCTGTTTGTACCGGATAATCTCCGAAACGACTGGACCGATTTAACCGAAATTTTAAATGGTGGTAGCTTATATCCCTGGTCAACATATAGGATACTTTTGATTCCCGTGGGGTAGTTACAAAAACTGCACCACGCGGACGAAGTCGCGGGCAGAAGCTAGTATAATATAAATCATTTAGCCAGGTAGTAGGGTATTTCCTCGATTGGATGGCGACCACCCCTGGTCTACAGTATGTCGCCATAACAACCTTGAGTTGTGTTCCGGCATTAGTGACCAGGTTCCAGTCTACCTTAAGAGAGCAGCAAGGCATTTGTAGCACCTTTGGTGTTGCAAATGTCCTTAGGCGATGGTAAACGGTTTCTATCAAGTGGGCCATCTGCCTGTCTGAAAGTACCCCACTGACGGACTTCGCCACCTTCACTATATATGGGTATTGGTACGTTCCATTAGAGGCTAACAACGACCACGTTCACAACCACGATTTTTCCCGTTCCACTTGCTTGGCGGCGTTACAATCATAAACCCAAGTGGAACGGTTATTCGACCCACCTCTTGACATGGGGCGTTGTGAGCGTTGTATGATCGAAAATGATGACGTCATTAGTGACTTTGTCACCACGACCACAACGACCGTGGTGGCCATGTAGAGCGGCTAACGGAGCATTGTGAGCTACTAAAGGAACGCGCCGTACATATATTATTAGTATAGGTATATTTTTGTTTTAATTTTTTACGTACTAATGATTATAAATAATAGTTATAAGATTTCATATAATAAAAAAACTACCATTATATTAAAATATTGATAATACTTTTTAAAAAAAAGTATGTAACTTAAATAATTCAATAATTAGTTTATTTTCAATTTAATATAAATTCCGACGGACGGACGGTTCATGACTTTCATCCTTTTTTTACATATTTTTTTAATATGTTTTTATTGTAGTATAGGTTCGCGTTTGACCACCATCTTGCCCTACGTGGAACAAAAAAGTGGTTTAGTATAGAGCACGCTTACCTAAAGGTAACTTGACTTAAAGATACCCTGGATGTAGATTTCGGGAAAAACAGACATATATATAATTATAATATGTCAATTTAACATCAATTAGTTCCTTTCTATAAATTTCAGCGATGAATACGACGAGGACTCGGGACTGCTGCCATCCGTTTCTATGAAGATATACAAAGGGGACCCGAAAGATAAACAAGTAAGATAATCTTTGTTTCATTGATAAAGATTTCTAGAGATATCTTGGAAACAGAATACTAAGTATTGAAGAAAAACACTAAGAAATACATACATACTCAGTATCAGTCTGAAAATCGCAATTAATACTTTCAATCAACTTCTTAGAAACTAAATAGTACAGTGTTACACAAGGGATGAAAGAAACTTATTTTGGCACGAGATGGTTTGGCGCACAAAAATGCTAATAGTTTGAGTGCCTAAATAGGCCTTTCCCCTGAGGTTCAACTTTGCTTTTCATTTTGAATATGGTGGAAGTAAATAAAAACTGATTAGTTTTAGTTAAACAAACAACTACTTATCCAATGAAATCAGGCGTTAAATCCATATCTAAATCTGATAAACTTATTTAATTCGTCACAAATATTATGTCAATAAAATTTCTGTCTCTGTGGCATTCTAACGGCCATTATTTTTTGTCATAGATAAATAAATTTAATTGACGTATCATATGTGACGTGGTAAATAAGTTGCGGCCGGCATTTTGGAAACGCTTTTATGAAATTATATAGTTGAAATACTAAATTGCAATCTTTTCGTTAATACGTGCCGTATTACACACAATAGAGGGGAAAAAGTGACAGCTTACAGCCGGGCTACAAACAAGGTATAAAAATTAAATATAACAAAATAATCATAAAATAAAACAAAATAAATTAATGCCAGAACACGCTCCCCACAAGTAGCCAACTGGACTTAATTTTTTATCTATAAATATGTTAAAGGTATTATATTATATACCTTTTATTATTTATTTAAGTTATTTATTTTATTTTGTAGTGTAGTTTACCTTTAAGGTTAGTTGCTAACTTTATTGTATTAAATGTTGCAAAATAAATTGTCACATATCATACATATTCCAGGTGGCGTCCAACGTGCGAATCGGCGACACCCTGACCTTGGTGGTGTCTTTGGAGAAGCAGCGGTCTTTCGGTCTGCTGGTCTCTGAATGTGTGGTCAGGGACGGCCTAGGGTGGGCCGAGCAGAGCCTCATTGCTGATGACGGGTAATGGTCTCAACAACTGTGTTTCTCTTAAACACCTTCAGCGTCTCTAAATTGGTCAATGTTCTCCACAAAAATAAAAAAATTGTGCGTCTCGGGATGCCCGACAGAAGTCATAACTTAACTAATCTAACTTGAACTATTTAATATTTAAATTGTTAACTGAAGAAAAACTTAGGTTATTACTTAAATTGTATACCTATATATTAATACTAGCTCTCCCGGCAGACGTTGTCCTGCCCTGAAGAAATAAAATTCAGAACCCGATTGCAGCGCCATCTACAGGGTCAATTAATATGTAAGCTATCCTATCTTTCAAGTTGGATCAAACTGCACACGGTGTGCAAATTTGATTAAAATCGGTTAAGTGGTTTAGGAGTTCATCGCGGACAAACAACGTGACACGTAATTTATACATATTAAGATGATAATATATAGAAAGGTTATTTATTAATAAAATATATTTTATTATATATATTATATCATGTATGTATATATTTATAAGGTACTGATTCGATGGTGAAAATAATGCAACATACCTCTGTTCTTATTAAACTTTTTGTCCATCCAAAGGTCATCTAGAAGAAATTGCTAATAGCGATAAGATCGCCTATTGTATTGTAAAATTTTATTTCTGTTAACTGCATCCCTCAAGGCTATAGCCTATGGCGGCTGGAGGTCGTCGCCTCCATCGCCGCCCCCGGCTCCGCCGGGATGGAAACTATATAGATGGCGCTACTGTTACTACAGTACTAATGAATTCTATTAAAATTTGTCTGTGATATGGGCGGGAGCTGCTCGCAGACTGAGGTGGTAGTAGTATTAAAACTGCATTGTCCCAATGTGAATAATGTCTTCATTCTGTGTTTAACAAAATGAAAGCCTTATTATATACTACACTTATGCTACGTGTGCAAATACTTTTTGTTTTTTGCAGGAGTTCAGCAGACAGGCAGACGGTTCACTTGATGAAAAGCGGTTATCATCGCCTATAGACATTTGCAACACCAAAGGTGCTACAAATGCGCTGCTGCTCTCTTAGGGAGACTGGAACCTGGTCACTAATGCCGGAACACAAAAGCAAGGTTGTTATGGCGACCGACTTTAGACCAGGGGTGGTAGCTATCCAGTCGGACAAATGCCCTACCACCTGGTTGTTGGTTGTTTTGTCGCCTCTTACGACAGGCCGCCCGGCCGCAGGAAATTGTATTCTTTCTCCGTTCCTGCACAGATTTTATACTTAATTATTGTGCGCTGGCCCGCCTTACAATGAACAACGCACATGCTTACATACTACACTTATTTAGTCTTGGTGTCAGTAATTTCTGTGCCTATCCATTTCTTTCCGGTAAATAAAATTACTCTTATAGCATCAATTTTATCTTCAACAGATGCCCATTAGACGGCGAAATAATGGGCATGTTCCAGTACTCCAGTGAGAAGCAAGAAGCTCGCGTCTCGTTCCCAGCTCACAAATTCCCATACACTGCCAGCGTGTACTACACTTGCGAAGTGAAACTTTGCGACTTGAAGCATCCTACAGACTGCGTGAGTACTCATGGATGAATCCCTAACCTCAAATAATCAAGAAATTGCAGCAAAGTCAAAAAATACCCGATCAGGATGTAGTCTCCAAAGCTGATATTACATGGTTCACTTCTACCTTTCAATTTTAATGAAACAACCAAAGTGCAGTTTTGTATCCAAAGGTTTATGATACTTGATGGCGCGGGCTGGAGATGGGATGAAAGACACGCTTCACCAGACACGCTACGAACGATGCGGGTTTCGCAGCGGCAGGCACTTCTTCCTCGGGATCCTTTCTTCACGTTTTGCGGTTCCTTAGACAAGTGGACTAGCTGGGTATGGTACAGCGAGTACCCTCCAGCACGCGGGTTGATAAAAGCGGGTGTAAAATGTGGCACAACACAAACCGCGGCGAGGTTTGCGCGGAATCAGCGGTCGGACGTAGACTATGTCACATTACATAGTGACAGATGATGCGAAAGAAAAAAAAAGAAACAAAGAAGCGGTGACCAAATAGGTCGGCGTAAACAATACTTTTGATAGATGGGTCATTGATCAATCCGTGACATCCTAAGTTTTAGAAATTCTATTTTATGTAAAAAACTAATTTCTTTATGAATACATTTTAATCAATTTGGTGCACCCATATCATTTACTACATATGCTGTATTGTATTGTATAGTAAACCGTATAACGTTATACCCTACCGTATACTCAGGTGTGTAGTCAGGCGTTTTGGGGGATTCAACCCCTCTCGCGAACGTGAGTTTAACATTAATATTAGTGTCATACTATGTATATTTTTATTGTTTTATTTTCTTGAAACCCCTCGACTTAGAATTCGCTGAGAATTCGCAGTGATAACAAGGGCTAAGTGTCCCTTTAATGCCCTAATGCATCGCTTCTCGACCGGGTCGCGACCTTTGTGGGGGGGCCGCGTTTGTTATTAGAGGAAGTCGCGGTCTGTTAAAAAAAGACTTATATACAAATCAAACGTATAAATAAACTATTAATTAAAATATTGTTACGAGTGCGGGACTCGAATTACAAATGCCGTTGGAATTACTATAGAATTTATTAGAACTATACAAACACGTGTAACACAGGTACAAATATTACTGAACACAATCAGTTCAAAAGTAATGCGCGATTCAATAACACGCGCAAAGTCCGTCACTATATAGATTATCGAATGTACACAAGTCGCACCTTGATCGTGGTTCTCGCTAGACTGACTATCTCTCCATTGGGCCATTGCTTTATAATGCACCGATGCAATATGTCTAGCTGGCAAGCGTCGACGCAATTTCCCAGAAAACGTAATCCGCACACCTGCGTAATTATGCATACAAACGGCCATAAACGAGTACAATACACGATAGGCTGTTTTCTAAATACAATTTTTAAACACAAGGTAAACGAAAGAAGATAGTCATAAAACGGTTTCAATGTTATTAGCTCAAACGCCGCGGCAGGTAATAAATGTGCTTTGTCAACAGGTATGCAGGTGGCCCAACTTGTAGCAATATTATTACAATACTGTAGTGAAGGGGTCGCAAGGTGTTTTACTTAACTTTCTGGTCTTTTCGTGGGTCGCGACATGAAATTCGTTGAGAAGTAATGCCCTAATGTTGTAACGTTTTCAGGAGCCGTGTGCACATAAAAGCAAGCGTACAAGGCGTGACTCCGACGACGAGGGTTCACCGGCAAAGGTTGAGGTCTTCTCCGGGCTGTATGTCAACGAACTGGACTCACCTGAGAACGACGATGTTACCAGTGAAAAGGTATTTTTTTATTACTGGACTAGCTTCTGCCCGCGACTTCGTTTGCGGGGAATAGGTAAAAAACCCTCCCGATTTAAAAACATTCTTCATTGGTGCTCCGCTTCTATTGGTTTTAGCGTGATGATATATAGCCTAATTGTTTTTTAATGGATACATTGTTTTATTGTATGATGATACCGGCAATATCAATACTTAATTAGGTGCATAAGTTGTATAATAAACTGTTTAAGTAATTAAAGTTTTTTTAACTATCCCACAGGAACTCTTTAATTTTTCGGGATCAAAAGTATCCTATATGTTGGCCAGGGATATAAGCTACCACCGTACAAAACTACTTCTTAAATAAAAAAAGTCATTGGCTATACGGTAGTTGACAGTCAAATGACCTGAATAACTTTTTAACATCTAAAGCGTCGAAATCGCCTAGATTTTGTACGAACTTTGCAAATCAGGACATTATTTCCATAACGAATTAAATAGAGTATTAATTATTGTATAAATAATTAAAAGTAACTCTATTAAGATATTTTATCTGTGAAGGAACGGGGAAAGAATACAATATCCTGCCACCGGGCGGCCTGTCGTAAGAGGCAACAAAACAACCCACAGCCAGGTGGTAGGGCATTTCTCCATCTGGATGGCTATCACCCGTAGAATATACCGCCATAACACTTGCAGAACCTTTTATAACGAATTTCCACCAGTGGATTGTCTGCCTGTCTGCTGAACTCGTGCAATAAAAAAAGTATTTAATTGTTTGCTATGAAAATTAGTTTAGAATTTCTATCCCACTATATTACATAATATCGGTATTTTTAAACACACACACATATTATATTTGTAGGATATTGCTAGTTGTTGAGTAGTAATTATGTGTTTTTGTGATAAATGTGAACTGTATATCCAAAAGTGGCCTTTCGAGTTTTCACAAGAACTCCGTTGAATGGCGTCGATGGTAGCCTGCAATACAACTGCGCCTGGCTTACAGGCCTAGTTGCCAAGCCATAAACTTAAAAAAATGCGTCCAATAGCGTCATTTAGTGAACGGAGAAAAAAGCGCTATAACATTTATTCAATTTCATTTCCAGAAAGAAGACGAGATCTGCATGTCACAACGCAACTTCGCACTGGCTATATGTATAGCCGGAGTAATCCTGATGATTTGCGTGATAGCGGCTATAGCCTTCATATTAGCGCGAAGACGTAACCCTAAGACGTACTCCAGGACCGGCAGTTCGTTGTATAGCGGGCCGTATACCAACACAGGGTATTCGCATACAAGCTAAAATTTTGAAATAGGAACACTCGATTTGACAGTTCGTTTTGTCACGTTGCCTGCTTGACTGCTCTATTATTTTTTAATTCTCGTTCTGTTTTTTGTTGCAAATAATTAAAAATCTCTGTAATATTGTGATAATAACAATATTTTGAGAAAAGAAAGGAATAAAGTTACTTTTATAAATACAATAAGGTTCTATTTTCCATAAAATTTATAACAATAATCTTTCCTTGGATTTTTTTAATTTACAACCCATACGAAGCCATATTTAAAAGAAACTATACGAAGCAAAATAGCACTAAAATATTATTACGTTTTTAAAATGTTTTATACATTTCAAAAATATAGCAGTCAAACAGAAAATGAACAAATGATAGATAATATATCTATGTAGTTCGTTAGTCCTCGGACTGTAGTTCATGAGTTCTGTATGCGCAGTGCCATTGGTTTTTCAATTATTAATAATGATTATACATTGTCATAATAATAATTGGTTACATCGAATTTTAATAATTTCTTTTTAATATGTGATTTTGTTAGTATATAGGTTCTCGATGTTATTGAAAACCTTAGTCACATTTTTATTTTCGTCATACCTACTATATTGACGGTTCGTGTTCACAGAATATTTTTTAAATCTTGTCAATATTTTTTGAATATGTATATCGTGATATACCACTGGGAATATACAAGCAAAGGTTTTCAACATTTTTGATTGTGAATTAATTAGCGTGGTTTTGACAGTTTAATTGTAATTATTATGGATAAGATTAGTCAAAAAACCTTTAAGCCCGAAAAATAAGCTCATTCAAAAAAATATTGTCAACAAAGAAAATATTTCGACTCGTGCAATTTTATTTTTATTGACAAAAATTGCCAAAATACAACTTAATTGTCTAATCAAATTTTATAGTAAAACGTCTGGTGAATGCTTCTTATATAAAAGTGCAGATCTATCTGTAGTTTAACATATAGACGTGATGGTACATAATATTAGATATTTAGTTGTGTTCGAATTGCCACAACGATTGAGTCATAATAAGTAAGTTAGTGATTTACCAATTTATTATAATAAGTATTCATTGTACTATATAAATGGGAGATAAATAAGAAGTACCACTACCATTCATTCATATTTAATCTGAGTAATAGAACCATTCATTTCTTTCTTTTATATTTATAGCTTGGTAACTACGCCTTCCAGCCAGATTCATTCCTTTGATCATTCATTCCCAGAAATTAAACATTCATTCTTGTTGTGACGATTTCAATATTCAAAAATGTCATAGAATTGTAGATGTGCAAAGTAAATTTAAATTATTTGAAGCTCTTATTTCAAAAACAAGATTAATGTGGAAATCGCTTTACTTTATTAAATATGTATACAAATAATTATAATTAGAAATACAGATAACTTATTACAACGAAATATATGGTTAAAAATGCAGAAGATTTTATATGTTAGTAACATATTATGTGTATAATTTTTTTCTTCCAAAATTTTATTTATCTTCCATTAATAAAGTTAAACATTTAATATTTAATTTTATAATTAATATTTGTGATAATTCGTTAGATGGATCCGTCCTCGAATAATTTACATGAAATGGGAATAATTTTTAGATTATAATATTATTATTAAAACAAATGGTTGCCTTGCATTACGTAATTCGTTTAATTTTATCTTTTAATTGATGTTTTGACTAATAAAGGCCTTTTAAACTATTTATATGTTCCTATAAATTGATACGCGCAATATGGAATTGAATAATAAATACATTCATTCTTCTCTAGCTACGATCCACAAGAGACTCACAACGATCACGTTCATGAACGTGATTTTTCCCGCTCCACTTTCTTGCGGGCGTTACAATCATAAACTCTAGTGGAAAGGATTATAGAGCATTGAATGAACGACGAAATACACAAATGTCATTGGTTGACTTGCAAATCGCGCCTTTTTCAGTATCAATCGATAGAGAGAATCAATGCTCTGTAGTCAACGCCCACTTTAACCCAGTTCTTATGGATCGTTGTGAGCACTGTGTGATCTAAAATAATGACGTCATTCGTCACTTTTCGCCACGACCTTAAAGACCGTGATCGCCATGTGGAACGGTAGACGGAGCATTTTGGGCGTTGTGAGATTGTATAGGAACGCGCCCTCTTTGTCGTCGGACAAGGATAGCAGCACCATATAGCTTCTAGAATTTTTAAATTTATATTATTATGAATATGAATATTTAAAATTTGTTTTTATTACAAGTTTTCAAAGTTTAATTGTAATATGGAATAATTATAAAAAATATCGCAAATCTTTAGTGTTTACTTATTCTGCCCATTCAACCGGTAATACGGATTTTCGTAATGACTCCATTATGTCATCGATTATTATAATTATTGATATTTGTTGCTTTACAGCACTTGTTCTCGTTGTTTTTCAATAGAGGTACTTTTATATACTCAAAATTGTTATTCCTTAGAATGAAGATAGAAGTTAAAAAGGCCTTTATTTCTATTCGGTGGCGGGAACTTTTGTTTTCTATCAAGATAGTTTTTAATCCAGCCCAAAAGTCAAATGACAGTTAAGCAGGGCTTGGAAACTGGTAAAACAGTCAAACCGGTTGTAACCAGTCCGACATAAACACAATAACAAAACCGATTTTTTTCGGAACTTCAACGTCAATCAAACAACTTTTAGCAATAATTTTGTCAAATAGTTTTTGTTTTTAAACCGGTTTCGAATGGTTTTTTCCACACACATTCAAAGCGCAGCCATGTGTTCAAGCAATTTTTCAATCGCACATAAACACATATTTATATTAGAACGGAGAAACTAATTCTCGCAGAATAACCCGGTTAATGAAGGTAATAACATAACGCTCTTTTTAAGGTTTACACTCCAAACGACATGTTAACTAAAACCGGTTATAACCGATTAAAGACGGTTAGTTTTAAAGCCCTGCAGTTAAGTGATGCTGTGAAATTATCTTAAAAACAATTGATTGTAAATGTAGCCTTCTGTACAAGTTTTACAATAAGTAAATGACTATTTAAGTTCATGGTTTTTGCTGCATTTTTAATGGAAAAAATATGTTGTGAAGAGTAAAGGATACTGTCTTACTATACATAATTTGATCGGAGATGGATGCCATATTTATAGGGTGATTATTTTTAAAGTTAATATCGGTTTATTTCGCTAATAATCCGTCCATAGGTGCTATTTTTTAATTTTACTTTTGCTGCTTTTATGAGTCTGTGTTACAATATCAAGACCTTTTTTTGTTATTATTTTCGTTCGTACTAGGGATGCAACATAAAAAGTATAGATATTATCGATACTAAAATATCGGTAGCACCGATGTTATCGGTTTTCCAATATATTGTTGCAACCCTACATATTATGCGTTAAAACTTAGTATTTCTAAAAGCAGTTTAAGCTTATATCAGCTATGTATTCCTACATATTTAATACAACGAAGTTGATATGGGTTTCATAATTACTCCATTGTTTATTTTCGACTAATATTTTCTTTTAACTAGTATTTTAATTACAATGGGGTTCTGGAACGATATCGACATGTGAATGTGTATTATTTTTTTAACAAATATACTGACTACGACACTTTCTGGCTTTCATTTCATTGCCTTAATACAGTTAACGAAATCCCACTAAACTCCTCATTAACGTTAAACTAAATATTATGGGTTCACCACATTCTCCTTTCTCGGGCGAATGTGAAGAGTTCTTTATATTAGTAAAGACAGCAGCACATAAGACGCCAATGTTCCAATCAGTTGCGGTTTTTACACCGCAATTTCGTAAGTCACTCGCTAGACCCTTGCTGTTTGAATTTATTTACTTGTTTATAAAGAAAATTCTACATAAAATATATGCTATATTGCATATTAAAATGCTGCGCATATAATTTACGAAATTTAAGCCAATCTAATTAATTTGAAAGAGCCCAATGAGAACTCAGACGAACAATACAGTTGAAAGGTTCACCGAGCTCTCAGAGTGAAGCCAAGTGATGGAACCCAATTTTGGAATAGGTAGCTGATCGCGTGGCAGTGCCTTATGGGAACTTAGTATTAAATAATCGAATCAGTACGTAAAAAGGAGTAAAGTGCTTAGCATGCGGCAGCTTTTCATTTTGAACACGTCATGAGTTAGTACTAACATCAGACGACTACATCAAGTTGACAACACGAAGAGTTTACCGACTGCCGGGTATCTTACTGAAAAGCTCATTTGCTCACCATACTTGACTCTTCATTAGTATACACGTCCATAACGTGGTAGTTAAATTGTGTGACATCAAAAATAAGTCTGTCAAAGAGGCTAAAACACTGATTCAGGCATGGCTAAATACTCACTTACGACTATTATGAAAATGTGCTAAAAATCACCGTCTGAATAGTGTGATACGAAAATGCGCACAAAGCCAGACACACACCCACGTCTGCCTGCTGTAACTGTGTGTGAAAAACAATGCCAATGTTTATCTCCTTCAAAATACAGGCTTCGCCTAGTTTGGGACCAGTATAGGTAACATAAATAATGTTAATTTGACTTTTTGGCAATAAATATTATTTTTAACTATAGTATAGTATATACATTTTTACGCACACAAATAAAAAATGCTATACTTCATTTGACGCTTTTATTAAAGTAGGCTACGTATATACCTTTGTCTGAAGTGTTCAATTAGTATACAAGAAATAGATAATTTTGTACTGACGTCATAGAGTATCTAATTCAGAAGAATTGTGTGTGGGAATATGTAGATAGAATATATAAGAATATCGTACTTGATATAACTTGGTAATGACAAGCGGTCTCACCACAAGCGAACCTGAAGGCCGCCTAAAAAGCAATTAAGCAATCGGACCCCGGAGTCCCAAGAGGATCTAAACGAAACTGGGACATAACTTGGCTACGTTCCATTAGAGACTCACAACGACCACGTTCACGACCGACACGATTTTTCCATTCCACTTGCTTGCCGGTGTTACTATCGTAAACCAAAGTAAAATTCGACCCACCTCTTGACATGAATTGTTGTGATTGAAAATGATGACATCATTAGTGACGTTTTCGCCACGACCACAACGACCACAGTCGCCTTGTGGAGCGGCTAACGGAGCATTTTAGGCGATGTGAGCTACTAATGGAACGCGCTGTTGGATGAGGTGACAAATTAAATGAAACAAAATATAATAACTTTGTAATCACCATTTAATAATTGCAAGTGTAAATTAATAAAAACAGGAATAAATAATAAAACACAAAAATCTATACTTCACAGAACAAAGTTCATATTTTAAAGATTTTGCTCATAATTTTTTTCTACCAGCCATACAATTCAGTCTTGCTTAAATTAATAAATACACTTATAGCTACTACGCAGTATAAAAAAACATTACAATCTGTACAGAAGGGAATAATCCTTGCCATAGATAATCACAGATTCTTTTCAGGCATAGACAATACTATATTTTATTCTTAAATTTATTATTAAACTAATTTTAAGGCATATACAGGTAAATATTAATTCTATAAGATATTCCTGTTATAGTAAACCATTCGATAAGCTCATGTCAGCCACGCTTGGTCAAGGCGGGTTAAAGGGTCTGACACATCGAAAATATCAATACGCCAGTTTTTTCATAATTCAAGTGTACGTTTAACAAAACTACGTTTTAACAATTTTAAGCGCGGTAATTGATTTGATTTTTATTATTCCGTCGTTTCGGCCACTTTTCAGTTGCAAATACCAATCTCATATTACAAAAGTAATATTTTTTATTGCATAGCTAGCAAACAAGCAGTAGGCCCACGTCATGGAAATTGGTTACCGTCCCCTTAAACGTTTGCAACCGTTAGGATGGATAGAAGGGATGGGAAAACTATAGGAATCTGAAATTATACGAAATCTAAAAAAAGCCATTTTCCCCTTACCATATCCCATATTAAATTGTAACAGTATTAAACATATAATATAGTATGGGAGTTGCATACGTCTAGTTATCGCAGCGGACAACGAACCACTGGCTAGCGCAACGCGGGACAGTGATGTTAGATAGTAGCCCAATAAACCTGGTACAGAAGTCGCTAAAAGCTGGTATTTGAAAAAAAAGTTGGTACATTTTCGCAATATTATTTCTCTGTATATTATATTAGCCATAGTAGAATGTTATACTACTTAATTAAATGACAAATATATATTTAATTATTGCTATCACATTTCTAAATAAATCGTAGTATGTATATGAATACTTGTAGAAAGTTCATTGTTGAAACACCAATATTGTTATGATTAATAAATAATGACATTAATCAATATTGTACATATCAGGTATACCAAGAACTTATAAAATTTTTAGAATACAAAAAAATAATATTGATATGCTATTTATACTGAAAGTTGTTATTTTAGCGTACAAACTCAACTTTTAATTGGTACATGGTACAAAACCCAAGAAAATGGTACGTATACCAAGAAATTGGTACGTCTAACATCATTGACGCGGGAGCACACATATTAAATAGTCGCTCTATCTCGCTCGCACATCATTCGTCCCGCTCACACTTTGTGCTATATATTGTCCTAGCTATACGGCTCGTTAATATTTGTACTTAAGGTTACCATTATCAAAATAAATAAGTTCCTTCTGCCATCTGAAGTATCATTTAATCTTTACCCCTCGCCACTACAATATAATTAAAATTAATATTTAAAGACATGATTGGATGAAGGGAACATGTTGCAATTGCTAAACATTGAAATAATATTTAGACTACAAAGACTTACTGTTATCACTTTACCTTCGCACACGACTCCTTCATCACTTGCTATTTCTATGACCAACGTCCAAATGGTACTGTTTTAATGTCTGTTAACGCCAACCGGTTCGGTCGGGGAGAGAGTATATTACATACATTTGCCACATACGTGTAATTAATTATATTGTAATAAAGGTAATCATACTACAACAGTCCACTAATCATTGAAACACCTTACCATCATAAGAAACAACCAAGAGGAATCTACATATGGTCCTTCGAGCCGGATCTGAACCAGCGACCTATGCATGTTTAATACATATTTATACATCTTCATTTTATGGATTCATGCGATGTTTGTAAGTTAATAAATGTGAAAATCTTAAAATTGTTACTTAACCCTCTAAGACGAAACCACCACAGATTTGTTGTACGAATTGTCACACATGACTAATTGGGAAGCACCACATTTATTTAGGTTTATGGCTTGGCAGTTAGGCCTTTAAGCCAGATCTTAATTTACAATATAGTTTCTTCATTTTCTTAGGCCTATGTGTAGCACGGCTGAACTGTAGGTTATCAGCTGGTGCCATTCAACGGAGTTCTTGTGACAACTCGAAAGGCCACATTTGACTATACAGTTCGCATTTCTCACAAAACATATAATTACTACTCAAAAACTATCAATATCCTACGACTATTGTTCATTTTAGAGTAATTTTACACATTTTTAGAAAATAAAGAAAAAATAAAGTCAAGTACAGATAATTGAAATGAACGTTGAACTGATGTTTTCTCCCTCTAACTACATAGAATTTGTATTAGAATAAAAGAGACGATATGATTCTCTTGGTTTTGGCGCGGCAATTTCAATGGCAACTTGTGGACAAAAATAATATTAAATTTGGACCCTTAAAAGGGTTAACTCCTTTATTCACTCGTGTCTTGATTTATTTCGTAGGAAAGATTTCGGTAACGCTACAAGTTACGTTGTATTGATGTGCCAGACTTTGACATAGTACCTTAGTATTTTTCGTCCATACGCAAGGGCATTTTCTTTTCATTTAATTTCTTTAAAAACTTAATTCGGACTATTTATTTTTTAAGTGAAACTTCTTTATCGGCGTTGGAAAAAAAATTGCCGTCACTTTTTTCAGTTACGCGTCACATTTTTCAGTTACGCGTCACATTTTTCTGTTGTGCGTCACATTTTTCCGTTACGCGCCATCTTTTTCTTGCCCCTACTACTGTCGATTCGACCGTGGTAGGGGCTTTATTTATTTAACCAACTTCGTAAAGTTGCATATAGTAGATCATTTTTCGAAAAATAAGGTCATAAAGAAGTTTCACTTCTTACGTGTGTACACTAGTACACGCACACATTTTTTTTATGTATGCGTATAGGCAAACTGGCAGACGGGTCCACCTGATGGCAAGTGAATACCGTCGCCCGTGGACATCTGCAACACTAAGGGAGCCGTTGCCTACATCGTTGAGACTGAGACTACTACAAACATTTAAAAAAATATCCTTATCAGCCCACCTTTTCACAAGTGACGCACAAACGAACAAAATTTAATTCTTATTCATATAGATATATATTTCCAGGTCAATATGGTAGAGAGTCCTCCATTTGCACGGTCATGAGAGAGTCTTCTGGATGTATCTCCAACATTGCCTCAGTGCCATCGTTAAACGGAAACGAAACACTGCCATCTACCACAAGACCTGTAAATCGATACATAGACTCTTTATTGTATGACACTTCTGTATCTATTATAATTTATGTCAACAAGGAATCATTCATTAAAATCATATTTAAATTGAAACTTTAAAGGACAGTTTTAAATTTTAAAAATTATTGTGTCAAAATGAATATTTTTTTACTGTTATAACAGACTAGCTTCTGCCCGCGACTTCGTCCACGTGGTGCGGTTTTTTAACCATCCCACGGGAGCTCTTTAATCATTCGGGATCAAAAGTATCCTATATGTAGACCAGGGATATAAGCTACCACCATACAAAATTTGATTTAAATCGTTCCAGTCGTTTCGGAGATTAGCCGGTACAAACAGACAGAAAAACAGAGAAACAAAAAAATTTGAAAAAAATCTAAACTAGTTCTATTTTACTTCTTACATCCCCCTGGCTCGATTTTTATCATTTTTTTAATTGTACAGAAATTTGACCTCTACAATTTTATTATATGTATAGATAACACGTTTTTTAGAAAAGTAAAATCGAAAATGTATTTATCTATAATATTGTTACGAGCTACACAGGACTCGATTTTAAAATGCCGTTGGAATTACTATGGAGTTTATTAGAACTGTACAAACATGTATAAAACAGGTACAAATATACTGGACTGTACAACCAGTAACACTGCACGATTCAATAACACGTGCAAAGTCCGTCACTATATCGCTCTTCGAATGTACTATACATGTCCTACTCGTACCGTAGTTGTCGCTTGATTGACCCCACCCCTCCGTTCGGGCATTGTTTTATATTAAACTATACAATACACAATCGATTGCGTGGGCTGGGTTCTTCCAAGAAAATGTAATTTGCACACCTGCGAACGGCCAACAAAGTCAAAAACAATAGCAATAACGATTAGTTCGTCACTAATGACGACCATAAAACAAGTAGAAAAACAATAGCATGTTTTCCTTAATTCAAATTCTAAACACAAAGTAACAAAAGAATTCCTAAATCCGGTGGCAATAAACTGCGTTTTACGACAGGCAGCTGTGCGCTTATCTTCGACGGCATGTAACAATATTTTGATTTTCTAAACATGCCGTGTTTGTACATTGAAGCTATTGAAAAAAATAGAAATGTGTGCTGGGACACATATTAGAAGTGAAACTTCAATGGACAAGTTGAAAAACGAATCGCAATAGACAAGTGGAAAAACGAAACGCAACGTGCAAGTGGAAAAACGAATCGCAACGTGCAAGTTGAAAAAGTTGAACTGACAAGTGACAAAATGAATCGCAACAAAATTTTAACTTGAAGTTTTACGGGCAGGTTTTCAAATTGGACAAATACATTAACAATTTGCCGGTAAAACTTGAAGTTAAAATTTTGTTCCTTACTAAAACTCCAATAATGTTACCGAAGGTGTAAAAAAATACCTAAAATCGCGTGCGCTGCGAAAACTATTGATGATAGAATAAAATAATGTACTACGACTTTGTAGAACACATCATTATTTAGAAAAAGTGTCGCGACAGCATATGTCTAACTATTATAGTTATGCCACAATGCGTTCTTTTATTTTAAAATGTTAATTAAAATGCCGCTAGAAAAGGCTCTTTATTTGTATCTTGGCATTAATCCTTATCAAAATAAATTACTTCATATTCAAGACTGCTTCAATACCTTTATGTAATTTTTTGAATTATTCAATTCGGACATTCCATTCGGAGGATATCACGAGTTTAAGAATGTAAGAATTTAGACCACGTGACCGTGACACCTTTTCGTGAGCGAAACATCGTAAGACCCCCTCTATATAGAAGTTTCACTTCAAAAAACAACTGGAATAAACGATGGAGAACATGATGCATTTTTTTTAGATTTCTTGTCTGTACGTCGGTTTGTCCGTATGTTCGAGATTCACTTAAAAACTAATGGGCCGATTTCGATTCGATTAAGGACATGTGCACACTCACCCGCATCGGTGCAATGCGACTTGACGCGAACCGACGCGGCGCGGTCACGCACCCGCAAGCCGCGCGGCGCGGGCCACTCCTCGAACGTTATAAACTCGCGCACGGAATACGCCAGCTGCTCTGAATCTGAAAATGTTACATACATACATAACTTCACGCCAGGTCCCTTGCGGGGTAGGCACTAACAACAGAGCGCCATACAGGCTTACTCTTACACACCTCACTTGCTTCTTTGACATTCATAGCTCTCGTCATGCACGCTCGTCTGTTCTTAAGGCTCCTGACATCACCTTCTGCTAGTACACGATCAATTTGATCGTGGAAGGTGTGTCGTGACCTTCCGCGACTTCTGCATCCATCCACTTTTGCATTGTATATCTGTTTACGTCATTCTTTCAGCATAGTGAAGTGGAACACTTACAAGCCAATAGATGGCGCTGTGCAATAATTGAAGTCACAAACGTTTCACGAAACATACAAATGATATATACAAACTTTCAACTGTGCCAACAACACTGGCCTTTATTCCTGCAGGAACGGAGAAAGTATACAATTTCCTGCGTTGGGGCGGCCTGTCGTAAGAGGTAGCGAATAGCGATGCGCAAAATAAATCACCAATGAGATCAGTGATTTATATAAATCTTTTCCTTGAAAAATTTAAATCACTCTTTTAAATCTTTGGTTTCGAATGACATGATTCATTCAGTTGACCGGTTTTAAGCTTTACAATAACGCCGGAGAGTTTAATTTACTGTGTATCATCATCGTATTTCTGAGTGCGCATGTTATCTCATTTCAATTCACAATATCTTGTATCTATTGTCCCATACTACATCTAAGTATCGGATTTATTAGTTTTCATCATTCCATGTGACTAAAATCAATCTTAACATAGTGAGTTAAAGATGTATTTTCCAAACCAAGGATTTAAAGAGTGATTTCGAATTTTGAAAGATTATACATCTTTTAAATCAATCACTCCTGAGTTACACATTTCTAGTAAGAGGCGACAAAAGCAACCCACAGCCAGGTGGTAGGGTATTTGCCCATCTGGATGGCTACCACCCCCGGTCTAGGGTATGCTGCCATAACAACCTTGAGTTGTGTTCCGGCATTAGTGACCAGGTTCCAGTCTCCCTTAAGAGAGCAGAAGCGCATTTGTAGCACCTTTGGTGTTGCAAATGTCCATAGGCGATGGCAACCGCTTTCCATCAGGTAGACTGACTCTCATCTAATAAATAAAAACTAACACATACCCGGTGCGAACATGAGTTTCTCGTTATATCTCTCGGCCACTTCCCTTGCCTTCTCTATGGTCGTGTCCAATTTAACATCACACTCTTCCTTCAATATCTTCATTAACTCCAAAACCGAATGAGATCGGAGACAGTTTATGCTGAAAATAAAATACACACATTTTAATCTGTTTATGGAATTAAAATTCATACCTGCATAAAAAGGCTACCCAAAATACGATTAAATGGATGGATGAATGGATGAATGAACGAATGGATGAATAAATGGACCATGAATATCCGTCTTATCTTACCGACAGGTCAACTGCTAGTATTGTTTAAAATTTGGCATTAGCTCCAAACAAATAATGACAAAATTCAACCCATAGTAAGGCAATGGAATGATTAGTAAAATAAAGGAACGGGCCATATAATTATTGTGTATTGAAAGATACAGCTAACAGAAGGATGAATAAATGGGTGAATGAACATGCTATATCGTGTCATAGAAAAAAAGTTAAGAGAAGAATGAATGAATGGATGAATGAATGAAGAGGTGAATAAATGGATGGACGACGAATGATTATGCAATATTGTGTGTTAAAGATATAGTTAACAGTAGGATGAATAAATAATGAATAAACATGCTATATTGTGTGATAAAAAATACAGTAAAGAGAAAGACGAATGAATGGGTGAATAAATGGATGAATAAACGGATGATGAATTAATATGCAATATTATATGTTAAAGATATAGTTAACAGTAGGATGAATAAATAATGAATGAACATGCTATATTGTGTGTTAAAAATAAAAAATACAGTAATCAGAAGGATTAATAAATGGGTGAATAAATGAATGAAAGGGTGAATGAATGGATGGATGAGGAATGAATATCCAATATTGTGTGTTAAACATACAGCTAACAGAATGATGAAATAATCGGTGAATGAATAAATAGATGATTTATGACTATGCTACATTATGTAATAAAAGACACAGTTAACAATGTAAAAATTGTATATAAAGCGAGTACCTGAAATGCCACGAAGTACTGCCTGTGCCTGTAGTGACGCACAGACCGGAGCTCTTCGTGTGCGTCCACTTGCCGTTGTCGATTTGTAGCCGGAGGAGGGAAACGCGGGATGTGACACTCTCACCTATAAACACCTGCCGATGATAAAGAAATTCATTAACTGCACCACCATCTGTATTACAACTCTATCATTCCCTGCCAAGCGCTGCCTGGAAGAGATCGCTTGTTAGCGATAAGGCCTAATATTTTTCTACTTCTGGTTGTATATGCTTTGGTCACAATAAATATATATACATATACTAGCTGTCCCGACAGACGTCGTCGTGCCCGGAAAAGCTTCAATCGATATGCCGACAGCATTAAAGTTTATAATTAACAAATAAAAAATAGGGGATGATCGTAGAGGGTTGAAAATTTAGGGTTGTATGTATTTTTTTTAATGCTGTATCATAAAAAAAATATCTAAAAATTAAAAAAAATGGGGTGGACTACCCTTAAGATTTAAGGGGATGAAAAATAGATGTCCGGTTCTCAGACCTACCCAATATGCACAAAAAATTTCATGAGAATCGGTCAAGGCGTTTCGGAGGAGTTTAACTACAAACACCGCGACACGAGAATTTTATATATAAGATAAGAAAATACATAAGTCAATAGGCAAATAAAAAAACCTACCTCATTTAATGCTAGAAAGGGCAACACTTTTGTCGCCATCTGTGGTTTGTTTTCTTCTGATGTTTTTTCCTGTGACATAGGTGAGTCTGTTGATTCGTGGGAATGTCTCACTGGGGGATATCTAAAATATATAAAATGGAGTTGTATTTGTTAATAAAAACTTTCTATATAATCAGTCAAATGAGATGATTATGACATAATGTAACAAGTGGTTGTGCAACACCAAGATTATTGTAATTTACTTACCATATACCGTGACATTTGTAAAATCAATTTCAACTGCGTTTGAATCATAACCCTCGTTAAAAGATAAACAATCGTAATATTTTACAAATGGGTACAAAACATAAGGACATATTTGACAGATTATATCATAATCATCTTAGCGTTACGTATCCATTTGACAGATTATAACATAAGCATTTTAGTGTTACGTAACCATTTGATAAAATATATCATAATCATCTTAGTGTTACGTAACCATTTGACAGATTATATTATAATTATCTTAGTGTTATGTAACCATTTTTGACAGATTATAAAATAATCATCTTATAGTGTTACTTAACCATTTGACAGATTATATCATAATTATCTTTGTGTTATGTAAGTAAGTAATCTGTCAAATGGTTACGTAGCACTAAGATGATTATGATATAATCTATCAAATGGTTACACGTAACAATAAGACGATTATGATATAGTCTGTCGGATGGTTACGTAACAATAAGACGATTATGATATAGTCTGTTGGATGGTTACGTAACACTAAGATGATTATGATTACGATGAGTAAGTAACCAATGGTTTGGACTGGCAACACACCTGCAATAGTGCAGCGCGTGCAGATCAACCGGTGTTATAGTTTCGATTTGTTTGGGCTCGCAAATGATCGTCGTGCGTATCCTGGAGCGACGCATCCATCGAAATCTACCCTGGAATGGAAACAAATCAGTCAAGTCATACAGTCTTCAGTTTCATTGAGTCTAAAAGTGCACGCACACGTTTCGCGTAACATGCATTTATTACAACGTATTTTGTTCACTGTTCACAATCAATCGTGTTCCCGTTGCAGCATTGTAGAGAAATTTGTACAGACCTTTGTAACGCCGCCACGCTATTTAAACAGCTCTATTGTTGCTGAAAGCATATGATATTCGGGGCATTCATTTCATTGTTTTACAGCTTTATAATGCATGTTTCTGTTCGGATGTTGTGCTAATAAGTAAGTCGGCACAAAACGGAAGCTGTTATGTCACAAAGACGACCAAAATATTACCTTTAGTAGAATTATTTTCTCCGTGCAGTTTGGGTCATAAATAATCTGAGCGGTGAAGCGAGTATTTCGCTCTCTCTTCCACTCACCGGCCTTATGGGCAGGCATAGTGATACGCATTATTGTTGTCGATAAGCGTTACTGATAGTGTATTTAGTTTTGTCATTTTGTGGATTAGTGATTGATATAAATGAAAGAAAAAAATAGATAAAACAACGTATTTATTAAAATAAGAAATATAATTATTTAAAATAAATTATTAATTAGGTATATATGTATTAAAAAACTATAAGTACAAAAGTTTAGAATGTAACAAGTTATATTAAAAATATATATAAATACTTATATCTAAGTTTAAAATTATCAGCAAAAAAGATAATAATGATTTTTATAACAATGATAATCTTTCTTTGATAAGAATGAGTTTTTATCGATAATGGCGTTGCGCCCGCGCAACATGCTCACCGCCTTAGCCGGGCTTTGATTTATGACCCAAACTGCACGGAGAAAATAATACTACTAGTGAAATTGAAATGAGAATCTTAGTGTAACGATTGAGCTCTTTGCGATTCCTGTTATACGTAACAGTATGATATTATTACATCCGTAGGAGATGGACGGTTGAAAACTAGATTTACCTCTTTCAACGCCTGCCACGCACCCTTCACGTCGTTCGAGCACCAAGTGGGTAGGCAGAGTCTACCCACAGACTTATGTGGAGCACTGTTGAAACCGATCACGGGTTTGCTGCAACATTAATACAATGTACAGATGCCTTTGAAGCGTCTCGTAGTGAGCTGAATTCGCGGAAACTACAAGAGAATCACATTGAAAATGCTGCTCGTCATCAAAGATGTGTATCCCCATTTCCTTGAGTTACTACTTCCAAGTACACAACGGTTCTCTAGAACGTTTGTTCTGTCTACGACAATGGTGTGACATTTTACTTGTACTTACATGATATCCAGGACCTCAAAAGCTTGTATTTAAAAACTTTTTTTTAAATTATTATTTGTTTCAAACATGAACATTTTTGCAGATGTTATGTTAAGTGATAATAGTTACATGTTTCGCTTTTGACAGGCACACAATTTTTTTTGTAGTTTTTGTTATAAGCCATTTGTACTCTTTATGACTATATACACATATTATGATTATATTATTGCTTATGATGCTATTATAATTACAATAAATATTTAATATATTCAATTTATTATGTCATTTTCAGTTATATATTATTTATAAAACAATTAAATTAAGGTAATGTCTGTTGCGGACAGAGAGCACCTCCCTGACCCGGTCGCCGGAGCACACCTCTCCGCGGCCCGCATACCGCCGACGCCTGCAGCTCGCACAATTAGCAGCTAGGCGTCGGACAGAACGTGGGATATATAAGCGGCCTTAAAGGCCGGAAAAAAGGTATTAAACCACTCTCACTCGATTCTCTCGCGCACGTACTTGCTCATTCTTAATAGCACCAATACGTACTTCTTCTATGTATAATTGAAATGTAAATAGTTTTAAAAGAAGCAACTGTCACCAATAACGTCATTAACAATTTTATGTAATTTAATAATTTTACGTTTTCTGTACTCCGGCAATAAATAATATGGGGTTCTTACTTAGCATCCCTGACCCTCGACGCTGCTAATAGAAATGTGCCATCACCACCGCACGGTACCACCACGTCGCACCAGTTTATCAACTCATCGTTGTAAGTCAACCTGAAATACATAAACAAAATTTAATATAGTACAATCGCTTTCCATATCACGCACTTGATGAGCGTGTCTCATAATTTTTGACCAAAGTTATTATATGGTGCCCCACATTTTTGCAAGTATCTTTTGAAGTGAAACTTCTTTACAATTCGAAACTCGATGAAACGCAAAAGCAATACTAAAAAGATATAAACACATAAATCTATAGAACTAAGCCTACAAGAGAACGAGATATGAGTTTTACATTGCGCAGCACAGATTATCGAGTCGATAAGACCGATGATTAAGAATAGGTCCATTTTGGACCGAAATAAAACTGATAATAAAAAATATTATATGTGATTAGGTGTGTTCCTTGAAGTTACACTTCTACTGCGTGTGAACTGCACACACACTTTTAGACTAAAACAGTAAAAAAATGAAAGGTTTACTTAAGAAGTTTATTTTGAATTATAACATATTGACGGATGTAGGCTAAACTTTATAAATGTCCATAGGCGATGATAGCTGCTCTCCATCAGGTGGGTCGTTTGCCTGTCTCCTGAACTTATGCAATAAAAAAAATTGATTGACTGTTGTAAAACACAAAGTAAAAATGCTAATGCTAAATATACTGTGGCGAATGATGGTGGATAGTTAGTTTTAGAACTTTTAGAAAAAACTAGAACATTCTGGAAGGAAAAGGACGGATATATTTTAGAAAGGGATAGACAATGAACGAAAGACAGAGATAGATAGATGTTAGAAAGGGATAGATGTATAAACGAAACAGAGATAGATAGATGGGTTCCAGAAAATTCTTCCTGGTATATAAAAAGCGTAAGGCGTGCCTACCGGGCAATTTAGAGTTGAGTTCAATTCAAGACGGCGAAGCGAAAGTGAAATACTAAAGAGTTCGAAGAGAAGGTTAATAGAAGACAGTGACGAGTTATGTGGTGAATTTAGTAACAAGATTAGTGGACAGTTAAGTGAAGGAGGAGTGTAGCGTAGTTCGAGAGACGAACCGGAAGCGAGCTAGACGCGGCAATATCGGAGGTGAGCACTGCAGTAGCAGGAGGTGGTCTACGCAATATCGGCGACGGTATTGTGAGCGAGACACCTTGTCATCGGGATTGTGCATCGTTAGTCGTGCGTATAGGGCATTCCTTGACTGCACAAACTTTTGTTGGATCAGTTTCAATGCCGTAAGTGCGTACCCCCGCTCGTACGTAACAATACTGTTTTCATAACAGTTCGATGAACGAGTTCCGATGGCACACTTCCCCCTTCCCTTCTTCTGATTCCTCTATCCCTTACCACCTATTCCATCCTCAAGGTTGGTGAAGGGGACCTCTTTCCATTAGTTGAGCCGTCCGCCAATTTCTTAGGTACGTAATAAAAAAATTAATGCTTGACATTTAGACCTTTTTAAATAGCTCAAGGTCTCTACTAAACGAAGTATTTGTTATTCATATTGACATGAAGACAATTCAGTCAATTAATGTAACAAACCCGTCACGACGGCTCGTGACATGTGATCAATAGTAATTTATGGACTTATGTTCAATATTGCATCAAGTTTCAGGGGCCCTAAAGTGGTCGTTTGTTTTCGCTTCGCTTAGTGAAAATGACCGTGTTTATACACAGGTGAATTTTTCAAGTGGGCCTCCAAGGCCAAATCCTAAAATATGCGAATAAAGTGGTATGATTAAATTTTTGAATAATCATTTACTCTAGGCAGAAACTCAATCCGCTGATTTAAAAAAAATGTATGTATGTGCAGTACACATGCAGTAGAAGTCAAACTTCAGAGAATATACTCACAGATAATTCTTCTCTAACTTTTATTAAAATAAATATAATTTCTTTAGCCTACATCCGTCAACATGTTGTATAATTAATTCATAATAAACTTTTTAAGTATCTCTTTCAATTTTTGATATAGTCTAAATAATATTATTATTAGTTTTATTTTCGACCTATGTTTAATCATCGGTTTTATTGACTCTAATCTGTGCTACATAGTCTAAAACTCGTATCTCATTCTCTCGCAGGCATAGTCCTATAGATTTATATGTTTATCTCTTTTTAGCGTCGCTTTTTAGTTTCATCGATTTTCAAATCACGATTCTTTTTTTTTATTACAGGAGTTCATCAGACAGGCATACGGCCCACTTGATGGACAGCGGTTACCATCGCCTATGGACATTTGCAACACCAAAGATGCTACAAATGCGCTGCTGCTCTCTTAAGGGAGACTGGAACCTGGCCACTAATGCCGGAACACCACTCAAGGTTGTTATGGCGACTTTATACCCAGGGGTGGTAGCCATCCAGTCGGACAAATACCCTACCACCTGGCTGTGGGTTGTTTTGTCGCCTCTTACGACAGGCCGCCTGACCGCAAGAAATTGTATTCTTTCTCCGTTCCTGCACGGATAGCAATTTATATGTATGACCTTCAAAAAGTGTTTTGCAGTGGAACTTTAATTGAATAGGAAGTGACCATTAGCAACGACAACTTACAATCAGCAATCTAATAAAAAACACGTAAACAAATGTAACAAGCATAACAACAACAAACAATTCACATGTTGTAACACAAACTTTCCGCCGGCCCTTTTATTTATGGTATGCCAACAAATAAATATCATTATCAACAAAACAAATAATTGCTCAATGCATTTGGGATACGGTTAATTGTTTGTATGAGCCGGTTAGTGACTGGAAAATATCGTCTTGGGTAAATATTTATTTTCAATTAAATACAGTAATAATAATAATAAATACATATTTTCTATCAATACGTAATTGGATCAAACTTAACTCAATTCCTCTTGGGAAAGGAGACAGATTCGCTTTTATACATTCTTGAGCCCAGATTGAAAAAAGACGAAATTGAAAAGAGATAAACATAATTCTAATGGACTAAAGTCGCGTTTTCACAATAAGAGTTGGCTCGGACCGAGTGCACTCGGATGTCTACTCGGACGATACTCGTATTATGTAAACACCTAATCCGAGCGTACTCGGACGCCGGCATCTAATCCGAGTAGACTCGGACTCTGCTCTATTTTTCGATCTCACTCGGATCATTTTTGTGAAAACAAAATGGCGACAACTAAAAATTGTGCGTTGTTTAATCTCAAATGATTTTTAAACGTGTTTTTATCTTCCTCTTCGACTTCACGAAGAAAATTATTTGATGCACCCATTTGGTCACGTCTTAAAATCCATTTCCGTGTCCAAATTTTTTTCTCTCTTCGTTTGTTTCCCCTTTCGTGATTTTGAACTTCCGCTATTAACATATCTGCTACAACTTGTATACCTCGCAGCAGCAGATCAGTCGACGACATCTTGAATGTGCAAGGAGACAAATGACCACAATACGAAGGCACTACTATCGTGTGTAAGCCACTATCCGTGTACACTCGTATCGAGCCGACTCTTATTGTGAAAACGCGGCTCAAGCCTGCGCGAGAATGTGATAGCTTTCGGATAGCTTTAGCCTTCGGTGAGACTTTGCGTCCCTCTGCGTATTTTACCGCCTGTATAACGGGTAGTGTTTCGAGAAACTGTTTGATCTGGTGCCAACACCTCACTTTTACAACCGCACAGCTCGCCAGAGACGGGATATTCACCCCCATTTCCTTGAGCTCCCACGCTCAACTACGCAACGGTTCTCTAGAACATATATTCCGCGTACAACAATGATCTGGAGAGAACTTCCTGCCGCGGTCTTCCCTTTGTGCTATCTTTAAGGTTTTAAGGTTCTTTAAGAAGGGCGTTATAAAATTTCTTAGAGGTCGGAAACGCGTTGGCGACACCCCTGGTGTTGCAAACGTCCATAGGCGATGGTAACCACTTTTCATCAGGTGGGCCGTCTGCCTGTTTGCCTTGTTAAGGCAATAAAAAAATGCTTCTTTCATGCTTTAAAGCTTAAATATATTGTTACAATTTTGAAACCTTACCTGCTAGCCATCTCGACCTTGAGCCCCATCTCCTTTAAACTGGTAAAGAGGTTCTCCTCAAAAGCCTTCTGTTGTTTGTGATTGGCCAGCATAGTGTCGTAGTCGGAACCGCGTTTCCTTAATACCTTCTCTAACTCCACATCCGAGATATCGTGACTGTGTCTGAAAAGAATAAAATCTTATGTGTTATCGGAATATTATTTTAACATGAAATTGCGCCGGTAATTTGACTGCACCTCATTCAAACGCAATCAATGTTTACCCATTAACTCAAAATTTAAATTCATTTATTTATATATACTTATTTCTAGACCTTATATAATTATATTTAATAGTCCATTGAAATCTTACAATTTAAGCACCGAATATTGCATTTATTAGAGGACGCAATTTTATTTTTGGGACATGTGTGGGGGGTCAATAGAAGCTTAACCTCATGTTTGTGGGGTCGCCACCCCCGGCCGCCATCTTGGAAAAAAGGGTGAAAACACTTTTTTCGCGATATCTCGGAAACTATGCGTCTTACAAAAAATTTGTGAAGTCATAATTTGTAGCAAATTGTTTTGCCTACAAATATGTTGGTATAACTTTTTGCCCTAAATTAAAAGTTAAAGAAGTTATAAGCAAAAAATGAGAATTTTTTATTCATTCCTCTCTTTTTTTACCTTAGAACTTACCAAATTTAACATATCGAATGTTAAGCAGGTACAAAAGGTCCCCCGTTTTCCCCGCCACCTATGAGGTAGAGTCCGTAGGCGCTTTTTTTACGTGGTATCCCCAATATGCCTACTCCACGGACAACTTGCTTATAACCTTTTGTACCTGCTTAACATTCGATAAGTTAAATTTGGTAAGTTCTATGGTAAAAAAAGAGTTAGGAATGAATAAAAAATTCTCATTTTTTGCTTATAACTTCTTTGACTTTTAATTTAGGGCAAAAAGTTATACAAACATATTTGTAGGCAAAACAATTTGCTACAAATTATGACTTTACAAATTTTTTGTAAGACGCATAGTTTCCGAGATATGGCGAAAAAAGTGTTTTCACCCTTTTTTCCAAGATGGCGGCCGGGGGACAAGGGTGGCGACCCCAGAAACTTGAGGTTAAGCTTCTATTGACCCCCCACACATGTTCCAAAAATAAAATTGCGTCCTCTAACAAATGCAAAGCTCATGTAAGATTTGAATGGACCATAATAACACATTTTGAATTAAAATGAAGGCGACAATTTTTTTGCCCGCGGTTGCTGCACTAGACTCCAGGTCTGTATCGCGGCACCCAACACAATATTATTATAGGAACTTAAATATAATGGAATTATTCATTAATTAACCTATAACTACTAGTGCGTGTGTGTGTGTGTGTGTGACTTCGACCGCGTGGTGCGGTTTTTTAACTATCCCACGGGAACTCTTAAATTATTCGCGATAAAAAGTATTCTGTATGTTGACCAGGGATATAAGCAACCACCATACAAATTTCATTTAAATCGGTCCAGTCGTTTCGGAGATAGCCCGTACTAACATACAAACAGAGAAAAACATCTAAATTAGTTCCATTTCACTTCTAACATCACCCTGACTCGGTTTTTAGAAAAAAAAACATTGTACAAAAAATTTCGACCACTACAGTTTTATAGGTATAGATATATATCGAGGGCTTCATAACAAATGGGCGTACAGACAAAAGTGCAGTTTTACACAAGGGACAAAATTGTGAAAAAAACAAAACTAGTTGATTGTATAAAACTGAAATTTGGAATACCCTTCTATTTACACTTGCATACTGTCTAAACTTCTAACTGTAACATGCTAGTTTTTAGCAAACAACAAAATAATAGATTTTTTGTATACGCCTATATGTTATGAAGCCCTCGAATTATGTGTGTGCGTGTGTGTGCGTGTGTGTGTGTGTGTGTGTGTGTGTGTGTGCAACATCCTGTCAAAATTTTAAGCATGTATGATATGGTACACAAAAGGATATACACATTTCAATAATAAACTGAACAAACATAGCCGTATTACGTGTTATTTCTATAATTAAGCCAATTATTTGCGTAGTTGTGCTAAATTAATAGCAAACTGTTATCTTATCTGCAAAGGCCACGCTCGGTAACTGGTTTTGTTCGGTGTTTATAAGTTTCCCTCATTTATTATTCCAGATTCGAGTGACACATATCGAATGAGTGGCAATGCTTTCAGCGCGCGTGTAAACGAAACCGCCAGAAAATTAAAAGTCTTAAAACATAATGGGCCTTACTTATAATATTCTAGTTAAGAAAGGATTAGCCATCTCTTAAATAAGAGACTCTTAAGCTTCTAATCAATGGCTGTTTCAAATAAAACTTGCCATCTTGCCTCTTAGCAATCACTGGAACTACCTCTCGATGTTGGTTATTTTTGACAGTTATTTATGAGTTATTTTACCACCAACTCTTATCCTTACGAGGAGTTTATGGGTAAGATTTTCGTTAACCAGTTGCTGAGCAGTTTCTTAACATTTAACAAACGATTATAAGTAAGGCCAAATATTGTTCCATGCCGACAAAAGTAAATGCACATTCCTGCCATAAAGAACAGTTTATTACCTTCCCGCATTTGGACTTCTTTTGTTTACTTTGTGTTTAAAATTTGTAATTAAACTGTCTTTTGTGTATTGTAATCTTTTATGGTAGTCACTAGACAGGTGTGTCGAACTAATTCTTGGAAATATAATATAGACATATTGTATATTTGTACAGGATAAAAGGAATGCCCGAACGGAGGGATGGGGCAGTCAAGCGACGAATACGATACGAGCAAGACGTGTGTAGTACATTCGATAAGCGATATAGTGACGGACTTTTGCGCGTGTATTGGATCGTGCAATTTGTACTGGTTATGTCCAGTTATATTTGTACCTGTTTTATACGTATTTGTATAGTTCTAATAAATTCTATAGTAATTCCAACGGCATTTTTATTCCAGTCCTATAGCTCGTAAAAATATCTAAGAACGTGTCCTTTGGGACTAATGGCCGGTTTCTATATCTCACTATTCATTCACTTGCCTTACCATCGGTGGAATTTTGACATGAATTGTATGAAGCTTATGTCAAATCTTTACCGATAGTAAGGCAAGTAAACGGTGGGTAAGAAATAGGAACCGGCAATTTGTCGCTGTTGTATAATATGTATTCATGTGTTATCTATGTAGTCCATACTTACTTTTCATACTCATATCTAGTGACCTTGGAGACGATAAGGCATTTCTTCATTTTCAACTCTTGGCCGTCCTTGCAGACTGCACTGCCGCGTCGTCTATAAGAGCCATTTGCCAGCTCGCCGACCTCTTTTTGCCGCATACCTGCAAATATATATTTATATATAGATACCACCTTATTGTACACCATTACAGAAAACACAGATGAACTTGAAACTTGAAGCCTGAAAATATTCTAAATGTGCACAATGGGCGGTCTTATCGCTAAGAAGCGATCTCTTCCAGACAACCCGTGGCAGGAATAAAAACATATTATATTGGTCAAAGGTTGATATACATAAATATTAGAGGATATGCAGCTACTTACATATATTTTATACTTAATAGACATATATAAATACACCTATAATCTACATAATTACTACATCATGTGCAGGATAAATATTGTTACATAAAAATATGGTAAATTATAGACAACTATTCTATACAAAACAGGCGCTTATTGCAGAATTATAAAATTACATACTATTGAATACAATGTAAGAAAACTCAGCTTATTTGTGTTGTATTCTACCCATAGTCCCTCAAGACTATAAGTAGAATACTGAGCCCAGATCACCGTCTTCTATGGGTAAGGTGCCCAGAAGGCTGGCTACGTTTTCTCGCTGGATCGCCATACTGATCCGTTGGCCGAGGTAGGCACCAGCTTTCTGTTCACCTGAAGAGTCAATGAGCCGTTTCGATAAATTTCAGTAGAGGCTCATGGCCTCAGGACCCCCCGGTCCAAGCGTCTCGACAGCAAACGGCACAAACATATAACTCTCACTGAGGGTTGCATATTTGCGCCGCTTGAGTGATTCCGCTGTTTCCGCCGCCGAACCGGCCGATCTAGACGTGTTTGGTAAATGGGATGCGGCCAACGTGTGTACGCAAGTCGCATCCCACACCAAAGGCTTGCCACGCCGCCAGGGAAATAGAGTCATTCCGTCAGGGCGCCTACCATCGTCACGTGCAATACCGTTCGGTTCCAATAGAGCCGGCACGTTAGCGGTGGCAAGTGCCCTCATTCAGGGCGGCGTGGCGTGACCATCTGCCTACACTGCGGCGGCAAGAAAGACCGTGGTATCCCGGGTCGATTACCTCTATTCCACAGACACATGTGTGTGGTGCACATATGCGAGAACCTAAGCGCAGATTTATAGCCAAAGAAAAGGAAGTATTATCCATTAATGTACTTATGTTTGGGGAGGGGATAGCTTGGAGCCAATAACCAGACTCTGCGAGAAACGGCAAGGATGCGGGCACGTCCTGTAGAGTTAGTTGAATTTAAAAGTTCTGTGTTTAATCCTCTACATATAGGTTCATCCCAGCATCGTTGCGAATTCATGATCGTGGGAATGTCTTCACTAGGGCAGACCATTTTCCAGGCGTTTAGTGCTTCATTTAAAAAGGATGTATTGACATTATCCCAGTGTTGCATAATTTTTTTAAATAATGAGCCAGTGCTGTAGGCGGATGAAAGAAAAGCCGGTAGAGCAACGCTAGAGATTTTGCGGATGCCTAAACCTCCATACCTAATGGGTAGGGAAGCTTGGATCCAGCAGTTGTCTGAGAGTTCAGAATTTAAAATTTTACTAAGCACATCTTTAATGCGGTCATCTAGTGGTTTTATAAGATTAGAAAATTTCCAAAGCGGGGCGCATCGTAAGACAAAAACACCTATTGATATTACATACATAAATATATACACACATATTCAATATTATACATACAAATATTCATAGAAATATCCAACATCACTATGTTGCAGGTAGTGCTTTTTTGTCATATTCTTAAATATTGTTAGTGATTTAGCTTGTCTAACAGTAACAGGTTAGGTACTCATTCCAGAGTCAAATTTTAATAGCCTGTACAGTAAAAGAATTGTTGAAAAAAGATAATTATGTCTAAGATTCGTAGAAGGTCGTAAATTGTGAAAGGAAGAGATGAATTCAAAGCGTTTATATGGCAACACAAATATTTTAATCATTTTTTTTATCTTCTACCAATTAGACATGTACACCGCTGCGTTCGTGCGACTCGCCGCCGCCGCCACTTGTGCGTAGCGCGTCATTAATTATTAGACGTTGGTCGAGTTATAAACAACTTCCATCCTATTATTATATATGTAGGTAATTAGGATATGCCTGTAACGTCGTCCACGCTTGACTTGAAATTCCCGCGGGACACCCGGGACACAAAGTATCCCAGCATTTAAAAAATAATAATAATAAAATAATAATAATAGATCGCTAGAGCTAAGACTCAAGCTCCAGGGGTGGAAGTGATAAATGGCCTAACGTCGGAAGTAGCTTCGGTGAACCTGCAGCCCACCTTTAACTGGTCACTAATGCCGGAACAAAACATCATGTAATTGTGTTTTAGCATTTACGATGTTAAAAACGAATAAAACCATTAAAAATGAAGTGCGATGGTTATTGTTTTGCACGATATGCAAATTCGAGAAAAAACAACAGAAGTATAATGCAAAGTTCAAAAAAATAGTAGATTTGCGTTTGGCGTTTGAGCTAATAACATTGAAACTGTTTTATGACCCTCTTCTTTTGTTTACCTTGTGTTTTAAATTTGTAATTAGAAAACAGCCTATTGTGTATTGTACTCGTTTATGACCGTTCGCAGGCATAATTACGCAGGTGTGTGGATTACGTTTTCAGGGAAATTGCGTCGACGCTTGCCAGGTACACATATTGCATCGGTGCATTATAAAGCAATGGCCCAATGGAGAGATCGTGAGTCTAGCAAGAACCGCGATCAAGGCGAGACTTGTGTACATTCGATAACCTATATAGTGACGAACTTTGCGCGTGTTATTGAATCGCGCGTTATGTTTGAACTGATTGTGTTCAGTTATATTTGTACCTGTGTTATACGTGTAATTGTATAGTTCTAATAAATTCTATAGTAATTCCAACGGCATTTTTAATTCGAGTCCCGCACGCGTACCAGTGTGATATAAATAACTTGGACAGTGAAATTTCTATAATGATATTTTTAAATTTGCCGCGTCTTTTCAGTCTCATCTCTACTTATCCAGACTCTATGAATTATGTCTGCCAGAGTTTTTGCCCACAATTATGAAAGCGTCACACACGTGTTTAAATGCACTGAATGAGTAAACAATATCAGATATATCTGATAACATTGATATGTTTATTTAATTATGTGATTCTGTCTATCAAATGTTTTGTTAAAAAATAAAATGTGTCTAACGATTTTTTATTTTAAGCTCTTTTAACGACAATACTCAAATAGTGATTTGTTTTTAACCGACTTCAAAAAGGAGGAGGTTCTCAACTTGATGGCTAATTTTTTATGTATGTACACCGATCACATGATTCTTTTTTAGTTTGATGCGAAATAGTTGCCATTTGGTCCTAAAAACTTAACATAGTTTGGCCCAGTAGTTTTATGAAAATTATCCGTTCCCGTTTCTTGGGACCTATATTTTCTAAGGCGCACGTCACCTATCGTAGGCCTATCCATAGCTAGACACTAAAAAGTAACAAATAAAAAAGAACTCCGTTTAAAAGCACCGACTTCAACTAAAAAGTATAAAATAACTAAATAAATTCTTAGTCAAAAATCTTTATTTTAGACGAAGTTTTTTTTAAGATCTCAGCCATTTTGGCTATGACTGGATCAGTTGGTCCGAGGGCAGAAATAGGTGAATCACTCAAGGGGCGCAAAAATGCAACCCTCAATATGACTAACTTGTTTGTGCTGTTTGCTGTTGAGACTTGGACCGTGGGATCCTGAGGCTACGGGCAGCTACAAAGAACTCTCATAACACCTAATGGACTATTAAGGTTGGTTGGAGAACAGATCAGTATGGCTATTTAGCGAGGTAACGTAGCCAGCGTTTTTGGAAGGTTACCCATTGACTTCGATGACCCAGGTTCAATATTCTACATATACCCATGAAGATTTTTTCATCATATTAGGTAATAGTTTATTTTGTATATTAGAGTAGATGATCCGTGTCCACTTCACTAGGCGGTAGAAAAAATTAAAAAAAATACTTATTATTAATCACAATAAAATATACCCAAATCCCCAAATCAAATATATCATATCACTCAGGAATAATGTTTTTCTTTCCACTGTTGAAAGAATTTTCAAAATCGGTTTAGTAGATCCAGAGATTACACCCTACAACGTCACAAACTCACAGACTAACTCTATATAATATTAGTATAGATTGATTGAAAGTACATAAAAACACCATATTTATAATCCTACTATAACAGAAATAGGTTCAGTACATAACAAGATAACCCCGATTATAATAATGTTTATATGCATACGGAATGTTTTCCCTGATAAACCAACATTTGGATAACTTAGCAATATTATTGTTTACGGCTACGCCGCGGGTACAACCCTAAAGAGTAGCTCTATTTTACACACACACATACATACATATTGTTACAACCTAGGTGTCGACGAAAACAAATTCACATCTTTTTAAAAACATTTTATTACCTGTCGGCGTATGAACTAATTATTTTATGATCGTCTTCTTTTTTTTACTTATTTATTGGCATGCGTTAAGTAATAATTCTAGAGAACAGTCCATGGTTCTATTGTAATCGTTTACAGGCGTTTGCGGCTGTGGTCATTAGCCAGGTGTTACGGATTTTAAAGTACAAGCTGATTCTAGGAAATTCGGTCCACTTGCCGGGCGGACATATTACATTTGTGCAATATAAAATAATGGCCGATTGAGGGAGGTGGCAGTCGAGCGAGGACGACGATCAAGGCGACACGTGTATACATTCGGTTATTTATTAGTGACGGATTTTGCGCGTTTTATTGAATTACCACCTTCTGCATTACGTTTGGATTTGTTGTGTTCGGCTATACCTATTTGTACCTGTGTTATACGTGTTTGTATAATTCTAATAAACTCTATAATATATATAATTCGAGTCCCGCTAAACTCGTACCAATATGAATGAAGGAAAACTCTTTAGTTTTCACCATAAACTTAAATCTAAACAATTGAGGAAAAAATATCTTAGAACAATGGGCGGCCTTATCGCTTATAACGATCTCTTCCCGGCAATATAGTGTCTTATGGAGACTTTAAAGGAAATTTCAATATATGATTCTTGGTGGTGTACTAAACTAATATAAAAGTAATAAAAACACAATCAAATACTATTATAAATAAAATAAAATATAAATAAACTACTATATACAGATATACATATATAATTAGATATATACGATGATATTATAAATTAGATATATCTACATTCGAACAATAGATACAATCATTTAATGAAACAATTTTTATTTAATAGACCAATAATGGTCAGAGACCAAACCTTTAAATCTAGTAATTGATATAGCTTGTCTGATTGGTAAGGGGAGGGAGATCCTCAGTCGAACAGCCTGTACGGCAAAAGAATTTCCTACGAAGGAAGAAGTGTCTGCACGTATTGTTAACAAAAAAAAATCATTTAAGCGCTAATACATATATACATACATACTACATACACACATATATACATAGATCCACAGATAGATACATACATATATACATTATGAAATTATGTAACTGATGGTGGAAACCGTTCATAAATAACTAAATAAACTAAAACACAAAAAAAAAATATTTTCTACATCTTGAAGTCGGTGCCAAGTAAAACATAAAAAACAACAACTTTTCAAAATATCGTTTTAAAATATATTTTTATGTTTTTCTTTGCAACGATTTCAAGTTTTTTTTTGCTTTTTAATTACTTTTGAAGTCGGTTTTGTTGTTTTTTAAGAAAGAAAGAAAAAATATTTATTTAGGACAAGATACAAAGTCTGACATGATAATATATCTAACAATTAAATGTGGTGTCCTAAAAAGGCTTTTGCTCAGCATAATGCTAGTTTCACAACCAGCTCTAATCTTCTGCAAGTACCTCTAAGCAGGGCTTTTTTATGGGGGCTCGCAGTGCCCTTAAAGGAAATTTCGAAAATATTGAAAAATTGCCATAAAAACTGAAATATTACATACCATAATACATTTTGGTAACCTTTACAAAAAAGAGGATTTTTTTAATAGGTTTTTTGGAGTGGAGCTGCAAACAAAATATTATAGACTTACAACTTTATATAAGCGTTGAATAAGCGTACCCCCAAGGCGTTACAAAAAAGGCTTTTTTTTTCTTGTGTCATCACACCTTATTTGTACTACGATACAATCTTATCACGTATACTACATTTCACTGATAAAAAATTTAATCTCATGCCAAACATAACATAATCACAATTACAGACATTGATTTCACATAGGATTTGACAAACTAATTAATAACAAATGCGATGAAAAAACAAAACATGTTTTGCAAGATAAAGTTAATACTGCGCAAGAAGAACACTGGCCGTTATCTATGACTTACTAACTTACTATTCATTCGCTTTTTTTTTTTTTTGAGGCGAGGGAAATTGCTAACCGATTTACGCACTCTCTGGGCCGTCACTGGGAAACGGCGCGCATCCATCGGGGGCGATAACGCTAGCAATAGTATGCTTAGTTTGCGCTCCGTCCGCGATGGCTTGACACAGAGGAGTGTGGAGACTCCGAGCGATGCCGCACGGGCGAGCAACCTCAATACCCACTAAAAACCCCCTCCTCCCTGTCGACCCTGCGCTTTTGTTGTGATGGAAAGACTGAGATATAGAACATAGTTACGCAACAGTCGATCCAGCGCAATAAAGTGCCTGGAGTGTGCCCTGGGAGAACACACCCCACTTCGAAACGGGGGCAGATGAATCCCTTGCGATGCCTAGTAGCAAGGGGCCCCTCGTACCGGAACCTAACTCAGGGAGGGAAGTAATGCGCGTACCTGCCTCTCCGGGTGCCAGCTGAAGGCCGGCGACCTCGGGTGGAGGCATTAGCACGCGCTGCAGGACTTCGCTCCCTGTCCCTTTCTGCGGCCTCTTTGAGAGACATTACTGCCTCACAGAAAGTAACCGCAGACTCCCAGCGGTCGTCGCTGTGCAACATGGCCGTTACCAAGTCGCCAAGCGATCGGACGGCTCCTACGTGCGTCTCGAGCTCGAAACGCTGAGGCGTCCATGCAGCGCACTCAACAAGCGTATGTAACGCCGTATCGGGTGCGCCGCACTGGCGGCAGTCCGGGGAAGGCAAGCAGCCCACAATGCGAAACAGATACTGATCGAAACAACCGTGTCCAGTCAGTATCTGAGTCGTCCTGAAGGTCAGGGTTCCGCTGGTGCGGGTGACCAATCTCTCCAGCTGCGGCCTGATTGCATCCACCGTATAGCCGTCGGCCACAAGGTGCGAGGTCACGAGACCATTCGACGAGGCAGCAAGCGGTTTCCCGCTTCCTGACCGTCTCTAATTCGACTTGACAGAAGGTCAGTCCTCTAGCTAGGGCATCCTGCCGGGTACGACGAACCCTGGACAGGACGTCTGCCTGGAGATGCTAGGGCAGCTCGCCTGCCAAGAGAGTCGCCGCCGACCACGACACTGTGCGATACCCCCGTATGGTCCTCACGGCCAGAACCCGCTGCGCGCGGTGCAGCAGGGTTCGGTTGTGGCGGTGAAGCGAATCGGACCAGACGGGCGCACCGTAGAGCGCCATACTCCTCAGGATGCCGGAATAAAGCTTCCGCGTCGCACCCCCCGGCCCCCCCACGTTAGGAAGAAGCCTGGAGAGTGCGCCCGCGGAATTCACGAGTTTGGGAACTAGCTGCTCAAAGTGCGCTTTGAACAGCCATTTCCCGTCTAGAACTAGCCCAAGATATTTCATCTTGGGCCCTACTCTAATCGCCACCCCCTGAACTGTAACGGACAAGTCCGGGGGAGGATTCCGGAATTTCATTTAAATTCCAATTAAATTTGGAACATGACGGCCTCCGTTTTCGCGGGGGAGACCTTCAAGCCTAGCCTAGCTATTCGATCTACGACGATCGCCAACCCGTCGTTGGCGACGTCCACGGATTCCGCAAAAGACGCAGCGCGTGCCGTGAGTAGGGTGTCGTCCGCAAAGCAGATCAGCCCTACTCTGGGCCGGACCGTCACCCGAAGGATCCAGTCATAGCCTACGTTCCAAAGGATCGGCCCGAGGACCGATCCCTGTGGAACGCCGCACGCGACACGTCGCCGACCTAACACGTGGTTGGCGGACTCACCGCCCTCCCAAAGGATATGCCGATCTCGCAGGTACTCGCCCAACAGCCTCGTGAGGTACGGGGGGACTCCGTGCGCGCGGAGCCCTTCCCTGATCGTCTCATGAGGGAGGCTGTTAAAGGCGTTCGCTATGTCTAGCGACACTGCAAGAACAACGTCCTTCGCTTGGACGGCTTCGTCCGTCAACGTTCGCAGCGTCTCGAAGGCGTCCATCGTGGAGCGCCTCCGCCGAAACCCGAACTGCGTATCTGATAGCCCCGGCTCCACATCGTCTAGATGCTTCACAAGCCGCTCCGCCAAGATCTTCTCGAAGACCTTGGCGACCTCGTTCAGCAGCACTATGGGCCTGAAGGCGGACGGATCATTGGGAGGCCGACCTCCCTTAGGAATTAGGCACAAACGCCCCTCTTTCCATTGCGACGGGAACCTACCTGCGTACTATTCATTCGCTTGCCCTATCACCGGTTGAATTTTGGCATTAATTGTATAGAGCTTATGTGAAATTTTAACCCAAAGTAGGGCAAATAAACGGTCGTTAATATATAGGAACCGGAAATAAGTAAGACAATCGCCCAGTACAAACCTAACCTTGGCCGAGATATGCTCGATACACTTTTATTTATTTATTTTATTGCAGGAGTTCAGCAGACAGGCAGACGACCCCCCCTGATGGAAAACGGTTACAATCGCCTATGGACATTTGCAACACCAAAGGTGCTACAAATGCGCTGCTGCTCTCTTAAGGGAAACTGGGATCTGGCCAGTAATGCCGGAACACAACACAAGGTTGTTATGGCGGCATACTCTAGACCAGAGGTGTTCGCCATCCAGTCGAACAAAATACCCTACCGCCTGGCTGTGGGTTGTTTTGTCGCCTCTTATGACAGGCCGCCCGGCCGCAGCAAATTGTATTCTTTCTCCGTTAATGCACGGATAAAGAACATGTACCCTGTACAGAAAGCTTACCGAGCGCCTAAATTTCTGAGCGTTTCCCGATTCGCTCGGTTACGATGCGGGAGCGGCGCACACGGGCGTAGGGTTGCCAGATGTGTTAAAAAAAACCGGACAAGTTTGTAATTTCTTTAATAACATATAAATTTACTAAAAGCTAACTTTTTAGTTACTGTTGCATCGAATGGTAAATTAAGAGACAATCTACTTTTTCGTATAGGTATTCCTTATTAGGTATTCTTACTTTAGAACTCGATGCCACTGCTTTTAATAGTTTTATTGCCTGAAATGGGATCTTTGAATTCAGTGCAACTGGTAGTTTTATTAAAGAAAACGCACATTTTTTTAAAATATAGTCACAAAGAACAAATGAACAAAGGTCTTCTCCTTAATAAAGACAATAGGAAACGTATTGGACACATCTTAGTTTAGTTATATCTAGTTATTTTAAGTCAGATTTAAATTATTCATTAGTCTTTTTTTCGTCGATTAGATTGTAATTTTAATGTTGTATCACTAAAATACATCATTTGTGGGTTTTTTTTATTGCTGAACACACGCAGACTGGCTGACGGCCCGACTGTGATGGAAAGTGGTTACCGGCCGGTTAAAGATAAGTGATACCGGCCTCGAAGAAACTGGAACCTGACAACTGATTCCGGAACACAACTCAAAGTTGTTATGGCGGCATACTCTAGACCAGGAGTGGTAGCAATCCAGTCGGGCAAATTCCCTACCACCTATTTGTGGGTTGTTTTGTCACCTCTTACGACAGGCTGCCCGTCCGCAGGAATTAGTTATCTTTTTCCGTTTATTCATTTATGCGAAATACGAGAGTTCGCCAGATACTGAACGAATTTGCCTTTAAAAAATATAACACTTAGCATAACGATATCATACATTTTCTATTCTATTCGTTAGGTAGGTACTGCCTCACCCACCATACTCTCCCGGTGTTTCACCATCGTATTTCCATTTATTCCGAATTCTTAAGTGGGAAAAGATTTGCAAATTGGATGATATCCAAAATGCAATATTTATACAATTTTGCTTAAAAACCAATTGATTTTTATGGATCTGGCATTGAAAATTTGCATACTAGATGGCAAAAGGTTGTTGATAATGAAAGTGATTATATTGTTACCACCGACAAAGACCAATTCACACCTGCAGTTAATTACCTTTTCGGCATTTGAACTTCTTTTGTTTACTTTCTGTTTAAAATTTGAAATTAGAAAAACAGCCTATTGTGTATTATAATTCTTTATGGTAGTCATTAGCCAGGTGTGATTCTTGGAAATAAACAGATCGCTTTTTAGCGAGAAGACCATCCATATTTATCCAATAGTTTTAGGCTATAAATTTACTGTAATAGTGTCAAATCAAAGTAATATATTTCTTTCAAACACAGACATTTTTGTTTGGGTTATGCTAAGTGATACAGTTATAGTTACATGTTTCGCCTTTGACAGGAATGCGTGCGGAATCCACAGTTAAAAAAACCTCGGATATTCCATACATACGAAGCCGCTAAAATAATAGTATAATTTTGTTGCCTTCAAATAAAATAGAGTATGATATAGGACCAACCAAATCCCCGTCGACTAAGAACGTCCACCTTGGCTTCAGAAGTAGATATTACACATACCCATAAACAGGAATCCCCTCACCAATCATTCAAACAATAACAATCACTTTTTAGGGCGGCCGCCATTTAGTTTGGTTCAACAACTCACTACACTTGTAAAATATCTTATTATTTTTCACATGTCTGTTTTCAACACCACAAACGAATCTGTCGACAAAATTGCGACGTCTTCCATGTACTGAGGCAAAATTGGGGGGGACAGAGATAGAGATAGATACATACATACTATTATACAAAAAATTTAAAAACTTCGTTCGTTTTTCTTAAGCTATTATTATTAATATATATTATCTAAAACATCTTAAAGTCGGTGCTTAGTAATTTTCAAAATATAGTAATTTTTATGTTTTACTTTACACCGACTTCAAGATGTTTTAGATAATATATATTAATAATAATAGCTTAAGAAATAAGTTATTTTATACATTTCAGTTTTTTCGTTTTTGAAGTCGGTTTTTTTAAACGAAGTTTTCAAATTTTATTTGTTACTTTTTATGTGTGGGTGGACCTACGAATGGTGCCGCGCTTCTTAAAAAATATAGGTCCCAAGAACCGGGAACAAAAAAATGTTCGTAAAATGAAAACTACTGGGCCAAACTATGTAAAATTTTTAGGGGACCAATTGGAAGCTATTCCGCGTCGAACAAAAAAGAATCACGTAAATCGGATCATAAATCACGGAGTTATCGGCGAACATACATAAAATAAAGCAAAAAAAAAAAAAAAAAGATCCCGACGAATTGAGATCCTCCTCCTTTTTTCGAAGTCGGTTAAAAAGAGAAGGAATATGTGTGTATCAAGAATGTGTATTGTGCTTTGCACAAGAGATGGCATGACGTGATAACCATAGTTCAACATTACATAATAAACAGCAGGCATACAATATTTTTTAATTATTGCCTGAAGCAGGCAAACAAGGCCAACCTGTTGTAAAGTGGTTACCATTGCTTATGGATGTTTGCAAATGTTATGGTTACAAGCCATTTGTAGTACTTTTGGTTACATATTGTGTACAATATAGAGTTACCCATCTGATATTCAATGATGTAAATAATACACACATTTTCTTAACTCAACTTAGTTTTAAAATTCATTATTCAACAAGGTTATTTATAATAGTAATGAATTGTTTTGCGAATTTTATCTACAGTAACCTTGTGATGTCATACACTTAATAATGATGATTACAAAATGACACATTACTAGTTTATTATTAAGATATACCCCCAGCAAATATATTATTTAAATTATTTCCATTTTAGAGCGAATTGCATACAATTTTACTATTCACAACCAAAATCTTGCAAGACTGATATTGTTTTTTTAAATATTGTTACAACTTAGGTTAAGACAAAGGCAAATTCCACGCCAATCTGTAAAAACACAATTTATTACCTGTCGGCATTTGAACTGATTGTAATTCTTTTATGATTTTCTTCTTTTGTTTAGTTATTTATTCACATATGTTTCTAGAGAACAGTCTATTGTTCTATTGCACTCGTTTATGGCCGAATCATTAGCCAGATGTTACGGATTACGTGGACTATGATACAGGCACATTTGTGAGGTATAAAACAACAGCCTGATGGGAAGAGGGGCAGTTCAGGGATAACTATGATCTAGGTGTGATGTATGTACAATCAGAAATCTGAGAGTGACGGACTTTGTGCGTTTTATTGAATAAGGACCTTCTGGATTACGTTTGGATTTGTTGTGTTTGGTTATATTTGTAACTGTGTTATACATACCAGTATGTGGCATAAACTTCATCTTACTGTCAAGTTTCATCCATATAAACCTAGATGTTTTTTTTAAATGACAGTGACATAAAGACAGACAGATGAATTTGATGAATGCATAAGTGTTCTGTTTGTGCCAAATGACAGGGGATAACATAAAATTTAAATGATATTTTTATTATTGCAAGGCGACAGGGATAAACTGGTGACATGACACCCAATATGCTTAAAAAGGCTTGTAAACTTGTTGCACAATATGTAAAGAAATGTCATATATTTAAATGACAAGTTTTTGCTAAGTTGTAAAACCTCTTTGTGACCACATGCTAGGTTTTAAATTTACCTTATCACATGCCTCTATTTCATTCCTCCTGTCTGGTCCCTCTATATCATCAACATGTCTCATCTTTAATGACTTTATATATTACCTAGCGGCCCATACCGTGAAAATTTATTTTTTAGACATTTTTTCATTTTATGGCAAAAAAATTTACACCTTGGGTTACATTATTGAAGTTTAGTAGGAACCCATATTTTTTCTAGCAATAAATACAGACTATGTTATTCAGGGATAATGTTGCATTCTAATGGTGAAAGAATTTTTGAAATTGGTCCAGTCCTTTTTGAGTTTATTCACTACATAACTACAAAACTTTCCTCTTTATAATATTAGTATAGAGTCTATACTATAGACAACCAGCTGGGCATTTTTAAGTACCACATAAATAGAACCTTCTAGGCAAGCGTGCTCAACCTTAGATATCTCTACATCGGACAACAGCAAGGTCAAACCCGAACCTATACCACTATAAAGAAAACACATCCCTCCTATCCCCTTAATACCATCCCAGAGACTGGAAAATTATTAGTTTTGTGTCTGGTGCTGCAAATGTCTATAGACATTAACCACTTTCCATTAAGTGGGCAGTCTGTCTGTTTGCCAGCTTCATAATGAATCACATAGTGTATTTTATATTTTATTTACATATATCGTATTAGTATAATATTTATATTTTTATTAATTTATGTATTTATAAGATACTAGCTTCTGCCCGCGACTTCGTTCGCGTGGAATAGTTTAAAAGAAAAGTAAGTTAATAAAAAACCCGCGATTTTGAAACATACTTCATTGGTGCTCTGCTCCTATTGCTCTTAGCGTGATGGTTTATAGCCTTCATCAATAAATGGGCTATCTAACACTGAAAAAAAATTTCAAATCAGACCAGTAGTTCCTGAGATTAGCGCATTCAAGCAAACAAATAAAGAAACAAACTTATCAGCTTTATGTAGTATATATATAAGATAAAACTCTCTCACCGACACCACACCCTGTCAAAATCTCCGCTTCTATTATGTTATGTTGCAGAGAAGTTACATTCAGTCTGTTATAAGCTGTTTAAGCAATTAAAGGTTTTTAACTATCCCACAGGAACTCTTTAATTTTTCGGGATCAAAAGTATTCTATATGTTGACCAGGGATATAACCTACCACCATACTAAATTTCATGTAAATCGGTCCAGTCGTTTCGGAAATTAGCCGGTACAAACAGAGAAACAAAAAATTTGAAAAAATCTAAATTAATTCTATTTCACTTACATCCCCCTGACTCGGTTTTTAGCATTTTTTTTCATTGTACAGAAATTCGACCTCTACAATTTTATTATATGTATAGATGTAATGTATGTATTTGTAAGATACTGATTCGATAGTGAGAATAATGCAACATACCCCTGTTCTTATCAATTTTTTTGTCCATCTAAAGGTTGTCTGGAAGAAATCGCTAATAGCGATAAATCCGCCTATTGTATTGTAAAATTTTGTTTCTGTTAACTGTATCTTTAAAACACAATAAAGCATATATTCATTCATTCACATGTAAGTCCCAATAACTAAGACTTAAGTGTAGGCACATCCATTATTTACATTTATTAGATGTGTTATAGGATCAAATGACTAGTCTACATAAAACACCTGTAGTTGCAGTTAGTTATCTATGAACTGCATTTAACCACTTAGCACCAGGTGAATGACCAGCTTATAATAATTTAAACTTCTCTAAAAAGATTAATAAAATAATACTCACGTCTCAAACTTCTCGCGATGGACACCGTGAAATTGTTAAGAAGCGACATATTAATTAAGTACACTATCAATAAATAACTTTTCCACTTAATAGTCAATGGAATTTAATTATACTATCACCGTTATCTGTTTACGCACTGCAACTTATAAATTTCAACAGAAAACACGTCCTACCGGCAATAAATTCAATACGAATGTAAAGATATGGCTAATATTAATGAAGTTATAGCAATACGTTATCAAATATTCAGTAAAGGCGTGGCGATTAGATTACATTAATTATTCTCGTTCTCGCTCTCGTGTAATGTGAACGAACGAAATGCTAAAAAAATTATCACTCAAGTTTCGACTTTTTTTTCAATTTTCGCAATCCCAATTCTCGCTAATTGATCATTTGATTTTGATAGCTCAATAACCAAATCAGTACCCACTACCCAGTATAGGTCTGTATAGGCAAGTAGCGATGTCCGAGTCGAGCTATTTGACTCGAGTAGCTCGAATCAAACTACAAACGAGTCAACTCGAGTTCAGTTATTAGTAACTCGAATCACTACAATATAGTAAAAGAATTCTCTGTCTACGGTCGCGAAGCGAACGAGCTTGCAGCTCGCGTCGTATTCCCATGATGCATCCACGGGGTACACGAGTTGCGACGGGCGGCACCGAGCATCTCCGATTTGGATTGAATTGAATGAGATGCATCCGTTACTCATAAGTCTCGTAACTCCTGCACGTCGTTCAACTCGCTTTGTAATATTTGGATTCGTCGATTCGTTGGGCCATTTCGGGTTCGGGTCGGCTATGATCGGAATTCGGCGGCGGCGGGAATCACAGAGTCGAGTCAACTCGAGTCGTGATTCGAGTAAATGGCCATAATACCTCGAGTTACTCGAGTCAGAAAAAATCCAACTCGTCACATCGCTAGGCAAGAGGTAGGTGTTTAAGATATGTTATGTAGTAGTGTCTAGAGCAATCGAATATTTACATTTAAAAATAAAATAATTTTTGTTCACTCAATTTTAATACTTGCACCTACATGCATTGAGTTATAGACGTATGATCTAAGCCTACATCTACACTTCCGCGGGCGCACTCTCCAGGCTTCTTCCTAACGTGGGGGGGCCGGGGGGGTGCGACGCGGAAGCTTTATTCCGGCATCCTGAGGAGTATGGCACTCTACGGTGCGCCCGTCTGGTCCGATTCGCTTCACCGCCACAACCGAACCCTGCTGCACCGCGCGCAGCGGGTTCTGGCCGTGAGGACCATACGGGGGTACCGCACAGTGTCGTGGTCGGTGGCGACTCTCTTGGCAGGCGAGCTGCCCTGGCATCTCCAGGCAGACGTCCTGTCCAGAGTTCGTCGCACCCGGCAGGATGCCCTAGCTAGAGGACTGACCTTCTGTCAAGTCGAATTAGAGACGGTCAGGAAACGGGAAACCGCTTGCTGCCTCGTCACCTGGTCTCGTGACCTCGAACACCCTGTGGCCGGCGGCTATACGGTGGATGCAATCAGGCCGCAGCTGGAGAGATGGGTGACCCGCACCAGAGGAACCCTGACCTTCAGGACGACTCAGATACTGACCGGACACGGTTGTTTCGATCAGTATCTGTTTCGCATTGTGGGCTGCTTGCCTTCCCCGGACTGCCGCCAATGCGGCGCACCCGATACGGCGTTACACACGCTTGTTGAGTGCGCTGCATGGACGCCTCAGCGTTTCGAGCTCGAGACACACGTAGGAGCCGTCCGATCGCTTGGCGACTTGGTAACGGCCATGTTGCACAGCGACGACCGCTGGGAGTCTGCGGTTACTTTCTGTGAGGCAGTAATGTCTCTCAAAGAGGCCGCAGAAAGGGACAGGGAGCGAAGTCCTGCAGCGCGTGCTAATGTCTCCACCCGAGGTCGCCGGCCTTCAGCTGGCACCCGGAGAGGCAGGTACGCGCATTACTTCCCTCCCTGAGTTAGGTTCCGGTACGAGGGGCCCCTTGCTACTAGGCAACGCAAGGGATTCATCTGCCCCCGTTTCGAAGTGGGGTGTGTTCTCCCAGGGCACACTCCAAGCACTTTATTGCGCTGGATCGACTGTTGCGTAACTATGTTCTATATCTCAGTCTTTCCTTCACAACAAAAGCGCAGGGTCGACGGGAGGAGGGGGTTTTTAGTGGGTATTGAGGTTGCTCGCCCGTGCGGCATCGCTCTGAGTCTTCCACACTCCTCAGTGTCAAGCCATCGCGGACGAAGCGCAATCAAAGCATACTATTGCTAGCGTTATCGCCCCCGGTGGATGCGCGCCGTTTCCTAGTGACGGCCCTGAGAGTGCGTAAATCGGTTAGCATTTTCCCTCGCCTCAAAAAAAAAATTATACATGTTAATATCATGTCTTATTATTTGTTTATTTAGGTTTATGGCTTGGCAGTTGGCCTTTAGTAGTAGTTTCTTCATTTTCGTGCAGTGTTGCCAGATGGGGGGATGACCTGCAAATTCGGGGCTTTTTTTGACGTCTGGGGAGAGATTCGGGGGTAACATTTTGTTGTGAGAAATTTTGGAGAGATATTTTAAGTATCAATAATTCATCTACAAACACAATTCTCATCACTACAATTATTATATCTAAGTCACAATACGGTATTATTACTTTATCTTAGAATTATACTCTACTAGTGAATCATACTTCAATTCAATAGTTCATATTAATAATCCAATTCATTCGTTCGTTATTTACGTTATTTATTTATTATGCCGTCTCTACTCGTATGCGTCGTATCCCATAGGCTACTTTCCGTTAAAGACTGACAATGATCACGTTCACAACTGCGGTTATTCCCGTTTCACTTATTTGCTGGCGTCACAATCGTAGACTCAAATGGAATGGTTATTTAACGCACCTATTGACACGGGTCGTTGTGAGCGCCCCGTGAGGGAAAATGATGACGTCATTAGTGACGTTTTCGCTACGACGGTGGTTTTGATTTTTTCTTTCTCCTTTAAAATAAGTAAAAACTATTTTGGGGGATTTTTGAAAACAATTTGGGGGTTAATTGTCATGGTCATCTGGCAACGCTGAGTGCGTTAGAGCCACAAGTTTTAAAAAGTGAAGTGAAGATTATTATTGAGGAGAACAAATGCATATTATTCATTTTAGATTTGTAGCCTTTCTAATAAATCGAATGCATGACGTTTAGTACAACATTAATTTTTTGTCAATAGTGATGTTTATAATTAAATATGGAATGAGAAAATGAGAATTGAAAACATTATATTGTTAAATACAAGCCTAATAATGATAGAGTTTTTGGCACGAACTAAAAGAGGACGTCGTACTGGGTATTTTATTTAAAAAAATGTAAAATTACTCTAAAATGAACTAAATAAGTGTAGAATATTGATAGTTTTTGAGTAGTAATTATGTGTTTTTGTGAAAAATGTAAACTGTTATGTGTAGTCAAATATGGCCTTCCAAGTTTTCACAAAAACCCCGTTGAATAGCATCAGTAGAAAATCTACAATTCAGCTGAGTAACACGAAAATTTATGACATCTAAATTGGCTGTATGAATTAAGATGCTCTTGCCCGTCTGCATATTTATTTAAATACTACTAATACCGAATAATGACAATCACATATTATCTCTAGAAGAATGTCATCACATGTCAAAATTGTCAAATTGAAAATGTATTGTGGAAGTAGAGCGGAATGAAAAAGGGGTTTGTTTTCTACTCCGATGTGAAACGTATTCATGAAAAAATACTATAAACTTGAATTGTTAACCGTACATCGAAATGTGAATTATTGAACCTCAATATTTCTGTGTAGTACTTGTTGATATTTTCGCCAAAATTTTTGTTTCGGCGTTACAGGGTTATAGAATTGATGTCTGTTAACATTCGTCATCAAATTTAGTTCATTGGTTACGTTAAATTTATTTTTAGACTAAAATCCCTGTTTAGAGAAGTTATTTTCAAGTGTTCAAGTTAATACAACAAGTTCCTTCCTAATATTTCACGAGTAGAAAATGGGTATCATCATATCGAGATTTCGGGTAAGTTTCTTTTTTAAATAATGACCCAGCGTCTTTTGTATCGGAGCCAAAACTATTTTGATTAGATTAGAATATTATCAATTGGCGTGTATTCAAATCATTGACCCTGGCTTGTCAGATTTAAAAGCTTATAAATATTACGTTCCCACTTCAGAAATCATGTTTCTACTAATTTTTCTCCTTATCAAAAAGTTTAGTTTTTAAACTTTTTATTTAAAATAATTTAATTATGTTTATTAATTTAAAAACATTTTATTGGGATGGGGTATGGGATATAAGGCACCTTTTTTTAAAGTTAGGGGTGGAGAGGAGGGGGTAGGCAGGAATACTTACCCCTTCTGCAAACCCTATGTCAAGAAAATGTATAGCTCTTAAGATATTAATGTTTTTGTAAATGTGATAAATATGTTTTATGTAAGATGTATATATTATATGTAATAGTGAAAGTGAAATTGTTTATTTGTTCTTTCTACATAGCCTTAGTTATGCACTAACTAATGTTATCCATAGTTATCCATTCAGCTTTGCTTGTTTGAACATTAGATCTATAAAGTGAGGAAAACATATTTACCAATATGAAAGGAACCTATACCATAGCACTGTTAAAGATATTTATTTTTAGAATAGAATATATAGAATATCATTCATAAACTGTGACATTCATATAATTTAAAGATGTTGTGTTTTTTGTAGGAACATCTGTATATCCTTTCGAACATGCAATACAGGCAGTTCATATTGTTGCCACTTGCCAGGCATACATATATATATATATATATACACATATATATACATATATATACACATATATTTATATATATATATATATATATATATATATATATATATATAATTATATATATATATATATAATTATATCAATGATATAACATTATTAATATCATGTCATTACATTTTTCGGTTCAACTTTACAATAATGGACACTGAATTTTAAGTAGGGGAGGGGGAAGGAGGGGAAGAGTACTTCTCCCTCCTGCTACCCCCATGTCTAGGAGACATGTAGTTTTTGAGATATGTTTTTTTTTGTAAACGTAACTTTACTAATTTTTTTTCAAAGTGGTGTACTTATTTCTTGTGTCTAAAGATGAGAAATGCAGAAGAAAAGTTAGTGGTCAATGTAAAAAACATTTAATACAGTCTAAAAACGCGGACTAAAGCCCACAACTCTAGTGAGCAAAGCAAGTGTGCCATGACAGTGGTCAACAAATGTCACAACCGAGTTGTAACCACCATTTAAACAAAAGTGACATAACCTTGTTTATCAAACGTATTTTTGTTTTTCGCATTATTCGTTCAAAACTTGTTGGTGGACCCTAAAAACTTGTTTCCTAGTCCAAATAAGAGGTCTAGTGTCTATATATAAGGTGTATGTATACCCCTAAACTTGATTTTCGTAAAATTCAGTGTCCATTATTGTAAATTTGAGCCCATTTTTCTGTTATTTATCACAAAAACAATTCAATTTTTTTTTAAATATCACATTATCTAAAATACTTATATAAATCTAACATTAATTAACTAGCCAATAAAAAAAAATTCAAATGTCTAAAAAAAATTATATCATTACGAGTCATAAATTATGGTATAATTATTTATCTGCAATTAATTTAATATTGTTTTTCAAAACTTATTCTGTGAGGGAGTAAAAGCACCTGTTGATTAACCATTCTGATAGCTTTCTTTTAAATAATGGTATGCTTTTAATTGCCTTTCTTTCTCTTCTTTCCTATTCTCATTCTAGGAGTTCAATGTGTGAGACTTGAGTCCCACACAGAGTTGCAGTTTATTAAGCTGTAACTATTTTAGGCGAAAATAATACATTAGTTTGAGCCAGATGCAATTTTATGTATTTTATAATACAGTGACAGAAGGAATAAAAATTAAGTCTAAGTCAATATTTGAATACTTTTCCAAAAGTCGCCAGTGCTCTGATTATAAGAAAACATAGGTTTTAACACCTCCCCATAATCAAAGCACTCTGTGTACAGTATAGATATACACCCTGTACTGTATCAAGGTATTTAAACTATTAACCCTATAGGCCCCTGCACACAATACATATCAATAAATTAATTTGAATATGGAAACACTATGTTAACCCCAAAGAGCTCAAGCATTTGTAGTGTCTCAGTTTAGGCAATGCTTAAGTGAGAATGTCTGCTGTTTGGTGAGTTGATGGTACGAATTTTATAACGACTTGTTTGATTGAGATGCAATCACGAATAAAATGATGTTGAATATCAATGTGTGAGCAAGGTTATGTCACTTTTGTTTAAATGGTGGTTACAACTCGGTTGTGACATTTGTTGACCACTGTCATGGCACACTTGCTTTGCTCACTAGAGTTGTGGGCTTTAGTCCGCGTTTTTAGACTGTATTAAATGTTTTTTACATTGACCACTAACTTTTCTTCTGCATTTCTCATCTATAAGCCTGTATGGCGCTCTGTTGTTCGTGCCTACCCCGCAAGGGACCTGGCGTGAAGTTATGTATGTATGTATGTATGTAATATCAATGTGTTTGGTGCGAGAGTGATGTGTATTATTTCTAGTGCGTGAGATGGCAATTTGATTGTCGCACAATATCGTTAAAGGTGGTGATGATTGGAAGATGTCATTAATGAGCGATCGGATATAAATGGCCTCCTTACAGGCCTCACCAGGAGCCATGTACTCCACCTCTGTTGTAGACTGAGCCACAGTTCTCTGTTTGCGTGACTCCCTGTATAGGAGCCTCTGTCTATCAGACTACTGGCGTAATCAGCATCAGCGTATCCAATCCCATCACTAGTATTGCTGTATGTAAGCTTTTTATACTTCTTTGCCTTTAGGTAACGGAGAACACGCTTTGCAGCTCTCCAGTGTACCTCCCTGTAATGTGCGTTGAATTGGCTCAGAGCAGATACCGAGTGAGCTATATCGGGTCTGGTACCAATGGCAAGGTACATTAATGACCCAATGAGCTCCTGAAATGGTAAATCCGGCTTTTCGTCGCCAGGGTTTGGCAGGACAAGTTGCGTACCCGTCTCCATGGGAGTAAATACAGGAATACAGTCTTTCATCCCGAACTTTTCTATCACTTTCTCAATATATTTTGTTTGGTCAAGTGATAGATGAACATTCTCTCTTGTCACTCTCATTCCTAGACAGTCTTTTAGGGGGCCTAAATCTTTGATTACAAAGGACTTTTTTAATTCAGCTTTGAATTCTTCTTTTATCTTCTTATCATTGCTGAAGATGAAGAAATCGTCGACAAAAACAGCTACGATTAGCAACTTTGTATCTTCGTGCTTGTAATATATGCAGTGTTCTTAGTCGGAACGTCTGAACAAAAGTTTATCCATAGCCTCACAAAGTTTTTTATTCCACTGCCGGGGAGCTTGTTTAAGTCCATAAAGAGATTTTTTGAGAAGGCAAACTTTAGATTTGTCATTGGAAAAACCTTCAGGCTGCTCCATGAAGATTTCTTCTTCTAGATCGCCATTAAGGAATGCTGCCTCGACGTCTAGGTCATCAATATCTAAATTTAGTTTCACGGCGAAAGCCGGAAGAAGACGAATCGACGACAGTCTTGCTACCGGCGCAAAAGTTTCACCATAGTCAACACCATAGACTTGTGTGAATCCTTTGGCAACGAGTCTTGCCTTATATTTCACAATGTCTCCATTTGTATCCTTCTTGACTTTGTACACCCACTTACATTTAAAGACTTTTCTATCTACAGGTCTGTTTACAAGCATCCATGTTCCATGCTTTTGCAATGACTCATGTTCACATTGCATAGCTTTCAGCCACTCTTGACTACGACTATCTTCCAGAGCTTGCTTGTAAGTTTGCGGCTCGTAATCAGTGCTGCTAAGGTTTGCATAGTCTGAGTCAGAATATCTCGCGGAAGCACGATGGTCACGAAGAGGATATCTTCGAGCAGTGATGTCTTCAGAAATATCAACTACTGGTGACATAGCAACAGAAACATCTTGAAGATCGACAAATAACTCCGGTTCCGACTGAGAAGCAGATGGTTCTTCAGTAGGAAACTCAGCATGTTCTTCTGTTGGATCTTGAATTTCGGGATGTTCTTCGTCAATAGGCTCATGAATTTTGAAGTTGTCGCATGGTGTGATAACTTCCGTAGGCTGTGTGTGAGGTGCAGGCGAGGAATCTTGAGTAATAGGTGTGAAGACCTCCAGATTTTCAGGCCGAGGGTCTGACATTTGTGTTATTTCTTCACCAGACTTTCTAGATGGTGGTAGCTTATTTTCGACGAAGACGACGTCTCTCGCAATGGTGACCTTCCTTGGATTCTGGAGATCAATAAGACGATATCCTTTAGTATCTGTTGTACCCAACGAAGATACAAGTTTGAGTCTTAGAGTCGAGTTTCTTGCGCTTCTCATTAGGGATTAGAACGTGCGCTTCACAACCGAAAACTCGCAGGTGACGTAAATCCACCGTCTTCCCAGTCCACATCTCTTCAGGGATTCTGTTGTTTAGTGCATGGGTTGGCGAGCTGTTTTTGAGATATATTGCTGTGAAAACAGCTTCACCCCTATATGCTCGTGGTAACCCAGAATCTTGGAGCATAGTTCTGGCTTTCTCGACAACGGTTCTGTTAACTCGCTCTGATACTCCGTTTTGTTGCGGGGTATAGGGCACTGTTGTCTGATGAACAATACCGTTTTCGGTGAGATAATGAGTGAAGTTATGGTTAATGAACTCTCTTCCATTGTCGGATCGTAAACACTTTATTTTCAGACCTGTTTGATTCTCCACCAGGTTCTTGAATTCAATGAATTTATAGAAAACTTCGCTTTTCGATTTTAGCAGGTAGCCGAAAGTCTTACGCGTAAAGTCATCTGTAAAAGTTAGTAGGTAAAGTGCTCCACCCCATAAATGCGTACTCATCGGTCCGCAAAGGTCTGTATCTACCAATTCTAATTTGGATTTGGACCTAATTGGGAATTTGTGAATATTCGAATGGTTTCTTCGACATTTTGCCTTGTAGGCACGGCACGCAGGTTTTATCTAACTCACTAAATGATATATTAGTGTAGTCTATACCTAGTTTATAATTTTTTTAAATATTTAGGGCTTTAGGATGTAAGTGCCCAAGACGTCTATGCCATAGTAAGGCAGACTCTTTGGCTTGTGTGACATGGGCTTTGTGATCTGCCGTATCCAACTTGTACATACCATTAAAGTTTGACGCTCTTGCAACCACACAGCCTGTCACTTTGCAGCCTTTATTCAAAAGGATTGAGGCACCATTTGGGCAAAAAACTACTATAAGTCCCTTCTGAACTAGACTGTATACTGAAAGTAAATTTGTAGTTAAGTCTGGAACGTATAAAACATCGGAAATTTGCTTAATCCTATCAGACACATTTATAGAGACCGTACCTTTTCCTTCACTTTTAATTTGTTGACCATTGGCAACAGTAACTAGTTTTGACTCCTGCTGCAAGTCCAAGAACCAATCACACTTGTTACTCATATGAGTCGTAGCACCTGAATCAACATACCATTCGGTGGTGGCACAAAGTGAGGGGGTAGTGAAACCTGTAGGAAAATTATGATTAAAACCAGATAAAAGTGTAACGTCTGATATATTATTACATGAATGAGATGATGACGATGATGATGGTGGTGACGGTTGACATGATGCTGATGACGATTGTGAGACGTTTCCTACACTGAGACACTACATGACCAATCATTTTGCAATAAGTGCATTTAGTATTATCTTTATTAGACACGGGAACATTAGATAATAAGGAACTCGACGTAGTAGGGGCATCTCGGTATTCCTCCTTAAGCAGGATCGATGCAACTGACTCCATGGATATCCGCATGCCGGAGTGCTCTATTGCCATCACCATCGGGCTGTAGCTGTCGTTAAGTCCTGCCAGCCAACAAGTTCATCGTCCAAGCCAGCTTGAACATCGACCAGTTGCTGTTGAATATGACGTATCTCATTTATGTAGGCCTCTATACCAGAGTAGGTTTCAAGCTTGATATTAAGCAATTTCTTCATGAGTTTTAACCGTTGCGCTAGTCCACAATCGGCGTAAGACTCACGAAGTCGATTCGAGGTTTCTTTAGACGTTTTAGCTGTCATAACTATGGGATAAAGGTGCTCACTTAGGTTTAAACAAATTTTGGACCTTGCTTTTGCATCCTTGCGTTCAAATTCACGATCAGGAATTTCTTCCGACGATGAAATTACGCAGTCCCATAGTTCAGTGTCTATTAAATACATTTGCATTGCGAAACTCCATGTCGCGTAGTTGCTGCTACCTTGAAGTTTTACGAAATTAGGCGTGCTGCTACTGACCACTACCGGAGACATGCCGCAGGCAGTCTGAGAAGGCTGTGGTGTCGACGGCGACGATGGGGTTTGACTCATCTTGGATAATGTGTTTTACTTTCTTTCAAAAAATACAATGAGGGACCATAACCCGTGAGACTTGAGTCCCACACAGAGTTGCAGTTTATTAAGCTGTAACTATTTTAGGCGTAAATAATACATTAGTTTGAGCCAGATGCAATTTTATGTATTTTATAACACAGTGACAGAAGGAATAAAAATTAAGTCTAAGTCAATATTTGAATACTTTTCTAAAAGTCGCTAATGCTCTGATTATAAGAAAACATAGGTTTTAACACAATGCTTACATGGATAGGGACATATAAACCAAAACTCACCCACATATAGAATGAATAATATGTTCATAGAAAAACTGTCGAATAGCAGAAGAGAAGATGAGAGAGAGAACATGACACTTGCTCACCAAGAAACAATTACAAAAATGCAGGATGCACTAATGGATAGTGTTGATAAAACTAATTATTAACATATTATAATTGACATAATGATTACTTGAGTCCTTATATAAATTCATAATTTCATTTCGGTTACACAGCCCAGCAGAAGAGGACATTTTTGTTTGTTTTTTTAAATAATATATATAGTCCTCTTTGACGTATCCGTCAACGGCGAACCTTGTCAAGTCCAGCTGTGGGTCCGCAGGTGGCTAGTATAACCAAATTTAGTTTCAAAACTTCTTCTGCGAGGGTCGCAATACAGCCATTGTGATGAATCATATGTATAGCTGTAGGAGATTTGAGGGTAGTTCTTCTTGATAAGGTGTTGCTCGTCAGTGTGAGTGTTCTATGCACTGCGTTTCGAAGGCAGCAACAGTTTTAATAATAGAATTACACCACTCCTTGAAAATAATAATCAGACAATCACACACATTGTATATTCGCAAATTACACTTGTGTTATGGGTAATATACAACGGATTACCCTGGGGCCGATCCTAGACACCCAGACCATAGTAAATAATGGAAGATTTATTTCCGAATGTTACCATACCAGGAATCGAAGTCTCTGCATTGCAGTGAGGTAGGCCGGCAAAGGCTTAAGTTGCTCAACCACAGAGGCCACATTGCATCTATAGAAGCTTACAAAAACATAATTCAAAATTATTTTTTTGTAATTTTCTATACATGCACTGTATACCTCACAATACTGAAATTTAGTGAAACAAGCTACTATAATTCATCAAACTGTCATAATATATATAATGTATATAAATATGTGCATGTATGAAAAGGTTAATGAAAGTAGATGAAGCGAAAGTTGTTTGTCAGGATCGTCGCAAGTGGAGATCTATAGTCTCTGCCTACCCACCCCCATGGAAAAAAGGCGTGATATATGTTTGTATGTATATAAATATTTTCGTTGAAATTTTTATATGTACATTACTTAATGTATTATGTAGTGATGTACTGTATATTTTAAAGGTATATGGTAATTATCTTTTCTATGTTAATTTATACTATTTTAATATACATTACATAAATACGAAAGTAACTCTGCTTCACTCACAATTAAACTGAAGATTGAGTGAATCTTATTAAAATTTAGCAAGTAGATAGATTGTAATAAAAATGTGTGGTGTGTGTGTCTATGATTGCTTGGAAGACATTGCTTTAAGCCAGCAGACGGCAATACATGGCTCGCGGGCTGTGTGTCGCCTCCATGGGACCCTTGACTGTTTTATTTATTAAATTTCTAGAGGTACCTTCCAAAATAAATAATTATAATGTAATTAAATTATTAGATTTTTAAGCTCAATTACCTATATTTCGATCTAGTTGTCAGTATATTTAAATAAATAAAAATTATTAAGATCAGAAAATACTTTCAATAGACATTCCTTCCTTTGAACGTGATCCATTGAGTTTCAAATGTGGAGTTTTAAAATTTGGAATTAATTCTTTTGTTTCCATAGCTAAATTATGAAAATAGTTGTGCTTTCTTACCTAGTAATATTACATGGACTGACGACATATTAGACTGGTCTTATTTTTTTATGTTTTTCATGTAGAAATCACACTTGATAAATTGCGTAATCATATACATAAAGGATGTATTCACCTTGCATAATGATCGTACTGATTCATATCATGAGCATTCAAGGGTAAACAAGGTTGTTAATGAAAACAATGCATTGTAAACACATGAATGATCTATAATGGATAATGGTCCATGAATCCACTAATTGCATTAAATTCAATCATTGTCATAACTTTCGGATTCGGATCCTGTGGTTGAGCGGGCTAAGTCTAATCCGCGGCCGAACTCACAGGAACCCAGAGGCTCCGGGTTCGTATCCTGGCTGGTAAACTTTCTGTTATTACTATAGTCTGGGCCCCAGAGTAGTCCATTGTATATTACCCATAACACAAGCGTAACTTGCTTAGCTTGGGGATATACAACATGTGTGTTTGTGCATAGACACGTTGGCCGCATCCCATTTACCAAACACGTCTAGATCGGCCGGTTCGGCGGCGGAAACAGCGGAATCACTCGAGCGGCGCAAATATGCAACCCTCAGTGAGAGCTATATGTTTGTGCCGTTTGCTGTCGAGACGCTTGGACCGTGGGGTCCTGAGGCCATGAGCCTCTACCCAAATTTATCGAAACGACTCATTGACTCTTCAGGGGATCAGAAGGCTGGTGCCTACCTCGGCCAACGGTTCAGTATGGCGATCCAGCGAGGAAACGTAGCCAGCCTTCGGGCACCTTACCCATAGAAGACGGTGATCTGGGCTCAGTATTCTACTTATAGTCTTGATGGACTATGGGTAGAATACAATACAAATAAGTTAAGTTTTCTTATATTGTATGTATTCAATAGTATGTAATTTTATAATTGTTCAATGTATTCAATTATTCAGATGTTATAAAACAAAGTCAAACTACCACCAATGGACAGTACTTATTTTTTTCCTGTATGACGTGGACTTTGCTTGTTAATGCATTGTATCAGTATTTTTGAATGAAGATTACTCCAGAACTGTGTTCTATAAGCGTTTCCTGATTCTTACGCTATTGGTGGGGGTGTGGTACATACTGAGCGAATCAGGAAATCATATGTTGCAGTACAAACTTTGAGTACGTCTCATCATTATTAAAGCAATAATAATGTTACGACCTAAACGCCGACAAAAACGAATTCACACCTGCATACCTGTAGAAAACACATTTTATTACCTTTCGGCATTTGGACTTCTTTTGTTTACTTATTTATTGGTATGCGTTTACTTATTATTCTAGAGAACAGTCCATTGTTTTATTGTACTCGTTTACGGCCGTTGCGGTCGACTCGTTAGCCAGGTGTCTCGGATTTAAAGTACAAACTGATTCTAGGCAATTCGGTCCACGCGGCCGGGCAGGCATATTGCATCTGTGCAGTATAAAGCAATGCCCCAATTGAGGGACGAGGCAGTCGAGCGATAACTACGAGTGAAGCAAGACGTGTGTACTACAATCGAGAAACTTTTAAGTGACTTACTTTGCGCGTTTTTATGGAGTTATGACCTTCTGCTTAACGTTTGGACTTGTTGTGTTCGGTTATATTTGTACCTGTGTTATATGTGTTTGTATAGTTCTAATAAACTCTATAGTAATTCTAACGACATTTTAATTCGAGTCTCGCGACTCATAACAATAATATTCTTCTTTCCTCATACTATGTCTTTGTCTTACTGAGCATGCAATGTTTGCTACAACTCCATTAACTCTTCGAAAAGTAATTCTGTATAAAACTTATAAAAAAAGAACTTGGGATATAAATAGAATAAGAAATATAAAGAAAAACAATTTTATCTAGACGTGTTGCTGGGAAGTTTCTTGCCGCTTCTTCTCCTTAACAGCAATAACATGTTGCGAAGCGGTGGAAGTAAAATTAAATTTTAACTTATATGTATAACCTTCAAAAAGGGTTTTCCAGTGGAACTTATTTTGAATTTGAATTTGAAATACGCATAGAAATATTGATGACCGCTAAGGTTTCGGTACAGTTTATCGAGCCTACCGATTGCGTGCCGCTGCTGCGCCGTCAATTCAGAAAGGCCTAAGGATGTGAAAACGGAACAAATTCGCTTTCACATTAGTCGGTTAATTGTACAATATATATCAATCAAAATAACTATTCTAATGGCACAATTTATTTTTGTACATTCACTGTCATAAAATATTCATAACATCGCCCACAAGCGATTGCAATGACGTCAGCTAATGTTTTCGATTAAAATCAAATGTTTCTTTATTGCCTAAAGTACGGGCAGACTTAATGTTCACCGACGACACCCTGACGAAAAATGGTTAGTGGTGGTTTCAAAACTACAGTCGATGCCAACGCGTTTCTATCCTCGAGGATGCGGTAGAGAGGATAGAATAACGAGGGGAGTTGGGGATGTGGGCTCAACCACTGCATTTACCGTCTTGATGAGGGAGCATCTATGTTCCACACGCGCTCCTTTCTTCTCCCGTAGAGCTATGCTACATTTTACATACTGGGTCCTTTGCAAGGGATTAGAGCGTTATCAATTATGGAGGCATTCCATTACAGGCAATCCAAACAGTAATTGATCAGCTTGTGTGGAGACTCGAACCATTGGACGTACAATGGCTAGTACCCACTAGTTTTTAGTTTACCCTCCTCCGATGCCCCGCGCTTAAGGCACGAAAGGTATGAGAGTTAGAACGTAGTTACGCCCACACCGATCCTAGCGTTTGCGCTGCCTGAGTTAGCCCCTGGAGGGGTAACTCACTTCGATGACAGGGGTGAAGACTCCTCTGCTCCCCTGAAGCGGTATTATTTAGGGAGGGAAATCATGCGCATATCTGTGTCTCCGAGCTCCCGGCTGACGCCGGCGCCCACGCGGAGGCGCATGAATACGCGCAATTCTATTTCTCTCCCTATCTCGTTCAGAAAATTGTCTCGAGTTCAAACCTCTGTAGGCGACGACTTTGTAGATGCTGGGTTTTTTTAATACTTAATATAGGTTCGCGTTTAAGAGTCCGTTCAAACTAGCTCAGAGTTGAAGCGTCAAGCTAATAGTTGACATAGCCAATTCATCCTTATCTTCACATAACGTTGTGACGTATAAGAGGTGCGCAGAAGGTTTGCCGATGGACGCCCCTCCCGCTTCCTACGACTGGGACCGGGGCTTGTCTAAGTAGTACTAAGAACTAAATGACCGCGGGTCGCAGTTGTGGGAGGCGGGTGGAGTTCTTATCGGCAAACGATATAGGTACTCGGGACGAAATAAAAGGAAAAATTGGCATTATCATTAGCAGAAATGGAGTTAGCCGAAATGAATATTCTATCTATCTATCTATCTATCTTTATTGTTGCTGGCTCCAACGCCTTTGGCATTGATTTTGCCAATGTCATAGTAAAAGAAACAGGTGTTAATAGATGCTAATATAGCTGGCAGAATGAAGAAATTTTGGTAGCCGGTAATCTTTTTCAAGAAACCTGAGGACAAGACAACACAAACGGTTATGTTAGACTAATTACTTTATAGGAATATATTGTTAAGTGACAAAAATTACATAGAATTAATATACTACTATAAATTAAAGTCAGAAGGAAACTAATATTAATTGGGCGAGGGATATCATGGGGAAGCATATCATATAGGGGTGAAACTAAATTTGGATAGTAGAAGACAATGTGTTCCAGAGAACCTTCGGCAAGACCGCATTCACACAGAGAATGATCACGTACCCTGATCAAATGAATATTGAAAAGGTACCAAAATTTTGAGAATGTTAAAAATACAGAATTGTCACACTGTCACTTTCTATGTATAATGTTCAATAACTATTATTATTGAGATGCTTATTATCTCATCTATGTCTGACTTTTGTGTATACCTATCTATATTCCGTGACCCAATCTTAATATTGAAAAAATCCCAATACATAAAATGGTTTCATTCAAAAACTCGAAAGTCTAGTAAGTAGAGCGTGTCTTCGTTGGACATGATTGCAGTATTTTATACCTTATTACAATGGGGATAAGGTTCATAATACAATTTTCTTGTTAGCTAGACTGAATGGACCTTTCATCTGAGATTACTTTCTGAAAGTGAACGCACATGATTGAATAGCTTCAGAGTTTGTGAATTATATAACGTTATTGAAATACATCTGTATATCTTCTATCTTATGTATATATACATAAAACAAAGTCTTGGATTAGTTACACCATTTTGAACTCAAGAACGGCTGGATCGATTTTTATAATCTTCGTTAGATTTATTGTCTCCACAATATATTGAAAAGGTTTGCAGAAAAAAGAAATATAAAAAAGAATATTTTTAAATAAATTAGGTTTGGAATTCCACCTTCTTCCGCAATTGACAGCTCACCTCACGCAGGCTTATAGCTTACTAGCGGTCCTGGCAGACGATGTCCTACCCTGAAAAAACATCCGAATTTGAAACATTCTTCATTGGTGCTCCGCTCCTATTGGTCTTAGCGTGATGATATATAGCCTATATAGCCTTCCTCGATAAATGGGCTATCTAACACTGAAAGAATTTTCAAATCAGACCAATAGTTCCTGAGATTAGCGCGTTCAAGCAAACAAACCTTCAGCTTTATATATTAGTATAAGATTTATTGTGTGTATTTGAGTGGGTCCCTGGATAGTTTACATTCAAAATTAGAACCGTTAGGTGGCGCTGGAATCGGGTTCTAGATTTTTATTTTTTAGGGCAGAACAATATCTGCCGGGACCGCTAGGCATTTTGAGGCAGAAGATCGAAGGGGTGCAAACGAAACAACTTTTCGTTGATATTTACTGATCAATATTTTACCAAAAAATAAATAACACGAATCTTCACAATATGAGACGTAACGTTTTTCTGGTAATTTTTCTATAGTTTTTTTTTTAATCACCAAATCATTGACTTGAAACCATTTTCCTCCTTCAAATTTTATCAAAACAAGATAAAACAATATGTCATACATCATATACATCTTTATAAAAGAGATATAAACATATAAATAATATTGTGGTTTTTTTTAATACTTTATCCACAATAAAATAATAATGCATATACGGGTGGTATATATAAACACAGTTTTAAATGTTTACAATGTTTACAATGTTTAATTATACTTAATTTATATAATTACAATTAGTTTTTGATATAAAATAGCACGACTTGGCTTATGGCGTGTGTGCCTGTTGATTGTTCAAAGAAGAAACTAGGAATGATGAATATGGTGGTGTGCCCACGCCGTCTCCCAAGACGCCATCCCAATGGCGGCCGATCCTTCCGCGCTATTCTATTGTTCGTAAAAGTGAAATTGGCCGTACCGGGAACCTTTGTCGCCACCATCTGTGGCATAGCGTGTACATCATGTGGAAAATGATCGCGTCTCTGGAAACCGTGCAGGAACGGAGAAAGAATACAATGTCCTGCGGCCGGGCGGCTTGTCGTAAGAGGCGACAAAACAACCCACAGCCAGGTGGTAGGGCGTTTGCCCGACTGGATGGCTACCACCCCTGGTCTAAAGTATGTCGCCATAACATCCTTGAGTTATGATCCGTCATTAGTGACCAGGTTCCATTCTCCCTTGAGAAAGCAGCAGCGCATTTGTAGCACCTTAGGTGTTGCAAATGTCCATAGGCGATGGTAACCGCTTTCCATCAAGTGGGCCGTCTGCCTGTCTGCTGAACTCCTGCAATTAAAAAAAACCCCCGCTATCGCCCGTAAAGTCAGTACCGAAAAATCCACAAGGACGCGGACGTTGTTACAAGCCTTAATAAAATAAATCCGCAGTTAGTTACATTGGATATCCCCAAGGTAAGCAAGTTATGCTTGCGTTATGAGAATGAAATTGTATTCTTGATATTATTGTTACGAGCTACACAGGACTCGAATTAAAATGCCGTTAGAATTACTATAGAGTTTATTAGAACTACAAACACGTATAAAATAGGTACAATTATAACTGGACACAACCAGTTCACATAGCACGATTCTATAACACGCGCAAAGTCAGTCACTATATCGCTCATCGAATGTACGTCTTACTCGTATCGTAATCCTTGCTTGACTGTCCTACCCCTCCGTTCAGGCATTGTTTTATACTAAACTGTATAATACAACAAAGGACCGCGTTCACTGATTTAATCCGCATACCTGGCAAGCTTCGACGCAATGCTATTCAACAAGGATTAGTCCGACACTAATGACGGCCATAAAACAAGTACGATAACAATAGGATATTTTTCTTAATTACAAATTCTAAACACAAAGTAAACAAAATAATTCGTAAATCCGGGAAGGTATCAAACTGCGTTTTACGGCAGGCAGCTGTGCGCATTTCTTTGTCGGTATGTAACATTATTATCAAATATTTTGCAAGTTGCAAATGCAGGACGATACAGTGATACCATACGTTGTAACACTGATATCATTTATTTAACCTGTATTCATAAATTTATTATTTTGAAGTTTGACTTTGAATACACGAAGGACAAATCTGAGGTTGACCTCGGTTTCTTTTTTTTTTTTTTGAGGCGGGATAAATGCATTTCGCACACTACCGGGTCCTTTACTAGGGATTAGACCAAAGCGGCGAGAGGTGATACCATGAATGGGCACCAGAGTCAAATCGCCGTTTTGTGTGGAGACTCGAAAACTCAATACTCCAGTAAAACCACCCGCCTCCCATGTGCCCCGCGTTTATGGCAGGAAGAGCGTGAGACTTAGAACGTAGTTACGCCCACGCTGGTCCTTGCGCATCAGTGCTTAAGAATGCCCCGGGAAAGCCAAACTCACTTCGTCAACAGGGGGGAAGACTCCTCTGCTCCCTAGATGCTAGAGGGCCCCTGCGAGGCTGACCTCAGATACCCAGATCACAGTTAATAACGGTAAGTTAGTTCGGTATACGAAATTTACCGGAAATCAAACTGGGGTCCTGGCGTTCCAGTGAGCTACAGAGGCAAAGTTGTAAAGCACTCGACCTATAGAGTATGCCGCCGTTACAACCTTGATTTGTGTTCCGGCATTAGTAGCCAGGTTCCAGTCGCCCCTTCAAGGTCGGCAAGATATTGATAACACGTTTAAACAGAATATAATAAAATAGAATATATTTTATTGCATAACATTAAAATATAGTTAAGGAAGTTTAAGGCCGTGTGCATTAGACGAACAGTAAGCATCTGTTTGCTTCCAGTTTCTCTTCCTATAATTTTTAAATGGAGTGGTCATACAACGCGTAATCTACGCAGTTTTGCTTGTCGACTCATTCAGTGAGCGAACGATGTGCGCGAGCGGCGCCGCAGTCCGCTCGCCATGCCGGAGCGCTGTGCGGGTAAAAGGGTCATTGTCGCTGCCTGGTGGTGGCAGAGCCGGTAAGGGGCCTCGAGTTATCACTCTTTGCCCCGGTCCTATTTACAGGGGGCAACTACCCCCCGGTGACGGGGTACGGGAGCCGCCAGACACATAAGGGGTATGTCGGCGGCTCGCTTCGGCCAATCAGCGGCATTCGGTGACCATTACGGGCTTCGCGTTGGCTCCGTCTGCGGCTCACTTCGGCCAATCAACGGCATTCGGTGGCCATCACGGGCTTCGCGTTGGTTCCGTCTGCGGTGTCTGGTGGCCTTTCAGCGGCGCAGAGGAGATTTTCGCGACTTCTCAAACATCGCCCTAAACCCAGCGTATGAGGTCACGAAGGGCCATCTTGGTGTCTCGTGATCTGGTGGTCGAGTACGGGAGCAATCCCGTGGATGTGTGTGAACATCCGACTCGCCGACTTCACCACAAATTCCTCGACACTGGGAATGCTCAAATCGCGGGCGATCACGTCGTTTCTTACGAGAGCGATACCACGCTAGTGCTGCGTAGGTCAGCCTCAAGTGAAGATAGGTCTTGTAGACCCCGATCTTCGTCCTCACAGGCATGCTGGAAGATAGGACAGGTCGGAGCAGGGCCTGGGTGCGCGAGTCTGGTTGACCACATGGTTCACCTGTGGACCGATGTGTGCGGGCGCCGGCGCAGTCCGCTCACCACGCCGGAGCGCTGTGCGGCGTTATATGCTAAACATTTACCTTCCCTCCCGCAAGCGCTTCGCTGCTAATACGCTAGAGTTCGCTGCTAACTCGACTTTGAGTTAACGACCTATACGCCGCTCAGAATTAGCCAGCGAATAGTCAGCCGCTCACGATTCGTCAATAAACAACCTCGGGATGGACATTTTTAATTCCCAAGCTGGCAAACATCCAGACGACCCATCTAATGCAAAGTGGTTACCATCACATATAAACGTTTGCAACACCAGAATCGAAGCCAACGCGTTACCAGCCGTTAGGATGGGAAGAGGGGTGGGATAGGAGGATAAAATAAAGCGTCCCCCGCATGGAGTATTAACGAAAAACTTCAAAACATGTCAACTCCATCTGCTGAGCATAGTGTTTAAATTATGAAATATTGTCTCTTCCCTGACAGGCTAAGGTCCTATAGATTTATGTATTCATCTCTTTTTAGTGTCGGTTTTTCGTTTCATCGAGTTTCCAATCACAAGGATTCCAAAAAGTTTCACTTCAAAGAGATGACAATATGAAATTCCTTTGCAGCGTATATTAATAATATGTACAATAAATTAATTAATTATGCAAGGAAATGACAAAGTAACTTTATATTCTATATTCAGTATTTAATTACATAGGGAATTTGAGTTTTGAATGTCGAACAATCGATTGATATCATGTATTGGACGTCACGCCATTTGCAATTTGATTAGAACGAACCTTTTGCGGAAGCTTCGTTAGCTTTGTAGCTCTGCGAGATTCTACGCGTCAGTTTCATCCTTGTCTTATCGCGATGCCGGCTTACAGGCAAACGGCCCACCTAATGGAGACTGGTTATCGTCGCCGAATTCAATTTAAACTCTTAGAACTTAGAACTAACAAGAAAAATAATTTACAAATTTAAACAAAACAAAGGCTTATAATCCACTCTTGGCAATACCCGTAATGACTTGGCCTGACTTCGTACACGGGCCTGATTTCCACTAGGAAGAATCGATGCAGTTTCTTCGTGATAACTCTCTCTACCTGATGGAATATTAATAGGGAGGTCAATATGAGGGTTCTGCCTCGGTGATCGAATTCTATCTCTCAGCGGAGACTGGTTGACCTGGCTCGAAGTAAGGGTGTCTGGTGGACTCCGCAGCTTGGTGCAAGCTATGCTGCAGAGCGGTGATCACTGGGAGGGTGCAGCCAACTTCTGTGAGGCAGTAATACCTCTCAAGGAGACCGCAGAACGAGATAGGGAGAGAAATATAATTGCGCGTATTCATACGCCTCCACGCGAGCGCCGGCGTTTGACTGGTGTCCGGAGGCGTAGGTATGCGCATAATTTCCCTCCCTGAATAATACCGCTTCAGGGGGCCTCTAGCTATCAAGGGAGCAGAAACGTCGTCATCCCTGTCGTCGAAGTGGATATGTTCTGATTCCCGGGGCATATTCAGGCACTTTTTGCGCTAGGATCGGACTGGGCGAAACTACGTTCTAAGTCTCAGACCTTTCCTACTCAAAAGCGCGGGGCACATGGGAGGAGGGTGGATTTTGTGGGTATTAGTCATTGGCCGTCCAATGATTTTGAGTCACCACACATGCTGGTCAACTATGGACGGATTACCTTTAAGGTAATTCCTCCATATGCGACATCGGTCTAACCCCTTGCAAAGGACCCTGTATAGTGCGTAAAAAGCATTTCCCCTGCCTTCTGGTGGAATTTGTTGCATTTCCCTCAAATTTCTCCAAATCAGTAGCACAATAGCATGCATAATCGTTCCAGTTCGGATGGTCCATTTTCTTTTACCATTATTCTATCCCATTTATCCCTGGCTCGCAACGCGTTGCCTTCACACCTACGACGGTAACCACTTTCCATGTGCTGGCTCGCCTGACTGTTTGTCAGCGTCGCAAAGGCACATGAATGAAGATATAGAGACCTGGAATTAATTAATTAAATTATCTTTTTCAGCGTAAGAAAACAACTATCGAAGTACTAGATCGGCTAGAGACAGAGATAAAGACTATAGAGAGGGATGGAGAATACAAACAGCAGACCCAGAAACGTATCATGGGTTACATGATGGCATACTCTATCGGTTTCTGCGTATTGTTCGGAGTGTTATACTACTTTATGTATGTCGGCAAAAGTCAGCATTGGTTACACTCGTTGCTGAATGCATCGCCGTTACTAGTTCTTCCCATATTGTAAGTATAATTCACTACTCGATTAATTTATTCAATTCTTAATGTATCCATGACGAAAAATGTTTTTGCATGGTTACCGATGTACAACAACAAACCAGGCTGAACTCTTTTCTTGGATAGTAAAACGGTGGTAACTACTAACCCACTAGCACCCAAGGGTAGGCAAAAGAATACAATTTCCTGCGGCCGGGCGGCCTGTCGTAAGAGGCGACAAAACAACCAACAGCCAGCTGGTAGGGCATTTGCCCGATTGGGTGGCTACCACCCCTGGTTTAGAGTATGTCGCCATAACAACCTTGGGTTGTGTTCCGGCATTAGTGGCCAGGTTCCAGTCTCCCTTAAGAGAGCAGCAGCACATTTGTAGCACCTATATGGTGTTGCAAATGTCCATAGGCGATGGTAACCGCTTTCCATCAAGTGGGCCGTCTGCCAGTCTGCTGAACTCCTACATTAAAAAAAGGAGCAGGGGAAGGCAGAGCAAACATCAGGAGGATGAGATCAGGCTTACTACTGGACCCTACTGGCGACGTGCTGCCTTAGACAGGCAGCATTGGCATGAGCTTTAGGAGGCCTCTGCCAGGAGGCACTCTGAGAAGGGAGACCTGAGTAGAATTACCATTATAAAAACATTAGTCACAACCTCAGTCTAGCCATTTATTTGTTATAATCTTTCCCTGCCCATTTCGGCAATGGTGACTGCATTTAAACTCTTATTCATTTGTCTGTTTTAGGCGAAATTATTTTTGTGTGTGTTCAAATGGGTCCCGGGATGGTTTAGATTCACGATTAGACCCGGTATGTCGCGCCGCTGACCTCTTTAACGGTGGGACCGATTTTGATGTTTTTTTTTGTTTTTTCATGTAGATTCGAGAATGGTTTAGATTAACAATTGGCCCCGCTTGATGGCGCTGCAATCGGTTTCTAGATTTTAAGGGTAAGACAACGTCGGTCTGGTACAGCTAGTTATATACATACATTCAAGTTGTTAGGACACGTATAAATTAGCTTATTCCGTCCAACGTGGACGAAGTCGCCGGCGAATCCTAGTATTTTCATAAATATGATAATGCGTGAGCGAGATAAGGAACGCCTTTGAGATAACGCCTTAAGGTTCTTTTATTATACGTTACTTGTATTATCCTTAAAAATGACACCGGCACGCAAAAAAGTAGTCTGTACTTTTGACCAGACCCATCTAGCCTTAGGATGTGCGATTAGCGATTACGATTAGCGATTACGATTAGCGATGCGCTGAATCCGAATCTGGGGTCAGCTTGATTCACACACCCTCGAAATATTGAGGATGTATGGACCAAACTGAACCCAAATCATTCCTACATCCAATCAACCACCTATTCAAATATCCAATCCAGTCACCACCCCTCTTTTTTTTACATGGGGAAATGCGTTGCCGCACCGTCAGCCGCGCGGGGAATCATCGCGGCCGGTGTGTGGGGCTCCCCGACGCCGATTAATCAATACGACCGGCGCCGGTATATCCACTAAAACCCCATGGGAGCCTTCTTCCGCCTAGCGCCGGGGTCACGGTATGCAGCGTGAGCCTTAACCCGCAACCCCGGCAGCGGCTGGCCGCCTCATAAACAGAGCCGGCCTCACCTTTGTGCGGGCCAGGGTGTGGAACTTCCCCGGCCCTGAGAGGGACGCGCGGCGGCCTCTCGCGCCCTCTCGCGGCATAACACGGGCGGAGGCCTGTCAAGTCCCCGAGGCCTCGACGCCCGCTGCCGTCCGCCCGTGGCTACCATTTAACCACGGGCGTCTCCTGCTCCACTCCCCGCGGCGGCTGGAGTGCCCGCCGCGGCCGCGGTCTCGCCCGGCGCCATCCGGCTGGCCTGGACCTTTCTCCTGGTCCAGTCACCACCCCTCCATCTCATCACTTAACCCAATCTAACTATGTAACATTTATTTTTACCCTTATTAATATGAAAATAATAAGTAGCAATCAATGTAAATTTTTCAGAACGGTATAAATATTTAAAATAATGAGAACTCTGTCCTGACCAATGACAGAGGAGCCCGGTGTAAAATAAATTGAACCCAAATTCGATCTTTTGGTCCATACACCATCAATCAAAAATTTGAGGATGTATGGACAAACTGACCCTGGATTCGGATTTCGATCGAGATAAATAAGAATAGTAGATGGACTGGTCAAAAGTTTTTTTTAAGGGCCGGTGTAACCTGCCCTCCGTCGTTTTGTTTCCAGAGTGGTCTTCCTCAGATCGGCTATATCATGGTACTACGACTGGTTATTGAAAAAAAACAGAGCGAAATTAACAAAAATGCGGGCGGAAAAGAAGAAGCTATTAGAAGATGTTATGAACACTGAGACTTATAAGGTGAGTGTTGCCGACAGAGAGCTCCCTCCTAACCCGCCCGCCAGAGCACACCGTCTTTCCCCGCATACCGCCGACGCCCATAGCTTGCACAGTTAGCAGCTAGGCGTCGGACGGAACAGGGGATAAAAGTTTCGGTCTTGTGGGCCGAAACTTGCTCGCATACATATGGCACCAATACGCAGTACTCTACTCTACTATTCATAATTATATTCTCTGTAACTGGTCTATGTATAGTTTTAATTTAATTGTAAATAACGCCATAATAAGCCATACAGTCCACATCAAGTTTTATTTGTAAGAAGCAACTGCCAACAATAGTGGGTGTGCGGTTGAACTGTTTGAACTGAGCATAAATGAATTAAAATGCCGTTAGAATTATTATAGAGCGAGTACAATAGGCTATTCTTCACAATAATTAGAAACCCAATAAATAAGTGAACAAAAGAAGACGATCATAAAAGGATTACAATTAGTTCAAATGCCGACAGGTAATAAAATGTGCTTCTACAGGTCTGTACGTGGAATTTGTTTTTGTTGGCGCCTAGGTTGTAACAATAGCTATGGCTGAATTCGGAATTCTCACGACTTCTGACCATATTTCGCAGTCCTGGCACACGTATAAAGGCCGATTAAATCACTGGTTTTTATCCAGCTCTCGAACGTAACACAATCTGAGCCCAAGCGTCTTTGAAACCGTACCCGTCTCCTTTAAAAAAAAAATTTCAGGTTGCAAAAGAAATTCTGGACAAATACGGTAGTCCTGATGAGCAGTCTAAATCACTGAAGCCATTCCCGCCTACGATCGCTGTTGCCGGTAGTACTCCAAGCACGCCTGTCCCAGGTAAAGTCCCAAAAATTTTTTTGTCAAACTATTCAAGTTTTACTGACGTGTTGTCGTTTGTTCTTTGAATTATTTACTCTAAAAAGAAAAAAAATTAACTTGAACTTTAAGAGAGATTTGCTTGTGTAGATAAACAAATCGATTAAATAACGATGTGGTTGGTTTTAACTATAACAATTCTAAACAAATTAAACAATATTAACATAAATCAAACTAAGCAAATACGAATACTTAAGTCTCGCGACAATCTTTTATAACATTTAAACTAACTAGCTGCGCCCCGCGGTCTCTCCAGCGTGGTGATTGAAAATCGTCATAATTCGAAAATATAAGATTTTTCCAAAATAAAAGTAGCCTAAGTTACTCCTTATTACATCAGCTACCTGCCAATAAAAGTCCCATCAAAATCGGTCTAGCCATTTCAGAGATAAGCCGGAACAAACAGACAGACAAAAATTGTAAAAAATGTTATTTTGGTCTATGTACCGTATATATATTCATATGCATATAAAGCGATTATTTCAATATTACAAACAGACACTCCAATTTTATTTATACGTATAGATATCGTTGGGAAGTTGTACATAAAACAATTTTATTCGTGCCACAAAAACTTTTATCATGTCTGTTAGTGACGTTATAAGTTGATGGTAAAAGTATTTTTTTTTCTTTTTAGTGCATTTAATTATTAAAAACTTGGTTTTTTAAAAGGTTTTTTTACTTTTAATTTTTTAATAATTTAAACAATGCTCATACAGATGGTTATAAATATTTTGAAGTTTTTCGTTAATACTTTAAACTAGCTTCTGGTCGCGACTTCGACTGCGTGGAAAATTTTTTCACTATCCCACGGGAACTCTTTAATTTTTCAGAATCAAAAGTATCCTATATGTTAACCAGGGATATAAGCTACCACCATATAAAATTTCATCTAAATCGGTCCAGTCGTTTCGAATTTTAGCCCGTACAAACAGAGAAATAAAAAATTTGTAAAAATCTAACTTAGTTCTATTTCACTTCTTACATCCCCTGGTGACCTGTACCACAGGTTTCTTTTAACCTAATTCAGGCACCAGCCTCTTAGTTAATGTTGTTACTAGATTTAAGTTTCACTGTGTACTTAAAGAGGAAATAAAGAATTATGTTATGTTAAGTTATTCGGTTTTTAGCAAAAAAAATTCACTGTACAGAAATTCGACCTCTACAGTTTTATTATATGTATAGATTTCGTGATTTAAAGCTTAAATAGATTAGATTCACTAAATTAGGACCCCTCCCACCCCTTGTCACACAATACATTGTCACACTTCGTCGACAATTTATTTTATTTTATTTGGGGTGCTAACAGCTGTCATTAATAATAACTAAAAATAAGATAGATTTAGAGAAGCTATTAATAGGCCTCCACAGATAACATTAAAAGTAAAAAAAGAAAATTATACAAAGAAACAATAATAAAAATGTGCATAGATAGATAAGATACTTAAAGTAATAAATCCGAGTTTGAATAGAATTTGACCAACTTTGTGCTAAACAATGCTACACTATTAGTTAATAAGTCTTCTATATCTTCCAACTTCCTTAACTTATTAAATTCGTTTGCTGTTCTGATACAGAACGAATTACGTCGGTAAGCTGTGCGGGTCAATGGTGTGTGTAATAATTTCCTAGTGTCCTAATGTTCGCCACATTAGTAGGAGGAACATACAAATGTAGTTTCTCAATGAGATTTGAGAAACTACATTTGAGATTTAAAATTGCGCTATCCAAAATTGATTGTGAATTTTGGATAGCGCAATTTTAAATAAGAAACGTAAATCAGCAATCTTTCTTCTAGTGTTAAGAGGTAAAAGGTGAAATGAAATACAGCGTTCAACGTAACTTTTCTGTGGTAATTTAAATTTAAAGTTAATAAACGTTGTAATTTTTTTTTGAATACTTTCTACTCTTGTGGAATGTATTTAGTAATATGGATTCCAAATTTGACTAGCGTGTTCGAGGAATTTATGAATGCATCCAAGTACAATCCACCAAACTACTGCCAGCATCCGCCATTAACACCAACTACACATTGGAAGCTTAGAACGAATTCTTCTAATTTCTAGCAGCTCAGAGTAATTTGCGTCAAAGAATTATGATGCAGACTTCCACTCCAATACAGAACAACAATAAAATGTTGGCGATAACTAATACACCAATTGCGTTATATAAAGGACCTAGGCTGAGGGTGAGTTTTTATCATTACACTATTATTATTTCGGTTTATGGCTTGGCAGCTAGGCCTTTAAGCCAGATCTTAGATTACAATACAATACTCTTTATTGTACACCAACATTACATGGGAAAAAATACAAATACACAAAAAACTTACTTACTAAAAGGTAGTAAGTACAATGGGCGGCCTTAGTGCTAAAAGCAATCTCTTCCAGGCAAACTTTGGATGGACAAGATCTTAGTACATAGATAGCGTTGGCGTGCAGTTGAAGTAGATATTAATAAATGTAATAATTACAATTACAATATAATTTCTTCATTTTCTTAAGCCTATGTATTGCTCAGCTGAACTGTAGGTTAGCAAGCTATTCAACTCCGTTGAGTTGTTCCGTTCTTGTGACAACTCGAAAGGCCACATTTGACTATACAGTTCAGATTTCTCACAAAACACATAATTACTACTAGAAAACTATCAATATCCTACAACTATTGTTTATTGTAGAGTAATTTTATACATTTTTAGGAAATAAAACTGCACAGCGCATCATCAACTTTTAGTTCCCGCCAAAAACTCCTCATTATACTGTTTGTGCTGTACCATGGTGCGGGTGACAGCTGTCATTATTTAATCCACGCAGGAAATTAAAATAAAATTATTTTTGCAACACATTTGCTTAAAAAATGTTTTTACGAAGCCTGTATGTATAAGTTGTTTGAAAGTTAATCCCGCACCACACATGAAACCAGCGATAAAATAGGTACTTAGTTGAAAAAAAAAATCCACACTACGATAATAAATAAGTTGAATAATCGAACCACCTTGGAAGCGCTTTTGATCAATACATTTGTCTCACTTTAATACTGTACAGAAAGTGAGACGAAAGATGTAGTTCTAATTTTCACCACGCGCACGTAGCGCCATTGTCATATTAGAAACGTCTAAGATTAGGACAATACTTTTTCCCATTGGGAATATTGGGATCCTTGGTGTTGACATCGCGAACGATGTACAGTTCAGGGGCCATCTTGAAAGTAAGGCAAAATTTGCCTCCAAGAAGTTGGGAGTGCTAGACCGGTCCAAGCAGTACTTCACACCGCGGCAACGCCATGCTTGCTTTATAAAGCCCAGGTGAGGCCGCATATGGAGTACTGCTCACACCTTTGGCCTGGAGCACCTGCCTACCAACTTAATCCCCTGGACAGTATTCAACGTCGAGCCGTTCGCGTTTTTGATGATCCCATACTAACAGACGGTCTAGATACGCTTGGCCTTAGGAGAGACTTTGCTTCTCTCTGCGTATTCTACCGACTGTATAACGGGAAGTGTTCCGAAGAACTGTTTAGAATTGTGCCTTCGTCCTCTTTCTAGGGGAGTTCATCCCCACTTCCTTGAGCCACTTCGGTCATGTACGCAACATTTCTCTTGCGTACCGTGGGGATTTGGAATGAGCTCCCGGCCGAGGTTTTCCCACAGCGCTACGATATGGAGCTTTTCAAAAAGGTGTCATAAAATGTCTTCGAGGCCGGCAACATTGGTGACATCTCTGATGTTGCAAACGTCCATAGGCGACGGTAACCGCTTTCCACCAGGTGGGCCGTCAGCCTGTTTGCTGTTCTCCAGCTATAAAATAAAAAAAAATATGACGATATCAGTCTATTACTATGCCTGGTGTTGAAATTGTGAATATCCTTATATTGTTTATCGGCACTCAAATTATTATGACAATAAATTATATTATTAAAAACATATTGACATTGTCTTCTGCTGGATGCCCAAGAGAGCGTATCAGAAGCGAATAGGAAGGAGACTTGGTCTTTACAACCCCACAAGGTTGATTAAGTTTTTTTCATTATTCAGTCGGACCAACTTCCCCGTCCGCTCTTGGATAAGAACCGCTCCGCTTTAGATAAAGTGGTTGATTATATTCTAAGAGACGGGCCCAGTCATCGAATGGCGCTAATATGTACCGAATGCAGCTCACATAATGGTAAGTACTTTTTCTCATCTTTTTTTCTATAAATCATATAACTGTAATGACTGGTCTTGCCAATAACTTTAAATAAAACCTAATCTGTGTATAAAGTGATAGCTCTGAGGCAGAGATTCCCAAAGTGGTCGATATTGACCCCCTAGGGTCGACATAAACGAAAACTGATTTTGTGGTCGACGAGGTCTAAACACCCCTATCGGGGTCGATATTATTTAATAGTTTACTAGTTATTTATTAGTATTAGTTAATTAATAAATTAACACAAGGTCTTATTTGAAACTTTCAACATTCTGTATAAGTTGTGTTGTATGTACAAATGTGCTTTTTTTTCAAAAAATAATTACCTCACTAAGTATTTTTACCAAACTTATATTAATAATTATTAATTATACATTATATTTACTGAATTTTATATCTATTTATTGTGTTAAATTTTGATGAGAAAATGATGTTAAGTTTACTCACTTAACCAACCGCAAAGATTTTGAAAGTAATTTGGCTATGAGGTATCAGTTCATTTTGGAAAAGGGGTCTCTTGCCCAAAATAGTTTGGAAATCCCTGGTCTATAGTGAAACCATAGTGCCGTGCGCTGTTTCCGAGTGCAGCCTGAACTAAGCCAGGAGAGGGCTGATCTCCAGGTTGGTGGAGCTTCTTTATTTTTTTTAATGCATGAGTTCAATAGACAGGCAGACGGCCCACTTGATGAAAAGCGGTTACCATCGTCTATGGACATTTTCATTACCAAAGGTGCTACAAATGCGCTGCTGCTCTCTTAAGGGAGCCGGAACACAACTCAAGGTTGTTATGGCGACGTACTTTAGACCAGGGGTGGTAGCCACCCAATCGGGCAAATGCCCTACCACCTGGCTGTGGGTTGTTTTGTCGCCTCTTACGACAGGCCGCCCGGCCGCAGGAAATTGTATTATTTCTCCGTTCCTGCATGGATGAAAGCTTCTGCTTTTGTAGCGCAAAGATTCAGATCATATCTTCGCTAGACAGTCCATAAAATCTAACCAGTATTACCCATGGGTTAGAGCAGGTATGGGCAACCTTTGACATGTTGAAGGCCAAACTTTAGCGTGCTAATTAATACGTTTGCGGACCGCGTTTAAAACTACCGAGTGGATTTTAAAGTAGTGATAATATTTTTTGCGATAGATATTAGACATGAAATAATACGATAATGTTATTATAGTACAATTTATTAGAATACCAAAATGAAATCTAAAAAAATGGTACATTATAATTAAATCGTTAAATTTGCAATTGTTACAAACTACGAAAGTTAAACACACCGAAATACACAGCCTCACTGTCACTCCCGTGAGTGTAAGTACCTAATGTAATATTTTTCAATTGGGTTTTTTCAAAATGTCTCGCGGGCCGGATCATATCTTACAGCGGGCCGGTGGTTGCTCATATATGGGTTAGAGTGTTCCCCAGTGATACTGTTGTATATTATGCTCAGGTATGGCTATGGTGGAGGAGTTCGAATATGTGTCGTATGTTTGCGCGTATTGTGGAAGTATGAACCCTGCGAGGAAGAAGAGGCCAATGGCTCCACTGCTCGCCGCGCAGCCTTTGCCTTACGCCACCCCAATGAAATGCATCACTGACGGCAATGGAGGTTAGTATCTGTAAACAGTTTTATTTTGGCTTGCTCTGTTTGTTGTTGTTTTCTAGGTCAAAGGGTATAGCCGTGTTTCTAAAAGATATCCGCCCCGTGGCATTTCCGGCTTTTTGATATGGAGATCGTTTTGTGACCAATAAAAACATTTCACCAAAATTTTTAGCTTTTTTTATTTAGAGTTTAAAAAATCTTTCTGTTTAGATTTTTTTAAGTAAAATTATAATTATATGTAAATATAATAAAATTAATCAAAAAATGTTTTGTTATCATTCCCGGAAGAAAAGCCGATTCTTAAAAAATAGGATAAAACTAAATAAATTCTCAAGTTTTGGAAAACTATCACCATTTTTTTCAGAATATTCTTTTTATTATTCTTTCTGGCTATGATTTTTTTTACGTTTTTTTAAGTAGTTTAACAGTGCGATGAAGGATATCAAAACTGTCTCTTCACATAACCTTGTATTCAAACAGAGTTATTCTTTTCGATTTTTAAATCGAAACAAATACCGCATTGAAAAGACGTTAAAATAATAACTTTCTATGTTTTTGTCTGAAAAATAATTAATCTAAAATCATATTTGAAAGACTTTGGATTATTTTTATTTGGTAACAAAATCAACATAGTAAAAGAAGGAAACGCTGTGGGCAGCAGCAACAGCCTACTCTTAGATACCCGCCTGTACCCTTTAGTAATTGAAATTTAACTCCATCCTGTTGAAAGATTGATATAATATTTAATAAACACCATTTGTTTGTTTTGCGTGAACTCTATTGGACATTACTATTGTAACTGTTAGCAGGTAGAGATGATGACTCACCGTTAATAAGTTCTGCAAGTGACAGCGAGGATGAGAAAGTTGTGAATAATGTCCCCCAAAATGAAGGTCAGTTTTAAACTTAAACATGTTGATAAATATATTTGTTTAGATTATTTCGTATATACATACCTATATAGATAGATAGATAACTCTTTATTGTACACCAATACAAACATGAACTTAAGGATAAAATATATCTAGTTATGTACAAAGGGCGGTTTTATCGCTAAAAAGCGATCTCTTCCAGACAACCCCATGAATGAATTTAGATGATAATGGCGATGGTGGTATACGTAACATATAGTACAAACTACTTACATTTTAATACATAGATATTTACTTAATATACATACCATACAAATACATATCTACAAAATATATAAATGAATTTAAATATCATATTCCAACGACAGGTAGTATTTTTTGATCATAGTTTTAAATATCGCTAGCGGTTTTGCTTGTCTGATTGTAACAGGAAGCGCGTTCCAGAGCTGTATAGCCTTAACTGTAAAAGAATTGTTACAAAAAGTTGAGTTATGCGCAGGAGTGTTCAATTTAAGTTTAGTAGATGGGCGTAAATTATGAGAGAATGAAAGCAATTCAAAACTTTGTTTAAGGTAATCAGGAGTGCTAGGGACAAATAAAATACTATAGAGAAAAGCAAGAATGTGAGTATTCCGGCGAAATCGAATTGGCAACCACTTGAGTTTTTTCGGAATTCATAATCCTGGTCATATTTGCGTAGTCCAAATATGAACCTTATGCAAAAAATTTGGAGGCGCTCAAGTTTATTGAGTTGTTCTTGGGTTAAATTTAGATAGCTCGCGTCAGCATAATCAAGGATAGGAAGTAATAAGGACTCCGCTAGCTAAATTTTGGTGGTAGTGGGTAAGACATTCCTCAACCTTCTAAGGGACTTGGATGAGAGATACGACTTAATTCGGTGATATGAGGTCGCCAAGACAGCTCACTGTATATATATATTGATATTCTATAAATGTGTCTGGATTTATGTATGTATTAAATGTATAAATTAGCATGAGTATGTATATTTAAATTGTACAATCCTATTTGTTTCTGTTCCACCTACATCGCCAGATTAGTTAAGAATTTCTTTTAAGCTGGGTTGCCTGGAAGATATCGACCGCTTTTAGCGATAAGGCCGCCTGTTGTTTTGCCAAGAGTATTGTAATTATGCATTTTGTTTTTGTATTGTTTATTCTGGTTAACAATAAAGTGTTATCTATCTATTTATCTAAACCTAACCTGCGCACTTCTTCTTTGCGCTTATACGGGGTGCCATAGGAACTAAACCATAGGTATTACATCTGTGACACCCGAACGCTTGGTTCTCACTTAGGGCACCCCCGGTGAAGGTTACCCTCTTCACCAACAGGGGGGAAGTCCCCATATATTAAGATATTCCAAACTATAAATATCGCGATGCAAGTAGTGAACAAAATAAGAATCTAAAATTGCAAATGATACTGTTACGAGTTACGGGACTCGAATTAAAATGCCGTTGGAATTACTATAGAATTTATTAGAACTATACAAACACGTATAACACAGGTACAAATATAACTGAACACAACTAGTACATAAGTAATGCACGATTCAATAACACGCTCAAAGTACGTCACTAAATGTACACACGTCTTGTTCCGCCTGTGTTTATCGCTTGACTGCCTCATCTCTCAGTTGGGGCATCCCTTTATACTGTACCGATGCAATATATCTGCTCGTCCGCGTGTAGAATTTCTTAGAACCAGCTTGTATTTTAAATACGAGACACCTGGCAATGATCACAATACAACAATAGGCCGTAAGAGATTACAATACACAATGGGCTGTTTTCTCAATCACAAAATTTAAACACAAAATAAACCAAAGAAGGCGGTCATAAAAGCGCTTCAATGATAACACCGACGGCGGGTGATAAATGTGCTTTGTTTACAAATATGCAGGTGGCCCGATTGTATAAATACTAATAAATTTCAGGTTCTGAAGGCGAATCGGATCGGCCCCCCTCTCCCAAAGAGGAGGCGCCGAAATCCGATGAGGAGAAAAAAGAAGACTGAACATAGATCATTCTAGAATGTCCTTTTAATTAAGACAATAAACTCTGGGGTGTTTATATCGGGCTGTGTTTGCACTGAGGTGTGAATGTGACTATGAAATATAGATGGCGCTGGTCTTTAAAATAAAACTTTAGCCTGAAGATAGATGGCGCTTTTAGCTTAACAGGTTTCCAAATTTTACTTTTATGTCTAATTATTGTTTAGTAATTATTACTAATTGTCTATTTCAGATAGATGATGTCGTATGAGAGTCAATTAACCACATTTCACAGTAGCTGAAATAGTGAGTTATGAGTTATCATTATAAATACTAACGAGTCAAATAATTTATTCATGATCCTTCAAAAAATAATTAAATTGTTATATTATTTTAAATAAGATAATAGCAACGATTAATTAACTTTTATAAATGTTTATTGTTTTTAAGAAAGAATTGACTGTTCTTACGTTATATTTCAACTGTGAAATATGAATTCGAGTTTGTAAAAAATGTTCGTTGTTTGACATCAGTCAAAGACTCTTCTATTCTTTGATCTGATACTGATAAATATTTGACTAGGTCGTATGCATTTAGTTCCTTTGCCTGGTATATTTGTGAATTAAACCACAGCGCCATCTGTATATAATAGATATGTCCTCTTAAGAAGCATTTAAACAACCATGGCTGCGTTCCAATAGAGACTCACAATGACCACGTTCACTTCAATTTTAAGCCAATAAGGAATTTTAAGATGTTTTTACATATCGAGGGCTTCATAACAAATGGGCGTATATGCCCATTAACCTTTTTAGTTAACAACAAAATAATGCCATTTTTTTGTTGTTAACTAAAAATTTTGCATGTTACAATTTAGACAGTCTTACCAGTATACCTAAATAGCTGAATAAGGCTGAAATTTGGAAGACCAATCTTTCATATTTCAGCCTTATACAACAATCGACTAGTTTTGTTTTATTCACAATTTTGTGCCTTGTGTAAAACTGCACTTTTGCTTGTACGCCCATTTGTTATGAAGCCCATGCAGGACTTTGTTACTACATTTTTGGTACATTATTTTTTCATCAAAATTGTAATTTGCAAGTGGATCTTTCAAGTGGGCCTTCAGGGTTAAGGCCTAAACTATATCAAATAGCGAAAAACATTCAAAGGAGTCTCAAGGCCAATTTTGATGAAAACTGGTACCATTAATTTTTTGGAAAAATAATGACCAACTCTTGTCAGGTATCGAGTCAGTTGGTTTTGAAAAAAATAAACACATACATACCCAATCATATTGGCTATGTTCCATTAGAGACTCACAACGACCACGTTTACGACCGCGATTTTTCCGTTCCACTTGTTTCCCAGCGTCACAATCGTAAATCCAAGTGGAACGGCTATTCGACCCACCCCTTGCCCTGGGTCGTTATGAGCGTTGTGTAATCGAAAATGATGACGTCATTAGTGACGTTTTCGCCACGACCACAACGACCGCGGTCGCCTTGTGGAACGGATAAGGGAGCATTTTGGGCGTTGTAAGCTACTAATAGAACGCGCTGGATAAGATGCGTAAGTTCAATAATAAAGAATGTATATCCAGACGAAATCAGGGGGCAAGGCTAGTATGATTCGTATCACAATATACATTCAAACCTCTCTATTCTTGGATACCTGTTGCACTTCATACTGTGAGTTAGTGTATTATAATATGATGATAATTTTTAAAATTAATAATAATATTAGTAGAACTGGGAAGTGATGTCGTTTTCTAACGTTAAAATTCAAACAAATACATTTTTAATCTGTTTTTATTTTTAATTAATTATATAATCAAGTAAGGCAAGTCTTTTCCGCTTAAAACGTGTTGAATCGAAAAGAAATACGAGGGTGCAACATCGGGAGAGTATGGTAGGTGAGGCAGTAGCTTCCACAAAGGCGGTATTCCGCAACACGCGAATGGAAAACCGCACTGTGTAAGACAAACCCTGGTAAAAAAATATACTAATCAGGGTGACAGGTACTGCCTCAATCACCATACTTTCTCTCCCGGTGTTGCACCGTGGAATTTCCATTTATTCCGACCGCTTCAACAATTTTAGAGTGGGAAATAATTGCAAATTGGATGATACCCAAAATGCATTCCTTATACATTTTGCTTATAAAACAATTGATTTTTATCGACCCGGCATTTAAAGTTTGCACACTATAAGGCAAAAGGTTGTTGATAAGGAGGGCAAGTATGTCATTGATTAAAATTAAAATACGGCACGCGAAGCGGGCGTGTGTCAGATAGTTAAATATAATTAAAGAAAAAAAATTAAAAACTTTCATAGATATACATAATTAAATAGATTACAATAATATAAATTACATATACCTGCATGCGAACAATAATTTTATTTACTGCAACAAAAAAAAGTTTTAATTTCATCGTTAGAAAATGAACTAAATTTCCGCTCTCCCGTAATACAATGGATAGTGAATGATTGACATGTTTTGTGGTATCAAGATTGTGCCTTGCCGTTTGCGATGTAGTTGAAATAGCCCGATATTTATGTTAAATATGTGTGATTGACACTACATTTCATAGATGGCGCTTATTTGAATATGTTTGTAATATACTATTCATTTGTATAACTAATCAGACAAATAGGTAATAGTGTTTTCTTCAGTTTTCGTGACTAGTACACATCATTGAAATGTGCTAATAATAATGTTTTAACTGATTAAAGCGCGAAATTTATTCAATTTTATTCCGACGTTTTGGCCCATTTTTAGTAGCCGTGATCGCAGAAAAATTATAAGATATAAATTTTCCATTGTCCACCTTTCTATACAAAATGTACTTTGCTGGGAATCGAACTTGGGTTCGGTGCACTAGGACTTTTGGACACTAAACATGTCATTCGTCATTAAATATATTGAACTAAAAATTCCTTACAATAATATCAAATGTGAGTTTATAGACTATAGAGCCGTCTATGTTAAAGCAGGGAGTCAATCGGAAGCCCTTAAGTGATTTGAAAGTCACTGTTAAAAAATCTCGCTACGAACTATTTATATTTAATTTTATCGATATTTAATTTTATCGATATTTAATTACAGATCGATCGCAAAATTTATTAATTAAAGTCGATATACCACTACCCTTCCACGTTGTTTGTTAAATTCGTTAACATTGCATGCATATACAGTGGTAGTGTTGTGAGCGTCTTATCGATAAGTTATGTCATCGAATACTGAATTACGTTTAAACTGTAAATTAAACTAAAGGATAACTACTTGTAAATAATATAGTAATAGTATGAAAAAATGTCTTGAAATGAAAATCGTCTCCTAAAAACCTAAGTCTCTAATTCCTACATTCCTACTGTTGATCAGAGAGCACCACAATACAAGAATATTCTTCGGTTTTTGACATACAAAAATACCGCTATACTTTTTAACAAATATAATTTAGAACATGTTTTTTAAACCAAATAAATCAAAAATTACAAATCTTACTTAATTTAATATTTAAATAGATCCTCTCTTTTCTTTCACCTTCTCTCAATTATTCTTAATCGGCGCGATATGTCTTATCCTTTCATACTCCTCAATTCTGACATATTTCCTCTGTCACAGCACAAGTCACCATCAGAACTTAATATAGGTGTGCAAAAATGTTACTTTGTAAAATTACATTGAATTGTTAAATTAAATTAAATTGTTAAGTTAAATACAATGCTAGTGGTATATATTAAACGTAATGAAACTAACTATTAAGACATTAAAGTACACCACGCGCAAAACTTTAATGCGCCTCGAGTGAAGTTAGTTCTAAGAGTTTTGCGTAGGTCCGGTCAAGTGTTAACGTATATTACAACTGTAGTACGAAAGAGATAGCATGCGAGTCCGGGTGGCGCGTGAGTGAGAGCACAACACACCCCTGTCAACCAAACATACCACCTTGTGGGGCTTGTGTTCAGCGCGTATACCAACTTCAAAGACGCATTTAAATATTGCGGGGACTGCTCGGATGTTAGTGTATTATGTAATATATTTTTTTTACATTTTCTATTTATTATTATTATTTGGTAATATTAAATTTCACTTGTGATTTGTTCATAATACAAAGTCTCATAAGTGATTATTTAATTTTGATAAAATTAGTAAATATTGTAATTAATTTACAGTTTAAATTGATTTATAGAAATAAATGTTCACTATTGACATAGATGAAGAATACTAGGCATAATAATAGCACATTAAAAATGTATCTGAAAACGTCCTAAATCCTACATAACAAGATGGCGCTAAAAGTATTCTTTGTGTTCTCTAACATTTTTTTATCTAGAACATATTTTTATAACCAAATCAGTTTTTTATTTGAAAATCTTAAATTATTTAATCTTATTATAATTAAATGAAATCTTATTAATGGAGCTATTTACTACATTTGTATATGTATAAATATATAGACTGACTGAATTTACGACATATCTGTATTCTACGATTCCTGAAAAAACCTTCGAATATTTCACAGAAATTTAATTTTGATTTTATGTATTTATATTTCTATATATTAAATAAAAAAAATTTTTTTTTTAAGTATGAAACTTTGTTTGAATCAATTACCGTGCGGTAACATACGTACTTAGGGGGGAAATATATGATATAAAGATGTAGTTCTAATTTTCATCACGCGCACGTGGCTCCATTTGCGAATGCGCGTTATTTCATACTAGCTGTGCCCACGACGTCGCCGCGTTGAATAGTTAAAAAAATCTCCCGATTGTGAAACATTTTTCATTGCTGCTCCGCTCCTATTGGTCTTAGCGTGATGATATGTAGCCTATAGCCTTCCTCGTTAAATGTACTATCCAACACTGAAATAATTTTTCAATTCGGACCAGCGGTTCCTGAGATTAGCGCGTTCAAACAAACAAACAAACTTTTCAGCTTTATAATATTAGTATAGATTAGAAACGTTTGTTGCTAGTTTCCGACTGATATTTTTGCGTTTTTTTAAATTATCTATTGTAATGTTTTCTCGCAAATGTGTTGAATGACACAGGTGCGGTTGTTAGTTTTAGAAACTCGTGTCTATGCTAAGCCCTTGACTCGTCTACTCGTTTGTAAAAACCAGGTTACCGCACTTGTATGATAAATTAATAACTATTTGTGAAACATTCGGAATTTTATTTTTCAGATTTTTGTTATACTTATTTCCCGTAATTAATTTTTGTGAATTTATATGTTTAAAAAGCTGGAAATGCACGAGCGAGATTGATAACTCAATTTAGGGAGCTCCTTAAGAATTTCAGTTTTGAAAATATGTTTCATGTGGCGCCATCTATTCTTGTAGTTTTTTACAAACTTTCCATAGTTACGTGTTTACTGAACTATTGCGAGTCTTTAGTGTTTTTATTCTATGTAATTAATTTAATTTATTGTTAATTTACTATTTATTTTATATTAAAGTCAATATATTCGAATCTTCTTAGATGTAATTTATTAGATATTAAATATAAATGTATTGAAATAAAATTATTATTGGTTGGTTACTTAATTTAAGTAATTTATTTATTTATATATTGCGTATATTTTTTTTAGATCATTTTAGACCGATAAAAGTTCACTACACCATTGGACAGGGGTCTCCAAACTACGGCCCGCTGGCCAAATTCAGCCCGCGACAAATAATGGCTTATAGTTGTTATTGTTCCCAGAGTCAGACAAAAAACACAATGATTTTGATTAAATATTTATTGAATAACTTGGTTGCATGTGCAAGGAATCACAATTAAAATAAACTGTATATTTCATAATGCCTGCTGTTAAAAACAATTAAAATGTATAACGCTGCGTAACTCAAGCTCTCTCTGTTTTCTTTCACCATATCCCAATTAATTGGGGTCAGCACAATATGTCTTTTCCTTCCACACTCCTCTACTCTGACATACATCTTCTGTTACACCACATATCATCCTTCACATCATCCATCTTCTTTTTGGTCTACCTCTACATTTATACCTATCTTGTACTTTAACATTCTTTTTGTCACGCGACTTTCATCGCTCATTATATGCCCATACCAACTTAATCTTCGTCCTCTCAATTTTTCAGTCACGGGTGCAACTTTCAAAAATACCCTTATGTACTCATTTCTCACCTTATCCCACACATCCATCTCAACATTCTCATCTCAGCTGAATGGGGTTTGTGGTTTATCATTTTAGTGGCCCAACATTCCAACCCATATAGCATGACTCCAGCTAGTAGTCTAATTTTGCTATATTTACAGGTATAAATGCAAATACTTATGATAAATTGTTTATAATCAATCTAATAATACGCAATATATAAAATTCAACAGTAAAGTTAAATAATTTTTTGACAACGAATTTTTCTGTTATAATGTTTCGTTAAATCAAATGGTTAATGATAGAACTTCCATATGGCCACATTAATATCAACTGTCTGGCTCTAAAGCTGTAAACATATTGTCGGACGCGGCTGACAGGCGTTTTTATTTTTTATTGTATGAGTTCAGCAGATAGGCAGGTGGCCCACCTGGTGGAAAGCGATTACCATTGCCTATGCACATTTGTAACACCGAAGGCGCTACCGATGTGCTGCCGCTGTCTAAGGGGAGACTGGAACCTGGCCACTAATGCCGGAAAGCAACTCAAGGTTGTTATGGCAGCATACTTCAGACCAGGGATGGTAGACATCCAGTAAGGCAAATATGCTACTACCTGGCTGTGGGTTGTTTTTTCGCCTCTTACGACAAGCCGCCCGGCAGCAGGAATTTGTATTCTTTCCCCGTTCCTGCACGGATAAATGGATAATGAATGTTACACTATACAATGCAGTATGCATCGAAAGTAGTACATGTCACGGAAGTAATTCTGGACCGTCTGTGAGCGTTCGAAAATCTCGTAGAAATCTGGATGCCCTCAGTGTTGCCAACTTTCTCTCTTTCAAGGTTTGTTATAAAACTCTGATTGAACCTACAGTTATACTTATAATGTCATTCATTTTTAATACAAAAGTATGTGATTGTGTTTTTTTTTTAAGGTAATTGGGCTTCAAGCTGAAGATTTAAATTTGCCGCTCTTTGGTTGTGTCAAAACTTGCTAACTAGACTAAAAAGATATTTTCCAAATTATGAATTTTATTATTAATAAAAATGTATAACATGTTTTTCATAACAAACCATAAACGTCCCACTACTAGGCCCGGGCCTTCCACCATTGGGGTAGGGGGGGTGTATTAATAACATTTTATTTAAGGAATGCACTTTACTTACACTATTTATTATTGGTAAATTAAAACGCCTATAATAAGTTGTTATGAAAATGTTTTAAGTACGATATAGTTGTTTATTAGGATATTTATTATTTTTAATTATTATTTTAATTAGCGATTTAACGAGTAACATATTTGATTATGAACACACTATTAAACTATAAATATTTACATACAAACGTCAATAAACGATTTAAAAATAATAACTCGAACATAATCGATTACAACGAAATGAATGTTGCCACTTGAATGAGATATTTTTGCCAACTGCTAAACTTGCAACTTATTTCAATAAATGAATGACAAAACACGATCTTATTTTTTATTTTATGGCCTAATAACACAGACCTCTAAACCAAGTGTTATATAAAATCCGTTATTTCTTGAAACTCAGCCACAGCCAAATTATCTTTGACTGGCAAAAGCTTATTCTTTAGCAACACTAAGTCACATTTCACTTATCCCTTGAGATTATTTATACACATGTTTTGTTTAAAGCCTAATTTCTATTGAGTATTCAATTAACTTTCAAAGCAATTCTTATCATCGTATGGACATACATCTAGTTTATCGTCAACTTATTACTTAACTGGATTTTTTTCTAACAAGTTTCTAACTCGCCAGTTTTACAAGTTAAGTAACGCTAGCATAATATATAATAAATAATTAAAGTAATCACTGTCCTACAGTCATTTGTAGTTTTTATTAGTTTTTTTAGATTTTTAAGAATAGAGCTTCACGTAACTTCACCCTTTAATTCTCGTTACAAATTCAAATTAAGAACTTATATTGCTTATAAAAATATCAGTGGCATCATTCATAGTAATAGTAACGAAATTAATCGATAGAAGTTGAACTTAAATCGATTTATGTAAAAAAAATAGAATTATTATATAGTTTAATTTTTGTTTAATATTCACTTCATTTTGCTTTTCTAGTCAAAAATAATTCCACTAACACGCGGTTTGCATGTATGATAAATTTATTAAACATAATAAATAATGTATAGATTATAGTTCCAAGTTAATCAACGAAGAAATCTATCAAAAATTGTCTGTGAAAATTTATGAAATATTGGTTTTTTTTTACGAAGGTTTGTGCATTTGGGTTATAAATGTCAACTGTCTAGTGAAAGATAAATTTGCGATCTGTCATAAAAATTGCTTCGATTGGCGTCCAGCGAATTATAATTTGGTTGAGGCTGTAGCTTGAAGCGTTCCAAACTTAAATATTTAAATATACTTGATACTGGCTAGATACCCTAATAATATTTAAAAAGGAGATCAAATGTCGATTCAAATCTGATTGGTGTTCTAGAATCTATATATTTTTTTCCCAAACATTCCCAATTTGTGTCCCATTGTATCATTTTGTTGTTGTATCATATTGTGTCATCGTCTATATATTAGTGTGTTTCTTTCTTCCCATATTATTGAGAATTATTTATGTTTTATATATTTGTAGTTCTCGCATATGTAGTTTTTGTATTTATGAATAATAGAATTTACGAATGAAACACGAATCACGAAAGTATGTTTTTGACATTTAGCGTATTGTCATAAAAATCTGTTATTTTTTTTTTAAATTAAGCATTAAGTAGGGATAGTGTCATACATCACCTATTGTATTTACCTAGTTGAAATTGCAAAATATAATCTTCTTGTATTTATCTAGTTAAAATTACAAAATACTTATTATCTTCTTATATTTCGAAATTAATATGTTTGACGTTCAATGACGTTGTCCACAATAAATACTTATAATAACATTTCCTTTTCTCCTTATATTTATAATGTAACCATTTATCTAAAAATACTGTCCAACAACGACACCATCGCCGTGGAATAACGTCATCAGTCGACAACATTTAAAATTTGATAGATAATCTACAATAATATAAAATTCTAAACATGCCTTGTATGTCTGTACATTGAAGCTCCTTAAAAAACAACTGAAATATACTATATGAAGGATGTAGAACATGATGCAATTTTTATTAGATTTCTTATCTGTTTGTTCGGCATTCACCGATTTCGATGCGGTTTTGCTGGTCAACAGCAAACTCCGACACTTAAAATCTGCGCTACTTATTATCCTGGGAATCCCGCGGGAATTTTTCTGGGGATTATTTAAAATGACCGGATTAAAAAAACGAATTCTAATGTGTCTTTGTACTGAACGATACCAAATTTAAAGTAATAAAATGTTGAGAATTGTTACCCTGGGAATCGTGCGGGAATTTTCCCGGGAGCGGTTTGAAGTTTGTTTGGATGCATAAAAATTAGCTTATTCCGACAGGTACCTCTAGAACGATAACTTACATTCTTTATTTAAATGTTGCGATACTTTGTGTCCTGGGAATCCCGCGGGAATTAAAAGTCCAGCGTGGACGAAGTCGCGGGCAAATTCTAGTAAAAATATAAAATCAGATATGTGTTTTTGGACAATCTTAATTTATTCAAGTACTTCGATAAATAATAATTACGCATGTAGAAATAATTTTTGTTAAGAATTCAATTAGAATAGCATAATTACAGAATATATAGTGAACAAAGTGATTTTGTATCGACTTTTGTTATTTATTGCTTATATAGTTGATTAGCTGTTTTGTATTGAACTAATATACAAGTATCCAGTTTTGTGTTGTTTTCTTGTACCCCCACGCCCCGCCTACCGCGAATATGTAGCTCGCTCGGTTAGCTGCTAAGCGGCTGCTTTTTAGTAGTACCTTAGTAAGCACGGGGCGAGTCTCGGGCATGATCAAGTATATACCCACATATCATAGTCGGTCAAGTAACACACAAGGAAGACCAAGAAGAACAGGAAGCATTCGGAAGACTACAGCCATTGACCATTTTTCATCAAAATTATCTTTGAGACTGCTTTGAACGTTTTTCGCTATTTAGTAGTTTAGGCCTTGATCCTGAAGTCCCACTTGAGAGATTCACTTCTACATTCCAAATTTGATGAAAAAAATAGTGTCACCAAAAATTTAGTTAAAAGGTCCTGCACTGACGCCGACAGTATGTGGAAACATCTTAAAATTATTTATTGCCTTAAAATTTACAATAATTTAAAACTAAAATCATCAGCAAGTCCTCCAGTCTGGCTTGTAACACAGCAGTCTGGTTACATCAGCGTTTTCTGTCCCGATCTGTCGCCCGTCTGGGTCCACACACCTGCAAACGCCGCGACGGCATTGGATGCTACGAAAATTGCCGTTACTGCAGCAGACCGGCTGCTCTGTAGATGACGCCATTATTAGCGATGTTTGAGCACATTCTGGATGAAAAAATTCATACTAAGTTATAAAGAAATAACAATTCATAAACGTCCGTGGACGTATAATATATATATATATATATATATATATATATATATATATATATATATATATATATCGAGGGGTGAAAGGCTATTTGGTTTAAGCGACATCTAGGGCGATATTGAGTTATATACATATTCGGAATCAGCGAATTTTTCTGCGTCGAATGATGCCGGATTCATTAAAATCAGAGCATTTTTTTGGCGTTTGAAACAATACTGTTTTTCTGTTGTTTCCAAAGTAGCAGTGTATTATTCGACGTGGATTTTGCATTTTTTTTTAGTAATATACTTGAACCATACAATTATATAAAGAACCGAGACATGAACCAATTACCCTTCCTCAGATAAATAATTCAATAAGAGTTAAAGCGTTTTTCCTATTTTAAATTTTTATTAAGGTGTAACTTGAATCAATTTGACTTCCACTAATTACACGGTGTGATGTTACTTAAACCATTTGTCCGTCACCCAAATACGACACGGAGCGTCGCTTAAGCTCTTTCAGCTGCATCTATTTACCACGCAGGGTGCTACTTAAACCAAATAGTCGTTTTGTTTCCAGATATTTTGTTTAGTTGTTGAAACATTTTGTTGCTATTATTTTTTAATTGGATGTCACTTAATACAGGCGATAAAATGAAGTGAAGAAATTTAAAACATTTTTTCCATTTTAACAAAAATACGAGTCGGTCGTTCAATCATTAAATTTTAATATGATACATCTCATTCATGTCATATGATACCATATTTATTTAAATCTGCAACACTGCAATTCTAAAGATGTCCTACTGGATACTGATGTAGAGGATACAGTCGAAGAAAATGATAAATAAATACGTTATTTCCAACTGCATTATGATTATTATTATCAAGCATTGACTGTGTTTTATAGTTACTACAAATTTTCTTTCTTGATTTTTATTTTGTTTTTTTACCGACTTCGGAAAAAGGAGGAGGTTCTCAATTCGTCGGGATCTTTGTTTTTTTTTTTTGCTTTTTTTTATGTATGTTCGCCGATTACTCCGTGATTTACGATCCGATTTACGTGATTCTTTTTTTGTTCGACGCGGAATAGCTTCCAATTGGTCCCCTAAAAATTTTACATAGTTTGGCCCAGTAGTTTTCATTTTATGAACATTTTTCATGGAAATAATTTTCACTCCGTTCCATATGTACACCGATTACTCTGAGATTTATAATTCGATTTACGTGATTCTTTTTTTGTTCGACGCGGAATAGCTGCCATGTGGTCCCCTAAAAATTTGACATAGTTTGGCCAAGTAGTTTTCATTTTACGAACATTTTTTTGTTCCCGGTTCTTGGGACCTATATTTTTTAAGAAGCGCGGCACCATTCGTAGGTCCACCCATACATAGCTAGACACTAAAAAGTAACAAATAAAATTTAAAAACTTCGTTTAAAAAACCGACTTCAAAAACGAAAAAACTAAAATGTATAAAATAACTTATTCACCTTCATTATGCGCTCCGCAAAATAGTGAAATTCACTGCCAGAGTCTGTTTTTCCCGAAATCTACAACCTGGGTGTCTTCAAGTCCCGTAGGAATAGGTACCTTCCAGGTAAGTGTGCTCCTACCGTAGACCATATTATCTCTACTCGAAATCGGGCGAGATAATGGTTAAACGGTCAAACAACTACCTATACTACAAAAAAATCCTGCACTCTTGCGGCCTGTAGTAAGAGGCGACATAAAAAGCCACAGCCAAGTAGTAGGGCATTGCACATCTGGATGGCCACCTCCCCTGGTCTAGAGTATGCCGTCATAACAATTAAATAACTAAGGTAAAAGTATACTTACTACAATCCATCGAGTGATATTGCGGCGTATTCGGCAACGCCTCATAATCGTCAATTCGCTGGCCGCGCTCATCTACGCATATTTTACTAAAACAAAATAGCTCTTTCAAATCACACGGCATTTTTGGCACATTTAAAACATATTTTTCATTTATGTATTAAGTTAAAATAACCAAAACGGATAGATGAGCATACAAGCTAGAGGCTAAGACCTCACCTTCCAAAGAACAATAGTACCTATAACTTACGATCTATTGGCAGTGATGATTACTCTTCCGAAAGTACCATCAGGCATGCACTCTGGGAATGAGGTAAAATAGTCAACATTGAACCCCTCCTCTTTACTCTCGAGTATGAAGTCTATGGTACTCTGCGCACTCTCATAGCAAGGAGTAGTGAAGTTATACGGTGGCTCACCCTGACTGAGATGTGGAAAGAGATCCAGGGCTGAATCATCTGAAATATGACAGAATGCATATATCTATATCTGAAGAGATTGTATTATATTTATTGTACAACTATTTGTTCATCATAAATATGCTGCGTTGGATGTGTGGTTACGAAGAAGGATCCCAGTAGGAACACCCAAATCCATGACAGACTTCATGTCCATGACATAGTACAAATTTTAAAAGACTCTCCTACACTGGTAAGGCTGTATTTTGCAGAAACCGGTACATTTTTAAACCTCCAAAGTCTAGCCGTACCTTTTCCCCAGGTCGGGATAAAAGAAGTAGGCCCAAGAAATGTTAGCTCTTTTTTTATTGCAGGAGTTCAGCAGACAGGCAGACGGCCCACTTGATGGAAAGCAGTTACCATCGCCTATGGACATTTGCAACACCAAAGGTGCTAGAAATGCGTTGCTGCTCTCTTAAGGGAGACTGGAACCTGATCACTAATGCCGGAACACAACTCAAAGTTGTTATGGTGACATAATTTAGACCAGGAGTGGTAGCCATCCAGTCAGGCAAATGCCCTACCACATGTGGGTTGTTTTATCTCCTCTTACGACAGGCCACCCAGCTACAGGAAATTATATTCTTTCTCCGTTCCTGCACGGATAAAAGCTCGAGATGAAGTATGACATACATCTTCTACCTTTCAGCATTCACAATGAAACCTGTAACCTTGTCGATACAGTAGCAAATCCTCCCAATGCACTTTATCTGGATTTATAATCAGACCTTGTCCCAATATCTGGCAAGGGTACGCAATGTCCTATAGATTTTTAAGCTTCTCATGTATACGGAAAAAAATAGTCGGAACAGTATCTGTTGAGCAGTTTTCGATAGAATAATATAAATTATTTGCGATTAAATGTTCTTATTGAGCTTTCATATCCAAATGACCAAAGCCATGGACTTAATCGCATTTACTGAACCCTTTAATGTGCGTGATCAGACATCCATTCAGACGCTTTACCTATTTGCAATTAATTTTGTGATGTACCAAGGACATATAGAAGTTTCGCTATTCTCACTTACAACAATTTAGCTCGGTTATAGGTGCCTCATCTAAATCCACGTTCTCCCTTTCACCATTCACAAAAAGACCTGTGACTCTGTCGACACAGTAGCAGGTCCTCCCGATACACTGGATGGGATAGAAGTTGCCATCAGACGTGCACCTTGGCCCGATAACGGGCAACGGTACTCCTTCTCCTATAGATTTCTTGATCTTTTCGTGTAAACGGGAGCAACCTGGAAAAGTTAGGCAATGTATTGATTTACAAACAGCTACACTATTATAGTTTAAAATAAAACCCGCCAGGGTGCATGTGAGTCCACGCACGGATAACGTATCCAAAAAGGTGACGACCTGCAAATATACAAAAGTAGTGTATTCGCACGAGTCAACATGATCCCTTAAGAATTAATTTTCAGTAAACATGCAAATTCCATTAACAAGACATTAGGGCAATTTTTCTTGCACTACCATCGACAATGGAGTATAAAAGTTGAAATCTCGAAGAATCCGTGAGATCGTGATGCTCTTAAACAAGATCGAGATATCGCCAAATGGCTGGTAGAAGTGGTAGATGTGTAGTGTAGAGAACATGGTTGGCAGGTACCACCTGTTTGGGATCCAATCATCAAAACTATTAAGACCCAAACCCAGCAAAAACCAACTGCCAGACCTCAAGACACTGTGAGCTCTTTCTGCGTGCAACGAAACAAACCAACTTGACTGATAATTTCTTTTATTTTTTCCTTCCACTCATTTTAATATTATATAAAAAAATTTAGAACTAGGCATGTTTGCTGAAGAGTTTCTTGCGCCGCTTCTTCTCTTCAAGTCACAACATGTTGTGAAGCGGTGGTAAATTAGATTAGGCTCCCATAGAGTAAATAATATCCATAAACAAAATTTAAAACTAAATAATTAAAATGAACAAGTTGGCGGTAGGCTGAATAAAAACTTTGACAATACACGTTTGACAAATGTCATCTTTGTCTTCCGTGACCACGGCCACTGAAAAGCGGCCAAAACGTCGGATAAACCTAAATCAAATAAATTACCGCGCTTAAAACCGTTAAAACGTAGTTTTATTATGGTAGATGTTACCAAAAGCTTAGCGTTAAATTTGGGTAATAAATTAGCATAGCTAGTTAACACAGTAATGGTGCAGGCCTCTTATGACGTTCCCAACAAGTAACAATGCTTTGCGACCAATTTTTAATCCATAGTTTCATTGTTAGTATTATTCACTATTTTTTGAGACCCGAGTGCTGTATCCACCATGCTGCCATGATTTATACATTAGTAGTACCTAAAACCTAAGATCCTGGTACAAAAATCTTACCGCAATGCATATTTTGTGAAGTGGCTGTCCCTATGTACAGGACTTCTCCAAAAATTCTTTCTCCATCTTCGGACTGGCAGAAACACCTAAAGACATAAGTTATGTACACTTTCGATTGATCTAGTAAGCTTGGTAAAATACCACATGCGCATTTATGTTACCAAGTTAATGGTAATACCATCTGTTGGCATTCTTCCTAATTTCTTTTTTCTTCCGCTATCATATTACATCCGCCATAATATTACATCCTACGTAGGTCTAGATTATATCCTTAGTACTTTGCTTGTTTTTTAGGACAAATGCAAACGAAGTTGCGGGTAGTCGCTGGTGTTTTATGAATTCATTTTTATTGCCTTACGTGTGTGCAGGTACGCAGCTAAAAGCAGCATATTTCCCTTTTCCATCACATTGGGGTCTCTCTTCAAGGGCCCCCACTTTTCCTTTCATTAGCCTGCTGTCATAGTCATCTTGATCGCTGTGACATTGGGATTGCACTAGAAAAAGACGATAAACTTACTTTAATTTGTTACTAATACGAACCTCTCATGTTTATTTATTATCTGGAGCACGCAGACGGCCCAGCCGATAGAAAGCGGTTACCGTCGCCTATGGACGTTTGCAACACCAGGGCTGTCGCTAACGCGTTGCCGATCTCTAATAAGTTTTGTAAGGCCTTTAAAAAAACCCACGGGACGGAAGGATGAAAGTGACATCGAAAGAAGAGTAATTGCAGGTAATAAGGTGAATGGAGCGCTATAATATTTTATGAAAAGCCAAAAAGTGTCTGTAAAGGCACGTTTGGCTGTCCATCAAGGGGTGTTGGTGCCAACACTAATGTACGGCAGTGAAAGTTGGGTGTGGCAGAAGAAGTATGAAAGTAGAATAAATGCAGTTGAAATGAGAGCTTTGAGAAGTATATGTGAGGTAAGCATGAATGATGTGATACAGGATAGTGTAATAAAGGAACGTTGTGGATTGAAAGAAGATGTAATAACAAGAGTTGAAGAAGGAATGTTAAGGTGGTTTGGGCATGTAGAGAGGATGGATGAAAATAGAATCACAAATCAAGTGTATGACGGTATTGTGAATGATAGAGTTGGTACCGGTAGACCACGACGTACACACCATTATCAAATAACGTGTTAAAACGAGGTCATATAAAAAGCATATCAAATAAACGTGCATGTATGAAGAGTTTAATGAAAGTAGATGAAGCGAATGTTGTTTGTCAGGATCGTCGCAAGTGGAGATCTATAGTCTCTGCCTACCCCCATGGGAAAAATATGTATGTATGTAAATAAAACCATTTCATAGCGTAAAGGAAAAACCGCGACAGGAAGTTTCCTCAAGATCATTGTTGGACGCGGAATAAATGTTCTAGAGAACGTTGCGTAGTTGAGCGTGGTAGCTCAAGGAAATAGTGGTAAACATCCTTGTGATGGACCCGAACGAGGCTAAATAATATATTTATTTTAATAAAAATGGGACTAAATAAAATGTAACGCCATTTTTTTCTACGTCCGAATCGCAATCACCTCGATTTTATTTTATAAACTTTAATTCAAAAACTTGGATTTTAACTTCAAAAACCGAGCTGCCAGTATTATAATGTTTAACCAAATAAGTATTTATTCCACAACAATCCCGTTGCTGGTGAGTGGTACGGTTGCAAAAGTGAGACGTTGGCACCATATCAAACAATTCCTCAGAAAACACCCCGTTGTACAGGTAATGAAATAGACAGAGGGCGCAAAGTCTCTCCGAAGGCTAAGCGAATCTAGACCGTTAGTATGGGATTGTTGAAGATGCGAACGGCGCGACGCTGGATGGAGTCGAGGGGTCAGTCTGTTAAGGGGATGCCCCGGCCCAAAGATGTCACATATTACTTTATGTGAATAAGAGAACTGTCACCCAGTTTGTATTTTAGCATGCTTTCTATCATCTCTTAAAACATTACACAGAATCTTAATCCACAATAATCTAAGTTTTCATTACTTTAATTATTAATTTAATTATTATATTTAAGTTAATTCTTTTGGCCATGTAAATACTACACACGCAATTATAATAATAATAATTTACTTATTTCAGACGCAAAGATCCATAAAAAACAACATATTTTACAATTTCAAATTACATTATTACAAATTAAATTAAGAACTTAAAAATATAGATAAAAAATTAACAAAATTGAAAATTGTCAGCAGTCAGTCAATTATATAAGAATTTTTTAAATGATCGGGTTATTTTATTCCCTCGTCATATTTAAGCTTTACGCGCACTGAACAAAAGCTTCTGTGATCAAAGTAAAAAAAAATATCTACAAAAAGTAATATTTTTGCTGAAAATTAAAAAATGAATAGAAAAGATGTTGATAGTGCTGATGTTATAGTACTTTGACGCCTATGGATATTTGATATACCTAGATATAGGTACGTATAAGTACTTACTTCGCGTGCAGTAACTATGTCCATCATTGGCATCTGCAACGCATGTGAGCCCATAACTGCATCGACCCACGGATGTTCCGAGTCCAGGCCCGCCAGTGCTACAATATTCATTGTCACCTGGAAATCATCATTTTTATTTTCATTTTAATAATCGACAGACACACATTGTATTTTGCCAAGCTAAGTAAGTTACGCTTGTCTTATGGATAATATACAACGGAGCACTCTGGGCCTGATCTCTGTCACCCAGACCACAGTAAATAACGAAAATTTCGTTTAAGCAATTGTCCGTGTTGGGAATTAAAACCGAACCCCCAGTAAGCTTAGTTGGTAGTCAGTAGATTCTGTTAATTTATATCTTCAAAAATGTGATAATGCACATAAATGCACTAGTGACATAGTGAACTCAATTCAGGTAGGTATTTTACGGATAGCCTTAAGCTAATCGTGCTTCGTGCAATCAGTGATAGTTCCGATGGTCCACTTTCCAACCTTCCCTATTCCATTGCCCTATTCCAATCCTATATTCTATTCCCTCTATCTCAACGCCCCCTCTATCTCAACGCCCCCTCTATCCCATCCTAAAAGTTGGCAATGCTTCGGCATCGTTCCTGGTGTGGCATACATCTATAGGCGATGGTAACCACTTTCCATGAGCTGGGCCGTCTGCCTGTTTGCCAGCTTCGCAATAAAAGAAAGGTAGCCCCGTAATCAATATTATTACCATAGAAAGGTAAGCAGAACTCGCAGCAGCTACAAAGCGTCGGCGACTGCATCCACATGCCGTTGTGCGTTGCATTGTTGATGCGGCATTCTTCCGCTGGTGAGGTACAACCCGTGTCTAACAAGTACTCCTTGAAACAGAAAGTTTTTGTTTGTGTATTAATGAATCTCTTTTTCAAAATTATTTAATTTAAGTAAAACTGTGGTGTCATTTACATACAAGATTGTGTCATGATTAGTACAGTTTAGTAAGTCATTTGTGTGCAGCAGAAATAGCATGGGGCCAAGTATACTGCCTTGTGGTACTCCATAACAATTACACTTCTATTAAAATCTATTAGAGTCTTCTTGTTAATGATAAATTACTAATGTAGTTAAATTTGACATAGTTATACAAATCAACTGAGTATCAGCGTTAAACATATATTAGTTAAAATAACACTAAGATGACTTAGTGCAATTGTAGTAAAAATAGGTAAGTAAAATAAACAAAGCATTCAATTTTGATATTTCGTTCGGAAACCAACTAGATAATTATAAAAGTATTATATTTAATTTTTAAATGTATATATTAAAAATCTTTGAATGTAAAATCTTATTTCAATTTTCCTTACCCTGCAAAAACCGTCTTCGCACAATATATCCGAACTCTGAACAATAGTAAACAAGCACAGAAGAAAATAAAACAAGATGTATACGTCCGCCATATTGGAATTACATTATGCACTAATTTCAAAGTCAATTGATTAGTTATTTTTTATCAAATAATGCTGTCCTATCAGAGAGATAATCAGCTGACGTGAATTATTAATAATAAACATCGTTAATAAGCGTCAGGGAATTACTTTGATTTCCTAGCGGTGTGGCAAGCTTCTGGTATGGTATACAACTTGCTTGGACACCTTAAGCCGCGTACTCACTTGCAAGCCGTAACCGTAATTATTTCAGGTACTGTAACCAAAAATCATAGTGTGTACAGGGTTTGCGAACTCGAATCGAACACGAGCTGGCAAAGTGAAGATCAATTAAGCGAAGAAATCAGTTGGCGTCCTTTGTATTATAATCCTCTCGGTTATAAAAATGGCGATACGCATGGGAGACAAGACGGTGGTCCAACGTCTAATGGAGGGTCAACAATCCCCCTCCTAAACCATCCATCATCACTAACACCAACTAAAAATGTTTCATGTCACGACAATTAAATAATAAATTATAACACCACACAAATTCACAAACACACAATCAAAAACAACAAAACTTATACACTTACTCACACCAACGCGCAATACCACTGCATTGCATTACACGCACAATTCACAAACTAACCAAGACACACAAAGAGCCTAAAAATTAATAACCTAGGCACAGAAAGAAAAAACAGCATACATGGCACTAGTTAAGATAATATATATAGGTATAGACATAAGGCACACACTGCACATGCACTTTCTCACAACACCAGCATCTAACAGATACACTCTACATTAGTATAAGTTAAGTATTAAAATTAGAAAAAAAAAATTATGTAAGTTATTCTTAAGGTACACAACACAACACAAAAATCATAAAATTAATGTCACACATAATAACACATAAACTATAAGCGTGTATAAATTCAAAAAACTCTACATCAGTTGATTAAAAAAAAAATCCTCTCGGTTACAGCTTAACTCTCTGAAGGATCTGTGTCCCAAACAGAGTGCTAGGGTTTTGTTGTGAGAGGTTCCATCCATAGGTCGCTGGTTCATATCCGGCTCGAAGGACCAGGTTATGTTGGGGTTTTGTTGTGAGAGGTTCCAATGACACACACTAGCTTTTTAATATTAATTGTGATTTATTGCTTGAGAGCACTGTTCAATGTAAAACATGTAGAAAGCGAAGGCAGTCGATAGGTGGCGCTGTTATTGCATCGCTCCAGTGTTGCAATAGTTAACACAGAGTCCTATGTAATGGTGGAATGTCTGCCGTGACGATACCTTATGGGCTGAACGGAAGATCAGTGCTGGTCGACAGACTAGCATTATGCGCAGACTGATGTCCCTTTTAGGACATGTTTTGTTTTAAGTCTATTTTTGTCAAGACTAAGTTTTATATTATTTTAACTGTCTCAAATAACATTATTTTTTTTCGTTCGAAAGACAACTAGTTTGACGTTGAATTGTTCAAGTTTATTTGGATCACTTTGAGTGATTCATCAAAATTCAAAGACAAATGAATTGTGTAATATATAAAGGCAAACTGTTGTTTGTTTGTTACTTGTTAGTTGTGGTAGCATAATGGCTGGCGCACGCGTCACTAACTCAAAGAGCGCGGGGTTAGAATGCTGGCCGGGAAGCATGCACCACTTAGGCAGTTTTCTGACCTATTGTGTATACTGTTACAATTACCACGTGCCAACAACAGTGAAGGAAAACGTCGTGATGTTACCTGCATATCGAGATAAGCGATGCATCAAACCTGTCAAGCCACGTTGGATAAGCGTGGCGGGTATACTGTCCGTTTCTCTATAGTGGAAGGCACGAGCCCAGCAGTGGGACGACTATGGGCTATATTATCCAAAAACAAATCACCCTATAATGGTAAAAACCGTTATATTTCTATAATCCCATACGAATAAATGAAGTAAAACATTTTTTACAAACGTATATGAGTAAACTTATGTAGTATACACGTGGTTTGCGTCTGTGAGGTTAATAATATTGTATCCACTGGAAATAATTAAGAAGAATACTACAAATTCTCATAACGCATTGCGGCGCGATCGGCTTCCTTTAGCCGGTTTCACTCTGAGAGCTGGGAGTTCGGTCTACCAATGATGTTCGTATGAAAATGGGAGTCGAAAAACGCGAAACCACACCTGTCCTACTTTAAAAATATAACCGATAAACCTTATCAAATGAAAACGTAGATTTATTTGGAAATCGGTTATTATTAATTTCTTATCCGAATAATAAACTTTGGAGATAACTTATCATTAAATGGTATCAGCATGCAGCTTGGAAGAAGTCACTACAAATCGGGGACTGTCAAATGAACAGAGATTTTATTTATTTCGGTTTATGGCTTGGCAGCTAGGTCTTTAAGCCAGATCTTAGATTACGATATAGTTTCTTCATTTTCTTACGCGTATATATTGCTCAGCTGAACTGTAAGGTATCAACTGAAGCCATTCAACGGAGTTCTTGTGACAACTTAAAAAGCCACATTTGACTATACAGTTCACATTTCTCACAAAAACACATAATTACTACTCAAAAACTATCAATATGCTACAACTACTGTTCATTTAAGAGTAATTTTACACATTTTTAGAGAATATAACTGCACAGCGCAATATCTCCTTTTAGTTCCCGTCAAAAAAACTCATAAACAGAGATACTTCTTATAAGCCACAGAGTACACTAATATAATAGGAGATTATAAACTTATAGAATGTCGCAGCCTGATAGATCTTGTATGTGCGTACGTGCTTATTACACATTACGTCATAAGTAGATACAACAAAAATAAGTCAAATAACGCATTAATTAATGTTTGAAATTCGACTAAAATTATTTGCTGTAATTATATTTTAAATAGATATCGCTGGAGTGACGTAGTGGAGGATCTGCGCGAGCTTCATGCCTGTGACTGGCAGGAGACAGCGCTGAACAGAAAGGAGTGGAATTTTCTCATTTCAGAGGCCAGGCATTCAGAGGTCAGCACGGCAGACATTCCACCATTACATAACATAATTATAACAACAATATTATCTTATACACATAATTATATTGTTACAAGTTGGGCCACCTGCATACCTGTAGACAAAGCACATTTACTATCTGCCGAGGCGTTTGAGCTTTAATAACATTGAAACTGTTTTATGACTATCTTCTTTTGTTTGCTTTGTGTTTAAAATTTGTGATTAGATAACAGCCTATTGTGTATTGTACTCGTTTATGGCCGTTCGCAGGCATAATTACGCAGGTGTGCGGATTACGTTTTCAGGGAAATTGCGTCGATGCTTGCCAGGTAGACATATTGCATCGGTGAATTATAAAGCAATGGCCTAATGGAGAGATCGTCAGTCTAGCGAGAACCACGATCAAGGCGAGACTTGTGTACATATGATAACCTATATAGTGACGAACTTTGCGAGTGTTATTGGATCGTTTGAACTGATTATGTTCAGTTATATTTGTACATGTGTTATACGTGTTTGTATAGTTCTAATAAATTCTATAGTAATTCCAATGGCATTTTATTTCGAGTCCGGCACTCGTAACAATATTTATATGAATTTATTGCCTTCTATGTTATGTGCCTTTGAATTAAATTGTTTCAATTTGGTCGCTCTGCTTAGTATCAGCATTGGGCTTCACAGTATATGAACCCGACGACACACTCAAAGAGTTCATGTTCATACATGAAGTTGTTGAATCTGTCGTAGGGACGCATGCATTTCGCATTGCATATTGGCGATGACCGTCTCCTATGGCGAAAAATAGTCCAAGAAAAAGTAGTGCGTTAACATCACGGCCCTCAGGAATGAGGAACATGACTTAAGGACGAGGAGGATCTGAACTTGAAATTATACGACTAACCAAAGCCACAAGAAAATCAGCCTCGGATATTTATTGTATATTTTCGGGGCATAAACTGAGAAATGCAAACGATCTTATTCATATTGAGTTAGAGCAAGTTTTCAGGCTTCTTTAAGAACCTTAAAATCAATATAATCATAATTCTCGACAATACCTCAAAATTGATTTTGTCTACACTAATCACCCCAAGAACTCGGTGTCTCGCGTCAATTTAACCAGACAAAGACTCAGTCAGCCCCGGGTCTTGAATGTTTTTGATGGGGGACAAGAACTGGAAAATACCGCCCCTGTTCGCCTATATTTTTACCTTAATCATCGTCATCATTTTAGCCATCACATCTACTGATGGACGCGCGTGCGTCTGTGGCTTTTAATTCATCTGCTTAAAGAAAGTGCTGGACGTCTCAGTGGTCAGAGTTGAGTTAACGATGAGCTCTGGAAAAGTCTGCGAAGTTTAAATTTACTACCTGGGGCATGAGCTACGCAGTACCGTAAATATACTTTTATGGCCCTGTGCGAGCTTCTGTAACTGCGCCCTTGTTTTTTTAGATAGTATAGGTACCCTAGCTAGAGCAATGCTATGTATAGACCTAATTTATTTCATTCAGTGTGATAAAATAACACATAAGGGCCTTGGTGTTGGTGGACCAATTACTAAAAATTTTGGAAGAAAAATCAATTTTTTTAAGAACTAGAACATAAATACACTCAAAAAAATGGCGCGATGTTTTGTCGAATTTAACAGACGTTTTTGATGATCTCGCATAAGGTACGTATGAATTGGAATCGAGCACTAGGGGCGCAGCGGCAACTTATCAGAAGCAAACCGAAAAAATAGTAGCCCTGCTTGGTCTGGCCATTCTTGCGCCCCCAGAGTCTACGCCCTGTGCCTGGGCACCGGTGGTACCACCCTATTTACGGCACTGGGGCCACGGCTTGCAACCACTACGCCCCTTCCCGGGTCTGTAGAAAACTTTTAATACATCTTTAATAAAATCTGCCTATCATATTTAATACTCAACAAACAACATGCGTACATCCTTGCATGTTGCTCAAGCAAACATGTACATGTATGTGGACTTAGAAAATTCTTATTGCTATCAGTTGATAACCTGATAAGACGGAGAAGTGAGTCAATAAGATAACGGATCACCTGTTTACTGGTACTTGGTTCGTACTTAATTATAATGGAGTAAAAATTATATAGTTAGATATTTTTAGTTGCTTACATTAAAAATAATTTATCAGTAAAATTTAAGGAACTTAGCCTTGATAATGCTACCGGACTGGAGTTACAAATTGCAAACTACACCATATTGGGTATATACAGGTCCCCATCATTTCTAAATGCAGGTAATTTCATTCAATCTCTTAATAATCACTGTGATAAAATTGCCCCTAGGAATAACGTCTTGATTTTAGGTGACATAAACATCGATCTAATTATTTCCCCAATAGAAACTAATTAAGAAAGATACAATAGATTAATTTATTTAAATATGCTATCACTGCATGGACTATTAGCGTCTCATAACTTATCTACCAGGGGGGATGGCTGCCTTGACCACGTCTTTTTGAGCCTAGACAACCAAAGAAACATGGCTTTGACTGCGGTTTTAAATACAACTGTTACAGATAACTGTTTTATTCTTTTGTCAATCGCTAATAAGTATCAACATACGGTACCTCAAAGGTACAAAACTGTAGTCAACTATGAAAATACTCATAATAGTTTAAATAATATTGATACCTCCTACTTTAATATCTTTAAAGATCCTGATACTTACGCATTTGCACTAATAGAAATGGTCAAGTCAGCTATACTCTCCAATACCAAAAATGTAATTGTCACGAATAACAAAAGAATTATAAAGCCTTGGATAACCACAGGTGTCTTACGGTGTATTAGATTAAGAAATACAATTTACCTAAAACTCAAATCAGACCCCCAAAACCAAATTTTAATAATAACATATAAACGATACCGTACTTTCTGTGGGAACCTTATAAAAAAACTAAAAAATAAATACAATAAAGATAAAACCATAGCATCTGTAAGAAACCTTCGAGCGCTCTGGTCAACCATTAACGACATCACACATTATAAGCCACCCAAGACCTCAAATCGTGACCTACTTAAGATAAAATCATGTCCTCAAGCCTCAATGTGAATAATTATTTTATTAACATTGGACAAACTCTAGCTCAGAACATCTCAAATAGCATTGTGTCTCCGGAATTTCGTAACAAAGACAACTATAATCTGTCCTCTTTTGTTTTACTAGACACCTCCCAGAAGGAAGTAGAAAATATTTTGATGTCCCTAGACTCTGGGAGTGCACCAGGTTGGGATGGAATCCCTACCCACTTCTTAAAACAAGCTAGGGAGATCCTAGTCCCTCTGATCAGTGACCTTGCCAACCTATGTTTTAATACTGGAGTATTTCCCTTTCTTCTTAAGCGCTCCGTTGTTACCCCTGTGTATAAGGGGGGAGATAGCGACGACGTTAATAACTTTCGGCCTATCTCAGTGCTGCCCTGTATTTCTAAAATCGTCGAGAAGCTCTTGAACTCTAGAATAGTAAACTACTTGGCTAAGTACAACATCTTATCTACCTCTCAATATGGCTTTAGGAAGGGAATGTCTACCCAGGACGCTATCTTGGATCTAACATCCACAATAACAGAGCAAATAGATAAGGGTAACAAATGTCTCGTAGCCTTTCTTGACCTTAAGAAAGCCTTTGATACCGTTTCTATCCCAATACTTATACGCAGGCTAGAGAGGATAGGATTCCGTGGCTCTGCTCTCTCTCTTCTCAGTAGTTACCTTCAAAACAGAAAGCAGGGGATAAAAATTGTCAATTTTCTAAGTTATGAAGAAAACGTTACATTTGGTGTCCCGCAGGGCAGTGTTCTCGGCCCGACGCTCTTTTTGATATACATCAATGATCTCTGCAACCTAAGCAGCGTCGGGGGGAAGATTCTGTCCTATGCGGATGACACCGCTATCATTTTTACGGCCAAGACCTGGGATAAAGTTAAGTTGGAGGCGGAGAAGGGCCTAGCTAGAGTTGGTCACTGGCTTAGTGAGAATCTTCTCACGTTAAACACCCTAAAAACGAATTATGTATGTTTTGCGCCATACTTAAATTCACAACCCTCGCCTGACTTTGAAATTAAAATTCATTCCTGTTGTACTCCTTTCAGTTGTACTTATGGTTGCCCGACTATTCAGAAAGTTAGCTCTGTTAAGTACCTTGGAATTATTGTGGACCAAAAGTTAAGCTGGTACCCACACCTTGAACTAACCATAGGGAGGGTAAGAAAGCTAATATGGGTTTTCAAATCTCTGAGACACGTTATGAGTACCGAGCTACTGAATAAAATATACATTGCACTAGCCCAATCTGTAATCATATATTGTATATCTGTGTGGGGGGGTGCAGCTAAGTCATACTTTATAGACCTAGAACGGGCACAAAGATCCTTGATTAAAGTTATGCTCTGTAAGCCTTATAGATTTTCTACTGAATCCCTGTATGCAATTTCTAAGCTTCTCTCCGTCAGGAAACTCTATATCTTACACATGACACTTAGATACCACAAAGGGTTACCTTTCGACCGTGCAAAACTTAGGAAAAGACGGTATGACATAGTTGCCCCTACATATTCCGCACGTTCAGTCTTTGCTAGTCGGCAATATGTAACTCGAGCCCCCCGTGTTTATAATAAAATAAATCGCATTCTTAACATTTACCCCTTGCGACTATATGAGTGTAAGATAAATCTGACTGAATGGCTCCTTACCCTTAATTATGATGAAGTGGAAGACATCTTGCTTATATTAGCTTGAATCTGATACATGCTTAATGTAGTAGTAATTAGTAGGGATTTGTATTCCATTTAAACTACCACACACGCCCACACACACACGCACACGCACACACACACACACACACACACACACATGCACACTAATAGTCCTAAAAATTAATGTAACATAGGAAGAGCGAGGTTTCCCAACACAAGTGTCATTTGATTACTTTCTGGGAAGCCCCGGCAACTTACATGTATGGACTTTTTGAAATAAATACATTATTATTATTATTATTATAGATATGGCATAATTAAAAGTATCCGTGTAATAATAAAAAAATTATACAAAATTTTGAAATTGCTGTATTTGTTTTAAATTAAAGAATTCCACTCGCATATAAACTCATGAAGACCAATTAATTGAATAACAATAATAAAATAAAATTACAAGCTATCTAATATAATACGTGAGAACAAATATCTTGAAAAATCGAAATGTGTGCTGGACTGCTGGGGCACATACTAGAAGTGAAACTTCAACGGAAAAGTGGAAACACAAATCGCAACGGCCAAGTGGAAAAACGAATCGCATCGGACACGTGGCAAAACGAATCACAACAAAATTTTAGCTTGAAGATTTACGGGAAAATTGTTAATGTATGTACTTGTCCAATTTGAAAACCTGCCCGCAAAACTTCAAGTTTAAAATCGTTTTTCCACTTGTCCGTTGCGATTCGTTTTTCCACTTGTCCGTTGAAGTTTCACTTCTACTATGCGTCCCAGGACACGTTTCGATTTTTCGCAGGTTTACTGCAAATTATGATTTGGTTAGGTTAGGTTCATTAGGTAGGTAATTTTAATGAATACATTTTTTATTTAAACATATTTTATTTTATTAAACAAAAAAACATCCACAGTCTACTCTAAAATTATGCCGCATGTCCACGCGGCCGTGACGCTTTTCCGTGACAGAAAAAATCCTAATAACCCCGTCTATACAAAAGTTTCACTTCAATAATACATAATACAGTAAAAGTAAAATTAAAACCAAAAAAACCGACAAATGCTTGGCAGTCTATAGCTATAAAAGGTTCAGTAAAGTCATGGAACATTTCCAAGGTAAACAAACTTCTACTGTATTCTTTTGGTTACTGCACCATATAAAACTAAGTAATTGAAAATACATGAAATTCCGTACATTTCTAGTTTATATAGAGACGAAGCGACGAATGCTAATAATTTTTTCAATTATGCATAATAAATACATGAAATTAATAAATAAAAAACATTACCATGTATTTGACACACACACACGCACGCATATATAATACTTACTTTTTGTTTATTGTTCACGTCAAATTAACAGTGTAGCCTTGACGAAATCTGTGATTATAGTCTTTGACATTAAATATTATAGTCGAATTTCGACCACGGGCGACCACTAGTCGCAAGAATGACTAAACGGTTAAATAATTTTTCCAGAGTATTTTTAAAGCTCCATAACATTATTTTTTCCCGAATTTTCCATTTTAAACATAGATTAAATGTTATAGAGATAGCTTGTATGCAAATTTAGAAACTAATATCAACATAAAACTAAATAGTTAGTAGTAGGAAGGCGGGCAAGAGAATCTTAGTCCATACAGCCAATTCTGGGGTATAAGTCTTCGTATAGCACAGTAAACATTATTTTTTCACTAAATTTCGTTGTTAGAAAATAAAACTCAATTATAAAATAAACTAAACACTTAAAAATAAACTTAATTGTACAAAATATACATAACAGTTAAAAATAGACTCACTTCTATACACATAAACTTATGACTCAATACAATATCTTCATAATTTTTCAAAATGACTAACCCTGCTTCACACCTTTCACATGACGGTATCAGTAGGTATAGAAACAAAAAACCCTCAATTATTAATACTATTAATTATTGTCCTACCAAATAAGTTGCGTTTACATAATTACACGCATACAACAGTTTAAATTAATCAAACTTGGCTGGTGTGCACCGAAATTTAACTGATGGTTAACCAAAAATATTCACTGTTTATCCATACATTTTTGGCATTATACTATATATACTACTATATATAATATATACGTTATATTATATTGAATACATTAAAAATGTATGCATAAACAGTGATTATGTTACTTTAACCGCCGGTTACATAATGCTGGTGTGCACCGACATTTAACCGGCGGTTAATCTAAAATAATCACTGTTTTTAATTTTAACCATAGGTTAAACGTCGGTGCACACCAGCCTTTAAACAAAGATTTAAGACATTTAAGTTTAAGAATTTACTGTCGATCAGCGAAAACCGAATCGAAATCGGCCCAGTCGTTTTTATGTTAATCCCGAACTAACAGGCAAAATGACAAACAGAGAAGAAATCTCAAAAAATAATAATGCATAGTGTTCTCCATCGGTTACATAGTGTATTCCAGTTGTATTTTTTAAATAACTTCAATGTACAGACACGGAATTTGCAGAATATTGTTACATTTATCTGTGCAGGAACGGAGAAAGAATACAATTTCCTGCGGCCGGGCGGCCTGTCGTAAGAGGCGACACAACAACCCACAGCCAGGTGGTAGGGCATTTGCCAGACTGGACGGCCTGCCACTGGACTGCCACCCCTGGTCTAAAGCATGTCGCCATAACAACCTTGAGTTGTGTTCCGGCATTAGTGACCAGGCCCCAGTCTCCCTTAAGAGAGCAACAGCGCATTTGTAGCACCTTTGGTGTTGCAAATGTTCATAGGCGATGGTAACCGCTTTCCATCAAGTGCGCCGTCTGCCTGTCTGCTGAACTCCTGCAATAAAAAAAAATACGACCTACAGGACTCGAATTAAAATAAATGCCGTTGGAATTACTATAGAGTTTATTAGAACTGTACAAACACGTATAAAATAGGTACAAATAAAACTGGATGCAACCCGTTCCACTGCACGATTCAATGTAATTCAACACGCGCAATGTCCGTCACTATATCGCTAATCGAAAGTACTACACACGTCTTACTCGTATCGTAGTCGTCGCTTGACTGCCCCACCCCTCCGTTCGGGTATTTTTTTATACTAAACTGTATAATAGAACAAAGGATCGCGTTCGCCGAGTTAATCCCGTACACCTGGCAAGCTTCGACGGCCATAAAACAAGTTCAATAATAATAGCATGTTTTTCTGGATTAAAAATTCTAAACTAAACACAAAGTAAATAAAAGAATTCCTAAATCAAAGAAGGCAATAAACGGCGTTTTACGACGGGCTGGTGTGCTCATTTCTTTGTATAGTGTCTGTCCAATCCTTCGCCTGATGATGATGAATGATGAACGTTGAGCCAGCATCCGTTCATAAAGAGAGCAACTCCATGACAGTGTTTGTTCGCAATACTGTCGACGGATAGCTCTCTTCATTAACAGATTATAGGCATGCTTCTTATCTTCTGTCTTCTTTATATCAGTCTATGGTCTCGCTTCCTCTGTTGGAATCTGCACCAAAAAGGTCATATTGGCTGATGAGGTTTGTTACTGGCCACAATACATTAGTTTTAAAAATGGAATATTGGTGTTATTTTGTTTTTTTTTATCTGTATATTGTCCTCCATTAAAATCGTCATATATATTTAGCACGCGCAGTTTTTTTAAAATTTTATTTATTACAGTCCGCTTAGTTATTTAAAGAAGTGTTTAACATATTCTTTTTGGTCTTTCGAGCCGGACGATATGTTATTGACTCTTTATGGTTTAGATACATATCTATTGGCGGCAGACGATTTCCATTTCCATGGGCCAAGGTGACAATTTCATTTGTTTTTTGAGCACATCCTTGAATCTGAAAAGATTGAAAAATATATTAAACTAAAATATTACAGACGTTAGCATAAGATGTTTGCATTTTTTTTTATTGCTAGAGTACAGCAAACAGGATGACGACCTCATGTAAAGTAGTCACCGTCGCCTATGGACATTTGCAACACCTAAAGTTCTAACACTAACGTATTTCCGGCCTCGAAGGGAGGACTGGAATCTGGCTACTGATGTTGGAACACAACTCATACTTGATATGGCGGCATAATCTAGAGCAGGGGTTTTTGTAGCTTCTTACTACAGGCCTGTTACAAATTTTACACTCGCATTCGCAGACAAATAAGTTGTGGGATCGTTGCCAAAACAATGACCGCGTTACCATGTTGTATGGCAACACTTATTGTAAAATATTTATATGTATGACCTTCAAAAAGTGTTCTCCAGTGGAACTTATTTTGAATAAAAACTTTTGAATTTGAATTTAGTCGAATTTACGTGCGAAATAAGTGACGGACGCAACTAACACAAAACATAAATTACTTTTCAATTCAAATCGTAGTACGCCCACTTGTCGCCAGAAGGTGTGAATTGGTGTATCATGCCTTTTTTGTCTGTTTGACTGGCATGTCGGCAGCTGTGATCATTATGCGAAGCGCAGGCGCCGCGCTCTATAACGTAACTGTAGTGTATAATGCATACATTTTTATATTTAAACACAAGTTTTAAACTATGAAAGAAAATATCAAGCCGGTATTAAATCGATCATTTCTGTATCTGAATTTGGATGAATGAATCAATGTTATTGAATTCAGTCGTATCCTTTCACTCCTGTTCCTTTCAACGGAATTCAATGATTTAATTTTATTGATCTGTCTAATATCATCATTAGAGGAAACAGGGGTAAAGCCACTCACATATGTAACTTTGCAAAGATGATGCGTAGAAACATGAGACAGTTACACAGAACACCCAGTAAAAAGTTCCAGAAGTGCACTGAGAGGAAGCAAGAAGAAGAGAACTTGGTCTATGTATTTGCAGTTGCGCTATCTTACCTGTTTGCAGGACGGTTTTATCAGTAATTTCAACGTTTTTATACATTATTATTGTTACAATTATGAATTTAGAACATTATGTATGGTAGGTAGGTATTTTAAAATAATTGATTAATAAATAGATAGTATTTTTTTATACACACAGGTTCTGGCGTCCATATACTAACATGAGCGACATTACTCGTGATCGGGTAATGGCACCCAAAACGGATTTTCTTGTTTAGTTACACATTATTATAGAAAGTGTCTAACACCTTTCGTGTCAAAATAGTGATTACTGAATAAATAAAGAATTATTATTTCAACTTATTTAATTTTAATATACCTAATGCTCACAATACAGTAAAGCCTACACTGTGATCTGAAGGGACCTATATTTTTATACTCTATCACTTATAGAAGCTTTGCTATATCCAGTTTCCCAAATAGGCAGGTTAACATGACAGTTGTCTTATTTAAGGAGGGTCTCAATATGAGAGGTCGAAATGTACCAATTTTCACGTAAAGAGGTAGAAGTTTTAATATGGAAAAGTTAATATAATGGAAGGTATTAGACTGTTTGTAAACGAAAGTGTCATAACTTGTCTAAACCTGATAAATTTCATTTATACGGGCTACTGAGCTACAAAGTCCCAATTATGGTGGTCAGTAAACATCGAAAAAATCTAAAGAATCAAGTTTCAGTTATAAAGGTTTGAAAATTCCCGGTGATAGAAGTATTTAAAAGTTGCGGTAGCGTAATGGCTATCGCACGCGTCCCAGATGTGATGCAAAGCCGCCTTTGATAAGCGTGGCGGGTTTAGTGTCCGTTCCCCTATAGTGGGAGGCCCGAGCCCAGCAGTGGGACATTTATGGACTGTTATTATTATTATATTTTTATAGAGGTATTTCAATGCAAAAGTGTGAGGACCTCATTGTAATTATTAATAACAAAGGTTTCTCACACATCAAAGGCCCGCTTATCCAGGTTTCACTGTACACTTTATAATAAATATAAAGATTTTTCCTTAGATGAACGGTATTTCCCCTGCTTCCCTTACAGATTACTTATTGAAAGTCACGAGTCTACCATGTTTCTAAAGTTTCTTCTGTTATTACTCATTTTTTTTTGTATTTAACGTAAACAAAGTCACGCATGATACATAGTACATATACAAATAAATAAAATTGAAGTGTCTGTTTGCAATGTGAAATTAATAGCTTTTTACTAAATGCATTTGAAAGTATTTATATGAAATATACAGGTAATTATATCAAACAATCAATTTTTCTAAATTTTGTCCGGCTGTCTGTCTGTTTGTTCCGGCTAATATCTGAAACGGCTGGACCGATTTTGACGGGACTTTCACTAGCAGATAGCTGACGTTATAAGCAGTAATTTAGGCTACTTTTATCTTAGAATAAAACAATTGAAAGGCCCATGTGCACGCCACCGCCTTCGCCGCACCGGAAGGCAAATAAATTAAATTCCACATGGACGAAGTTGCTGGTAACAGCTAGTATATTATAAAAGCTATGCACAATTTGAACAGTTTGGAAACGAGGCGAGCTTCTGCGTTTTTCGCCAATTATCGTACATGGGCTAAATATGCAAAGAGACCGTTCACGAAGTGCGCGACTAATTTGATTGACAGCAAGAAGACCGTTACGATATTGACCCGTTTGACGAGATTCGTTGTTCTATTTTCAAAATTTGATAGGAAAACTTCACTATGATAAAACTAGTCTGAACATCGTTAGTGGAGTTTTTGGCGGGAACTGAAAGGAGATGTTGTGCTGTGCAGTTTTATTTTCTAAAAATGTGTAAGATTACTCTAAAAAGAACAATAGTTGTAGGATATTGATAGTTTCTGAGTAGTGATTATGTGTTTTGCGAGAAATGTGAACTGTTTAGTCAAATGTGGCTTTTTGAGTTGTCACAAGAACTCCGTTGAATGGCACTAGCTGATTACCTACAGTTCAGCTGTGCTACACATAGGCTTAAGAAAATGAAGAAACTAAATGTATATTATAAACTAAGATCTGGCTTAAAGGCCTAGCTGCCAAGCCATAAATATAGTTTTAAAAAAAACATCGTTAGTTTTAACGTTTACGTCACTAGGGATTCTCAAACATATTGCAAATGCTTTTCCTTTGTTATATAAAAATCTGCGTTATTTATAATGACTTATAATTATCTGACTATGGGACTGTGGACGTTATTTATTTTTAATTGAAATTTTGACATATCATAATATTATTATTAATTGTATTAATAATGTAATATTGTAATCAATTGTACGCGCTTAATCTGCACGCCAATCTGGTAAAAACATTGTGTACTTAAATATAACTACTATAACACCTTCTAAACCATGTTTTATGCAATTAAAGAAATTTGAATTTGAGTGTCTAAACATAAATAAGAAAGAAAAGATATTTATTTATAACTAAATGCAATTTAAAAATACTAGATAATAAAAAAAACCATGGCAGTTACGTTTTAAATTGGATCTAGCAAATTGCTGGTTGTCAGCCAGCGCTCATCCCCCGCTAGGGCCATTTCAGTATGGAGTGGTTTAAGGCCCTACAGGGGGCCTCCGTCTGTGTAGACTGCCTGACGACCAGGAATATAGCCTTGCTGCGAAAAATGCAGCTAGTACTGGCCGTTAGGTCGATAAGGGGATATCATTTGATGTCCTTCGAAGGGGCCTCACTGGTCGCCGGATCCCCACTATGGGACCTCGAAGCCAGGGTTCTCGCGTCGCTATATCAGTGGCGCAAGGAAGCCCTGGCGAGGGGCACTTCAACGTTTCACTTATCAGTATAGGTCAAATTGGGAGTGAATAATATAAAATATTGTATATCCCTCTCTATTCCGCACACCAAATTGTGTCATAAGTGAAATTGAAACAACAGTATCTATGTTGGTGCTATTTCAGCACGGCTTCATGTGAGTTCTTCTAGTTCTAGAAAATATTGTACGTTTTGTTTCCCGACCTCATTTAAAATTGTACAATTTGTAGTAGATTGTAAGTATGGCATTTTGATCGTGCTGGATGGCGCCAAGGTATAGACACCGGCTCTGCTTACAGTTGAACAAAATTTCAAATACTTCGTACCACTCGTTAACTGGAATATTTGTCAACTATTCAAATGTTATTCATAGTCAAATAGCATAGCTAAGTGAAGGCGTCATGTACAAATTGTTAAAACAAAATTAACATTACTTTTGTCACTATTGTTTTGGAAGCTGGAGTTATGTACATTTTGTTCTCAACGTTAGTCCACTGGAATACCTAATTTTGGTTGTGCAACGATTTTGACCAATTTTGAACGGATATCTAATCATAATAAAACTACGTTTTAACGGTTTTTATTATTGTGACCTTTCGGCCATTTTTCAAGTACCTATTAGGATGTATTATCATTTTAGTGTGAAATATTATATTTCTCTATACGTACTAAAGAATTACCCTCGCCACTTGTTTTACTTGTAATCTAATATATTGATTTGATTAGATGTTGAAAGATCGTAGATTAGATTATTCAATACTAATACGACACTAGCTAGCTGTTGCCCGCGGCTTTGATCGCGTAGATTAAAAATAGTCAGTTGCAGTAATCAAAAATAGCTAAAGGTGGCTAAACCGCCGATATACGTGTGCCGAAGAAATTATTTATAATAGAGTAAGTACGTGTGTTTTGAAGTGATAACTTCTTATGGGAGGGTAAACCGCATCGTTACGTAACGCGTTATGGTGCCAGTCTGTCTGGCTTCCCTTTCTCTCGCGCATACGGTAGCGATAGGACTTTTCCTCTCTCACTCTAACCCACAGCGCTAGCCGTATTTCGATATACACAAAATTGTAATGTACAATATTCAAGAATTGTTACTAAGAATAAAATATATTTTTTAATCAATAAAAAAAATTGTTAATAAATAACCGTTCCTTACATTATCATATTAATATACATAAAATTTAAGTAATAACCTAAGCTTTTCTCAACTTAAACAATTTCAATATAACATAGTTCAACTTGATTAGTTTGGATTATCTGGTGCGCAAGCTGGTGCACTAGATGAGCAAGTGTGAGACATACGATCGCACTAGATGAAATCACTAACTGCCTTTACACCATTCAATTTTAGTACCAGTGTATATAAAGTACTCTGTGATGTAAAGCCAGTTGTCAAGCGTAAAGAGAAATGTCCAAGACATCGATAAATAGAGTCACGTGTAAAGAGTTTTACATCACTAGATGTCACCAGTTAAAAAATCACCTTGGTCTATTAACAGTGTTGCAATCACGAAATGTGCTAATTACTTGTATGCCTAACTCACGCATATTGTTACAATGTCTATTTAAGTTGCTATATTTCATGTAAACGCGTGGGGAGTTTTAGTATAAGAAAATGTAATATTCGTTTCAGAGGTTTCAAGGCTAACGAAGATAAAAATGATGAAAAATGTTGTTCTCATTTTTTAGAATCCTCCTAATCACCTGGACCGATTTTGGTGATTTTGTTTTTGTGTTTGAGTGGGTTCCCGGACGGTTTAGGTTTACAACTAGAACCGGTAGGTGACGCTGAGATAGGATTCTAGAAAGCTCCTAATCACCTGGACTGATTTTGGGGATTTTGTTTTTGTGTCATGAAACAAAGTCTTTTAGGAATTCAGAAAATATGGCGGTACGAAGGTCGCCGGGTCCGCTAGTCTCTTATATATAAAAATGAATGTTTGTCTGTATGTCCTTTATAGAATCGTAAACTATACATTCGATTTTGATGAAATTTTGTGTGTGTTTGAGTGGGTCCCGAGATTGTTTAGATTCACAATTGAACTATACATTTGATCATTTGATGATGTTTAGCAAAGTTGTTGGGCATGAGTCAAAGGTTTCTCAGTTGTTTCACAATTGGACCCGGTAGGTGGCGCTGCTGTCGGCATATCGATTGAAGCTTTTTCGGGCAGTACGACTTCTGCCGGGACAGCAAGTATTATAAATATCTTATTAGTAATATAGGTGGAGTAAATATAATAAAACTTTTAAATTTGAATTTCTTCTTCTGTGACCCAAATAAATGTATAACGTGACAGACAGACTATTGAGTCACAGACAAAACATGACTCCATTTCACCCTTACTGAATCACTATACACCTGAATGAATAATCCAATTTTAATGCAAACAGTAGTCCAGGCTACCGAAATGCAATTACAATGCAATTTGTACTTTATTTATAGTGTGCCAGGGTGTTTTTCGTGTGTTAATTGGCGTTAATCAGCTGTACAAATAAGGCGGACAAGTGATACCTATAGAAAAAATGTATATTCGAAGAATGCGACTGTTTGTTGTTACAATATTAGGGATCTACACAGAAATAATTATTAAGGGTTTTTTTTGTTTAGTTTAACAATAATTTAATTTTAGGCTAGCAGTTTATTTTGTTGTTACTTCTATTTACAGCTAGTACAACGCATTGTCAAATTATTGACGCAACTTGCGTCAATTCTCTGGCAGCATCCCATCTTCCGGTCACTAGCGTAGCCTCCGGACTTCCGGTACAGCTGCTGCACAACAGGAGACCCTAAACCGCCGCAAATAAGCAACCAGCAGAAATGGCTACATATATGCGGCTTTTGAGGTCGAGACCCTGGGACCATGGGGGCCTGAAGCGCACAAGCTATAGCCAAATGCTTTATAGACCAAAAAGAATGAGGCATAGATTCTGTGATTTATATGATGATTTGTGGTGTGACAGAGGACGTATGTGAGAATAGAGGAGTATGGCAAAAAAATACCATGCGCCTACTCCAAATAATTGGGAAAAGGTAAAGGAAAACAAAGACCCAAACGCACGGTAGATGTCTCACGTGAACCAAAGATTGGTCTATACCTTGTTTCAACGAGGTAATGCGGCCAGTGTTTTGGGGACGTTCCAACTTGTCTATGGTTTCGTTTCCAATTTTAAATATCGATCAAATTTCCAGTTTACTACTTGGTAGAGTTAACGCCACAAAAGAAGTCCGACAGAAAATAAAGAAACTAAAAATGGTAGCTCAGCTATTTGATAGAATTTTGTTCGTAAAATAGCCCGAAAATAAATTTACAACCTTCATTATGGAATATTTTGTAATCATTATTTAGTAATTACCTACACCGATTTACAGATCAGCAAATAATAATATTTATTGACACCAAAATTAAATTTACATGTTGTCTTAACATTTAAAACTGTTTGGGTACTAACACCTAAACTAGGCCAAGTCTGTCCCTTAGGTGTTAGTCCCTTCCAGCGACTTAGGAACAACGACGTGAGTTTGTAACAATTTTAGTAAGTAAGTTAAGTAATCGAAAACAAAGAGAAAGATAATAATTTAAAAGGTAGATCGAAATAATTACTCTGGCAGGATTTAACAGGCTGCAGCGCCGCGTCTGTGAGACTTTTTTGTAACTCCAACTCTCGTACTCATTGTGCAGTACGGAACTCGTTTTGTCTATGGTTACATCAACCTTGACAGATTATTAAAGACGTTTTCATGTAATTTGTACTCCGGATATGTATTCTCTATTTAGAGCTACCTTATTTAGAAACTGTTAGTTGCTCCGGTTTTTATACACGGAATAAAGTTAGAAATTTACTTCAAAAGAAGATAAATAAATGGTTTCTTGATTCACTTTTTAAAATCAGATCATCTCTATCTACCTCAGTTTTCAGTCTTTAGGACAAGCAATTTAAACTTACAAGCTGGTATCGTAATGATGTTTCTTCAGAGATTCATGACTATTATATTCAGTTAACAGGTAGAATGAATTAGATGTTAGTTAGATACAGTAATTCAATTCGAAAGACATAAAAAACTCGTTTGTTTCTGTTTTTGCGTGTGTCTGTACATTTAAGAACTGTGGAATAGAATATTCTGGAAGAATTTCAGTTATTTTAAAACTAGTTCGCACATTCGATTGACGTAGATATGCAGTCTCTTCCCGGAATACGGTACATGACAGTATGAAAAATATAGGCTGATTTTAATATATATCGTAGATTAGGATCTAAATATGACAAAAATAAATTGTTTTAACTTAAATATTAAATATTAATTGATATTTTCGAGAAATAACATTGTTATATTGCAGCCATTAGCCACGTGACAATGAACGCCGATCAGAGCGCGTGACGTCATAGTGTGCAAAACACAAGAAGTTATCAATGACTTCTCAGATAACACTTCAATGAAACAGATGTTTGTTTTGCACACTGTGACGTCGTGCGAGACGCCATGACAGCTTGACGCGTTTTTGTGACGAAATGTCAAATAATGAAATATGTATAAAATTGCAAAATTAAATATGTTAATGTTGTTTTTTTGCTGAAATATTAATATTTTTACTAAAATAGACCATAAGGCTCAAAATAAACCTGTTTCTCAAAAATTGTCAACTACCGAATTACTGGTTTATCCTAGGTTTGACTAAAATATTTTTAGTCAAACCTAGAAGTACATAACTTTTTAGTTAAACGTCGAACGTAAAATTTCGGGCTTTGGTCACGTCGATTCGTATTGCACTTGTTACATGTTTAATGACTAAACTAGTCTCTCTTAGGTTAGACAAAACTTAACGAAGTCAAAGGCAGAAAACCGTCATTTATTTGGACTTTGAATAAGACTTTATGTCAGACCTGAGGTTTGACAAGTCAAACGTAGGAGCCGCCAGAGCTTCGATGTTTGACTATAAAACTTTTCAAACAAGTTGCAATATTTATAAAAGAAATTCCCGAATTGTTACCTACGCATCAGGAACTGAGGACACAGCAACTTAGAGAATACAGACAATAGATCATCAGCTATAAATTGTCACTAAAAAAAATTGAATAAATTACATGTCGGTAAAGATTTATAACAAACTTCCCGAAGATTTTAAATTTCTGTCACCAAATACATTCATACAAAGACTACACAAATGGCTGCTGGATAAATGATTTGCTCTGTAGATTAATGTTTAGGGTAATTTTTGACAAAATTTCATATAATTGCCTTTTTTTTAATAATTGTATTTTTCTAATAACCTTAAAGAAATTTCGGACGCCTCATAGGCAAAACAGGTGAGTCGTGTCTTTAAGTCAGTCAGATATTTTATAATAATTTAAAATAGAATATAAAGATTTTAATTTAAATAAAATATGTTGAGTGGTTTTTGAGATAAGAGATATTTTGGATATTTTTTTAACATTTTGTAGCTAAGTAAATAAAATAGCTGTCGTAAGTTGCCTCTACGGAACCTTTCGTTGAGCGTGGAATGATACGCACTTGGCCGTTTTTGACATTGCAAATCTTCAAAGTAGAAACCTATTACGAGAAAACCGCATTTGTGTTTGACATTACGAAATATCTTATTGTTATACAAATGTAAATTGCTTACATGTGTGGTTTACCTAATTTATAAGTATCTACTAATAAAATTGAAGTGTATGTCTGTGATTTCGTAATAAAAGTCAAAATTTAAAGGAAAACTGCTATTTTAATAATAATAATCGCAGACAAACACACATATTGTATATCTCCAAGCAAGTGACGCTTGTGTTATAGGTAATATATAACGCACTAACGCTGGGGCCGATCCCAGACACCCAGACCATACTATATAACGAAGAAAATACCTTTTCGAAATTTACTACCAGGAATCGAACCCGGAGCCTCTACGTTGCAGTGAGGTAGGCCGAAATTTAAGCAAAAACTGCTATTTATACGATACAATTAATACAAGAGCTATGAATGTCAAAGAAGCAAGTGAAGTGTGTAAGAATAAGCCTGAATGGCGCTCTGTTGTTCGTGCCTACCCCGCAAGGGACCTGGCGTGAAGTTATGTATGTATGTATGTACAATTAATTTGGAATAAGAGAAGTTTCACGTGATCATTGCAAAATGCAGGCTAAAAATCAGCTGCATTTTAAGCAACCCATTAGCGTTGCCATACAGCGTGAGAATGCGGTCCGCATTTTGGGAACGCTCCTCACCGTCGCGACAGTGGCCTGGAATCCACTTTCATTTATACATACGTATATAATACTTTAAGTTTTAGCTTTTTTATATATTGATTTAGATGTTGATTGTGTTATTTTTCAAACATTCAGGGCCGCTTGCATAACGAGCGCCTTTAAATAAATTAGTTAATCATATTAAAATGACTAAATACGCTTTACACAAAATGTATTGACAGTTCTTTAAACATATTTAGAGGCAAATTTTGCGTTGTGCAAGACGCTAATCGTATTTAAGTGTTTCTTAAATAAATTTAAGGAACGTTATGCAAGCGGCCCTAAAAGTCTTAGGTCTTGATTTAATTAAGATTTTGTTTTGAATATCACTTGTGAATATTTTTATCTAGAGCAATATATATGAATTAAAAGCGAATTATTATTTATTACGTTGATTTCAGTATATTCTTTTGCGATGGACCCCACGGACTTTGTGACGGTACGCATCATCATGTATTTATTATTATCTCACCTATTAATTTTTATTTATTTATAAAAGAATGGCTGTTCTCCATACAATGTATTCCCTCCTTTATTTCGCATAATATATGTATTTACTACTAATCTCTTTGTATGATATAATCGAATTTTTCTTAGTTTGAAACTTTGACAGAGAAAAGAGAGGACTTGAATATTGGTTTTTGACAGAGGGAGACAATGAAAAAGAATTCTCGGAAAAAATTGTGTTTTATATATTTTCAGATGGAGAAAATCTAATTGAGAATTAAATGGATAAACTAATCGCTGTTAAAAATAAATCAATCATAATATCAATGTAAATTTCGGAAACGAATGTTATAAATTTCGCCAAAGAACCAAGCTAAGTTTTCATGTTTTATTTGATACATTAATAGTTTTACTAACCATGTAGACTTACCTGATATCTTGCTTGTTATGTTTTCAGACGTTCTTCTAACGTGACCACGCATTCTTGTCTTTTGTAATGTATTAGTAGTTTAATAATAATTGTTCGTATGCATACGATTTGAATTAATCTTAAGGGCCTGAATAGTAATGTGTAGTTACAATTAACTTCTATTCTTAGTAGTACATATTATAAATAACATTGATTTTGTTACACTTAGTCGGTAGTCTTTAGAAGTATTAGGGTTCCTTAGGTCCGTTTCTTCAAAACTATAATATTATAGGAACGTTTCTATAATTTGTCTAGGCATAAATGATATTTTTTATAATTATATTAGAAATACATAAGCCTTTAATATGAAATCTTACTTAATCTTATGTAAAGACAGGTAGGGTCGTTTACTATCTACTGTCCTATATATTTTAGAACTTAATTAATTACTGTCCTTAATTTATATATTATATGGAGAACGAGCTATATAAGGGTAAAATAATTTAAAGTATGTCTTAATTGACTTGTGCGTTATTAACAGATAAGAATTGTTTGTACATTGTTTTAGTTTCATAGTTAACTAAATGACTAAGGGTTATCTATAAAGCCTCAGTGAGCTAATACATTACTTAGGAGTTATGATACATAGTCTCTTGCGGATAAAAATGTATTAATCTAATTTCATTTAAGGATCCTTAAATATAATATTGTTTTAGGAAACTTAATTAAATAATATTACTCCTTCATAGCCGGGAACTATTGGGAGATTTTGATGATTCTTTCAAGTAATATGTTTATTAGTTACTTTGCTATGGGAGATTCATTATATGTCAATGGAGACTTATAGAAGTTCTTGTCTTGCTGTTGCTAACAAGTTGTTGGACCTGATTATGGACTCTTACTTGTTGTGTTTGCTGATTAGAACTGGAGCGTTGATTGTTATTGTCCGATTATTTCTGTTTCAGTAAGCTTGGAGTCAGCCTGCGTAATGAGTTTTCATTGGATCTGATACCGAAGGGATTATTATTGACCTATGGCTGTGAAGTCGGAGCCTTGATTTATAATTTATTAATTAGTCTATTTTTATATGTGTATATATTTATATATGGTTTTATAACATTACATGATAACATTACACTATACAACAATCATGCATTCTATATGGGAAGGCTAATTGACTTTAGAAAATTTAAAGTTTATTTAGTTTTTATTGAATTTTAATATTTTAAATACTTTCTTGTTGAGAGAGTCTACTTAGGCATTTGGCTTTGTTTGGTGCAAAGGAGTTGTTGATTACAATTTAAATTTTTATTAAAGGTTTCTTTTGATTAATTATATTTTCTTAAACAAGCAGCTCTACTGTTACCAAATGTGTATAAAATAGGCATTTAAATATTATTACAAACTGAAGTGACGAGATGGGGGTGAAAGCACATATTGAAAATTTTTATGAAGATTCAGGTTAGGACCGGGTTTTATGAGCTCTGCAACCTTGGACAAAGGGATTCACGACCCACTTGTTTATTGTGGCAACGTTCCCTTGGATAATTTCGACAATTATCAAGGATTACCGCGCGTACAGCTTTTAAGCAAAATTAGTTTGTTTTTTTATAATATGTGTATTCACGAGACTAAAATGATTTCACATATTAAGATTAACTGAATTGGTAACTGAAGGTTAGGAACTGGTTAAGTCGCGGATCAGCCTGGAGGCGCGTGGGCACCTCGATGACGCCCTAGCTGGTTAGGGGGATGAGCTACCGTGTTGCAGGAGGATCAATCGTATCAAAACTTATTTTCTTTCACGATATGTGACTTCATGAGAGTCTTAGATGTAGTTAGGCCAAGTGGACTTGACTGAATTGGAAAGGATGATTAAAAATACTTACATTTGAGTATTGTTACCAAGGAAGGCATCTTTGATGCAGAGTATCACTATTTTATGTTAAATTCAACTTAAACTTTACTTTTACGGTGCTATGCTCTCATCTCTTGGGTGCTAGGGTCATTAGATGGATGTAAGGTTTTGCTAATTTACTTTAACTTTCAATTTCATTTTAACTTTCACAGCAAACCTGAAACCTGTCTTTGACAAGGGAATTTCAATAAAAACTTTACTTTTACGGTGCTATGCTCTCATCTCTTGGATGCTAGGGTCATTAGACGGATGTAGGGTTTTGCCAATTTACTTTAACTTTCAATTTCATTTTAACTTTCACGGCAAACCTGAAACCTGTCTTTGACAAGGGAATCTATAATATGAGTGAAGTTGTCTCTCGCCAAACTTTAATTTAAAATTTACTTACAATTCATAGAGAGACATTCTGAAACTCTTACTCTGACAATTTAGGGATGGGAATCTTACGAGATGTAGAGAGTATCACTATTTAAACTTCAATTAACCTTTATCTTTAATTTACTGTGATATTCTTATTACTGCATCAGGGGAGGTCTCTGAGGTGACGTTCCTCATAATGACAATATTATTTGATATTTTGGAAAGGTGACTTTGAGATGAAATGTTCACTTAAGTCTTTTGGCTTTTCCAACTCATTTTACACACAAGGCACTCCAAACGGGTTTCTTTTAAATGGATAGATCGTACTGCTGGGAGTTTCTTGTCGGCTCTTCTCGCCAGCAATAGTACGTTGTGAACCGACGCTAGTTTTAGATAATGTTTATAATTGATTCAATAAATATTAATTAAAAATTGGAGGTTCTTCTTTTATCTCGATATGAGCTCTTTTACTGATAGCTAATGCGGTGGCATAACAGAGAGGTGGTTAGGAGGGGTGCCTTACACAAAAATATATAATTTGTTATGAATCTACATTAGAATATCTTTTGGCAAAATAAAGGCACGGGCGTACTCAGGTGATGAGCTTATATCATGAGTAATACATTTATCATAATTCATAAAATGCATAGCATTTTACACTTACAACATACTACTACAATATTATATATATATATATATATATATATATATATATATATATATATATATTTTACATCAACCTTTGATAGTCTTCCTGTCCTCTGATCGACACTCTTATATAACCTACCTTGTGAACATAGGGTTAACGGTATTGCGACGAGGGTTCCTGCTACTAGATGATTGCGATTTATGGCCAATACTACAAGATTTATTCTATGAATAAATGCTATTAATTTTCACTTTATAATTTTTTTTATTTCTCACTCTATGCTTCGGCTTGAGTATGTCGTTCCATAGTCATTAGACTCAAAAAGGGGGTTCGTTACAATTTGGTGTCGCGATCCCAGGATTTCAGGACCTGGTCTTCTGGGCGTGATGTAGAGTGGTTCTAGGACAGTAGAATCGAATCCTGGAACGTTACAATTCGCTGCGTGTTCCCAAGATTCAAGAATCGACTGCTGCAGCATGATGTGTCTTATTTAGCATATTTCGTTCAGGTTCGAAGGGAGCAATTGGGGTTTGCATCCAAGGTGTCTGGTTTGATGATGGTGAACAAGTCCTGCTGTTTTGGGCTGAGTTATTTTATTCTTGTGTATCGGAAAGATACACAATTTGTTGCTTGTGAGGCGGAGCAAGGTTTCAAAGGTTATAGAAGGGCTGTTATTTATTTCAGAGATGACAGGGGGTGATCGGTGGTTGGTGTAATAATTAACAGTCTGATTTTATAGGTAAATGATTTTGAGATTGTGAAAGAAAATTTTAACTTTCATGTTCAGATTAGTCCACAGGTTTACCGTTGGGGGGCGCCACTGTGGTGTTGCGAATTTCAATTATGTGTCTAATTTAGTTTGTCAGTTTTCCGTTACGGGGCGCCACAGGGACGGTTCAGTTTAAAATATTTTGTCCAAATTAGTTCAATTTCCTGCCGTCAGGGAGCGCTGCAGTGAATTCCGAATTAGTTCGTCATCTTGCCGTTAGGGAGCGCTGCGGTGGTTTTGGAAATTTAAATTTTGTATTAATTCGTCATCTTGCCGTTAGAGGGCGCCATGGTGATTTTGAAATTTTAATACTTACGTTCACATTAATTCGACATTTTGCCGTTAGGGGGCGCCATGGTGATGTTGATTTTTTTTTGTACTTGCGTTCAAATTAGTTCGTCACCTTGTCACTATGGGCGCTGCAGTGACTTTGAATTTCAACTCTAGCGTTGCAATTAATTTATCCTCTTGCCACTACGGGTGTTGCAAGTGACTTTGAAAATTTTATTTTTCACATTCGAATTAGTTCAACACTTTACCATTGGGGCGCCACAATGACTTTGTTGATATTCTTGGTCTTGTTGATTATTTATATAGCGAGACATATTTAATTTTATGGGGTGCATATTTTCAATTAAATGAAATATTTTATTGAAACTTTATTGAGGACTTTATTAATTTTATTTTAATAATAGAGTTGAGGAAGTTAATTGATTGTTAGTCAGCCTTCTGTTATAGATGGGAGTTAGGTTAATAATTATTTACTATGGTGAAGTCAGATGTTGTTATGAGGCACGAACTTAGGAATAAAATTTTATATTTTAATTATTTAAATTATGTTATATACATAATTTATATAGTTTATGATTACTTATAGCTTGCTAGCGCTGTGTAAATATTTGAATGAAGCAATTGAAGAATGGAATTCTAATCTGTCAGGATGAACCAAGAGATGTAACAGTGCTAGTTCACTGCTAGTTATAATAAATCAAGAGGTATTATATAATTGCTACAAAAGCAAAGAGCAGAAGCGCTCTCATATAAGCAAAGGAGCTATTATATTAATATTAATTGAAGATTAGTGCATATCATTTGATGCTGAAGAGCTATTATTATCTTGCTGCCATTATATTTGGAGAATAAATATTGAATAATTTAAAGAAATTTATTAAAGTGAAGAAAAATGCCAAAGGAAGTTCAGAAACCTGGAATGGCTACAAGAAGAGAAAAGAGGAGTGCTGCGAGGGGTGCGGAGAGTACCAGGCCTACGACTACTACTCAAGGAGGAAACCCGAGATTTTTGAGGATTATGAAGAGGATGTTGGATCAGACATTGAACCCTTTGCTTACAAGGATTAACCAATTAGAAAACAGTTTGACTTCAAATAATGGGGAGGCCGGTTCGCAGAGGCCTGTGGCCTTGAGATTAGATCAAATGGATAGTGATATGACATTGGCTTCTGGGAGAGTCAACTCTCGGGGAGTTGTGGAGAATTTTGAATCAGTGGCTGGTGGATCAACGGGATCTAAACCAGTTGAGACCAACATTATACAATCAAATACTATGAAGACATGCTGTTCACAAACAGATACTGTTGAAAGACATATGCCGATGGCGTATTATCCTACTATGCCAATTAATAATTTGGAGAAGCCGAAATTCCCATCACAAAAACAACATCCAGTTACCTTCATAGAAGATTTATGTGCTTATTTGAAGAGAATGCCAGCGGGATTTAACAATGAGATTGATGTCATTATAGAATGTTTGGATGGAGGTTCCAGGAGTTGGGCTCGTGTATACCGAGAACGCTGGACCAATTTTGAGGATTTTAAACGAGATTTCCTAGAAACATACTGGGGTGAAGCTGAGCAAGGAGAGCTTCGTAAGAAAATAGTGCATGGCACATGGAATCGATCTGGAACTAGTATGCTGAATTATTTTATTACTTTATGTGGACAAGCGAAGATGCTCACCTACCCGATCCAAGAGACACAACTCACAAATGATATCATACATCATTTCCCTAAAGATGTACAATATGTATGGACCACGAGTCAGAACAAGACTATTATTGAAGCGTCGGAATTTCTGAGGAAGCTAGACAATGTTAACAGGGGTGAAGTGCTGAATACTACACTACGGATACCTTCATCATCACATGAGCAAAATAATAACCGTAATAACAAGGCGAAGACCAGTTGGCAATTCAAGAAACAAGCTTTGAAGCCAGTTCAAGTACCTCCAGTGGGCAGTGCTAATGTTAATATCATAGAAGATTTAACTATACTTCATGAAGATTATGACTATAATTTAAACTAAGTGATGTTGGTGGGAGTGTGCTCGACCCATCAACTATAGGAGGGACTGATAAGTTGTTAATAGGGTTAAGAATTATGATGTCGAATGGGTGGAAACCTGGTCAGTCTTTAGGCAATTGTAATGCTGGTATATTTACACCTATTATAGCTAAGGGTCAGTCCTCATTAGATAAGTCAGGGCTAGGTTATATTAATGAAGCTTTGGTGGGAGCATTTACTAATATTTTAAAATTACATTTGCAGGATGTAAATTCTAATTCAGTTATAACAAGCGGGTGTGTATCTTCCTTGTTTGAGGAGGAAGATGCTTATTTACCAGATAAATTTGAGCTAGTGAAATCTATAATTACTGTTAAAATCTTTGGGAAGGAAGTGAATTGTTTGGTAGACACGGGAAGTGACATTACATGTATTTCCAGCACTTTTTGGGAGTTAATATCGAAAGAATGTAGTAAAATTGATTTATTGCCCATCAGGCCAATCCAAATTAGGGGTCCAGTAGGTCAGAAAAGTACTAAGATTCAACAAATGGTATTGTTACCAGTTCAATTGGGAGATAGCATTATTGATATTAGCTTTTTAATTGTACCAAATTTATTACAATCTGTGATTTTAGGCTTTGATTGGTTATCATTGGTTCAAGCCACAATTAAATTACAAGGTACTGAAATGGGGTTATGTTTAAAAATTAATGAACATGATGTAGTTTTGCCTTTTAGGAAGATAATCCTTGAGAGTGGAATATCAGAGATATCTACTCGAGATGTTGATGATTCAGACTTCCAAGAAAAGTTAAAGGAAATTAAAACGGGGATAGAGCTATCGGACGTACACTTAGGTCAATTAAAACAAGTTTTGGGAAGGTTTCGTAGTATATTTTCTAATGTTTTGGGTCGTGCAAATTGTTATGAGCATGAGATTAAGATGTCAGATAGTACACCATTTATAAGAAGGTCATATCCTGTACCATATGCTTATCGTCAAAAGACGGAGGAGAAATTGGCAGAGATGGTTGAAATGGGCATTAATTCCCGGGGTTCCACTCCATATAGTAGTCCGTTAACGTTTGCGATCAAACCCGACGGGTCTTTACGTGTATTATTAGATGCGCGGGAGATAAATAAGTTCATGGTAGCAGAGTCTGAAGCACCACCTATGCAGATTGATGTACTTAATGCCTTTCATGGGGTGTCATATATTAGTGTGGTTGATTTGAATAATGCCTATTTTCAGATACCTATTTCTAAAGAAAGTAGGAAATATACTGGGTTTACTTTTAATGGAAAGTCATACATGTATAATGTGCTTCCACAAGGTTTAAAGACTTCAGTGGGCAGTTTTAGTCGGACTATGGATATTATATTGGGCTCAGTGGTTAGGCAGTTTTGTGTAAATTACTTGGTTGATTTAGTAATTTTAACTTGTGGTACTTTGACTGAGCATTTAGAACATTTGAGTATATTAATTAAAGAAATTGCAAGATGCTGGTCTTACATGTAATAGTAGGGGTGTAAATTCTTTGTAAGGAAGTTAAGATAGTATACCAACTTCAGATATTAGAATTGATCAGGAAAAAATAGAGTTTATACAGAAATTTCCTATTCCTAAGAAGATAGATAGAGTATTTAAGTGTCTTTCCTCGGGTCATGCGATTATTAGACTAGTAATTAGGATTGACCATAAAGATTTGATTTTTGAGAATTTGGGAATTATGCAATAATCAGTTAACTTGGTGGATATTATAGTTAGGGCAATTTAGCTTTCAGATAGAGTATGTTGAGGAGAAGGACATTTGAGATTTTTTAAGGAGAATAGCTATTGAAGTTTTCCTTTATGAAGGGGTTTTATGTTTTCTTTGAATTGTAGGTTATGTTTGTTACATATTTATGATTTCATGCTATATGGGGTGATTAATTATGTCTATAAATTTAAAGCTTGAAGGGATGACTTAAATTTTTTTTTGGTTTGTTTTGGGGATGAGATATAATAGTAGTGAGGTGCAAAGGATGGCTAATACTTAGATTAAGGTTATATACAGGATTTTATTAATTTAGATTAAGGTTATATACAGGGTGTTACTAACTTAATCTATGGTTACATACAGGATGTTATTAATTTAGATTAAGGTTATATGCAGGATGTTAGTAACTTAAAGGGCTATATACAGGGTGTTATCAATTTATTATTTGATGATCGTACCTTAGGTTAGAATTTAATTTATCCGCAAGCTACCAATTTAAATTCGGGGTGGTGTGACGGTACGCATCATCATGTATTTATTATTATCTCACCTATTAATTTTTATTTATTTATAAAAGAATGGCTGTTCTCCATACAATGTATTCCCTCCTTTATTTCGCATAATATATGTATTTACTACTAATCTCTTTGTATGATATAATCGAATTTTTCTTAGTTTGAAACTTTGACAGAGAAAAGAGAGGACTTGAATATTGGTTTTTGACAGAGGGAGACAATGAAAAAGAATTCTCGGAAAAAATTGTGTTTTATATATTTTCAGATGGAGAAAATCTAATTGAGAATTAAATGGATAAACTAATCGCTGTTAAAAATAAATCAATCATAATATCAATGTAAATTTCGGAAACGAATGTTATAAATTTCGCCAAAGAACCAAGCTAAGTTTTCATGTTTTATTTGATACATTAATAGTTTTACTAACCATGTAGACTTACCTGATATCTTGCTTGTTATGTTTTCAGACGTTCTTCTAACGTGACCACGCATTCTTGTCTTTTGTAATGTATTAGTAGTTTAATAATAATTGTTCGTATGCATACGATTTGAATTAATCTTAAGGGCCTGAATAGTAATGTGTAGTTACAATTAACTTCTATTCTTAGTAGTACATATTATAAATAACATTGATTTTGTTACACTTAGTCGGTAGTCTTTAGAAGTATTAGGGTTCCTTAGGTCCGTTTCTTCAAAACTATAATATTATAGGAACGTTTCTATAATTTGTCTAGGCATAAATGATATTTTTTATAATTATATTAGAAATACATAAGCCTTTAATATGAAATCTTACTTAATCTTATGTAAAGACAGGTAGGGTCGTTTACTATCTACTGTCCTATATATTTTAGAACTTAATTAATTACTGTCCTTAATTTATATATTATATGGAGAACGAGCTATATAAGGGTAAAATAATTTAAAGTATGTCTTAATTGACTTGTGCGTTATTAACAGATAAGAATTGTTTGTACATTGTTTTAGTTTCATAGTTAACTAAATGACTAAGGGTTATCTATAAAGCCTCAGTGAGCTAATACATTACTTAGGAGTTATGATACATAGTCTCTTGCGGATAAAAATGTATTAATCTAATTTCATTTAAGGATCCTTAAATATAATATTGTTTTAGGAAACTTAATTAAATAATATTACTCCTTCATAGCCGGGAACTATTGGGAGATTTTGATGATTCTTTCAAGTAATATGTTTATTAGTTACTTTGCTATGGGAGATTCATTATATGTCAATGGAGACTTATAGAAGTTCTTGTCTTGCTGTTGCTAACAAGTTGTTGGACCTGATTATGGACTCTTACTTGTTGTGTTTGCTGATTAGAACTGGAGCGTTGATTGTTATTGTCCGATTATTTCTGTTTCAGTAAGCTTGGAGTCAGCCTGCGTAATGAGTTTTCATTGGATCTGATACCGAAGGGATTATTATTGACCTATGGCTGTGAAGTCGGAGCCTTGATTTATAATTTATTAATTAGTCTATTTTTATATGTGTATATATTTATATATGGTTTTATAACATTACATGATAACATTACACTATACAACAATCATGCATTCTATATGGGAAGGCTAATTGACTTTAGAAAATTTAAAGTTTATTTAGTTTTTATTGAATTTTAATATTTTAAATACTTTCTTGTTGAGAGAGTCTACTTAGGCATTTGGCTTTGTTTGGTGCAAAGGAGTTGTTGATTACAATTTAAATTTTTATTAAAGGTTTCTTTTGATTAATTATATTTTCTTAAACAAGCAGCTCTACTGTTACCAAATGTGTATAAAATAGGCATTTAAATATTATTACAAACTGAAGTGACGAGATGGGGGTGAAAGCACATATTGAAAATTTTTATGAAGATTCAGGTTAGGACCGGGTTTTATGAGCTCTGCAACCTTGGACAAAGGGATTCACGACCCACTTGTTTATTGTGGCAACGTTCCCTTGGATAATTTCGACAATTATCAAGGATTACCGCGCGTACAGCTTTTAAGCAAAATTAGTTTGTTTTTTTATAATATGTGTATTCACGAGACTAAAATGATTTCACATATTAAGATTAACTGAATTGGTAACTGAAGGTTAGGAACTGGTTAAGTCGCGGATCAGCCTGGAGGCGCGTGGGCACCTCGATGACGCCCTAGCTGGTTAGGGGGATGAGCTACCGTGTTGCAGGAGGATCAATCGTATCAAAACTTATTTTCTTTCACGATATGTGACTTCATGAGAGTCTTAGATGTAGTTAGGCCAAGTGGACTTGACTGAATTGGAAAGGATGATTAAAAATACTTACATTTGAGTATTGTTACCAAGGAAGGCATCTTTGATGCAGAGTATCACTATTTTATGTTAAATTCAACTTAAACTTTACTTTTACGGTGCTATGCTCTCATCTCTTGGGTGCTAGGGTCATTAGATGGATGTAAGGTTTTGCTAATTTACTTTAACTTTCAATTTCATTTTAACTTTCACAGCAAACCTGAAACCTGTCTTTGACAAGGGAATTTCAATAAAAACTTTACTTTTACGGTGCTATGCTCTCATCTCTTGGATGCTAGGGTCATTAGACGGATGTAGGGTTTTGCCAATTTACTTTAACTTTCAATTTCATTTTAACTTTCACGGCAAACCTGAAACCTGTCTTTGACAAGGGAATCTATAATATGAGTGAAGTTGTCTCTCGCCAAACTTTAATTTAAAATTTACTTACAATTCATAGAGAGACATTCTGAAACTCTTACTCTGACAATTTAGGGATGGGAATCTTACGAGATGTAGAGAGTATCACTATTTAAACTTCAATTAACCTTTATCTTTAATTTACTGTGATATTCTTATTACTGCATCAGGGGAGGTCTCTGAGGTGACGTTCCTCATAATGACAATATTATTTGATATTTTGGAAAGGTGACTTTGAGATGAAATGTTCACTTAAGTCTTTTGGCTTTTCCAACTCATTTTACACACAAGGCACTCCAAACGGGTTTCTTTTAAATGGATAGATCGTACTGCTGGGAGTTTCTTGTCGGCTCTTCTCGCCAGCAATAGTACGTTGTGAACCGACGCTAGTTTTAGATAATGTTTATAATTGATTCAATAAATATTAATTAAAAATTGGAGGTTCTTCTTTTATCTCGATATGAGCTCTTTTACTGATAGCTAATGCGGTGGCATAACAGAGAGGTGGTTAGGAGGGGTGCCTTACACAAAAATATATAATTTGTTATGAATCTACATTAGAATATCTTTTGGCAAAATAAAGGCACGGGCGTACTCAGGTGATGAGCTTATATCATGAGTAATACATTTATCATAATTCATAAAATGCATAGCATTTTACACTTACAACATACTACTACAATATTATATATATATATATATATATATATATATATTTTACATCAACCTTTGATAGTCTTCCTGTCCTCTGATCGACACTCTTATATAACCTACCTTGTGAACATAGGGTTAACGGTATTGCGACGAGGGTTCCTGCTACTAGATGATTACGATTTATGGCCAATACTACAAGATTTATTCTATGAATAAATGCTATTAATTTTCACTTTATAATTTTTTTTATTTCTCACTCTATGCTTCGGCTTGAGTATGTCGTTCCATAGTCATTAGACTCAAAAAGGGGGTTCGTTACAACTTGTCAACTCTAGACAGCACAATATGTAACACCTTCTTAAGATTCCGTTTTGCCATTTTCTACTTTTATATCTATCATTCGACTTACACCTTCTTACGACCTTCTTAACAACTTCGAACACCTTCTTAAGATTCCGTTTTGGCATTTTCTACTTTTATATCTTTCTTTCGACTTACACCTTCTTACGACCTTCTTAACAACTTCGAACACCTTCTTAAGATTCCGTTTTGGCATTTTCTACTTTTATATCTTTCTTTCGACTTACACCTTCTTACGACCTTCTTAACAACTTCGAACACCTTCTTAAGATTCCGTTTTGCCATTTTCTACTTTTATATCTATCTTTCGACTTCTTGACGATCCATAATCTTTAAAAAAGTCAAGGCTTTCGAAGCGAAGCGCTTAGAAGATATAGATACCAATCGTCACACTCGCAAAGAGCGACCCAAGCCCTCCTATACCTCGTATAGCTATACGTACAACGCCGCTGGACAACTATATTGTGCGATTTGTGACCGGGAATTTAAAAATAAATTCGGTCTGGCCAGCCACATTAGGGCCCACAGGCGGCGAAATAATGACATTTGAGGGATCGCCATTGCCGAAATCGGTAAGGAGGACTATATATCTGTCTTTACACTTAAACATCATTTAATTAGACTGAAATTATACAATATATATTGGACGCGTTCCTTTAGTGTCTCACGACGCCCAAAATACTCCGTCTACCGTTCCACAAGCCCGTAGTCGTCATGGTCGTCCCAACGACCCATGTCAAGAAGTGGGTCAAAGTGGACGTTGACCACAGAGCATTAATTCTCTCTATATCTTGACATTGAAAGAGGCGCGATTTTCAAATCAGCCAATGAAATTTGTGTATTTCGTCGTTTATGACATCAACGCCCCATAATCCGTTCCACTAGAGATTATGATGATGTCCCGCAAGCATGTGGAACGGGAAAAATCTCGGTCGGGAACGTGGTCGTTGTGAGTTCCTTCTGGCAAATTCAAATGGTATGGAAGACGTGACCTATGCATGCTCCGTTTTCACGGGAAAATATTAGAGAAGGATACTGCTGATGAACAAATTTGGACAGCAACCTAGACCCCTTCAGTTATTATTCAAGCCGTAACATAACCGTATCGAAATTTTTGAAGTGAAACTTCTTTGATAGTTGTTATTTGAAATTCGATGAAACGAAAAAGCCACACATAAATCTATAGAACTAAGCCTGCGAGAGAATGAGATACGCGTTTTACATTGTGCGGCACTGATTAGAGAGTCAATAAGACCGATGATTAAATATAGGTCCAATTTGGACCGAAATGAAACTGATAATAATATTATTTTTAACCGACTTCGAAAAAAGGAGGAGGTTCTCAATTCGTCGGGATGTTTTTTTTTAATTTGCTTTTTTTATGTATGTTAGCCGATTACTCCGTGATTTATGATCAGATTTACGTTATTATTTTTTTGTTCGACGCGGAATAGCTTCCAATTGGTCCCCTAAAAATTTTACGTAGTTTGGCCCAGTAGTTTTCATTTTATGAACATTTTTCATGACAATAATTTTCACTCCGTTCCATATGTACACCGATTACTCTGAGATTTATTATTCGATTTACGTGATTCTTTTTTGTTCGACGCACAATAGCTGCCATGTGGTCCCCTGAAAATTTGACACAGTTTGGCCCAGTAGTTTTCATTTTACGAACATTTTTTTGTTCTCGTTTCTTGGGACCTATATTTTTTAAGAAGCGCGGCACCATTCCTAAGTCCACCCATACATAGCTAGACACTAAAAAGTAAAAAAAAAAACTTCGTTTAAAAAAACTGACTTCAAAAACTAAAATGTATAAAATAACTTATTTCTAAAGCTATTATTATTAATATATATTATCTAAAACATCTTGAAGTCGGTGCAAAGTAAAACATAATAAAAAAAATACTATATTTTGCAAATTACTAAGCACCGACTTTAAGATGTTTTAGATAATATATATTAATAATAATAGCTTTAGAAATAAGTTATTTTATACATTTTAGTTTTTGAAGTCGGTTTTTTTAAACGAAGTTTTTTTTTATAAAACAGTGAAAAATTGTAAGTGATGCTTATGAATAATATTTTCTTCAGTTTTCGCGACTTGTATAAATAGTAAAACTACTTTTTAACGGTTTTAACCGCGGTAATTTATTTGATTTTGGTTATTCCGACGTTTCGGCCACTTTTCAGTGGCCGTGGTCACGGACAACAAAGATGACAATTGTCCAACGAGTATTGTTAAAGTTTTATTTAGCCTACCACCTACTTATTCATTTTAATTATTTAGTTTTAATTTTGTTTATGGCTAAATAATAGCCATAAACAAAACTGTATGGAAGCCTGATCTAATTTACCACCGCTTCACAACATGTTGTGGCTTGAAGAGAAGAAGCGGCGCAAGAAACTCTTCAGCAAATCGTTAAAACGTAGTTTTATTATGATACTTATGAAGTTTATTTGAACTATAAAACGTTGACGCATGTAGCCTAAAATATTTATATTAATAAAAGTTAGAGAAGAATTATCTGTGAGTATATTCTCTATATGGAAGCGAGAGTTGGGTATGGAAGAGAGAGCATGAAAGTAGAGAAACGCGGTCGAGATGCGAGCACTGCGCAAAATCTGCGGAGTGACGCTCGCGGACCGCGTTCGTAATACCGAAGTAAGAAAAAGAGTTGGTTTGAAAGAGAGTGTTGGGGTGAAGGTAAGGAAAGGAATGCTCCGGTGGTTCGGACATGTGGAAAGAATGAATGATGGAAGAATGACTAAACAGATATACAATGCAAAAGCGGATGGATGAAGAAGTCGCGGAAGGCTACGACACACCTTCCATGATCAAATTGATCATATATTAGCAGAAGGTGTTCTCAGGAGCCTCAAGAACAGACGAACGTGCATGACAAGAGCTATGAACGTCAAAGAAGCCAGTGAGGTGTGTAAGAATAAGCCTAAATTGCGCTTTGTTGTCCGTGCCTACCCCGCAAGGGACCTGGCGTGAAGTTATGTATGTATATTCTCTGAAGTTACACTTCTACTGCGCATGAACTGCCCACACACAATTTTTTTATATGTATGCCCAAGATCCCTATTGTCCAAATGGTGTATGCTTCCCAGTTTCACCAAACCTTCATTACGAAACGCGAGTTTGAGATACGAGTGTTTTGGCCAATAGAACTACCACGGCATCATTAATGTTAAGTATAATGGAAATATTTGCCCAGAGAACACGTTCTTAATACCCTGACGGGGTCACATTGGCGTCGGAAGGCAAATAAAAACGATATCTAAGATTACGAGCGCAGTAAACTTATGTGATAACAAAATTTATCACATGTGGTACACGTTACAAACGTTTACTTATGTTTAACTACTTAAAAATTATTGTTTCACGCCTATTTTACCCTTTTATATAATTTACTAGATATGCCAAGAATATTCGGCTTCTCTTGGTATTTGGTTACGCTTTTAATTATTCTGTATTTGGCCACTCTTTTAATTATTCGATCACTTTTTTAAATATTCGGTATTCGGCCACTCTTTTAATTATTCGGTATTTGGCCACTCTTTTAATTATTCGCTATTTGGCCACTCTTTTAATAATTTGGTATTTGACCACTCTTTTAATTATTCGGTATTTGGCCACTCTTTTAATAATTCGGTATTTGGCCACTCTTTTAATTATTCGGTAACTCTTTTAAATATTAGGTATTCGGCCGCTCTTTTAATTATTCGCTATTCGGTCACTCTTTTAATTATTTTAATTATTTTAACTTAAAACTTATTTTAACTAGCAATAAATGAGTGTTGGAAATATAGATAGATATTTCACACCAAAATATACAATTACAAAAAGCATACCTTATTTACAATATTTTCTAGGCAATGCAAAAGGCGGCCTTATTGCTAAAAGCGATCTCTTCCAAGCGACCTAAATTAAAGGAATTTCTTAGCTAATCTGGCGACGAAGGTAGGTAATATATAAACATTTGAGTAATACAAGTAAACTAAATAAAACTATAATACAACTTAAAATTAAACTATAAAACCGACTTCAAAAACTAAAAAACTAAAATGTATAAAATAACTTATTTCTTAAGCTATTATTATTAATATATATTATCTAAAACATCTTAAAGTCGGTGCTTAGTAATTTTCAAAATATAGTAATTTTTATGTTTTACTTTGCACCGACTTCAAGATGTTTTAGATAATATATATTAATAATAATAGCTTAAGAAATAAGTTATTTTATACATTTTAGTTTTTTAGTTTTTGAAGTCGGTTTTTTTAAACGAAGTTTTTAAATTTTATTTGTTACTTTTTAGTGTCTAGCTATGTATGGGTGGACATACGAATGGTGCCGCGCTTCTTAAAAAATATAGGTCCCAAGAACCGGGAACAAAAAAATGATCGTAAAATGAAAACTACTGGGCCAAACTATGTCAAATTTTTAGGGGACCACATGGCAGCTATTCCGCGTTGAACAAAAAAAGAATCACGTAAATTGGATCATAAATCACGGAGTTATCGGCGAACATACATAAAAAAAGAAAGCAAAAAAAAAAAAAAGATCCCGACGAATTGAGAACCTCCTCCTTTTTTCGAAGTCGGTTAAAAATCTAACGCCAGACCGCTGTCAGATGGAAACGTGCCAAAACACTGGCTACATCACCTCGCTGTGTAGCAACGCAAATGCATTCTCCGAGGTATAGACCAGTCTTTTGGTAACGTGAAACGTCTACCAGGTGTTTCGCTGTCTCTATAAAGTTTGTCCGCCTCAGGTCCCCATGGTCCCAGGGTCTCGACCCCAAAAGCCACAAATATGTAAGCATGTCCGATGGCGGAATATTTGCAGCATTTTAGGGTCAACATTTGTGTAATATGTATGTGTTTTGGCCAATTGATATTCGGTATTCGCCCAAATAATTGGTCGAATACCAAAAAAGTGGTCGAATATCGAATAAAAGCCGAAAATTCGTAACATCTCATTTATTATGTACCGTCTTTTCTGAAAAATTCACATTAGTGATTTTTTTATTGCATTAGTACCTTACAGCACACAGGTGGAGGAGGGCCCACCTGGTGGAAAGCGATTATCGTCGCTTATGAATATTTGCAACACTCAAATTGCTATCGGCCTTGAAGGGGGACACCTGGAACCTGACTACTAAAGCCAGCATAACACAAGTGAAATCATTTAGAAATAACGATAAATTGGACAGTATTTATTTTTGTTTAATTTATATTAAACCTAAAAATTACAGCAATTTTCTTTTAGGGGAAGTTAAGTTCATTTAGTAAAGTTGCTTAAGCGTGTTTAAATTTGTATGACAAAAGTAGTTAACTTGATAAAATGGCTGGTTAAGTCCATCATCGTTTAGACAATAATTTTCCAATTAAATAATTGGGCGGTTTCATCCTTACTAAATGCTCATTTGTCTTGCTTGTTACTGGTTAATCATACATGAGCTTTATAAAAGCAATATCATACTTTTACCAAATACAAGTGGATGAATATACTCAAATAATTTTCGTGTTAATATTTGTAATGTGTGTGGAAATGCAAAGATCTGTGAATGGGTGTGTGAATGGGTGTGTGTATGTGTGTGATGTGTGTACAGGTGAACGAGGGAGTGTGTGGTTACAGACTTATTAGACTAGTGTAGTCAGTTTAGTAAATTTTCGTTGTCATTATATATTGTCATTAGCCATTGAATAATTTTGATTAACATTCACGATGAGTAAAAGAGTAGATATATATTTAGTAACTTATTAACTAGGTTGTAAATCGAATCGAAGGCGGCATGGTACGAGTGTATAAACTAAATTGTATCTTCTTTCATCATATATAATTAAAGCAGAATACAAACGACTAACTTGCAGACGATGGCACTCCAGAACTCTTAATGTATTGTATTTATGATGCCTAGAATTAGTCTAAAGAGTAAAGGAGATCCATAGGGACTAATGACGAAAACTTTTTGAGCTATAAAAAAGTTTAATGTGATTAAAGAGTTGGCATTTAATATAATTGTGTAACATATATAATTATGTATAATTATTTAATATAATTATGTATAATTATGTGACAAACGTCACAAGAATTTTTGGTGGTTTAAGGAGATGTTTCACTATGCAGTTTTATTTATGTACTAGCAGTGGCAGCGAAACTTCGTTCGCGTTGCCATAACAACGAAGTATTTTTTTAAATTGATTGCAACGGCGGCTCCTAGAAAAAATCTATATCAGCGTCTTTTGGCTATGTCAGTCTATCCCTCGGAAACGACTTCATTAATCGGGATTAAAAGTATCATAAAAGCTAAGTCGGGACTTAAACTAGCTCTGTGTCGAATACCACAGCATTTTAAAACGAATGTCAGCTATCGTTTAATTGAAAAATTTAAAAACTTCGTTTAAAATACCGACTTCAAAAACGAAAAAACTAAAATGTATAAAATAACTTATTTCTTAAGCTATTATTATTAATATATATTATCTAAAACATCTTAAAGTCGGTGCTTAGTAATTTTCAAAATATAGTAATTTTTATGTTTTACTTTGCACCGACTTCAAGATGTTTTAGATAATATATATTAATAATAATAGCTTAAGAAATAAGTTATTTTATACATTTTAGTTTTTTCGTTTTTGAAGTCGGTTTTTTTAAACGAAGTTTTTAATTTTTATTTGTTACTTTTTAGTGTCTAGCTATGTATGGGTGGACCTACGAATGGTGCCGCGCTTCTTAAAAAATATAGGTCCCAAGAACCGGGAACAAAAAAATATTCGTAAAATGAAAACTACTGGGCCAAACTATGTCAAATTTTTAGGGGACCACGTGGCAGCTATTCCGCGTCGAACAAAAAAAGAATCACGTAAATCGGATCATAAATCACGGAGTTATCGGCGAACATACATAAAAAAAAAACAAAACAAAAAAAAGATCCCGACGAATTGAGAACCTCCTCCTTTTTTCGAAGTCGGTTTAAAACTATGCCAGAATAAGCAAATTTATTGCACCTGCACAACTACAAACTGCTCCCGGGAAAATTCCCAGGGTAAAAAATATCACACATTTTATTACATAAAATTTGCTTTTTGGACACCGATTTTTTTAATATGGCCATTTTAAATAATTCCCAGAAAATTTCCCGCGGGATTCCCAGGATAAAAAGTAGCACAGTCTCTAAGTCTAAGAATTTGTTGTCGATTAGCGAAAATGGCATCGAAATCCTTAACAAACAGAAAAACGAGAAACTGACAAGAAATCTAAAGAGAATTGCATGGTCTTCTCCATCGTTTATATAGTGTATCCTACTTTTTTATTTTTAAAATAGTTTCAATGCACGGAAATAGCATATTTAGAATTTTATAATATAACAGATATTAAAATTTGAATTTAATAAATATAAATTATAGCAAAGAATACAAATTTTCGGTATTTTCATAGCATGTTCAACCCAATTATCTAAAATATTATTTATTACTCTCAAAGCCAAAAAGAAGAAATACAAACAAACTTACTTTACACATTACCTAATTATGCATTATTATAGAAATTTTGCTAAATATATTATTAAAATTAATAATATTGCGAAATTTATTAAAAACCAAGACTACATATTATAATAAGGTTAAAAATAAATAATAGGTTAAAAAATTAATGGGTAACTAAAATAAAATAAAAGGAAAATTCCTTACCACAGATGTGACAACGTTTTTCCACAGAGAATGGCGGCCATTTTGAATCACATGTTTATCTCGTTAGCTGATAGTTGTGGACGCCCTGTGTTTAGCAATCATGTGACGGACCAATCGCGAAACTTTAACTAACTATCTATAATTTACTAAGACAATCAGCCAATCGTATTCCTTGATTTTCAATTTTTTTATCAATAACCAATTTACCGCCTAAAATTTGATCACATAAGACACTTTTTACAAAAATGTTCTAAAAATTCACAAGTCTCAACTTTACATAAATTACCATAATTACTTAAACTGTGCTAATTATTTTTGACTGTAATTTGAGGTGATTTACGCGTTTTGTTAATAAAAGTTGTTAAACGTATGTATATGTTGATTGCAGCTAGGAAAATGGCGTCTGCGAGGTTAAAGTCGGTTGCTTTATAGAGGTGTACCTGTTACGTCACACCTGTGGCTAGGACGCACTGTTCATTCTTATCGTTCAAAGCATGGGACATAGGGCTGTCATTGATGAACCCCGAAACTACAGCAAACACGGATATTTAAATTTGGAACACGCTTCTAATTTTTATCATAATAGTTTGGTTCGGTTTCCTTATTTGACTAGAGATACTTAAATGTATGACATACAAAATTAATCTGTAGAGAGGTCGAGTTTGGTTTAAAGAAGAAAAGAAATCTATGGTGATAGATTAATAATTCCTATCAGACTTTGAATGTTTAAATTTAGAACGCGCTTCTAATTTATATCATGGTAATAATATGCACATTAGATCAGAAAACACTATCTAAGTGGTAAATTACTAATTGGCTTTCCGGCAATTCCTTCGAATTCGGGACGCGTACGCTAGCCACTAAGCTACTACGGATTTTGTAAACGTATTTAAATGTAATTTAATATCATAACAAATTAGTCATTGAAGTATGAAAGAAAAATATCTAGAAACAACAATTGAAGTGAAGAAAGAAAAATCGGCGTAACTTACATGTTACAAGTCTGGTATTTTCATTGAATATCTAGAATATTATTCTTTTGTCCTGGTAACCCTAAACGTAAGTGGCACTAGGAAAACAATATATGAACCCTGCTCTTAGGAAAACTGACGCCAATATACTAAGGAAATATATTTTAGTGACTTTCAATTTTCAATTGTATTGTTGCGAACGTTTTAGCTCGCTTTCTAATCGAGCTTAGTTGTTAGACGTGTTGCTAATTACTTATTTGTTTATTTTGTTGTTAAAATAGAGTAATAATACCGCCTGCAAACGCTTCACTGCTGAGCAAGATAGACTGGCGGGCTTAACGTGGAGGTTTCATCACAATGTTTTCCATCAGTGGGGCAGCACGTAGTGTATAGGTAATCTACGACTCGTTTCTTGAGTGGTGATCTGGGCCTAAGCGCAAGTTGAAACTTCTTCAAAGTATGAGATATTGTCCCTAGTAGCAGTCTTCTAGTAAACGGACAAAAAAATAATATTAAAATCGATCCATTCTTTCAACAGACTTGTGAAGGAGCACTATCTATATGTATAACGTGTTTATTATCTGCTGTGTATGTTCCATATCTATAGTAATAGAATAGTATATTTCAAAACGACTTATTGACTCTTTTGGAGATCGAGCTGGTTCCTGCCTTTGACATAGGATCAGTATGGCCATCAAGCGAGATAACGTAGCCAGCCTTCTGGGAACCTCACCCATGGACATCGCGGACCAAGGCTCAGTATTCTATTTATTGTCTTAAGGCAGGGGTCGGCAACCTGCGGCTCGCGAGCCACATGTGGCTCTTTGGGTGTAGAGTCTCGGCTCTTTTGTTATATATCGAGAGCTTCATAACAAATGGGCGTACAGACAAAAGTGCAGTTTTACACAATGCACAAATTTGTGAATAAAACAAAACTAGTCGATCGTATAAGGCTGAAATCCGGAATACCCTTCTTCTTAGGTACACTTGCATACTGGTAAGTCCTCCTAAATTGTAACATGCATATTTTTTGTAAACAAAAAATTGCATTTTTGCGTATACCCCTATATGTTATGAAGCTCTTGATATGTAAAAAAAGACATGGTTTCCATTGAGTTTGTTTGCCCAATGTTTGTTATTGAAGTACAAGTTAGTCTTGTAAGTTAATAAGTTAATTGTTTTCATTTTTTTATTTAATAATAAGTAATTATCTAATAATGTCACATAAATATTATCTTTTTGTTGTGAAAAACACTACTTATAAATGAATAAATAGATTCATTTGTTACTATCAAACACTTAATTTATGCAAGTAATATTTATTGTTGGCAAGAAAAAAATTGTGGCTCTTTAAATCTTTGAAATTTCGTAAATTGTATTTTTGACTCTTCCGACTCAAAAGGTTGCCGACCCCTGTATGGGTAGAATACACTATAAATTCATTTTCCTTCACTTTACTAGTTTATAGCCATAATGTATTTATATATTTTTGTATTCTATTATTTAATCAATCGGAAAAATATTCTAAAGTTATATGATGATCATAATTTTATGATAAAATATAATATAATATATTATGAAGGCCTCTGTGGTTGAGAGAGATAAACCTTTACCGGCCCATCTTACTACGATGTCGTGGCTCCGAGTTCGATTACTGTAATAGTAAATTTCGTAAACTTATCTTCCGTTATTTACTAGGGTCTGGGTTACTGGGATCGACCCCAGAGTGGTCTATAGTATTATTTAAGATAAAATATAATATGATTTTATATATAACTATAGATTTTTTTATTTTTTTATTGCAGGAGTTCAGCAGACAGACAGACGGCCCACTTGATGGAAAGCGGTTACCATCGCCTATGAACATTTGCAACACCAAAGGTGCTACAAATGCGCTGCTGCACTCTTAAGGGAGACTGGAACCTGGTCACTAATGCCGAAACACAACTCAAGGTTGCTATGGCGACATACTCTAGACCAGGGGTTGTAGCCATCCAGTCGGGCAAATGCCCTACCACCTGGCGAAGAATATAGTACATATACCTAGATAAATAACACTTTATTGCTCACCAATATACACAATTATACGCATTTTAATAGACATAATATATGTTTATATGTGCATTATATGTAATATGTATAGAATAGAATATACTTTATTGCATAACATTAAGACACAATTTAAGAAGTTTAAGTACAGAAGAAAATAGGCGGTCTTATCACTAAAAGCAATGTATTCCAGACAACCTTAGAATGGATTAAACAAAATTGTGTAACATGTGGGTATTGCAATATAAATAGAATGAAAAAGTATATATATAATATTTTGAGATGGTAAGTATAAATAGACATGGAAATAAGACAAAAATATACATATATTGATATACATTAATAAATAATAATCATAGTAATAATGTATATATAATGTAGTAATAATTACGTAAGTAAATATGGGGATGATGAAGATGTATATTTACATAATAATATTAATATATAATATGTAACATTTTTAAAAACATTCTGCTTCAAAAACCTTGCCCCAGCTTTTGTGTTTCTCTCCATTCCAAGGTTGTCTGGAAAAGATCGCTGTCAGCTGTTTTTTTTGTATTGTGCCATTAATTTAAATATGCAATAAAGTATATTCTATTCTAATTATAAATAATTAAAACACTTATTGGCATAGCAACAGGCGGGCTTATCGCTAAAAGAGATCTCTTCCAGGTAACCTAGCTTAAAATATAAATTCTTAACTAATCTGACAATGGACTTGAAGCAGAAAATAAGATACGATTGTACAAACTAGACTTACACTAATTATATATAATTAACTACATTACATTACAATAAATACCTAAGGATAGAATATATTTTATACTGAGGTATTATTAGTTATCTTGTTCAAATATAAGTTAACTCTGTAGTTAACCCCTAAGAAGATATACGTGTCTACATCTTCTTCTCTTTCAATTATTCCTTATTATTTAAAGTCGGCACAATATGTCTTTTCCTTTCATACTCCTCTACTCTGACCTATATCATCTGTCACACCACAAACCATCATGTCATCCTTGATAATTCCTACATCTCTATTTTGGTCTACCTTTACATTTTTACCCGCCAATCTTCCAGTATAACATTATTTTAGTCATGTGACTTTCATCCCTCCCCATTATATACCCATCACACCTTAGTCTTCTTTCTCTTAATTTTTCATTCACATGTGCAACTTTCAAAGATTCTCTTATGTACTCATTTCTCAAATTATCCATTCTTGTAACACTACACATCCATCTCAACATTCTCATCTCAGGCGTGTATTTACAACAAATATACAACTATACTATATCTATATATTAATACGTGAAGCAAAAACTTTGCACCCCTTTAGGAAAATCGTGCAGGCGGAGGTGTATAAAATTTCACACACTTATAGTTTATATAGAGAAGAAGCGACGAATGATAATTTTTTTTTAAATCATACATAAAAAACACATTTAAATCAATAAATAAAAAATTACACACACTACCATGTATTTGACACACATACGCATATCGACGGTTAAAAGGTAATACGGTATAGGCGACAAAAACTAAATTGTTCAGGAGAGCAGTTTAAAGTTTAAAATTTCAGATAAATGGAGATAACTTTTTCTTTTCTTGTCATATCGTGAAAATGGAAACACCTCTAGAATCAAGAAAAATAAAAGCATTAAATGGTAGTTTTATTTATTTGATTCCCCGTTGTTTTATGTGGTTTATTGTCGCTTAGATCAATTGATCTTATTTTGTTTATGGAGTAATTCGGCATAAGTTACATCTACATAGAAGAAAAACAAAGAGTAGAGTAGACTTAGCTACATTTGATATCCTTATATCAAGAGGTAATAAGTCACATGACTGTAGAATAACCTAAAAGGGTAAAAAGTATAAGTGGTAATTCACATTATTATGCCAAAAGGTAATGGAGCATAAGAAACAGTGTTTAGCAAAAAAACCAGTAGAATGTTAGTCATTAGTAACACTGTAAGTGGGTTTAAAAAAGGTAATGTGGTACTTCTGCACTTCAAAACTTCTATACCAAGAGGATAACGGGAATATCCAACATAGGGCATTATATGAGCAAATGGTAACGTGGGTTAAACGTCACGACTTAAAAATAATAGGATCACAACTAACATGATTTTCCTTTAAAATAAGACTTTAGTAACTGCATACATTCAAAAGGTGTTATCCATCATCAGTACCTAGCAACAAAAATAAAGTAGTAACTTAATTAAATAACAATGTACAATATCTAGGTATTAAGTAAGCAGCTATCATTATTATAAAAATACTATAAAAGGTACTTCTAAAATGCGATATTGCAGAATTTCAAAACTCAGTATCACAAAGTAATACCATATTGGCGTAAACGTCAATTAATGCATGATCATTGTAAAGCAATATGGCGTATGTGACAGAGTTGCATTAAAATAGTAAATACTAGTAGGGTATAACTAACGTCACCATTTATTCTTTGACTCAAAACGGGACATTGGTTTATATAGGTTAATTATCTAATTAAATTAGGTAGTCAATAAAAAAAAACACTCTTAAAGTTTTTTATTCAGAAAAAGTCAGTTAGCTTAAAAGTTACGAATTAAAAAATATATATACCGAAACTTTTGGTTATATTTATCAGAGGAACAAATTTGCTTTAATATAGCTGGTGGTGATTTTAAGTAAGAATGAAACTCTTGGCACGTATTTTTTTTTCAACATCGCCTTTAGGACTGAAATTTGTAACTGGGTCTTCTCAGATGGCCACTTTGAAAATACTCTTTCTACTGGAGCATTTGTAGCATATTCAATTAAAATAGAAAAGTTTTCATGCTGAAGATTGTTGGCTTGAAAATGTTTGAATACTTCCACCCAACGGTTTTCCGTGGAAACATTTAGGTTATTCCGTCTGGACGGCTCGACTACTCAAATTTTCGCGCGGTTTCAGAAAACGGGACAATTTTGCGTCCCAGAGTTGATTTCGGGGACACCGGGTCTCGTAGCTCTAAAAAGGGACAGTCCCGTTCAAAACGGGACGTCTGGTCACGTTAGGTATAACCGACATTTCAACATCAAATTACATATAAGCGACAGGTGTATTATAAACTTCAAAATGATGGTAAGGTATAAGCGACATTGCAATATCAAATTAGATTTTAGTAATTGTGTATAAGTGACAACTGTATGGTAAACTTGTAAATGGTAGTAGGGTATAAGCGACGCTTAATGTCTTTGACGACAAAGGTAAAGAGGCATTAGTTCCAGCTTTCAAAACAGGTACTAATGGTAAACAGTAGTATACCCCTGGAACCTTTACGCCAGTAAAAAGTAGAAATGTATTACCGACTATAACCCAAAAGTGATGCCATTTTTACAGAGGTATAAGCGCCTTTAGAGTAAAAAAGGGCCGAAAACTCGGTCGGTTAAACGAAATGACACTTCAAAAACGCCGTTTTTTTGCTTGGGCATAAACGACAAGAAAGTCATCGTAAAGGAATGGGAGTGAGCGCATTCGAAAGAGCGAAAAATTTTAAGTATGATGGCATTCATAACTCATTTTCAACCAAAATGTCGCTTATTAACTTTTAACCGTCGATATATTAAGAGAGATATATAAGAGAATACTCTTTTGTTTATTGTTGTCTTGGCGAAATCTGTGATTATAGATAGAGGTAATCTTTGACAACAAATTATTATGGTCGAATTTCGACCACAGACACCATATGTTATATACCATATAGTTATGTATTATTTATAAATATATATAATACATAACAATAACCAGGTAACGATACAACATAAAATTTAGTGAGTTAAATAGTTTTAGATCTTTCCATCAGTGTACCTACAGCATCGGTGTGCCTACGTCCCACTTTTGTTATCAGATAATGTCTTATGAGATAAATTGAGCTAATGCAAACGTAACACGTGTTTACATAGCGTATGCTTCACTTCATTAAACGAACATTAGAATAATTTAAGAGACAGTAAAAAAATACCTACATATTTTATTTTCAAGTTACAAGTTTTTATTTCGTTATTCATGGTGTACTTATTCTATTGTACTGGTCAAGTCCCTTTCATTTGATACCTATATTGAGGAGTTATGAAAAAGCAAGTAAATTCTTACAAATTTCTTCAAAGTTAATTGTGAGAAACTCTTTGATGCTACCCGTGATCAGAAGGCTGGTTCGTATTTCGCGCAACGAATCTGCATTGCCATGCAGCGTGGTAATGCAGCCAGCCTTCTGGGCACGCTTCCCCCTGGCAGCGATTTGTTACATTCTTTATATGAATTTATTTATAATTTAGTTTATTTTTAAGTATTTAGTTAAATTATTCTCATATAGGTATACCTATTTTAATATTATATAAATATGATAATGAAAAAATAAAACTTTAATTTATTTATTTTTTATTGCATGAGTTCAGCAGACAGGCAGACTGCCCACTTGATGGAATGAGGTTACCATCGCCTATGGACATTTGCAACACCAAAGGGGGTACAAATGCGCTGCTGCTCTCTTAAGGGAGACTGGAACCTGGTCACTAATGTCGGAACACAACACAAGGTTGTTATGGCGGCATACTTTAGACCAGGGGTGGTAGCCATCCAGTCGGGCAAATGCCCTACCACCTGGCTGTGGGTTGTTTTGTCGCCTCTTACGACAGGCCGCCCGGCCACAGGAAATTGTATTCTTTCTCCGTTCCTGCACGGATAAAACCTTAAGTAATGGGCCATTTTGTTGGCGGCCAAATTGGATTTGGATGTTTTTTCATAGGGTACTGTATTCTATTAGTCAAGCGCTATCATTTGATACCCATACAAACCAATCTGCCATCTTGTGACGACGGCCATTATAGATTTATAATGATACAGAATATATAAAATTTTATTGTCATCAGAACTAAATGCGTGTACATATCGTATCAATCCGTCAACAGGAAGGTGGTTCAAGTTCAATTACTAAATTTGACCCGAAAAATAAATAAAAATAATGCATCTGAATTAAATCCATCTATTTTATATATATAAGTCGTGGTAGCGTAATGGCTAGTGCACGTGTCCGAAACTCAAAGGACGCGGGTTCGATACTGGCCGAAACGCATGCACCATTTAGGCAGTTTTCTGACCTAATGTGCATATTGTTACAATTACTTTATTTTCCATGCTCGCTGGAACATGAGGCTCTGGGTTCGATTCCCAGCATGATAAATTCTATTATTTTCGGTCTGCGTATTTGGAACGGCTCCAGAATGGTCCATTGTATATTACACATTACATCAGCGTTCACAACCTGTTTTAGCTTTGGGATATACAGGCTACCTTCCATTAGTGTCCCACAACGAGCACGTTCACAACCGTGATTTATCCCGTTCCACTTGCTTGCCGGCGTTACAAACGTAAACCCAAGTGGAACGCCTATTTGAGCCACCTCTTGACATGGGTCGTTGTGAGCGTTGTATGATGGAAAATGATGACGTCATTAGTGACGTTTTGCCCACGACCACAACGATCGCGGTCGCCTTTTGTCACGGCCAACTGAGCATTTTAGGCGTTGTGAGCTACTAATGGAATGCCCTGCTTGTGCGATAACGACTTGTTCATAGACTAAGTATAGACGTGTTTGTAAGTAAAATAAAATTTAAAGTCACTCCGTATTCAAGAATCTACCTTAATTGGGGTACCACATATGTAACACAAAAGTGTAAAATAAAAACTTTTTAAAAGGAAAGGCTTCATGAGTAACTAAAAAGCAAAAAATAAACATCTTGAAATCGGTGCCAAATAAATTACAAATATTCCTATACATTATTACAACAACAAAGCATTGCAAAATGTAGTAATTTTTATGATTTACATGCCACTTACTTCAAGATGTAGAAAATTTTAATTATTGCTTTTTATTTACTTTTGACGTCGGTTTCTTTTTTGTTAGATTTTTTTTATTCAGATTCGTGATTGTCTACGTCTGCCATGTAACTTTGTCTTACTTACATTTATCCTCTATATACTAAAGTGCAATAACAAGGACTTCGATTCAGCCAGCGTCGTTTATTGAGAAAATTAACATGTTACACGATATTTCACGTTAAACTGAAATCTATACATGAAAACATTGTTATAATGCCATCTGTTGAACGATACTAAAAACAATTAAATGAGACAGCGCTATCTACATGTACAATATAGTAACAATTGTTTATAAATTCATTGTCATGGTAATATTTTGATTATTTCATTTTTTATGTACTACAATGTACGTACATTAAATGTAATTTATTATTTAAACCTGAATTCGACATAATTATATCAGCAGTAATAAAGTATTAAAAATAAAATACATATTTTAAAATTATTGGCACTACTGAATTAGTTTTTTTTTTAATTTATTCATGACCATAGAATCAAAGTCTTTCAGTCGGAAACATGTTAATTAATAGGTCTTCGTATAGTAGCGCAGTTGTATTGCAGGCTACAACCGACGCCGTTCAATGGAGTTCTTGTGAAAACTCGAAAGATCACATTTGACTATACAGTTCACATTTCTCACAAAAACACATAATTTTTACTCAAAAACTATCAATATCCTGCAACTATTGTTCATTTTAGAGTAATTATACACATTTTTAGAAAATAAAACTGCACTGCACACCGTCTCCTTTCAGTTCCCGCCAAAAACTCCCTACTGAATTAGTAAAACATAATGTTACCATTTTTGGCTTAGATTCATTCTAAGATTTAACAATGAGGAAGTTTCCAATATGACAAGTGGAAAAACGAATGGCAACGGATAAGCGGAAAAATGAATCGCAACGGACAAGTGACACAATGAATCGCAACAAAATTTTAACTTCAAGTTTTACAGGAAGATTGTTAATGTACTTGTCCAATTTGAAAACCTGCCCGTAAAACTTCAAGTTAAAATTTTGTTGCGAATCATTTTGTCACTTGTCAGTTGAAGTTTTTCCACTTGTACGTTGCGATTCGTTTTTCCACTTGTCCGTTGCGATTCATTTTTCCGCTTATCCGTTGCCATTCGTTTTTCCACTTGTCCGTTGCGATTCGTTTTTCCACTTGTCCGTTGAAGTTTCACTTCTAATATGTGTCCCAGCACACATTTCGATTTTTCGCAGGTTTACTGCAAATTATGATTTGGTTAGGTTAGGTACATTTTAATGAATGCATTTTTTATTTAAAAAATGCATGCTTGCATGCATACTTTATTTTTATCAAACAAAAAACTGAATTCGATCCGAAATCAAAAAAACATCCACAGTCTACTCTAAAATTATACACATACAACGGAACATTAACAAATGCGCATCTTTCGTCATCAATCTTCATACGGACATCAAATTATGTTAACAGAAAAATATTTCCAAAAAATAATTCAATAATATTTTGTTTGCTCAGTTTTGATGAAGGGGCTCCGAAACTACTGAACCTATTTGAAAAATTCTTTCACTGTTGGCAAGCATATATTTCCGGATACCATAGGCTATATTATATTTAGAAAAAAATTAGGGATCCTTACTAAAACTCCAATAATGTAACCCAAGGTGAAACTTTTTTCCCTAAAATCGCGTGCGCTGCGAAAACTATTGATGATAGAATAAAATAATGTACAACGACTTTGTAGAACACATCATTATTGAAAAAAAGTGTCGCGACAGCATATGTCTATCTATTATAGTTATGCCACAATAAGTGTTCTTTTATTTTAGAAATTTAATTAAAATGCCGCTGCTAGAAAAGGCTCTTTATTTGTATCTTGGTATTCATCCTTATCAAAATAAATTACTTCATATTCAAGAGTGCTTCAATACCTTTATATAACTTTTTGAATAATTCAATTCGGACATCCCATTCGAAAGATATCACGAGTTTAAAATGTAAGAATTAGAACACACGGCCGTGACGTTTCTTCGTGAGCGAAAAATCGTAAGACCCCCTCTATATAGAAGTTTCACTTCAAAAATATTACACCTAATAGAAAAATTACTTGTATATCTCTAAAAATGACGAAGCTGTGAATTTTTAATATCCCCCACACGAAAATAAAAAGCCGCGCGAAGCATTCACCGTCATACGTCACAAGTCTCGTAGGCCGCCCTATGCGGGCGGGACGCACTAGAACGGGTGATCGCAGAGAGATACGTGTTTCATGCTCGCATTACAATACTATCTCAGACATGGTGTTTGTGTGTGTGGTATTCTGATTCGTGATATTTTGTATTATACTGGTATATAAAAAAGTGGAACCGAGAAACGAGATGGAGAAGTTACAAAGAAATATATAACACAAATCCAACTGCAAATGTTGTTTGGAGAGAAGACAAAGGGGTTGTTTTGCATTGCTCATGAGGACTTCGACATTTCTAACAATATAGACTTTTATAAAGTGGCTTTTAGAAGTTTTTCATTTTGGAGAAAAAGTGTATTCAAGAAAGTTTTAATGCTGTAAAATAAAAAAATAATCTGGTTTTGAGTTAAAAATATAGTTTTATTAAAAGGCTCTGCAAGTTTACTAATCCACATGCTATTCATACGATGATATCAAAGAAAGGCATCATTTTCACGTTTACACATGCATGTGGTGCAAGTATTTTAAAATCTCTCGCAATCTTCGTATCGATCTTTCAACGTGGATTCGAACTGCGGCAATCCTTTTTGTATCAATAACTTCTGTATTGTCACTGTGCCTCTGTTTGAAAGAGACTGGCAGATTAACAATGTCTGAAGTTTCTGTAATATCGCCACTAATGTCGTGCCTTGCCTTGCGTGCCTTGGAGCATTTCATTGCCTGAAGATCTATTATTCTTCTACCTGAGTTTTGTTTGACATCCTTTATCTTTTTTTGCCCATTATATGTACTTGTGTGCCCTTATTTTTTGTTTTTAAATAATCACTGGCTTCCATATCTACATCAAAACAGTCCATTGGTACAAAAATACGATTATCAGGATCTCTAATTACTCCGTCACTCTGAACACATTCAATACATTTTATGGGTTTTTGGGCAACAGAAGCTGGAACTTCCGTTGAAAGTACTTTTTCATAATACTCTGCTCGACGACGCTTAGCAACAGCAGACCGTTCTTGTGTATCTTACCGTGGTCTTTTGGCAAGAAAACTTATGAGGTAGATTTTGCGCAAAGACTAGGCATTGCCATAGAACGTGGTAACGCCGCCAGCCTTCTGGGAACGTTCCAGGTAAATGACAGTGGTTTGGGACCATTAATTAATCTTTAGGCATTTTTCCCCCTTTTTTAATTAGGTTTAGGTTTTATATAGTTCATAGTATAGTTTGTAGTTCATATTTAGTTTTATATTTATAGGTTAATATACATTTAAAGTTTTATTACATCATTGTAATATCAACAAAATTTTGAAAAAGTAAAAATGAGGTAAAACGTTTTTCTTCAGAAGTAGTACCAACAAATAGATGTTTTATACAGCTTTGAGTGTCGTTCTCGACCTGTAAAATAAAATAAAAACAACATAGCCTACTAAACTCTTGCAAGAGCTAGCAAGTAAAACTATATTTTTAATAGATTGCTAACTTATCTATCTAGGTGGTACAGAGCTTTCTTAATGATAAAGATTTTCCCAGATATGTATGAGATGGGTGTGGGTAAGTGTCACTTAAGGTATTAAGTGACACCTAGATTTGAAGAAGCTAGCTGTCTTTTTTTTATTTCTATTGAAAAGAATGATAAATAATCATCACAATTTATACTTACTTAGTTTTTTTTTTTGATGTGGCAAGACTTTGAACAGAAATTCACCATAGCCAACATTGACACTATTGACAGCCTGATAATTTGACATTTCCTTGACAATCTTCTTTCTCGACCAGTGTTGCCAGATGGGGGGGATTCCCTGCAAATTCGGGGATTTTTTCGACGTTGGAGGGAAATTCGGGGGTAAAGATTCTTTGGGGGGACATTCGGGGGGAAAATTTTGTTGAGAGAAATTTTGGAGATTTTTTAAGTACCAGTAATTCATCTACAAACACAATTCTCCTCACCACAATTATTATATCTAAGTTATAATACAGTATGATTACTTAATCTTAGGATTATATTTTACTAGTGAATCATACTTCAATTCAATAGTTCATTTTAATAATTCAATTCATTCGTTCGTTCATTTACGTTTTTATTTATTATGCCGTCTCTACTCGTATACGTCGTATCCTATAGGCCTACTTTCCGTTAGAGACTCACAACGACCACTTTCACAACCGCGGTTTTTCCCGTTCTATTTATTTGCTAGCGTCACAATTGTAAGCTCAAGTAGAACGGTTATTGGACCCACCTATTGACACGGGTCGTCGTGAGCGTCCTGTGAGCGAAAATGATGACGTCATTAGTGAGTTTTCGCTACGACGGTGGTTTTGCTTTTTAATTTCTCCTTTAAAATAAATAAAAACTGTTTTGGGGTTTTTTTTTCAAAAAGCATAAATTTGGGGATTTTTGAAAAAAATTTGGGGGTTAATTGACATGGTCATCTGGCAACACTGTTCTCGACATTTTTCTTTCATTCGCGACCGACTGCGAGTGCATGTACGTACTGAATAAAATAATCAATTATGCAATATTTTACCCAGTAAACTCAATTAAACTAATTAGTTGTGTTCTAGAACGTTTAATCGTTTTGTCTATATGAATTTTTACGCGTGTGACTGTTAATACTTATTCAAATTAGGTTATAAAGTTGTGTAATTCCCAGCAAATTTTGCCGCTGAAAAGACGTAATTTTGATTGTGATTTCTGTTTTACAGCAAGCTCACACTCGTTTGGACATAATGAGAACGACACAAATTGCCCAGTACGCTCTACGACTCACATATTCGCAGGTGAGTCTCAATTCTCTAAACCCTGAATTACCCTTATTTCGGTCATTATTTCTTTATAATAGCAGCAGTTTTACACAAATAGTACTAATATTACTAAATTAAATAATTGAACCTGCAAACTTTTGGTGTTGTTAGGTATATTTCGTTTAGATAGTATTTTTTCGCAGTGCCTGCTTGCAAATTTTATACAACACACGCTTCTGGATGGATCCCAGTAAAACTTAGACCAGATTAAATGATGCATAGTTTGTGAACCTTATTGTTTACGAGCCATTGCATCCAGTCATTAAAGTGACTAAAGTACTACTACTTACACAAACAATATATTTAATTCTCATAAACATATTTTCGTAAAATAGTAGTCTTGAATAATAATAATAGAGTATATAATTTTATTTATACAATAATATACATAAATTTTATATATCTAAATCTAAAAAGTTTGACTTATATGCTAAGAATCTATATTTTGCTTTAGAAATTATATAACATTCACCTTTTGTAGGAACACGGTGAAATGTAAATTTTTGGTGGGAATTTGGAGTCTGATGTTTTGCTATGCATAAAATTGCATAGCAAAACATCCATAGCTAATAGCAAAATAGCAAAGCAGCCATAAAATTTATTGATCAATAATTAAACTGTATTAACACAATAATGTACAGTGGAGACTTGATTATCCAGACCTCTGTTATACAGATTTGCGATTATCCATATTGACAGTTATTTCATGATTAAGATTGCAATATTTAATATAGTGTGTCCATACATATATTTTATGTTTGTCTAATTTTGTTTATTTTTATTTCTTATTTCAAATAAACATGTTAGAAGTGGTGGTAAATTAGATTAGGCTCCCATAGAGTAAATAATAACCATAAACAAAATTAAAACTAAATGATTAAAATAAACAAGTGGTAGGCTAAATAAAACTTTAACAATACTCATTGACACTTGACATCTTTGTCTTCTGTGATCAGGGCTACTGAAAAGTGGTTGAAACATCAGGATAGTAAAAATCAAATAAATTACCACTTAAAACAGTTTTATTATGAGTTCCACTCTTTTACATAATAAAGGTGAACATGAAGGTCTTCATGCATATAGGTGGCATGTTCATCCTATACTGGTGCTGCATGCTAGGGCATCATCTGGTTGTCTAATGGCGGAGGGCCACGTGATCAGATTGAAAATCTCCAATGCACACTCTCCAAAGTGTATCCAATAGAAAATCAATACACTGGCTACCCTCCGTCAATGTTTAAGACTGGATTGAATAGCTAGTTGTAGTTTGTCTGGTTCCTGACATTCTGCTCAATTGGCTCCAGTGATATTATATCCATTATATTACACTATATTAGGTACAGGTTAGGATTAGATACAATTTTGCATTTGACCACTATCATGTCTGATATTAAATTTTGACATAGGTAAAGAAGTAAATATGCTAACTTAGAAAGTACCACTGCATTACATTACATGTACACTTCACAAACAAACCAAGACACACATAGAGCCTCAACCTTAATAACCCAGGCACAGAAAGGGAAAAGCAACACACATGGCACTAGATAGGATAATATATATATAGGTATAGACATAAGGCACACACTGCACATGCACTTCCTCACAACACCAGTATGTAACAGATACGCTCTACATTAGTATCAGTTTAGTATTAAAATTAGAATAAATTAATATAATAAGTTATTTGTAAGGTACACCACAACATAAAAATCACTAAATTAACATCACACACAAGATGAAAAAAAAACCAATAAGTGTATATAAACTCAAAAATTTAATCTAGAAATTAAGTTGTAAAAAAAGGTATGGAACTCGGGAGTCTGTAGAGTTGTGAAAAAACAAGAAAAAACTTAGAAAGTACTTATTTATATGAGTCACTCTGCTCACAATACAGCAACAAGTCATAGGAGCTTTCATGTACCACTTAGCAGTATCATTTGTGCTAATGGTTAAAACATGATAAAACCTGCACATCGAGATAACTAATATGTTCAACCTGTCAATACATCTTGATCAAATGTGACATGTAGGCTCTCTGATCTACTATAAATGGGGGCCCCTAGCCCAGCAGTGGGACGTTTGATGGACTGTCATTATTACCCAGCTTATAGGTATCAAGAAATATATGAGGAAAGTAGACATGAAGCTTTTCTTTTTTTCTTGTCTGTATTTTCCACTCAAAGCAGACATATATTATGTATTAGGATTAGCTCGCGACTTAGACCACGTTGAACGGAATAAGCTAATTAATACGTGTCTTAACACTTGAAATCACTCCCGGGAAAAATCCCGCGGGATTCTCGGAATATAAAGTATCACAGATTTTATGACCGAGAATTTGCTATTGATCAGTGAATACATCAGAATCCAATTTTATTTTTCAACCGGACCACTTTAAACCGCACCCAAGAAAATTCCCGGTATATTAAGTACCGCAGATTTTAAGCCCTGGAATTTGCTGTCGATCAGCGAAAACCGCATCGAAATCGGCTCAGTAATTTTTACGTGAATCCCGAACAAAGTGACAAACACAAAAAATCAAAAAACGAAACACTGCACTTTTACATTTTTATAATATTATAGAAATTAGCGACACAATACTTATATAGTTATCAATATAAAGCAGGTGTGTGCATTTGTCTGGTTGTAAAGCACGTGCGTATGATTCGTTTAGCCAACGTGATTTAACACGTTGTTCGTACGCTTATTAGGTTATACAATAATCTTAACCATTTATATAAGTTTCGCGTTTAATCCTGGTTGGGTCATAATAAGTTTGCTTGCCATATCTTCCGGTTTTTGCCTACCTCTGCCCTCGGATGGTTATTGGTGGATTCAAATTCATTTTATTGCGAATGAAACTGAAGATGTGAAGGTGTCACAATAAGTCGTTAGTACATCTATATTCTGCCGGTAACGGTATGCAATCTCTATATAAATATTATAAACGCGAAAGTTGGAATGGATGTATAGTTGTATGTGTGTTACTCGTTCATGCAAAAACTACTGAATGGATTTTGCCGAAACTTTACAGTAATAATACCTTACACATCAGAATAACACTGGCTATAATTTATAAAGATACTAGCTGACCCGGCGAACTTCGTACCGCCATATTTTCTGAATTCCTAAAAGACTCCTCATGACACAAAAACAAAATCACCATAATCGGTCCAGGTGATTAGGAGGATTCTAGAACCCGATCTCAACGCCACCTACCGGTTCTAATTGCGAATCTAAACCATCCGGGAACCCACTCAAACACACAGAAACAAAATCACCAAAATCGCTCCCGGTGATTAGGAGGATTGTAAAACCCGATCTCAGCGCCACCTACCGGTTCCAATTGTGGACCTAAACCATCCCGGGACCCACTCAAACACACACACAAAATTTCATCAAAATCGGTAAAGTTGTTCTCAAGTTATAAAATTACAACGAAAAGTGGCATTGATTTTTATATATACAGATAGTGTGAATTATCCAAAATATAAAGATTTCCCATAACCACGCGGATGAAACCGCGGGCGCACCTAGTATATATACTGGATCTGACTCACTTGCTCCTTTTCATATCCAAGGTTAGGCTTTTGGTCCCGTGTGCCTGCGCAGCACCGTTTGGTATGCATGAGGTGAGATTGTTAAGAGCTACCTACTAGGTAGGTAGGTATTTAAAACTCTTAACCATCTCGATCACTCATCATCATCATCTGAGGGTTAAATCCCATTTGCGTTCGGAGCGTTCACTCCGACGCCCAGGATCCGCTTTCCTACTTTTTCTATTCCACTTCGCGCGGTTCTCAGTATTCCCCTGTTTTGAGACCATTGACAGGCATATCATCCTTCTCAAAGTCAAGCCGACATTTCTCTTCGACCGGAGCTAATTAGCCGGTCTCCGTAAAACGTGACAGTACCAGCGTAACCGACACTTGCAGTTTGTCTGCTATGTCACGGTCATGAAGACTGCCGTGGATGCTGAGTTCTTAACAATCTAGATCACTGAGTCATCAAAAAAATATATCTTATTTTTGTTTTATAATTATATTGCGTCGTTTCATTTCATTAATCAGAACAAGATAAGAGAGCGGTTTCTCAATTTTTTAACAACTGACCCTCAAGTCATTATAAATAGCGTTATTATCGGGTAATACTTTTTATGCTCAAAAAATCATTCGTAAACAAAGATGGCAGTCGCGTGCCACTGAAATGACTGTGAAGCGTTGGTTTATCGGAAGTCAAAGGTCGGTAGGTAGAAGTCTGTCGCTGTTTATATCCCGCAAGTCGTGGGGTTATCAATGAACGGAAACGTTGCGGATGGTGTGTGAAAACCCGCTAAGACGGGTGCCTTGAAAGGGTAAATATTTACGAGGATAATGTCAGTTTACCTCGTGTTAAGGCTAGCGATGCACCAGCCGAAAATACGGTGCTGTGAAAGTTCAGCTAAATACATGAGAATACGTGACAATAACACCGGCCCACAAAAAAGTGGTCGGTATTTTGACCAGACCCAACTATTATATATTTTGGTGCGCTGAATCCGAATTTGGGTCTGGGTCAATTTGGTCCATACACTCTCAAAATTACGGTGTATGGACCAAAAGTCCGAATGTGGGGTCAGTTTGGTTTTGTTTAGTTGCGTAAAAAATTGCCATCTTGCGAACTACAGTTTAATAATAATAGGTAATAAAAATGATTTCTTACAATAGTCACTGACTGGGGCTTGTCCTTGGGTGCTTTATTATACGGTGTAGATAGGGATCACGCCACATTTACATTAAATATGTCAAGTGGCCTCTACGTGCTAGCCTTTTTTTGAGGCGGGGGAAATGCCTTTCGCACACTACCGGGTCGATTCCTACGAATTGGACTAAAGCGATGAGAGGAAGTTACACCAGTGGCCACCAAAGTCAATCGCCGGCATGTGTGAAGACTCGAATAGTCAATACTCCACTAAAACCACCCTCCTCCCATTTGCCCCGCGCTTAGGGCAGGAAGAGCGTGAGACTTAGAACGTAGTTACGCCCAAGCTGATCCTAGCGCATTAGTGCTTGAGAATGCCCCGGGAAACAGTGCAGACTCACTTCGTCAACAGGGGGATGACTCCTCCGCTTCCTAGATGCTGGAGGGCCCCTGCAGCGGTATTATGGGATTGTTGCGCATATCTGCGTCTCCGGGTCCCCGACTGATGTCGGTACCCGCGAGACGCATGCGCACCTCTCTCCCTTTCTCGTTCTGGTCTACGTGTTGCCCTTTTTTTTAAGGCGGGGAAAATGCTGTTTACGCACAATACTGGGTCCTTTGCAAGGGATTAGACCGTTATATTTTACCTGTCGGATTATTCGATTTCTCGTCGTAATCCGACCGCAATTGATCAGCTTGTGTGGTGACTCCGAGAAGCTGTACGGGCAGCAACCGATACCCACTAAAACCACCCTCCTCCCATGTGCCCCGCGCTTTTGTGAAAGGAAAGGCTGAGACTTAGAACGTAGTTAAGCCCAGTCCGATCCCAGCGCAAAAGAGCCTGAATGTGTCCCGGGAATCAGAACACACCCACTTCGACGACGGGGGTGACGAATCCTTTGCTCCCTTGAAAGCTAAAGGCCCCCCGAAGCGATACGTGTTGTCCTTACCACGGCCCCACGCAAGCCCTAAAAAAGTCCGGGTCATTTTTAGGGCTTGTGGTCTTCAAGAACATACAATAATAATAGCAACATACACGTCCCACTACTGGGCTCGGCTTCCATTTACGTAACGGACAGTATACCCACCACGCTTGTCCAAGGCGGATTTGCAGGTTTGACACATCGGTTATTTCGATTTGCAGGTTTCATCACGCTTGTTTTTCCTTTACCGTCAGCGCGTGATAATAGAGAAGCGGACACATTACGATTTCTAATATACCAACTTATTACGTCATAAGTAGGTACAAGCTAAATTAGTCAAATAGAGCATTAATTATTGCCTGAAAAGTAATTAAAATTATTTTTATCATGATATTGTTACGAGTTGCGAGACTCGAATTAATATGCCGTTAGAATTATAATAGAGTTTAGTAAAACTATACAAACACGTATAACACAGGTACAGATATAACCGAACACAACAAATCCAAACGTAATGCAGAAGGTCGTAATTCAATAAAACGCGCAGAGTCCGTTACTATTAGATTCCCGATTGTATAAACACGTCTCGCTTTGATCGTGGTTCTTGCTCGACTGCCCCCCTCCCTCAATCAGGCCATCGTTTTCTACTGCAGAAATGCAATAAGCCAGCATTGTGGACCGAATTTCCTAGAATCAGATTGTACTTTAAAATCCGTAACACCTGGCTAATGATTACAATACAACAATAGGCTATTCTCTAGAAACGTATGCCAATAAGTAAGTAAACAAAAGAAGACGATCCTAAAAGAATTACAATAGTTTCGATGTTATTATTTATTAGTTCAAATGCTGACGGGTAATAAATGTGCTTCTTGAAATCTGTACGTGGAATTTGTCTGTGTCGGCGCCTTAAGTTGTAATAATATTGTTACGTGCGAGCGGGGGTACGCACCTAGGATTGGAAGAAAACACCATATTTTAACTAAACGCTTTTATTAACTTCTCGTGCGTGATTGCTCTCCGCAGGGTTTCGCCTACACGCACAACTAACGACGCACTGTCCCAACGATAAGATGTCTCACTCACAATACCGTCGCCGATATTGCGTAGACCACCGCTTCTGGATCTTTCCTTAAACTACGCCACACTTCTCCTTCACTGAACTGCCCACTAAACTCGTCACTCTCTTCTATTAAACTTCTCTTCCAACTCTTTCCTATCGCACTTGTCGCTTCGCTGTCTTGAACTGAACTAAAAACTGCCCGGTAGGCGCGCCTTACGCTGCTTATATACCTGGAAGAATCTTCTGGAACCCGTAATTTCGATCTTCTTTTCGTTATTCTTTTAATAACTATCTATCTCTGTCTTTTCCTTCCCGAGCCTTCTATTCCAGAACTTCTGTTCATCATCTATTCCTTTCTAACATGTATCTCTGTCTTTTCCTTCCAGAATCTTCCACCTTTTTCTAAAACTTCATAAACCAACTAGATTGTTCCACCATCACTCGCCACAATATTATAAATGTGAGATGATAAGATTTTATTTTACCTGTTCTTTTACGCATTATTTGTAGCACCTTAAGGGCCACTTGCATAAGGTTGCTTAAATTTATTTAAGAAACAAAACGTATTTAACCCCCTAAATACAATAATAATTAGCGTCTTACACAACCCACAATTTGCCGCTAAATATGTTTAAAGAACTGTCAATACGTTATGTGTAAAGCGTAGTTAGGCAGTTTAATATGATTAACTAATTTTATTTAAAGGCGATCGTTATGCAAGCGGCCCTTAGTTTTTGTCCATAGGCGATGGTAACCGCTTTCCATAGGGTGGGCCGTCTGCCTGTCTGCTGAACTCGTGAAATAATAAATAGTGTCCAGGAATTAGGAAACAGTGATAAAGTTCGAACTGATTATAGTTCGTAGTAGGAAATAACCTTGCATGTTTTGTTTAGCCATTGTCTTGTCGGCCATATTTAATACTAGATATGTCCGCCAATTCATTCGCTTGGACTTTATATGGATATCTTCTAAACCCTGTAGAGACATGCTGGAATCATTTTCATGATTAGAACTCTTAGAGATGGCTCGATCGGTGTGATACCACGCTTTCACAGTATATTGGCGTGAAACTCTTAACTTTGAGCTAGTCGTGTTTCGTGCGATGAGCGAGTTCTTATGCCACATTCTCCTCCCCTATCCCAATTTCATGTACAGGATTAAAAGTATCCCAAATGTTGAACTGGGCTATAAGTTAGCTACATTAAAATCCGTTCAATAGATTGCATGTGATGTTCAATTCATTTTCGGAATCTGTTGGTCCGAATTAGTCTCACCGATGTTTTCATATTTTTAAATTCATTATACAAATTCGAACTCTCTACTGATTTATTATAGAGTAGCTGCGCCCGCGACTTCGTCCGCGTAAATTTTGTTTTCGCGGAACCCTAGATATAAAAGTAGTCTTAGTTACTTCGTATAACATCAGCTATCTGCCACTGAAAGTGACGTCAAAATCGGTCCAGCCGTTTCAGAAATTAACCGGAATAAACAGACAGACAGACAGACAAAATTGTAAAAATTGCATTTTCGTAATCTCCTGGTCCGAATTATCCCCCCTGATTTTTTTCACATTCGTATGTTGACATTACAAACAAACACCGCAATTTTATTTATTCAAACAAATTCAAGTCGTTTGTACTTTAGTGCGCTGTGAACAATTGATACAACACGAACATTGACTTTTATCACTTTAATTTGCATACTTTACAGGGAACAAAGTTCGTTTCAGTATATTCATAGGTATCCGTGCAAGAACAGAGAAAGAATATTTGTACAACCGGGTGGCATATCGTAAGATGCGACAAAACAATCCACAGCCAGCACACACACAGGTGGTAGGCCATTTACCTGTCTAGGTGGCGACCACCTCTGGTCTAGTGTCTTTTTTTTTTTTTTTTGAGGCGAGGGAAAATGCTAACCGATTTACGCACTCTCTGGGCCGTCACTAGGAAACGGCGCGCATCCATCGGGGGCGATAACGCTAGCAATAGTATGCTTTGTTTGCGCTCCGTCCGCGATGGCTTGACACAGAGGAGTGTGGAGACTCCGAGCGATGCCGCACGGGCGAGCAACCTCAATACCCACTAAAAACCCCCTCCTCCCTGTCGACCCTGCGCTTTTGTTGTGATGGAAAGACTGAGATATAGAACATAGTTACGCAACAGTCGTGGTCTAGAGTGTCTTGAGTTAGCGATGGGTAACCAACCGAAATTTCGTAAACCGGTTTAATAATGGTCCCTTATCCGACTAAAAGAACCAGCTAATAGCTTTTTAGCTAGCAAGTGACTTATTTTTCCAATATGCACACATTACATTCATAATATAAAAATACTCGTCTGTGGCATAGAAACCTCTTGGGTTTGTTGGTGCCGCAGAGGGTTCTTTAAAATACATACAATTATGATACATAGTGACACTGAAATTATTGACCCACTAGAGTTACCCCGCGGCGCAGCCGCGGGTCAACCTTTAGGCCGTATGTCTTGTTTAAGAGCAGGCGCTACAGATTATCTTTTGTGTGTGTTCAAGTGGATTCGAGGATGGTTTAGATTCACAATTGGACCCTGTAGATGGCGCTGCAATCGCGTTCTAAATTTTATTTCTTCACGGCAGGACAACGTCTGCCGGGATAGCTAGTATTGTATATATTTTTTTTATTTGCCCCTGGAAGATTCACTTCATTTTATATCGCAAAGTATACCATCTACCGTCTATCTGTAAACTACATAAATGAAAAAATCGACAACATAGACCAAGTCCAGGTCACATCCGGTTAATCTTTACCTAAATCTATCCCATTATCCGGGATGAAAAGAATCTCTTGGCTACCCTCGGTATTAAAATAACATGTGAACCGTTCAGTTTCAGCCAAATTGGTCCAATAGTCTTTCCATAAAAGGACAACTAACAGAGAGATAAATATATTTTTATCCCGGAAACTAGCCCAGTTTTCGGGATAGAAAGTATCCTACGTTCATCCTCGGCATCGAGTATAATATATATATATATACACTGAGTATCAGCCAAATCGGTCTCGTAGTTTTTTCGTGAAAACGGAAAAGACAGACAGATAGGGTTACTTTCGCATTTATATTATTAATAAGATTAAATAAGCTGACAGCCAAGCCATTAAGCCTTTCAATTTTTGACTGATCTGGTGTAAAATAAATATTTTAAATAATAAACGACAGGATGCCTGTGTCAATATCTCTAAGTTTTGAAGCTTTTCGAAATACACTTTTTACTTTGCGATTTTCATTCTTTAGTATTCTCATCCATGTTACGGCCCAGTTTTGTTGTGTTCTAGATAATCGTTTTTTCCAGACTGTTTTATCTATATCTTATCGAAGGGTGATTGACCAAATACTTGAACAATTTACCTTATAGACTTCTTCCATATTGCACTGATTTATGTATTTCTATTAAGATACGTTAAATAAGACATAGATGAGTTGTGAAAAGGTCCACGGTATGGATATTTTATGAGAAGGGAAGTAAATACAAGTGTTAAATAAAAAGCTTTTTTTTAATTATACGTTTTCTAACTTTAATCCAATGAAACCTAAAATACAGTGAAACCTGATTAAGTGGGATATCAAGGGACCTGCAATGTGGTTGCACTTAAAAGGTATTCCACTTACCCAGTGTCCAGATATCCAGGTTTAAATAAATATGTCTCATTTACAGAGCGTTCCATTAATAGAGGTCAGAATACAGGTAATTTCAGTTATAGGGGTGTGATTATTAAATAAAATAACGTTATGTAAACATTATAAATGAGTTATAATAAAAAAAAATGAATAAAGTTCATACAAATGGAAGTCATTGAGGCTCAAAATTACTTACTTAGTTAAGTGCGGAATTTGCCGGTAGAATAAGAATAAGTAAGTAAACAAACAAAACGATGTTGTCTCAGTTACAGAGGTCTATGCGTATAAAATTCACTCGCGGTCTCAGTTATAGAGGTAACTATGATGATAAATCGAAAGACGAATCCCAGATATAGAGGATTGCTTCGTCCCACTAACAGGGGCAATTCAGTGCCAGTGTTGGGAACTCAGCATGAGTTCCAGTTATGGAGATTTCTCACTTACCCAGGTCCCACTTAACCAAGTTTCACTGTGATATCCATCAGTGTAGTTCAAAGATAAACATTCTTGAAAAGTAAACTTCACTTCTGATACACACATTTTTAAATAACATTTTCATATTCAGAGCCGAAATTAGACTGGTCCATTTTTGTCTTTCAATTCGTATAGAAAAGAGACCTAAATTAAAAAAAAAATAGAAAAAAAACAATCGTAATTGTTAAAAAGTTTTATAGTAACAATAACCGTGTGGTTTTTTAACAGCGTTGTTGCTTATTTATTACTTCTTCTATAGTAAAAACTTCCAGATTTTGTTATTTGTTTTTCTATTAGTTACTTATACACACCAATATTTTATACATTAAACACAAACTTTTCCTTGTAAACACTCCATAATCTAAGCACAATTAAATAACAAATAAAAAGTTAATAAAGTAGCATATATCTTCTTTAACAGTTAGTTCGTTTATTTTGTAAAATTAAATTTCCCTCTTTTTTGCATGAGTTCAACAGACAGCCAGACGGCCTTTTTTTACAAATCCATTTGCGGACCCTTCGACGGGGGAGTGTGGGACTCGCCGGCTAGAAGAGCCGGAATACCCACTAAAACCCCTTGGTGCCACCTGATGCCATGTTGACGGGATGTCCGTGAGCTTTTCTTCCGCGACCCCGGCTGAGACAGGCAGACGGCCTACCTGATGGAAAGCGGTTACCATCGCCTATGGAAATTTGTAACCCCAAAGGTGCTACAAATGCGCTGCTGCTAACCTGGCTTTTTCGCTTTTTTGCAGAAATGTTATTCAAAGGCGCTAATCTTTACATTTTTTGTTTTAATACATACATAAAGCATGCATGATTTTTTCATGTTTTTTAGTTACACTAAAAAGTTATATAGCATGTTTTTTTAGATATCTTAAAAGATGTTTACCGCATTTTTCTCGAAACCTCCATTTTGCAAGTACTGCGTTTGCTACAAGGAGGGCAGAGTTATCAGTAGAATAAATTATAACCTGACCGAATTTAAAAGTGAAACACTTCGACTGTTTTATCCATACAACTGTCATTTTTAATTTTCTTATCTTGTATTTTATTCTATGAATAACATCTATCTGGTAATCGAAAAACCGGCCCTAAAACGGAATCTTTCTGAAATTATTTTATTATTTCTTTAAGATTCCGTTGGGCGACATTAGCGCCGCGCCTGCGGGACCGGAGCAGCAGCGCATTTGTAGCATCTTTGGTGTTGTAAATGTCCGCAGACGATGGTAACCGCTTTTTATCAATGGGCCGTCTGCCTGTCTGCTGAATTCCTGCAATAAAAATAATTTAAAAAAAACTCAAATCGTGAGACAAGTCTACTTTGGTATTGTATCCTAATACTTATAGCTACGCAGAAAGGTATATATACCTTCTGACAAAATAATGTAATCAATCTAGACATATCTAGTATAAACTAGTTTTGACACTCCTGCGCAGCAAACGCGTTTATTAGGAAGTGCGCATGCGAAAATGGATTGTCAATAGGTAGTTGATAGTTTAATCAAGCGTAACACTTTTTATTATATTTACAAAAGGTCTTATCCTCCTAGATTTTATATGAACGTAGCGGTTATGACGTCATTATTCTAACCAGTGATATAATTTGACATTGGCAGGTTTTGCTATGTTTGTGTTTTCAAAATAGAATAGAATAGAAAACACTATTCGTCACGAAAATAAACAGTTTATTTATATTTATACAATTTTTTTTAACAGAATAAATAATTACAATAATTAAAGGCGGCCTCATCGCTTAAAGCGATCTCTTCCAAGCAATCTGACTGGGAGGACACTTTTAAGAACTTATACTTATACTTACTAACTTATTTATATAATTAAATTAAACACAAGTAAAATAAAAACGGAAGAACAGTACAGTATGGACAGTAAACAGCTAACTTAAGAAAGAGGAATAGAAAAATATATAAAATATGTATTAAAGTGGTTCAAAGTAAACAATAGTAAGTGTAATTTTATAAAATAGTAGTGAGAATAATGCAACATACCTCTGTTCTTATAAAAAAAAATGTCCATCCTAAGATTGTATTGTAAAATTTTATTTCTGTTAACTGTCTCTTTAAAACACAACAAAGCATATTCATTCAATAGTTGTAATGTTAGTTGCTGGACATTAATTTTTATAACGAAAAATATAGAGTAAGATTCCTTACAATGTTTTCTTTCCACCATTTATAGCACGTGGTGAAGGAAAACACCGCCTTAGACATTGGACTTGACCATCTAGAATGGGAGGCCCGCAGTCAGCTGTGGGATTATGGGCTATTATTATATTACTATTTATTTCAATAGAAACAATATCATATTAGGTCAGAATATATACTTATTCGATTAAAAATGGTTTTACACCAAGTATTTACAAAGAAAGCACAATGCGATTTAATTTTTTTGTTGCTTCTCTCTAAATAAACAAACAAACTGAATAGTCTGTTTAATAATTGAATTCCTAAAGAAATTTCGGTCATATGATTCTCGAAAATAAAATTAAAATAAGTGAACTATTTTTAAAGTTATTTACGCACTAAATTCATTCAAACGATTTTTTGGCTGTCGGCCATTTTGGAATGACCTTGCTGAGGACAGTTGGAACATTATAGGGCGTATACACTATACATATACACTTATATTCCACCTGTTGTGATCTATGCTATACCGTGGACATTTCAGGCAATACTGTCACAATATAGGGCGTATACACATTTATATTACATCTATTATGACACATGCTAACGTCAATACATAGGCAAGACCGGTTCAGCATATAGGGCTTATACACACTTATATTCTATCTGTTATGACGTATGCTGACGTGAACACATAAGCAAGACTGGTTCATTATATAGCCTATAGTATGTCTGTTATGACGGATACTGACATAGACACTAAAGCCTCGGTTACACACAGTGTAACAGTATAATCGCTGCAATTAGCCATTCGGCTCAGCGCGCTACTCCAGGCATATCTGAGCTACTAATGGTCTTATGGTCATGTATGTGTATGTATATACGACGAGTCAACCAAAAAAGACTCTAAAATGGGAAAATTTAAGTAATGACCTCCTTTCGACGGCATTATTGGCGGGTGGCAAGCATGGCCCAGGAAAGTTCACGGTGGCTGAAAGTCAAAATCTGCCCTCCAACGCCAGCGCGTCCTCCTTGGGCTGGAGCAGAGCAAGTACGCTCATGTTGCCACTCGGCCTCCTCCATAGCGAGCAATACGCGCTCGCAAAAGGGGGAGTTGACTTGTTTACATTATCCCCACTGCTACGGCAGCAAGCAGGCTAATTTCGAGAGAAGTGGGCATTTTTAAATACGAATCATAAAATCAGTTCCATTGTTATCACAAATTCCTTTTCTGTCGTTATCTTTTATCAAATTTTATCGGACAAGTTACATAATCGGTAGTAGCCGGCCACTATCGTACAACCTCGAACAAAAGTTCATGTGTACGATGTTCCAAAATAGCAAAAGATTACCATTGTACTTATCTGGTGTTGTGTACATAATTGTTTATTACGTTCGATCATGGCGATTGGCGCCGGTTTGTCATTCGGCTATTTTCAGTGACAGGTGTCTTGCCAAAAATATTGTCTATGGTCTTACGTAACTCGTCGCACGTTGACAATTAAACTGCTCCTAAACGAAATTTGGACTTTTTTTCAATCAATTTTCTACTAATGTGAATGTAAAGAAAAGAAATGAAGCTCGTCGTTAGATAGCATAGTAAATTTAAATTTGACATTGCGAAATACTATCAAGTCCTTCCTAAGTAGGGTTGCCATACGTCAGAATTTCCGGACATGTCCGGTATGCGGGGAAAATCCACAAATTAGGTAAATAAATAATTATAAGATAAATTTATTACATTGAATTAGTTATTGGCAATAGACGAATAGCATTAACATGGACGTAGGCACATACGGGTGGAGAAGGCGTGAGCAGTGGGAAGAGTGAAATGACTCTCCTCCACCCGCGTCCATTTTTGACACACACTGTAATGTGCGCGCACGATACAGGGTTTGCCTCGTTTTTTCACATAAAGTGATTAATGTAAGGTAGTTAACATTATTAATTGACATTACATATGCGAATGACAAAACATCGATATAAGTACTGTTCTTACTCGCACGGGTGCGGAGGTGGGACGCGCGTTCGTGTTTGTTTCGTAAGGACGACGGTCTTGCGAATCACTAGAAAGCGCGGGCCCCTGCGCTAGAGCGCTTAGAGGCGGGAACGGCAAAAGAGGCGGCGGGGACGAGGCAAACGACGATTCTCGCACATGCTGAAGCTTGTCGTAATATTGTTACGTTATCTTAAGGATTTTTTAATTTATTGATCTGGTAACCCTATTCCTAAGTGAACTAGCAACTGGTTCAATGCTCGTGATATTAAAATTAAAGAATTCTACACGTCATATAGCCTTGAAACTCGTGAGTGCCGATCGACTTGTATCCGGGCCATATTGAACTTTCCGTATTTTTTTAAATGTCATATCTAAAATTATTATTAAACCAGTGACAAGTTGGGGAGGGTCTTGCAAGCAGGCATTTATATGACTAATCTAAGAGCCCGGGAGACGTCCTGCCCTGAAAAACCATAAATCTAAAACCCGATTACAGAACCACCTAGCGAGTCCAATTATGAATCTAATCCATCCGGGGAGCCACTCGAACACCCAAAAGAAATTTGTCAAGGTCGGTCCAGGGTTTAGGAGGAGTTCTGTGACATACACAGTAAACACTAACATTCGAATGTCTTATATATAAAACTGAAGAGTTTGTCTGTTTGTTTGATTGAACGCGCTAATCTCGGGAATTACTGGTCTGATTTGAAAAATTCTTTCAGTGTTCGATAGCCCATTTATCGAGTAAGGCTATATATCATCACGCTAAGACCAATAGGAGCGGAGCACCAATGAAGAATGTTTCAAAATCGGTGGGTTCTGAAAACAAATTCCACGTAGACGACGTCGCGAGCACAGCTAGTATAGATATATAAAATATATTTACTAGTGGAGCCAGCAGACGTCCTGCCCTAAAAAAATTAAACTCAGAACCCTGCAGCGCCACCTACTGAGTACAGTTTAATGGAATCTGAAGCATTCTCGAGTCCACTTGAACACACACACAAATTTTCATCAAAATACCTATTAATGTTAATATGTTTAGGAGAGTTCATTCTCATACACCACGTACAGAAGAATAAAAATAAAGATAGAAAATAAATATAAAGATTAGTGCAGGAACTAAGAAAAAATATTATTTCCCTGCGGCCGGGCGTAAGCAGTGACAGAACTCATAGCCAGGTGGTAAGGCATTTGAATGACTGGTGGGCTACCATCCCTGGTTTAATGTATGCCGCGATAACAACCTTGAGTTGTGTTTCAACATGGCTAGATTTGAGTCCCCAATTCAAAGTCGGCAGCATATTTTGTTATAAATCTCCATAGGCGATGGTAACTACTTTCCATCAGGAGGGCCGCCAGCTGGCCAAAAAAAACGTTTGGTCGATATACCAGGAGACCGGAAGGCTGGAGCTTACCTCGTGCAAAGGATTAGCCTGTATATCCAGTAAGGCAATGCTGCCAGCTTTCTAGGTATAATGTCCAGCGACAGTGGTCTGGTGGGGCTGGATGGGTTTTTTTTAAATTATTGTATATTTTTAAATTAGATTTATTTATCGGATGGTTTAATTTTTAGTATTACAATTTACATTAACTTAAAAAAACCGTGAATGGAAATTTACCTATTGGCGAATTTCTAATGTTGGCTAATTTTTCGCGTTTCACCATAATAGGAAAAACAAACAACAAGAAGTTTGTAACATCAGTTGTACAGATTCCCAAGTTGTATTGAGTAATTCGAGAAACAGGAAATTTTAAGATAAACATTTTTCCTTAGCGTTGAGAATTCGGTCTTTCTTGTTCAAACAATATATCGGGTTAACTGCTACAAAACTTATTAAGTAACTAGCTGTTACCCGCGGCTTCGCTCGCGTAGATTAAACATTAGACATAGTTTAAGTGGTCAAAAAAGCTAAAAGGTAGCCCCTTAGGGGTAGAATTTCCAACAACGCCGATATACGTGTGTGCGTTTAATTCTAACCGGAAGCAGGTAGATACAATTTCGTTAATCTGGAAACCTTCTTTCTGTATATAAAACTAGCTTCTGCCCGCGACTTCGTTCGCGTGTAATAGTAATAAAAAAGTAAGTTTAAGTAAGTAACCCCCCAGATTGTGAAACATTCTTCATTGGTGCTCCGCTCCCATTGGTTTTAGCGTATAGCCTTCCTCGATAAATGGGCTATCTAACACTGAAAGAATTTTTCAAATGAGACCAGTGGTTCTTGAGATTAGCGCGTTCAAACAAACAAACAAACTCTTCAGCTTTATAATATTAGTATAGATTATTATTTCAAGTGGTTATTGACGAATTATATTTTATGTGATAAATCATTTCCGATATTTGTTGGATTAGATATTTGTTCAACACAGGATAGTATTTTAGTGTTAATATATGTATGTCTCTGCAGACCGCGGGCCATAAAATGGCCCCGACTTTTGGAGGGCTTACTTGCAGCCATGGGAAGGCCAACATGTAGAGGCCACTTGACAAATTTAACGTAAATGTAGCGTGATACTGACCGGCGATTGTCCCTGCACCATATAAAAATGCACCCAAGAACAAGCCCTGGCCAGTGTAGGACTATTGTGAGAAATGAGAACAAAAAGTGCCGGGCTATTGGAGTGAACTGTTAGTGGTAGGGGTCTGGGAATATGGGGACTATGGCGTCTGCCCGTCGCATTGTTCGGGGGACATGGAAAGATGGGCAGACCGTGACTCGCCACTCCCTGCATGGGCCCCAAAGAATGCCATAGAAGACAGGGGAAACATAGGTGTGAGTGGCTAAAGGGTGTAGAGGTAGGCTGCAGGTTCACTAAAGCTACTTCCGACGTTAGGCCATTTATCACTTCCACCCCTGGAGCTTGAGTCTTAGCTCTAGCGATTTCCACTCCACGCCGGCTGGTTAAGGCAAGCACGGAGGCAAGGCCTTGCCTTGGCCTCCGTAGTCAGGTACGAGGTGTCGCTACTCACCTAAGGCTTCGCCACGAAGTCCCCCTGCGGGTATTATTATTATTATGTTAATAAGCCGAATACCGTATTGTTGCCAAATATGTTTTACAACATTAATTACTGCACATAATTCGATTTCATAAGCGATAACAGTAATGCCGTCTTTAAGATGAATAATTGTTGAATTCCGTTATTGCAACTGTTACAATTAACTCCAAGTGCATGTTCACGTAAAATCGGGGGCGATTGTTTTTTTAGTTTATAGGTAAACTCGCAACTAGTCCACTTGATGGTGAGTGGTTATCTGGATCGTGGTCATCTGCAAGAGATCCGTTTTTAATTTCATTGGCAAAACTAACACCCTTTTTGGAAAGTCTCATATTGTAACGCTCTGAGAAATCCGTGGAAAGGATTTTGCTCCACAGCTTGCACAAGTACAGTAAAAATAAATAAATTACATAATTATATTACAGCAACAGAAATTCCTAATAAAATAAAGACCCTAATCAATGATTATATTTTTTGTTTCACTTATAAACGTTTATTACCTGTTGTTTACCTAAGAGGAGCACAGATAAACGAAATTTTAATGATTAACGTAGGTTGTACCCAAAATATTCGACTAAAGAGGAGTTTATGGGCAAGATTTTCATTAATCAGATGCTGAGCAGTTTATTTAAATTTAAAAAACGATTATAAGTAAGGCCCTATATACGTAGTTTTAAGAAGCGCCTGCCAAATTTCACATACCAATTGTGTGTTACATTTATTGAAGTTTTACTTCTTTAGGCGCATTTTCTACGATGCGCGCGCACACCGTCACACGAAAAAGCTACACCATGAAGTTAGCTATAGTCAACATTTCCTTAACGGAATAATAATGTTAGGTTTTTATTTATTCTGTGATTAGCGCCTGTTTTGTATGGAGTACTTCTCCATAATTTACCAAAATTTTATGTAACTATATTGATCTAATATGATGTGGTAATTGTGTAGATTATAATTCAAAATCTCTCAATTGTGTATAGACGGTATTCATTATATTTTATTTTCGTGTTGGTAGACGCGATAGATTTTTTTACTACCTAGATAAAATGTTATTAATCTATAAAAGGTTGTGGATAAGATTTTAAGCATTTTTGCTTAAAACACACACACTTTCGGGGCCCCTGTTGCAGTTACGGCGTTAATATGGCGGTAGCTACGCCCGTGCTTATAATAATAATATGTACGAACTGCAAGGATGTATTTCAGTTTTGCTCGTACTATAATTTCAACCATTTTAAACTTAGCACAACCGGGCAAATGTCGGAAGGTCACTTTGATTGTGAACGCGAAATCGCTAAGAGCACCACGCCCGTAACAGCCTGTGACGATTTTGGGACAATCAACACGTAGTGGAAGGCGTGGCACACGATAAGACGTTGCTGGCTTCATGTTTTATCTCAATACTTGTATTTTTGTCGCTCGTCGCGACGCACTTAACTGTCGCTGGCAACTGCAATTCTGTGGCCGAGCCGTAATCGTCTGCGAGTAGTACGTGAACAGCACTAAAAGTAACAGGCATGCATCAGATTATAAAGATGTTTTAATTGAACCCAAATTAGATAATTACCGTACACAGTCTATTCTCGACTTGGCAAGTTGGTTTGTGCATTGTAATAATTTTGCGCGGTATACATGAAATGGAGGTGTGTCAACATGATTTTGGATCTTTTCCAACTTGTGTGTAACTAGGGTTGCCGTACTGCCATAATTTTCCGGACGTATGCGGTAATACAAGTCTTTGTCCGGCAAGCGGGAATATATTACTACGCACACACAACACACACAGACACACGCAGTCTGGAGTGTATGTGGACAAGAAAATTCTAGAGTGAGCTTCGTTGTTTCACATCACGATATTAACATTATATTCTCAATAAAGACCGGAATTTACCTCAAAAATCTGGAATTTTGGTTTTTTGATCTGATAACTATAATTATGTAACTGCGATATTTTTAGGGTTCGGTAGTCAAATTGACAATGAAAAATATATAATTTCATTAATTGTCAGGTCTTCAACACACAACACAGGTGAGATTGAGTTGGTTGGGGTGTCGAGTTAAAAACACTTTGTCCCGGCTTGAACTCGGATGGTAACGACCCTCCGGTGACATGGCCTTGCAGCTGCTGGAGGCTTCCCAACCGGTATCTACACAGCAGCGCTCGATGGCCGATCTGTGGCGTCCGATAGCCATTTCAAGCTTTAGTTGACCATCAGTGACTTCTGTGGGCCGCTCTGTAGCTTTGGGGCGTTCGCAACCTTTTCTGCATCGGTCTTCTCCGATGAGTTCACGGGGGATGATCCAATTTATATGTATCCATTATTATTAGAGTTCCATAGCCTGGTTTGAATATCGACGTGAAACGATAAGGCTTGTGCTAATCGTGTTCCGTGCGATGAGTGAGAGTTCCATGGCTCATTTCTCCCTCACCCTACCCCATAGGTTCCGTATTCCATCCTTTCTACCCCATTACTCCTGTCTGGTCCCTCTTATCTAATCCTCCAATCCCAAAGGCTGGCTACGCGTCAATTTCGCCTCTGGTGTTGTAAATGTCTATAAGCGACGGCAAGTAGTAACTAACAGTAGTTTCGCAATAAAAAAAGCCAAACATCAAAAATGAAATCTTTATAATTTCGTCTGTTTGTCCCCCTGTGAAATTGCAGGATAGTTCTGTTGTAGAATCTTTTAAGCACCTCATGTTATCTAAATCATTATTAACAATGTTGAAAATAATGTACGCATTTAAGTCTATTTTTATGTCGTTTCTGATAATAAAGAGATAAAAAGTGAAATTCAGAATACCTATTAATGTGATAAAAGTATAAATTATGTACCTGAATTGACATAAAAACTGTAAATTAGATAGTAGTAATAGCTAGGTTAACTAGGCGATTCTTCTTTTTAGTCTATAAATCTATTTTTGTTTAGGTGAGGGCAAGCAGCAAGCGCGAGAACTAAGTTATACAAAGCCACGAATTTCGTGTTCCCGTGTTGAAAGCGTGTGTCAAACTGCCCCGAACTGTCGTTCGGTTTTTGATGAATGGTATTTTTGCGCCAAGGGAATGGGCGCGAACGTTGTGAGCCCGCGCTCTCATAAAACGGCGCGCTGTTTTGCATGGTACACAGATTAATATTAGCTTCGAGGTTGCATTAATGTCGCCACACTATTAACAAATCTAGTGTCGGAAACACATTTTCGAATGTGTTCGTTTCACGTTCCGTCGGATTGCAAATTGATTCATTCGAGACCCTTTCGGACATGGAAACTTGTGAATAACCGTACTGGTCTAACGCCAGTAATACTCAACTTTTGTCTAGATTTCATAGTAAAGTAACCGCCACGTACAACGCGTCTGTTATGAAACGAAAAATGTTATTCTACCATTTAGGTTATTAAGAACTAATGTCCTAGGTAACAAACAAATAATAGGACGTATAATGGTAGTATACTAATAATAGTGTCAAATATTCTATATGTTCAATGCAAAGTTCTTAATTTTGAATTTAGGCTGAGTCGTTGAATTGAGGTTCTTTTAATTTTTCCCTTATACTGGCTTCATACTGCTTTGGAAATAATAAAATAAAAAAATCATTGGGTGCTAATTCAGTCCAGCAGATTTCGAAAATACAACTTCTGAGTTTTTTCATGTCTCTGTTAGATCTGTCATCTGAAAAATAAAAACTACAGAAAAAATAAAGCTAGCTTATATCTCTGAGCAAGACGTGGGATACACTTTATCCCGATAAACGAGCTCGTGTTCATGGGACAGATGACCAAATATTGACCCTTTGAAATATGCACGGAATTTAGACGAGTTACATAAGTTTTGGCAAAGTTAATGGTAAATACCTACTCGGAACATTGCTCTGAACATATTTTTTTTTTCATGGCAACAAAGTTGCTGCCAATAGGAAATGATGCATGTGGAATCCATATGCAGTGCTAGCCTTAGGGCTTTTGACGGCTCCGTAGTAATTGTGGCAAAAACGAAACTTATGAAATTGTCATGTCCGTCTGTCTGTCTTCTGTTCTTGGAAACTACAATGTCTATAAGGATGAAATTTGACAGGCACATTGAGTTTTTTTTCTATTAAAACACATAAACAATGCATCGGCAGATAAACACACTTATTGTATATCCCCAAATTAAGCAAGTTGCGTTTGTGTTATGGGTAATATACAAAAGCCGATCCCAGACACCCAGACCATAGTAAATAACGGAGGCAATACGTTTCCGAAATTTACTATACCAGGAATCGAACCCAGAGCCTCTGTGTTCCAGTGAGGTAGGCTGGCAAAGGCTTAGCCTGCTCAACCACAGAGGCCGTCAAATGTGCATGTTTGTAGCCTCTACGGAATCCTGCCTTCAATATAAGAAGGGGTTACCATCGCCTATGGGCATTTGCAATATCGATAATGCTACCAATGCGTAGCTGGCCCCGAAGGGCGATCGAAGCCTGGCTACTGATGCCGGACACAAGTCAAGGTTGTTACGATGGTGGAATGCTCTAGACCAGAGATGGGTGAGTAGTAGATATGAGACGGGTAAATGCCCTAACACCTGGTTGCAGGTTGCATTGTCGCCTTTTACGACAGGCCGCCCGGCCGCAGAAATTAGTACTATTTCTTCGTTCCTATATACGATACAATAAAACGTTTGAAATAGTCATACTACGCATCAGACGGGTGGCGGTCATGTGCGTTTTGTTTTGTCCATCTAATTATAGGATATGTCGGCGTCAGGACTGCGCGGACGCCGCCAAACGGCGCTATAGTTGGTGACAAATAATATTATTGTGTACTTCTCGTTTAAATTAGGTGCTCTAGATGAGTTGTAGGTCGCGCAATAATGGTTTTTGTTGTGAGAAATTGATTAATGCGCAGCTATCGTCAAAATTCTTGTTGAATTCCGATTGGGTCTGGGACATAGACATTGGAGCTTCAAGTTCGCTACTTTTTCTACAGCACTCGGCTTTCGATGTTTCTTTGGCATGGCATTTAATAAATATGTATAAAAAAATATTACCCCTAAGTTCCCGCTAAAAACTCACTTGATGTTTTTTTTTAAACATAACTTTCACACATTGTTGTCGTTTTATTCGCCAAAATGGCAGGGAAAGGAATGTAGTCCATACAGCTTTGACGTATTAAGTCTTCAGTATAGCTCAGATAAAATGTAGGTTTTTGACTGAAGCCAATCAACGGAGTTTCTTTCTTACAAAAACACAATTATCACTTAAAAACTTAATATCCTACAACTTTTGTTCATTTTAAAGTAATATTTCAGTTCTGAAAACTCACTTCATGTCAAATTATCTATTAAAAAAAAAACTTACATTTTGTTGATAAAATACTATAAACTTCGCTTTTTTTTCCAGCCAGCGAACCGTGAGAAAATGATGTCGAGGTCTGCTCTGCTGCTTGCTGCTCTAGGCCTAGGCCTGTCCACCTTCAGCGTCCGTCAAATGATCATCAGCCAGACAAGAAGGGTCTAGAGTATTCTAGAACATCCTAGAATTAAAAACAAGCCCAATGTGTCGTTGCCAACATTAAAAAAACCTGTGTCAAGTGCACATGTTTTCGAACGCATTTACTTAGAAATTATTATTTTTGTAACTTTTCCACCAATGCGTTCAGAAACCTCTTTTATTTTTTATTTTTTGAGGTTTATTCAATACTTGAACACAGTAACTTCAATTAAAGATGCACGTAACTTATTTTAACATTTTAAATATTCTCTTTAATTAGTAGTTGCAGCAATGTAAGATTGTCTAGTATGATTGAAAAAAAAATTGTAAATGACAATGTGTGTGAAAAAAAAGTAAATTATTCTTTTCTGTGGAAGGATGTAGTGTTGCCACCTTAGTCGATTTTTAAATTTAATTAGTCGATAAGTTTCCAAGTTGATTGCGGTGGTTTTAAGTAATTATGATGTTTGTATGGACGTTTGCGAAAAATTGTACTTGCGACAGTTTTTGTGATGGAAACCAAATAAATATAGTGTCTAAAAATTATGTCTTTTATTAATTACAAGTGTCAAGACACATTGTACACACATATTTGACGCGTGTAAATTTGCCCAGTCACATTTACCCTTTATTTACTCTGGTCTCGTCGAGTCGTGGTAGCGTAATGGCTAGCACGCGTTACAAATTCGAAAGGGCTCTGCTTCGATCCTGGCCGGGATGCATGCATCACTTAGGCAGTTTTCTGACCTAATGTGCATATTTTTATAATTACCACGTGCTAACAACAAGCAAAACATAGTGATGCAACTTGCACATCTAAATAACCGATGTGTCAAACCTGCCAAGCCGCCTTGGACAAGCGTGGCGGGTATACTGTCCGTCCCCCCCTATAACGGGAGGCCTGAGCCCGGCAGTGGGACATTTATGGGCTGTTATTATATTATATATTATAAAATATATCGAGGGCTTCATAACAAATGGGCGTTTTACACAAGGGACAAAATTGTGAATAAAACAAAACTCGTCGATTGTATAAAGCTGAAATTTGGATAACCTATTTAGGTACACTTGCGTACTAGTAAGACTAAATTGTAACATGCATTTTTGTGCATACACTCATTTGTTATGAAGCCCTCGATATATACTCTGGTCTAAGACCGATCTCGGCGAAAAAAATTGAAGGCATCATTAGGCTGTCTTCAATTTTTTAATTGAATTGATCTTTATTTGAATCAAACATAGTATGTCGAGGCATTTCAGTTATTTCTTTCAGTGATTTCCGTACCTATTATTTTTCATGGCCTAGAAGTACTTGACTCACGCTTTTATTAGTCTACATTAGGACTCGGGAAAGGATCATTGCAAACTACGGCCCCGGGCCAAATCCAGGCCGCGAAAGATAACTCTTGTGTTATTGTCGCTGTGATAAATTGGTTTCAATAATGCGATAATAACTCATTATTACTTGGTAGGTAACATTTTATAAAGTATAATACGCAGAAATTTTAACTAAAGCAATAATAACTAACAAATAATTGAAATGAATCTCATTAACATTGTAAAAAATACTAAGATTTGTGTAAAAAAAGTTTTGGCCCTTGGAACTTACTTGGAGTAACTAGTATAAACCTAAGACTGAAATGTTTGGAGAGCTTTGGTCTAGAATCTAAATATAGGAATACAATTTTAAACTACAACACCGATAAAAATCGCTATTAAGAATTAGAATAATACATCAGAGTTTATTTTAGAACATTTTATTAATTAACTTATGTTTACAATACAGAATATCGCCTTAAATGCAAATTACAAAATAACTAACAATATAATGACTGATTTACTTTATGCCCACTTTCACAGCAACCAGCAGAGAACAAAAACAGGGAACGGAGGAGACTTTCTCATTAGAACATTAACTAATATAGCATTCATTTGCATTCCACACCATTGTTTGGAAAATGTAGTAAAAAATATTACTAAGATGACATCTGTATCCAGTTATATTTATGCAAAAATAAAGATTTCTTTTCAAACCACTTAAAAAAAATTAAACTTCACAGCGAAACTTTTTTTTTATTGCAGGAGTTCAGCAGACAGGCAGACGGCCCACTTGATGGAAAGCGGTTACCATCGCCTATGGGCATTTGCCACACCAAAGGTGCTACAAATGCGCTGCTGCTCTCTTAAGGGAGACTGGAACCTGGTCACTAATGCCGGAATACAACTCAAGGTTGTTATGGCGACATACTTTAGACCCGGGGTGGTAGCCATCTAGTCGAGCAAATGCCCTACCACCTGGCAAACTTGTCCAGTTCCCGCCAAAAACTACTAATATTAGAATCTGTAAAATGTTGTTGCTTTTTCTGAATTATGTGGCATGGTAACAATTACCTTTGAACCAAGGCCTATTTCATTATAATTTAATGTTTACCTATATTACAGTTAGCATGTCTGTAACAATGTGCACAGTAGGCCAGAGAAACTGCCCAACCAGAGTATAATCTCTCGAAACTTCTAACTTACAATATTTAAAGGCATAAGTATATAAATATTCACTGAGATACATCGACTTAATTCAAAATATATAACTATTAATTATTTGATTAAATCTATATTTTGTGCAGTTCTACTAATTAAATTAGAGTGCAGTTCTACAGATAATTATGCGGTTCGGTAAAAAAAATATTAAATGGTTAAGTGCGTATGACTAATGTATTATTCATGGAGGATAGAGACAAGGAGGTCAGTCTAAGATGGGCCTGAAACTGTAAATGTCCATTCGTGGGTTTTTTAAATTTAGGTTTATGGCTTGGCAGCTAGGCCTTTAAGCCAGATCTTAGTTTATAATATATACATTTAGTTTCTTCATTTTCTTAAACCTATGTGTAGCACAGCTGAACTGTAGGTAATCAGCTAGTGCCATTTAACGGAGTTCTTGTGACAACTCAAAAGGCCACATTTGACTATACAGTTCACATTTCTCACAAAACACATTATCACTACTCAAAAACTATCAATATCCTACAACTATTGTTCATTTTAGAGTAATTTTACACATTTTTAGAAAGTAAAACTGCACGGCACAACATCTTTCAGTTCCCGCCAAAAAAAACCCCATTGGTGGGTGAGCATAAAAACAGTTCAGAAATCAACCACAATGGCGCCAGTGCAGGCAAAGACCGTCTATACTAGCTAACTTCACTCCGTTTATTACCACTTTAATGCCTTCGGAAGCTGATTTTTTGATATGTAGACTGTCATCCTCGTCTTTATACTACATAGTTTTCATTACTCGACTACGGAAGACTAATAAAGCAATTTAATTGAGAGAACACTTCATCCCTCTGTTACATAATATATGGCAGCCATGCCTATTTAGTACTATTTAATTATTATTTCACTATTAAGCTGAATATAGAATATTAAACAAAATTTCGCCCAAATAGACCAGCCATGCTCATTCTTTCTTTTATAGGGGCCAAATAGACGTATTTGATGAGATGCCGCGGGCTGGATCACTATTTTATTTAGGTTTTTTTTTTACTAGTAAAATACACAGCAGACATGCTGACGATCTAACTGATGGAAAGTGACGTCGTCTATGGATATTTGCAACACGAGAGGTGTTACTATTGTAAATCTATTATATTATTCAGGTGTATAGTATGCCAGGTAGACCATTCACAAAAACGGTTAGTATAGTGGATGTCAGTGGTGTGGATTTCATACAACTCGATTCCCCATAGGAATCTTTAAGAAACTACCGACCAAAAGGTCGGAAGCGCCATGCACTCATTGGCGGTTACGCGTTCTATTCAAATATATCGTTACTAGTGTCTCAATAAATTAACTAGCGACCAAAACGTAGAAAGCGCTATGCAGCAATTGCGGTTTATGTGTTTTTTCTTTTGTTTATTACAATTTAATTTAACAAAATTGGGTCGTTATGGTCTTATGCCAAACGGAAGGTTTGCACTGAAAATCAGCGTTGTGTCGGATAAAGTTCCGGCACAACAATATGCTGAGTGCAAACCTTGTTTGCTGAAAATGCGACGTACAATTCTCAAATTGTGATGTGTATAATAATGTATAAAGAATGCAACAACATCGCTATTTCTTCAAATAAAGTTTTTTCTTTCTTTCTTATTGTAGTACAGGTTCGCGTTTGACCAAAATCTTGCCTCATGTGGAGCGAAGATGTGGTCTAGGATGGAGCACTCTTACCTAGAAGGTACCTATTCACACGGTACATGAAGACACCCAGGTTATAAGTATCGTGCCTATATTATTACTCTATTACCATCTCTTACGCTCGGCGGCTTTCCACATGTTTAGGATGAAATAGCAACTCATAACCCGATCGGACACCGGCTATTGTTTCAAAATACGCGGTAAGATTGAAAATTAAAAATACAAGTTTTAATAAGAAAATTCATCGCGAGTGACGTTTTTTCAACAGCAGTGTATTCGGGACTTGCAATATACGGTATGTTCTTTCAACCGAATTCCCACCCCACACCATAGATATAGACCCAATAGTATCTGAGAAAATCTGTTGTAACTTATGTAGACGGACGGATGGATATGAAGTTTCTATATAGACTAATGAACTCTATAAAGTATGGTCCATTCACACTTGATGTCAGCAATACACCATGGAAGAATATCAAGGAATGACAATGACCCCATAAAAACATAACACGCATCACACTGCAATCACAGGGTTGCCAACCATACTATAATTTTAGCCTATAATTGTACTATAAATTATATAAAAGTTATATAATAGAAAATGTACTATATTTTCAACGCTAATTCAATTGTGGCGATTTTTGTTCTGATACTTGTGATTATTTTAAAAATAATAGATCGTTGCTGGCCAAAGAAAAAAGTAGTAATAAATACAAATAGAAATGCACTATTTAAATAAAACATATATTAAATAATGAAAAATGAACGGGTAATTGACATAACACAATATATTCTCAAATGTTCATAAAAAGAGCGGACGTTCGTCATAATAACTTTAAAATATAATGATAAAAGTAATTTAAGTTACTGTTTAAACTATAATTAATACGCTATTTGACTCATAGAAGTCTCGTTATAATTTATAACGCACGCACAAAACCTACATAACATCAGCGTTTTGTAAAATAATAAAAAGTATCTCAGTCAATAAAATAATCAATTAAAAAATTCCGAACGGATGTTACACTGTCAGTTTTACAGTGAAACCCCGCCTTTTTGTTTTCGGTCCTTTTGCTTTGTCATTTAGATATATACATATATGTATGAGTTATATATAATATACACTTTATTGTACACTATGACAGAAAAACTTAGACTAGTTGTACTATTTTAACTGTACAATAAGCGGTCTAATATATATATCTATATCTCTACAAAGCGTTCAAGATTAACTCCATGTGTTCACTTAAGAACATGGTTTAAATAATTTGTAGAAGTCTTAATTAAGATTTTCTATATAAACAAGAATGGACTGGTAAACTACATGTGTGTTTGTTTTGTTACTTTTTTGTTTAGACCACGTGTTTTTATTTTATTACGTTTTTACTGGTCAATTGTCATTCCTAGTCTTTGATAACTACAGGCCATAAACTACAAACATTTGGAAAGGATTTTAGGGGGTTCAAGGACTATTAAATGCTGTTGATATGTCCTTGAACTCTTGGCGCTACGGCCTCTTGAAGTGACGCTCGTCCACCCTCTTAGCGTGAGCCACTAAGCCTTCGTGGCCTCTCACGACCTCTGCCAACCTCCGGCAGGGAAGACGGGTCGTGATGATTGTGAATACGTGACCGAAGACTAAGGCGTCGAGTTCTGTTGGCCTGTGGACAAATAAACCGAAATAAATCATATCTATCAGTGGCATAGTTATTACTTATCTTTCTTTATTGTACATGACGAAGGAGGAACCTCCGTAGTTTTTATAAAAGGTGTGACGTCAGCAATGCCGACGTCAGGATTGTTGGTTTCTTGGTGACGAACCATATCTGAGTCCTTGAAATAGAATTTCAAGAGAACTCGGTATCGTTTATGCCAAGAGCCTTACGACTTCCCAGAGAGGTCCGTCCCGTTCGGCGGCTCGAGCAATAATGATTGAGTGCCGACAGTGCGGCGGTATTTATAGTGCTCGGTGCACGTGTCGGGGCACGTGCACGTGATCACATACTTTTAGGTTAAGTATTGAAATTACAATATAGGTAATCTTGTTGTTTTGAGTTAATTTCACATTACAATAAACTCATAGTAATTAAATAAATGATAATTGGTTTTGTAATACGTTAATTGTTGTATTTGCGCCGACACACACATATAGGTATATGAAGTGCAAAATAGTGGTGATGTACAAAGGCGAGCTTTACCATAAATAGTGCTTTTATTTCATTGGGTTATGTCATCATCTTTTTTTATACTGCTGGAAGAATGTATCTGCGATCTCCGGGCCCGGGGGAAATCACCAGAGGATGTGTGTTGTGCGAGACTCCTAGCGGCAGGTTGTGAGAAACATCCTTTGTATCGAGCTGTTACAAGGCGCCAGCCAGGCAATTCCTCACACCGTTTTTTTCGCCTCGACCTACCGCAACGATAATGCTGTAGGGGAGTATGAGATTCACTGCTTTGGAGTATTAGTATACTTGATATAATTATCAACAAGGGATCTATTATATTTATTTATTTTTAATCAAGATCGACCAGTCTGGAGAAATGCTATGCCCACCCTAGTTTGGAATACCCACTAAGACCCCCGGTGTTCCTTCCTTCCCCTTGTGCCAAAACCGCGGGCCCTGGCAGACGGTAGCCCATTGGCCTCTTTCACTGCCAGGGGAACCAAACCACCACCGTCTTAGGCACTTCATCAGCATTTGTATTGTAACGAAGCAAAGCAACGAATTATTTTGTCGACATTCTTTTATTTCTGTATTTAATATATAATTAATCAAGTTGTGTTTATAAATTTAGAATTTCTATAATTTTTTAGATTGACTGTACCGATATGATATGGTTCCGTACTGATATGTACCCAAATATTTGTATGTATTTGTTTTGTTTATTTGTATAACCATGTCTAGGTCAAATACAGTAAGAACAATTGAGTTTGTTACCATCTCTTGTACAACTGTATTTCTATAAATAAAAATGCATTCATTCATTAATAAGACTGTAATTGGGTGAAAAAAAAGCTCAAAGCTATATGTGTAACAATGTGTTTTATGCAAAACAAACGAAAACATTTTAATAACATAAGTATATAATTCCCTTCCTTGTTAGAGTGTAAAGAAGACTTAAATATAATTATTCTACCTAAATCTATTCATACTTAAGGAGAAAATAGATTCTAGGTCACCTCTATGGAAAACGTTTTAATATTTGAAAAATTATTAGAAATTGATTCTAATATTTTATTTGAGACGATTTCTGAACGTTTTTGTTGTTGTAAAAGTTTGTGTCACAAAGGCAGGCAAAGGACTTGGTCCACACAGCTTCCGAACGTTTTTGTTTAACAGACAAAACAATGGGCTGTCAAGTAAGAATAGAATAAATTAATTTTATCGGTCCTGGCCTTAGGACTTTTGCACAATCTTTTCCATTTTTAAACCTCGAGCCGTGGCCAAATTGTAGATATTTTTTTATCGACACTAAATACATCGTGTTATTGATGCAGATAAAACATTTTTCACTAAACAATTAGTTGCTATTTTACACACAAACAAACTATTGAATAGCTATCTATATTCTAAAACTTTCAATTTTTACCAACTTTATGAGTAAAACAGCAAAATAACAAATTCTTCCTTGAACTTTCTTCCCGCCGAAAACAATCCGACTGCTAGAATCTTTTCGATATAAAATAATATAATCTATACAGACAAATAAAAGTGAAGTCTGTAATGTCATAATAACATCTTTTTACTAAATGCATACGGTAGAGGAGAAGGTGGTAATGTGGCCCCCCACTTTGTTTTGAGGTTTCATGTGAAAAATAAAAGGAAAGCCAATGTAATGAATACATCATTAGTTTGCTTATCTATTTGGCAATACACGATATAATATGGAACAAATAAAAATGCAATAGATAATTGAAAATATATTTATTAAAAAAAAATTACAATTTGAGATCAAGTGAGGGTTATATGGCACCCAGGGGGGCAAATTAAATGTATTATACTTAGCGACAAAAATCTCAAATATAATATCGCCTTCAGGGCCCGCGCAGTCAGTATGAGCCCATAAGTTGCAGATTTGGCACTGAATTCACTCCTCACCACGTCTGTCACTGGAGTAATTATTGTCACAAAACATACAAATCGTATATTTCCTGAGTGTTAAGGAATTACAGCTATTAATGTCGCCTCAAAAAGTGATCTAACCACGCTCTTTCTGCTACTTCATTTCTGAAGTTACTTCCAATATCATTTTTAAATGCTAGTTGAAAAGCCATTTTCCGAATATCCATCCTAGTAAGTCCATAGTATCTAAACTCCATTAAAAAAAAAAATTCAACTAATTTTTCTTCCAAAAAAGATGGAAGTATTGGTTTTCTACCAAGAGGCTTATGAACAAGTAAATCTAAAGATTCTTGAGAGTCTTTTACTAATCGTTTTAATGTAGACCTAGGTACGGAAAATGTTTTTACCGCCTTTTTATAGCGTATGGTCTTGGTTCTCACTGCTTCAATAGCCTTTTTCATTTGTTCAGGGTCCCAAGTTTTCTTTTCTTAGAAGATTGAGACACTAAACTTAGTCGAGGCATCTGGAAATAAATAAAAAAATAAATATCACTAATGCATGTTATATGGCCCCCGGGACCGTAATACAACCAATATGAGGGGGCCAAATTACCAGTACCGTGGAATCTACAATCCAACCTCTAAAAATATGTAACACCAAATATTTTGCGTACGTACCTTCAAAATCCAATAAGAAAACGTTAATCGAACACAATATCCCAATCGCAGATGCGTAAACTCGGTATTTTTAGAATTATGCAATTAAATGCAACACAATAAAAAAGTTTTGACGAGTGCAAGTTCAAACTAGCTTGAATAACAAACGCATGTGCGGGCAGCACATCCCTTATTTTTTTTGCCTTAAATCGAAATGGTCATTAATGCTCCCCGTTTAAAAAAAGTTTCGCTAGATGACGTGATTCCAAACTAGAAATATCGAAGGGGGCCATAATACCTGCGGGGATCACATTACCACCTTCTCCTCTACTTATAAAAAAAAACAATTTTTAAAATTTTGTCTGTCTGGATAATCCGACTAATCTCTGAAACGGCTAGACCGATTTTGACAGGACTTTTACTGGCAGATAGATGACGTTATAAGGAGTAACTTAGGCTTCCACGCGAAGTCACTGGCACGGCTAGTAGTGAGTAAAAATCATTTGTATAAATAAACATTTATTATCAAGCCCTTTAGTACAAAAACAACCACAATTTCTACAATAAATACCAGACAGAAAAACTATTTAATACATTCGGGGCCGTGAAGTTTCGTGACGCCTATTTTGTATTGCATGAAAAAATACGCGAGGCCAACGTAGCTGATAGTAAGTTTTAATACTGGGTTTCCAAATCTTACCGCTCTACATTATGTCCACTTGCACGGCAACAAGCAGTGGACAGAGCGCGTATGTAAACGCAATCATTTGAACACTCGAAACTAGCGTTGCCGACTTTCGTCCTCACTTACCTGTTTGCTGCCGTGGTAGTGGCCATAATAAGGAGGACCCATTCTTTTTTATTAACATTAGTATAAAATAGGATAGCCGAAAGTGAAATGAACTGAGAAAGTTATTCATTGAATAAAATACATCATGGAGAAATTAGAAATGACACATGCATTAATAATATAGTTGAATTGTTTCTTGGGATATACAATACAGAGGCGTAGCTACCGCTGTGTCAATAATACGCGGCCCACAGGCTACAGGGGCCCTGAAAGTGTAAGCAACAATTCTTAAATGCTATCCACAATCTTTTATAGATTAATAACACTTTTGAGAATAACTGCTGGACCAACGGAATCAGACTTGTCATTATTGTCTATTTAGGGAGAAAATCTATACAAACTGAAATCGTCTTCAGCTATGGATGATTTGATAAATAAGTTTGCCGAAAAAAAGGCTTAAAAATTATATCTTTGATTTGAATTGTTTAACTGCTAAAAGCACTAAGTAATAACTCATAATCATTATATAATTATTTTAATTTGATTCGAGCATTTTTTGTTTCTTCTATAAAACACTACCCTTCCTTAGGGCCCCGCAATACAAAGTGTATTGCAATACAAGGCCCATCTCAGGCAAGCTACGCCACTGATAAATATGTGTGTATGTTTGCCGGTTATTTGTTATTACAGTTGAAAGGACACGACAGTATTGAATGTCATTGGATGATATTATGTTTAGATTGATCACTTTGGTTGATTCGTTCACATTGAAAAACAGAAATAACCACTCTAATATAGACTTGAGGCAAATAAATGGATAGTAAAATTCTAAGAACCCAGCATATATTACTCATGGTTATCTTCAACACCAAGGGATCCTATTTTTTTGGATGTCTGTTATATTTAATAAGCAGCCATCCATTAATTACGTCATACGAAGACTACGTTAAAGTCACGTGACAAAAAGAATGTTAAACTACAAGATAGATGGGTACAGATGTAGAGGTAGACCAAAAAAAGATGGATGGACTGCGTGAAGGATGATATGATGATTTGTGGTGGGACAGAAGATGTATGTCAGAATAGAAGAGGGTGGAAGGAAAAGACATATTGTGCCGACCCCAATTAATTGTGAAAGAAAAGAGACGTTAAGGGGGAGCGGGGTTGACGAAGTGTGACATTGTGTGAAAAGAGATGTGAGGGCTTCTAAATCTCGTGACGTCACATATATTTATTTTAATATCTTCAAGCTTTAAAACACAAAATTTGAAGTATAGTAGAACTTCTTTAAATCGAACTTGAAGGGAGACGCCAAAAAAATCGAGTTTATAGACTTTTTGACTTTAGAGGATTTTGTAAGGAAACTTGTAAGGAACTTGTAGAGGTTCTAAAATCAAATATTGCTATGTTCGAGATACAGAGGTCCAAATTATTTTTTCGAGTTATAGAGAGAAAATAACTACTGAATTTACTTATAGGGACTCACTAATTATTTCGATATATATATATTTCGGTTCAGATTTCGAGCAACGGAGGTTTTGATGTCGAAGGGAAGGGAACACAATTTATTTTCCAGTATGGAAGATTTTTCAAAAATTTAAAAATATTTCCAATGAGCATAATGTTTAAACTATTAAAAAATAATTTGAATGGCAATAAAACTAATTACGAAGCTGCTGTTTTAATTTGATAATTTCTTAATGTAAAATTGCAAAATATGTCATGTCACATTAGGGAGTGAGGTGTGTTACGGATGTGACCAGCTGTGACAAGGATGGGTGAGGGGTAAAAATCATGGAATTCATGTGACGTAATTTGGGGATGGTCCTAAGATAACACATCAATCTAGATCGACCACTTCTGGATAACTGTAAGCGGCATTCTTCCTTCTCAGATACTTTAGTAAGCTCTCCACGCTTATTTCTTCGTTAGAGGGCATCTTCAAAGTCGATATCGACCCTGTCAATATGAAAAATTAATATAATGGAAGGGATTACTGTTTGTAAACAAACGTGTCATAACTTGTCCAAACCTGATGAATTATCTCACTTATACAGGCAACTGAGCTACTCAATTTTAGAGGTAAACATCGAAAAAATCTAAGAAATCAAGTCTCAGTTAAAAAGGTTTGAAAATTCCACGTAATAGAGGTATTTTAATGTAAAAATGTCGAGACCCATAGGGCTTTTGCTCGACTGGATGGTTATCAGCCCTGGTTTAGAATACGCCACCATAACAACCTTGTGTTGTGTTCCGTCATTAGTGACCAGGTTCCAGTCTCCCTTAAGAGAGCAGCAGCGCATTTGTAGCACCTTTGGTGTTGCAAATGTCCATAGGCGATGGTAACCGCTTTCTATCTAGGTAGGCCGTCTGCCTGTCTGCTAAACTCATACAATAAAACGCAGCAAGCGAATTTGTTATATAATACGTAAAGATTATTGACTACAATTATTAAATTATTATTATTATTGAAGAATTATTATTTCAATAAAATAATAATAATAAAGACGGCTATGACTATTCAACTCGTCTTACGATAACCAAACCCGATGTGATTCTCGTATAATTACAATTATGCCACAAACAAATTACAGTTACTAGTGTGAAGTCAACCTATTTTTTTTTATAAACCACAATATAATATAGTGGAGACATATAAATTACTCCTCTTGCAAATCTTCATCAATATAGACCTTATAATTTTTGAAAATGATAACTATTTACACACAGACAGACATGAAAATTACATATAACGTTTCCAATTTCGTCAAATGTCTCCGGAACACTCGAAAAGCAATAAAAAACAAAAACAATAAAACAAAACCTGAAGAGGGTGATGACGGAGAATGTTCTGACTTTGCATAATCAATCAAAGATGGAATTGCATCCCAGCTACTACTTCCAGTCATGAACGAATCTTTCATATTTTTATTGTTACTACAAAAAAATTAATTGTGTGAAAAAAAGTCAAAACGGCTTTTGGCCTAGTTTTTAGTTTATTTATCCTTGCAGGAACGGAAAAAGAATACAATGTTATTGCGTTCAAGCGGCCTCTCGTAAGAGGTGACAAAACAGCGCACAGCCAGGTGGGAGGATATTTGGTCCAGAGAATGCCGCCATAAGAACCTTGAATTGTGTTCCGGCATTAATGGCCAGGTTCCAGTCTCTCCCTTAGAAAGCGGTAGGACATTGGTTGAACCGTTGGTGTTGCAAATGTCTATAGGCGATGGTAACCGCATTCTATCAGGTGGACCGTCTGCCTATCTGCTGAACTAATGCAATATATGTATTTTTTTTTAAACGCCTAATTCAGTTTTCCGGTGATCATTTGGCTACAACCTCGGACAACGCTGGCACTCAAACGAGGTAACGTAGCCTTCTAGTAACCTTACCCATTAACTTCGATGACCTAGGCTCAGTATTAAGTAGTATTAATAGAATTTTAATGTGAACTGAACTTTCCTTCTTAACAATGTCCCAATGTGTAACAAATAAGGCGTCTGCTACAGCTAGTACTTAAATAAGAATGTACCTAGAATCAGTTGCGTTAGTATTGAGGCCTAATTTCATTATCCCATTAGTAACAGTCTGTTCTGCTAAATGTTTATCCGTAACAAGACCGTCACTATCCATCAGTTCATCTTCGTTTAACACCTGTACGTACATGATAAACTAAAACTTTACTGTAATTTCTATCTATTCTACAATACTATCCAATCCCAACTACGCTTCGCAGTGGTCAAGTGTTTATAACAGCAGCCCATAACTGTCCCACTGCTGGGCTCGGGCCTCCAACTGTAGGGGAATGGACAGAATTCCCGCCACGCTTGTCCAAGGCGGCTTGGCAGGTTTGACACATCGGTTATCTCGATGTGCAGGTTGCATCACTATGCTTTCCTCACCGTTGTTAGCACGTAGTAATTATAACAATATGCACATTAGATCAGAAAACTGACTAAGTGGTGCTTGCGCTCGGGCCAGGATCGAACCCGCGCCATTTGAGTTTGGGACGTGTGCGCTGGCCATTACGCTACCACGACTTCTAAGGTTGTGTTTAAGGTCAAGTGTTTGGTTCTTTAAAATTAGTTTAATCTAAACTCGGATTCTCCAGTTCAGAATTAATTCAGAATAATTATACGAGGGGAGTTCAATAAAAATTGAGAATGAGTAAGTTGCCAATAACTTCATTACCTAAATGTTAATTTAGTTTTCAATATAATCGCCTTTTAGCTAAATACACTATCTTTTCTCCAAGATTAAAATTCTTAAAATCTCTTCAACCTGAAGACCCAAAAATTCACGGTTCATCAGCCGAACCAATCTTAATAAAATTCAGCAAGAGATATATTTCATCCTAGGGAAGGACATACGCTACGTTTTGTGTCTAAAAATAATCTTGAAGGATAATAGTAAACAAAAATATGAGTAATGACCCATAATTTTTCAAAATAGGGAAAACTGTTTTGGGTTTGGCAAAAGTTTAACTGTAACAAGTTCCGTTCTGACTAAAAATAAAAATGTCCAAAGTCGCAGATAACATCTAGCATACATAGAATATTTTTAACTTGACAACGAACCTGAATTTCATCAGGAGCAGAATCCAAAGAAACAGTGGTATCAGTGATATCGTTTTCCTCAATCGTATCAAGATATTCATTCATTTTAACCTCAACATTGCCATACTCCTCTTGGTTAACTCCAGGATAAATAATGACTTCAAAATCTTTCTCACTTTCCAAATATTTCTCAGTAAACGCGTCGTAAATGATTTCTTCAACTTTATCCAAAATACTTTCTATTATTTCAATAACAAATGTATAAGTTTCGCGATTAGATACAATTTGATCATTTCTATTATGATGATCTAGTTCGCAAGTAATAGCTCCTTCATTTGACGTCATTACTATCATTTGCTTTGAGGCAAACGGTTTGAAACCTGGGGAAGGTTTTAGTAAACTTACTACTGGTAAAACTATCAAAGAACTTACTATGTTGGGTGTGTGTTTAATATGACTATAAAATTTGGGACCTAAAGAATACCCTTTAGGCAACATTAATATTTCAATTAAAGGTTTATCTACAAGGGAAAACAAATACTTTATTGTAACGTAATTTGTTCATCAGAGTTTGTTTCGTAAACTAATATGTATAGTATTTTAAACAATGTGATTTCTATATCAGACTCAGTATGGAAGAAATGAGAGATTTCTCAAACAGACAAGTTCCAAGACAGTTTCCCGGTGCCTTGTATGATTATACAAGGCACCGGGAAACTGTCTTACGAAAAAATTAGGCCGTTTTGCAAAAAAAAAACTAAGATTGGTTTACGAGCTTTCAGTTGAAGTAGATAAAATTTACATGTTGTTCCGTTATGTTTCATAGAAAATTGATCAAAAGTCTAGACAGCAAAAGAGGATCAAAATTAAATAAACATTTTTGCTACATTGTCTTTTATAATACACAGTGCATTTTATCATATAATCGTGTCTTTAAACTGTGAGTGTAGAATAACGAATGCCAGAATATAGGAGTATGGAAGAAGAGATATACCTATCCCAAATTATTGGGATTAGGGATAAGGTGACTTAATATAAAATTTACCATATCAACTATGAGATAAATAAGTAGAATCAGATAAGTACATAGTAAGAATCTGAAAAGTGTATGAGGTTGTAATTTTATATCTATCCTGCAGGCAGTGAACATATATAATCCATATAAATGTAAAAGCTGGAAGATGGCTGCATAATAATTTATCATATACAAACTGTAATTGCGAAGTTTATTCAACAGTTAATCTAAAGTGATCACAAAATGTGACTCAATCTATACTACAAAGAATTTGTTGTCTAATTCGAAGTATAGAGAAATAAATTTACCAAAAACATCCCGATTACCATATTCCAAACTATCTTTACTAATGTTCCGTATACACAATCGAGACCTTCTTATCCTGGTGCTTCTTTCTGACGCTTTTCGTTCAGGGGAGTATTTTCGGCGTGAGGACACTTGGAAGGCTTGGGTTATTAGGTATTCCTCTTGAAGCTGGTAAGGAAAGGAGATACTGAATCTTACCTACCTTTAATTTGCCTTATTTTCGGTCAATTTGACATAAGGTTGCATTTTGACATTGCTTGTCAAAGTAATGTCAAAATTCAACCAATGGTAAGACAAATAAGGGACCATTAATTAATTACGTAAGGATGATTTTGACGAATTTTGATCCCCCTTCCCTCATGTAAGGATACATAAGATTTCCCTCTTCTTACGTAAGATTCGATCTCGGTTTTCCGAATAATAAAACTAGTGAAATAAAATGTAAATCGAAATGCATATTATACATTCTGTCAAAAAAGTATCGGGAATGGATGATTTATTTATGGTTCTAAATTTTATTTTTTTGTTATTCGTTAACTTGGCACAACTGATTTTCATTCCGGCGCGAAGTTTGAGTTGCATCTGTCATTTAGATTAAATACAGTGCTATTGTTAGTTAGATCACATCTAGTGTGTATTGCGAATTTCATAATGCACAAAAACATCGAACAGAGTTAGTCTTAAGTTATGCATCGCCAATGAAATTTCGTGTTCGGACACTGCAAATGTTACAAAAGGTTTACGGTGAATCGACCTTATCAAAAACACGTGCTTATGGGTGGTACAAAGCGTTCAAAAGCGGTTGAGATATGCTGGAAGACTTGCCTCACCCTGGTAGGCCATCAACGTCTTCAACTGAAGTTAACATCGCAAAAGTGAAGGAAATAGTAACTGAAAATCCTCCTTTAATTTTGAGAGAAATAGCCGCTGAACTTTCTGTGACTCACGAGTCGATCCGTATCTTTTTAAATAATCTCCTCCGTAACGTAATTAATTAATGGCCCCTAATCAATAGTAAGATATAGGCACATAAAGGAGATCAACGAATGAATTAAAGAATGGAACAGATCAAGGCATGTGATTGGTTTTATATTGAAAGACACAACAGGGGCGTATCTTTCATCTTCATCTTAGTATCAGTCGTACCAATGTTATGGGGCTCCGAGTTAAAGGGGAAAATAATGAGAAAGAGAATGAATGTCGTCTTCGAACTAAACAGCCCTGTGCTAGTGTGGTAACTCACTTATTCCAATAACATTGGCCTATAACTCTCTAGCGGAACTCAAACAGTTATTAAGGGTTTCTCCTTTTGCATTAAAAGCCGGCTAACGCAAGATACAGGTCTACAGCAAATGATGTGTACAATTTTAATGCACACAGAACAATTTTGAGTTGACTCAAGGAAATGTGAGTTACTTGGATAATGGTTACCACCATTAACTAAGTACCTCACAGTTGCCATGGCTGCGATGTCAATTTGCGTGGAGATTATTCTAAAACTTGAATGTTTATGAATAAAGTACATATTTGATGAACACAGATATCATAATCAAATTCAGTTTTTTCTCTTTTCTTTCTGTTTGACTACAATTATATCGGAATGTTTCTTTGTTTTTTAAGTTTGAGTTGAAGAAGATTTCCTATTGGGATCAACAACTACAGATCGCCTACATTTAAGAACGCACTCAGGACACACTACTTTTCCTTAAATAATTATGCCTAATTCTTATATTATAGACTATTTAATATATGTGTATATGTATGTATGTATTTAATTTATAAAGCAGTTTAAGTATGTGTATTTAATTTATAAATTAAGTAGTGTAAATATGTTTATTTATGATATATTTAACTGCACCACCAACATCGCCAGATTAGATTGAATTATTCCTTAAGTTAGGTTGCCTGGAAGAGATTGCTTTAAGCGATAAGTCCGCCTTTTGTTTCTGCCATGACAATATTGTAATTGTGTATTTTGAAATTGTATATTTGGTGAGCAATAAAGTGTTATCTATCTATCTACAGAGATAGCTACAGAACTAACCGTCAACTTCATTTGCGTGATGTTGGCAACACGCAATAGATGTCGTAACAACGCACTGGTTATTGGTTTGATCATCAACGCAGCTTTTGGCCCAGAAGCGGAGAGGAGAGCTCTTATATGGCCGTATATTAGCGCATCGAGAGGCGTCGGGCTATGCAGTAAAAGCATATATGGTTACGCTGTTGGGAACCCCAAACACAATATTAACCCTAGAGTACTAATCTGAGTCATTTTGACTCGCACCGAAAATATTTCTCGTTATCTCTCTCTAACGAAAGCACGGATCGTCGTGATTCTTTAAACTAGCTCAGTCGCGGGTTAGCCCTTTACGAGAGTGACAGCGTTATGTAGCTAAGTGCCGCCATTTTGTAAATACGATGCATCTCAGAGTCGGAATGACTCATGATTAGTCTTCGCGAAAAAAACATCTGCGGGGAAAATAACATTGAAATATGTGTTAACTGTGCCAAATTAATATATTTTATTTTTTTATAGTTGATTAATTCTTATTTTATTATAATTAAGTTTAAAAAATGAAGATTTTGTCATTTTTGTTGTTTTTATGTAAGACTGATGATTGTGATCTCAAAAACTGTCCTATAAGAGTAAAACGTTTCTTTTGATAATAAATGTTCACTATGTATAAAGTTCTTTTTTTAATACCTGTGTCAATATAGCGAATACCTATATTAAATAAAAATATAAACATAAAATAGTATTTGATGTTTAATTTATGAACTTATTCGTGTGTAGTCAAAATGACTCATAATTAGTAAATTACGTTTGTAAAATATGATTAGTAGTCTAGGGTTAAGAACTAACCGTGCCCGCAATTTCGCGGAACCCTAAAAAACAGTAGCCTTAGTAAGTTACTGCTTATAACATCAGCCATCTGACAGTGGAAGTCCCGTCAAAATCGATCCAGCCGTTTCAGAGATTAGCCAGAGCATCCAGACAAAAATTCTAAAAATTGCAACTTCGGATTTTCCTGGTCTGATCCCCCTAATTTTTTACCACATTTTGATTTTGACATTACAAACAGACACTTCAATTTTATTTATCTGTGTAGATTAACTACGTGTATTTCTAATTACAGAAGTGCTAAAACGAGGTCAGGTAGAAAGCATATCAAATAAACGTGCAAATATGAAGAGGTTAATGAAAGTAGATGAAGCGAAACTTGTTTGTCAGGATCGTCGCAAGTGGAGATCTATAGTCTCTGCCTACCCACCCCCATGGAAAAAAGGCGTGTTAATCTGTATGTATGTATGTATTTCTAATTAAGAATTCTTTTGATGAAAGCACGTCATTACATATTGATCTTTAATCGCAACAAACACTACTTCATCGAGTCGCTGAGATCTTTGACTTTTAAGGCAATGTTCCTCATGTTTATGACGCTTCCATCAAAACAAAAATTGTAGACAATTTTTAAACTCACAGAAAGGGACTATAGTCTAAAAGACAGACTCAGTCTAGTTTAGGTGTTGGTTAACCTTATAAACTTTTCTTTAAGACGCAAAATTTATATTTTTACAAGCTTATATTGGAACGAAGTTCCTTATCGCGCGTTACGAAATGGGGCTAGACGGAAAAAATTAAGACTAAAAGTTGTAACGACACTTTTTGCTATAGTTGTAAGCCGTGCGGCGTGCGCGTGTTTCTCTGTCTGTCTCTGTCTGTCTCTCTCTCTCTCTCTCATTATTACTAAAATTGAGCCTACTGATTAAGTTTATATTAAATTATATCTGTTAATAATAAAAAAATATTATAACTTAAAAAAAACTATTACAATTCCTTCACTAATTAATCGAAAGGAACTTCGTTCCATCCGGGTGTCCCTTGATACCTCTCAAGTTTTTTAACTTTTTAAGTTCGGATGGAGTCTTGCAAGTTAAATTTGACCAACTTCCCGGTTTCCGATTGAGCTGAAATTTTGTACGCATATGTATATCGCGTGACAATGCAATAATATGGTGGAGCTGATCTGATGATGGAGTCGGAAGGTGGCCATAGGAATTCCTGAACTAAACAAGAAAGACCCGTCGTGTTTGGGCTCTTTTACTTGTCTTGGCTAGCACTCTGCTGCTACGATATCCAGGATCTCAAAAGCTTGTCTTTAAAAAAGCTTATTATTTCTGTTTGTAAATTAAGCACTATGTATATTGTAGTGTCAATAAATATATTGTTATTCTATTAATATTATCTTTCGTGTAGAAATCGAAGTTTTGATGCATCTAGAATGTCTTTTTGTTATAAAACGAATTTGAAACGTTAGATTTGTCAGTTACCGAGTTTTGAAATATGTCATCTGCACTATTTCTAATAAATAACCATTTAATCAAAGAAAGGAATCAAAACTTACGTGTTCCCAAAGAAGTAATCCTTATCCCCAAGTCGTTGGCTTAGTGAATTACAGCATTGTTCCACCTGAAATTAAAACAATACAATAGAAGAAGAACAATACAATAGGGAGTTTTTGGCGGGAACTAAAAGGAGATGTTGTGCTGTGCAGTTTTATTTTCATAAAATATATATAAAATTACTCTAAAATGAATAATAGCTCCTGAACAATAGTAAAATCCTTATTGATAGTTTTTGAGTAGTAATTATGTGATTCTGTAAGAAATGTGAACTGTATAGTTAAATGTGTCCTTTTGAGTTGTCGCATCCGTTGAACCATTAGACATAAAAACATGCCGCCAATTTGTGACATATAAATATAAGCCATTTACATATTTAACGGACAAGACATATTCGATACAGGAATTCTTGGACAGTAACAATAAATGACTAAAATATTAGATAAAGGTGGTATATATGTATATATATATAATTCTGACTAAAGATACTAAATGTACTGACATCAAAATATTTAGCAATTAATAAACACATGCGTATCAATATTAGTTTCTTTGACATTTAATTTATTTATTTTTTACATTATTTTTTTTTTTCTTTATTTTTTAATCTATGATAAGTATATTTTATTTCTATTATTTTCAACCATTGTAAAGGTGGTCTGGAAGATATCGCCGGCGGCGATAAGACCTCCTATTGTATATATGTAACTTATATATGCAATAAAGAACATTCATTCATTGAATAGCTTCAGTTCATAACCTACAGTTCAGCTGAGCTATACATAGGCTTAAGAAAATGAAGAAACTATATTGTTACCTAAGATCTGGTTTAAAGGCCTAGGTTGCAAAGCCATAGGTTATCAACTAAAGCCATTCAACGGAGTTCTTGTGACAACTCGAAAGGCCACATTTGACTATACAGTTCACATTTCTCACAAAAACACATAATTACTAATCAATAACTATCAATATCCTACAACTATTGTTCATTTTAGAGTAATTTTACACATTTTTAGAAAATAAAACTGCACAGCACAACATCTCCTTTCAGTTCCCGCCAAAAACTCCCGTCTTTTCTTTCTATATCTTAAATGCAGCAGATGAGTTAACACATATGAATTGAAAATGTCACTGAATAGATCACAAATCTGACTACAGCTTCTAGCCGATGGCAGATGGAGAAGAGAGACAAAAAAAACGAAATGTATGCTCGGACACATTGTAGAAGGGAAACTTCAATGGACCAGTGGAAAAACAAATGACAATGGATATGTGGAAAAACGAATCGCAACCAAATTTTAACTTGAAGTTTTACGGGCAGGTTTTCAAATTGGATACATTAACAATTCGGTAGTTGACAGTATGAAAAATATAGGCTGATTTTAATATATATCGTAGATTACGATCTAAATGTGACAAAAATAAATTGTTTTAACTAAAATATTAAATATTAATTGATATTTTTGAGAAATAAAATTGTTATATTGCAGCCATTAGCCACGTGACAATGAACGCCGATCAGAGCGCGTGACGTCATAGTGTGCAAAACACAAGAAGCCTTATTAATTAAAAAAGTCTTAATCCTAGGAGTAATCCGCCTTTAGGCCGGACTAGTTACTATTGGAGTAACTAAGAATTAACTTCGTCGTAAGAGTGTTATTAATAAACAAGGAGTATCCTCGGAGTAACAATACCTTCCTTACACCATAGATTAGTGAATAAATTATGGCAACAGTACACAACAACATTTAAAAGTAAAAAGACCGATTTGGTGAGTGGAAATGACAAGTAATGTCGACAATTGACATTTATAGTGTCTAATTGATAAATTATTCCTAATTTCCTACACAAACGTTAACTAAAATTTATTTGAATTTGTTTTGCAGAGCCCAGTTTTTTTTTCATTTGCAAAGTTATCGCAAAAACCACTAAAACATGAGTCAAAACGTAACCGCTCTATCAATTGGGATGAGGACGAATTACTTCGTAATTTTGAACCGTGGTATTTCATCCATAACATTAATAATGTTTTCTATTCCAGCAACTATTTTGCAGGATCCTTAAAGACTATACAAACGTAATAGAGACTAGAATATACTTTATTGTACAACATTAAGATACAATTCAAGAAATTTAAGTACAGAAGACAATAGGCGGTCTTACCACTAAAAGCAATTCAAGACAACCTTAGGATGGATAAGAAAAAAAATTGTGTAACATGTGTGTTTTGCATAATTAAAATAAAAAAGTATATATATAAAATATATAAGATATTAATTTTAAAATAAAAATTATTTAGTCACACTATTGTAGTATTTTCTTAAGTAATCTATGTTACCACACCGCTTCGCAACATGTCGCTTGAAGAGAAGGGCGCAAGAAAGTCTTCAACAACATGCTCATCTATGTGGCATCTGTATGAATTTGAGCTCTCTTCTGTACTAGTGCCAAAGGCAACTTGTTTGCATATAACAGATATGTTGACTGACTTATTCCACTAAGATCTCCTGCATCATCTAGACCCTATTAAGTAAAATGTTTGTATAATGCTGAATTTATTAAGATATAGATGAATACTGAAAGATGATCATTATTTCACTTACTTCTTCACGAACCCATATTTTTATGGCTACTAAAACTTCAATATGAGGAGGTATAAAACCTCCTTTCCTATGTTATGTAATTATGTTAATGTCACTTTATTTGTCAAATTGTCAATTGTCAGCGCTATCAGCGCTTACTCTATGCTTAATCCGTCGTAAAACTAGCCAGCAGCTTGGAGTAACTTTTACTCTGAGACTAAAGTCGAATTAGTGTACTCTTTGTTTACTCCACGTTTATTAATACTGATGTTGGTTGCTACTGAGATAATACTAGAAGTAAAGTTGATCTAGGTTTACTCCATGTTTATTAATAAGACGGAAGAAGTTATCAATGACTTCTCAGATAACACTTCAACGAAACAGATTTTGCACACTGTTTTGCACGCTGTGACGTCATGCGAGACGCCATGACAGCTTGACGCGTTTTTGTGACGAAATTTATAAAATTGCTAAATTAAATATGTTAATGTTGTTTTTTTCCGAAATATTAATATTTTGGCTAAAATAGACCATAAGGCTCAAAATAAATCTGTTTCTCAAAACTTATCAACTACCGAATTGTTTTTCCACCTGTCCATTGCAGTTTCACTTCAACTATGCGTCCCAGCACACATTTCGATTTTTTCGCAGGTTTACTGCAAATTATGATTTGGTTAGGTTAGGTACATTTTAATGAATGCACTTTTTATTTAAACATGTTTTATTTCATCAAACAAAAAAAAACTGAATTCGATCCGGTGCCAAAAAACGCATTCATAGTATACTACAATTATGCCACCTCTCACCATGTCTAGTCTAAATTTATGTCGCCCCTCCACGCGGCCGTGACGCTTTTCCGTGACAGAAAAATCTTAAGACCCGCCGTTTACATACAAGTCTCACTTCAAAAAACTATCAATTACTTACGTCAGCCAAAACCTGTTCCAAGGACTTGTCGTGCCAATGTAGCGCCTTCAATCTCTTCGCCACCGTGTTACGCTTCGCTCTCGTCTGTAACCAGCCTAAGGGCCACGGGTACACCGAAGAGTTACGAATTTTCGTCACCGCGTTATATGTATCGTTGTCTAACCACGATATGTACAGCTGAAATTGAATTAAGATTTCTTTTAAACTAATGCTGATATCGGAAAGTACAAATGTGAGCCACCTATGCCCGGTTTCTGAGGTTACCAGTTATGATATTGAACTCATAACAATTGTTTCCATAAAGTTATGTAATAGATAAACTTAACTGTATTAACCTGCAACTGGTACCAAAACTCGCCACTATAGTAGAATTATTTTCTCCGTGCAGTTTGGGTCATAAATCAAACTCGGCCTCAGCCCGTCTAGGGCGGTGAGCATGTTGCGCGGGCGCAACGCCATGACGATAAAAACTCAATATCAAAGAAAGATTATAATTCTTATAAAAATCATTATTATCTTTTTTGCTGTTAATTTTAAACTTAGATATAAGTATTTATATTTACTTTTAATATATTTTTAATATATATAACTTGTTACATTCTAACCTGTTGTTCTTATAGTTTTTTAATACATAGATACCTAATTAATAATTTATTTTAAATCATTATTATTCTTATTTTAATAAATACGTTGTTTTATCTAATTTTTTTTCTTTCATTTATATCACTAACCCACAAAATGACAAAACTAAATACACTATCAATAACGCTTATCGACAACAATAATGCGTATCACCTGCTCATAAGGCTCTTGAGTGGAAGAGAGAGCGAAATACTCGCTTCACCGCTCCGATTATTTATAACCCAAACTGAACGGAGAAAATAATTCTACTATAGATGGATGTATTCTAGAAGGAATATCTAATATTTCAAATAATACTAAAATTGTAGAGGTCGAATTTCTGTACAATGAAAAACAATGCTCAAAACCGAGTCAGGGGGATGTAAGAAATGAAATAGAACTAATTTAGATGTTTTTCAAATTTTTTGTTTCTCTGTTTTTCCCTTTATCTGTACCGGCTAATCTCCGAAACGACTGGACCGATTTAAATGAAATTTTGTATGATGGTAGCTTATATCCCTGGTCAACATATAGGATACTCTTGATTCCGAAAAATTAAACAGTTCCCGTGGGATAGTTAAAAAACCGCACCACACGGACGTAGTCGCAGGCATCAGTTAGTTTAAAATAAAAATTCAAACAAATCCAGATATACTCACCTCAGCATTGACCAAAACATTGGTGATCAAGCTCATGTAGGCCCGCATCTCAGCTTTTTCCTCGGTGGATAACCTTCCGCATAGGGACACACCTTTATTCGCAGCAAACTGCACTATCGGCTCTAACTCCGACACAACAAACGCACCACATTTGATGAAGGGCACCCTCCCTGACGGCGACATGAATTCTGCGTTCCAACGCATTTCAACTTCAAAAGGAAGGTTACACATCTGTAACAATCGCAAACTTATATATACGATATTGTTTATTACGAGTATAGTCGGGGTGAAGGTAAGGAAAGGAATGCTCCGGTGGTTCGGGCATGTGGAAAGAATGTATGATGAAAGAATGACTAAACAGATATACAATGCAAAAGTGGATGGATGCAGTCGCGGAAGGCCACAACACACCTTCCACGATCAAATTGATCGTGTACTAGCAGAAGGTGATGTCAGAAGCCTTAAGAACAGACGAGCGTGGATCACAAGAACTATGAATGTCAAAGAAGCAAGTGAGGTGTGTAAGAATAAGCCTGTATGGCGCTCTGTTGTTCGTGCCTACCCCGCAAGGGACCTGGCGTGAAGTTACGTATGTATGTATGTTTATTATATATATTAAGGGTAATGATAGAAAGCTAATTAACCCCTTCAAGGGGCCAAACTTAATATTATTTTTGTCAACCAGCTGCCAGCTGCCATCAAAATTGCCGCACCAAAACAAAGAGAATTATATCGTCTTTTTTATTCTTATATAAATTCTATGTAGCTAGAGGGAGAAAGCATCAGTTCAACGTTCGCTTCAATTATCTGTATTTGACCACTTTGTGATACTGCCCAATGAGCCGTGTGTGACAGTTCGGCAACAAATTTGTGGTGATTCCGTTTTAGAGTGTTAAACTTAAGTTTACCCTGGTATAGCTAGTATTATCCAAGCCTTTTAGGTGTTTTGAAAATTTAAACAACATTAATTTGTATTCGGCGTTTACCCATATATATCTAAGGCTACCCAACACTGGCTGGGTAGTTTTAGGTATTCTGTCATCCCATCATGTCGCAGAAGAAGGCTGCTGAAAGAACGAGGAGGGAGGATGCATAGTGACCCTGTCCACAGGAGGCGGATGGGCAGCCGTTGGCCTCGCTATGCGCATCTCTTCCTTCCATAGTTCGTCACGGGGGCGACAGCGGACTTCCTCCCCCTACTGTACAAAGTAGGTCGCTCTGCTCCCCGATATGGCTCAATTGCAGTGCGTAGGGGCATTATGGTGCAATAACTCTGTACTAGGTCCCGTGAAGCCCCGTAAAAGTGCGATGCGCAGGTTTAGGTTTAGTAGATAGTACGGCGGTAGTTTCTCACGACAGCGAGCGAGCGTGAAGAACCTGTCGCTGAGAGTCCCACACACCCTATATGCAGGCCTGATGCCTGCATTTCCGCCGTTCCCCTGAAGGGCCCGAGGATGGTATCTAAAGACATTGTCCCTGTGTTATATATAAAAAAGTGTTGCATCATCACAAAGCAGGAGCAAGATCTGTGTATGGAACAATGCCAGCATGTGCTAAAAAATTTTTTTCCATGTATGATGTATCTTAGTACAACAACATTAAAATTACAATCTACTCTAGTAAATTAGACTAATGAGTAATTTAAATCTGACCTAAAATAACTAGATATTGAGTTAGTACCTTGAATATTCATTTATGCAAATAATTTGTTTTTCATTATTGAAAGAGACAAATAGAGCAATTACGTTCAGACTCAACAGATTTTTGAAGACACACATTTGTAGTTAGTCTTAAGTTCATGTTTGTATTGGTATATATAATAAAGAGTTATCTATCTATCTATTTGAACGAATATAATTGTCCCTTAAAAGAAAGAAGGCTAGCAACAATATGTGCCGAATTTGGCGCGCGATAGAATGAGACAGCAGTATTGCATCCATTGCACTCATAAGGTACAGTTACACATGCTCATTTCAAGCATGAAAGCATGCTTCTATTGAGCAGTTGCTACTTAGTAGCATGTGTCGGATTGTTGCTCAAAATTAGCATGCTCATTTCGAGTTTGCTTAAAAATCAACAGGCGTGCGATTTTTGAGCATGCTACCTGCGGCGCGGGTAAAAGGGGGCGTGCTTTAAGCGCCTCTAAACAGGTTTGCTTATTGAGCATGCTAGTTGCTAGTATCGATCAGTCGTTTGCAACAGGTGAGCGTGCACAATTTCACGCAAAATGTCTCGCTGGGGCGACGAAAAAACGCTCAAATTTCTAAATTTTTGCATCAGCCGCTCAACCTACTAGCCACGCATTTCTGTAAGCAATTGAGCACTCGCTCCAAAGTCCTGTCTTCTAGATATCCAATCACGGACCCAAATCTGTTTCTTTTCTTTTTTTGCCGAGCTGATATAAGCTTCTGGATGCATTGCATTGCCAGCAAAAGGATGATCTTATTCAGCTCCATACGGAAAGCTGTTTGATTGTCCATGACTTTGTTTGAACTGACAGAAAGCCAAAAAGCACGCTTTAAAATGGTATGTGTATTTGGAATGTTTGCTCTTTAAGCATGCTTATTCAAGAGCATACTTAAAACTAGCATGCCTAATGCTAGCAAATGTAAACTGTTCATAAGCATGCTCGTATTAACCATACTCAATAGCACTATTTTTAGCATGCTATTTTAGAGCATGTGTAACATTACCTATAGATTTAGACTGACACCAAACTATGAGACTAAAATTATTGTGTGAACTTTTTCTACCAAAATCTTTATTGCCTGTAACTCCTGTCATCATTCAACAATCAAGACAGAACCAAAGTCTGCCATTTATTTAGGTATTGAGGTGAGGTTATAAACCGAAAATTCATACCTTCAGGAATGCTTGAACCGCCAAACAGCTGGCATTGTCTGGTAGGAGAATCTGTTCCACCTCGTAAGGTTGGAACAACTTTACATTGTCTGGCCATGGCTCTTGCGCTGAAAATACACAAAAAAAATTAAAAAAAAATTATGACTTAAAAAAGAACTTCACTTCACTTTTTGTTTTTTGGCAAAAGGCTTGTTCTTGGTCCAACTACCATTACTGCCAATGTTAGGTGTGGAAAGACAATTTTTAAGATGGTGATGACCAGGTAGATAAGAAAACACAAAAAGGGAAAAAAAAAACTTGTTAATGTATTAGTTCGTGACCACCACCACCTGAAACACTTTAAAAGGAAGTAAAATTCTTTCGAAACAATGCACACGCAAAAAATTTAAGAACAGTGTACAACATTAAAAAGAGCATCATAACAACAAGCATTAAACTTTATATGATTTTATGGTACAGTTCTTGCTCTTCACTAAGGCCCGCTTTATTTTTATCAAACATGTAAAGTCAAAGTGGGAAAAACACATCAATGGGAAACTTCATGCACCTCTCATTGCGAGCATTGTGTCTCTGTTTCAATGGCTACAAAGAGAACAAATCAGTCAGAGAAGAACTAAGACACTATATAAATGGATAAACATGTAGAGAGAATGGATAAAAGTAGAATCACAAAACAGGTGTATGACAGTATTGTGAAAAGCATTTCAAATAAATGTGCATGTATGAAGAGGTTAATGAAAGTAGGTGAAGCAAAAGTTGTTTATCAGGATCATCACAAATGGAGATCCATAGTCTCTGCCTACCCCCATGGGAAACAGGCATGATATTATGTATGTATAAATCTATCTCCAAAATGTAGAGGCATTGAATCCATTTAAAAAGGTAAAAACAATAATTGGTGTACCAAGTTACCCCAGACTTCACCACCTTGGCCTTATCCATGTATCTATTACCTTATATATATATTTCTGCACTACCTAGAGCACCAGATTAGCAAAGACTTTCCTTAATTTAGGTTGCCTGGAAGAGATCTCTTAAAACGATAAGGCCACCTATTGTACTGCCCAGATAGTGATGTAAATATGGATTTTATTTGTAATTGTTTATTTTGGTGTGCAATAAAGTGTTATTTATTTATATATCATTGTGTGGGTGAGACCAAAAGTGGTTATAATCAGATGGCATTCTAGCAACTGTTACTTCAGTCAGACACACACTATTGCAATATGCATGTAGACATTTAATCATAAGTAAAACTTGCTGGCCTTTGTAACTTGCAAGAACTATAGGTGAAGTTCTGTTCATTAGTAAGTATATAAATATGATAGTGGCTTGGTTGGATATTTGGCTGCTCCTTCATAACAGCCATAAGGTTAGTTTGGGTATAGATATATGGGAGGTGAATTGGTTTTTAGATTATTTTAAATCTTTTCACATAGATTACAGGCTTTCTCTTTCTCTTGTATTTTGATTGGATTTCTCAACTTGGACCTATGATATAAAAGAAAATGTTTACAAAACAATAATACCTCAAGAACTACACCTTTCCTAGTAATTCCTAGTCATAGGGGTTGCAGAAGGGGTAAGTTTCCCACTATCTCCATCATTATCCATTCTAATGGTGAAAGTTTTTGAAATTGTTTTGGTAGTTTTGTCATTTACTCATTAAAATACAAATCTTTCCTTTTCATAACATTAGTATAGATATACTACTATTACTACTGTTGCAGACTCAATAGCTTAAAACCTATTTTTCTTTTATGATGATGAGCATGTTGAATGTGATTTTTATTTTTTGTCTAATTGTTTATTTTCGAGTGAAAATTATTGAGAGATACACCATTATTAAATATCCATTGTCGTGTTTTTTTTAGTTTATATATATTGAAATAACACAAAAGAGGTTATTCTATTAAAAATAATTATGTCTTGCTCAACCACATCAACAACTACTTTTTTAAAATATACTATAAAGGAGGTTATCAATTGATGGAATGGATGATGTAATCACGAAAATAACCCTTGTCGTCTGTATCAAGGGTGATGGATATAAATTGAAAATGTTTTTAAACAATCAAGCATTTTTAATAAAGTAAGGTTATGAGAAATCAAAGAACAGAAACACTGAAACATTTATAAAAATATAAATGTAAAAATTAATATTCTGTTCACTCTTTATTTACATTTAACATTCAAAACTCAAAAACTGCACACAACTTAAATTTTATACCAAACACAAAAGGTTCTTGAACTTTCATTTTTAGCTGAATTTATGACAGCACGTAAGTATATGATGCAAGACCACCGAAATATTATAAAAGAGGACACCACGAGTCTAAAATTAAATGTTTATGTCATACACAATAATTAAATTTAACAAACAAAAATTATGTAACTTAAATTACGACATTTTGGGAATTATCGCCGAAAATACATACCGTTAAGCGATGTAATAATCGAGTCTGTTAAATGAAATTCAGGCATTATGAGGCAATAGCTAAATATTACTTTAAAATGGGTATATCATGTATGTAAGGGACACAATTTCAAAACAAGAACATCCGCAAACCTCAAGCAAAACCTGCAGATTTGACAGATCAGACAGATGTCAATTTAACATTCTGGTTTCAAAATGATCCAGAACTTTTTTTACAATTTTATGGCCTAGTAACTTAGACTTTGATGTCAAGCCTTATTTGATTCGTTCATCAAATTCACATGAAACAAATTGTCATAAACTACAAAAACATATTGTAATTTATCCGTGCTAGACCCACAGCCGGGTGGTATGGCATTTGCCCTGGATGGCTACCACCTATATAGTCTAAAGCAGTGATTCCCAAAGTGGTATATCGACCCCTAGGGGTCTATGACAACCTGCAAGGGGTCTACGTCAGCGAAAAAAAAAATTGGGGTCCATGAAATGAAAATGGGGGTCCACGATAGTGGATCTCAACACATACACTGATAGTACCTATTTACTTACATCATACTATCTTATAATATCAAAACATATACATTATTTATAAAATTACAATCAAACAAATTGAAACATGACCCACCATAAGGTCATTTTCTTACAGTCGTGAAATACAATTAAGTTGAAATTCGCCTGAACATACATTTCCTTGGTAACGAACTTGTTATCATGTTATTAGACATTGACAGTTACTGACTACGTTGTATTAAACTCTAAAGTATGTCGCCATAACAACCTTGAGTTGTGTTTCGGCATTAGTGATTAGGTTCTAGTCTCCCTTAAGAGAGCAGCAGCGCATTTGTAGCACCTTTGGTGTTGCAAATGTCTAGCGATGGTAACCGCTTTCCATCAAGTGGGCCGTCTGCCTGTCTGCTGAACTCATGAAATAAAAAAAATTATCTTTGAACTAACTATCATGCATTTTAGAAACGATTCAGGACAGGACGATGATTTCAAGAGTAATGGTAGCACAAAGATTATTTTAACAATACAATACAATACTCTTTATTGTACACCAACATTACATGGAAAAAATAGAAATACACAAAAAACTTACTGAACTTACTTTGACATTTAGAAAAGTGCACTAAAAATATGTGAGAGATGAGATAGCTTTGTCGTACTTATTTGAGCATATGAATATACAAAAGTAACAGTTTTTTTTATTTAGGTTTAAAGTAATTCCCTAATTGCTCTATTTATAATACAATTTTATATAATACTAACTGACCTGCCCACAGTAGTCCTGCCCGAATTTAAAGACTCCCTTATGGGGATTAAAACTATCCTATCTCTCACGTCGGGGTAAACTTTACATATTCTTTCTTACAAAGTTTCAATAAAATTGGTTGAGCGACTCTGAAAGTTAGCGCATATGAACATCGTGGCATATGAACATCATATACATAAATGAGATACACAGATTTGTACTTGGGTAACGTATTAACGATGTCATCCAAGGTATAATTAACTTATATATTTCTAAATCTATTTAATATTCTTTGGTATGTACCGTTTTATCAATTCTATTACAATAATTTAATGACATAAACTAACCCATTTGAATAAGTTTCGTTATATTATCTCCCACGCACGCAACATTGTTATTTAACAAATTTATCCCAAATGCAAATTCTTCATCATCAAAAAAATCGAAAGGTCTGTCTAATGGTTCAGTTTGTTTGGGCTCTGTTGATAAATTAGATTCTGAATGAATTATATCGATATACTTATTGAAAATTGTTTCACCAGCTCTACTCGGTGGTGATGATGAGCGAGGGGTTGCAACTGGAGAATGGAAAACCCAATCGGAAGATAAGGAAGTCTTTAGTTTTGCCTCGTTCATTTCTTTGTCCCATAAGTTATAAACACTCATTTATAATTTAAAACTTGTCCAGAAAAAAAAATTAAAATTCAAAATAGAAGTTTCTACATTGACCGTATAGATAAAACATATATAATTATTAACCGTGCTGTCAATAAACAAAATAGGATTTAATCTATTCTCTAAATTATAACCAGTATTTAATTTTTTGATTTTTAGGGCCGATATTTATTTATTTTCCACAAATTCAAGTCGCTGAGTTATGGAGCCTCTCATGGATAGGATCGGTAATGAGGATATTCGTAAGAGAACAGAGGTAATCGACATAGCTCGCAAAATTAGCACGTCGGCAACGGATAGAACTTCCTCCAGCCCGGTGGATTGGCGAGCTGCGTAAGGTCACCGGCAGGGGCTGGATGTGGAAGACGGGAGGCTGGAACAAACTTGGGGAGGCCTACATCCAGCCATGGACAGGGACTGGCTGAAGAAGATTTAATTTTAAAATATGTCTATACCTTGTGTTAGTTGGTTTTCCTTGGCCTAATTTGTACACAATATTATAAGCCTTCGTTACCAAGTCCTTACATCCTTATAATTGATAAAATATTCATCTGACGTTCACAGTTGACACGCATCGACGCTTCCTTTCATTGACAATTCGAAAGTGAAGTTGCGTACTAGTTGTGTATATTCGTGTAAATAAACGAGAAAAGTAACAAGAATTGTAGAATTTCGTTTAAATTTTAAGTCAAAAAGGTATCTTGAAAATGGCTGATGTATTGGATATTGAAAACTCCGAAGAATTTGAGGTTGATGAAGATGGAGAACGTAAGACATTTTTGGTCGCGAAAATAGAATAATTAATCTATATATAATGCAAGTGTTACGCTTCAATGCTTTAAGCAAACAATCTATTATCACACTCAGTAATTTTTAGTTAATTAGTGTCCGTTTTACAGTTATTTTCAACAATATATTGCAGACATTTTTAGGTTAGATTAACCTAAATGTTTTGTTTAGAATGTCGATGAACTAGTTAAAATTACAAACTAGAAAGTAGTTAAAGAGTTCTGAGTGCTTGCTTGATGCAGTTTTTGCAGGCTTTGACGGACCCAATATTTTGCTAATGTTTGGCAAGATAATCAAATGTATGATAAGTCATTTAAGAAATCCACTTGCTAGGTTTTGAAATTACATACCTGAGCTGATGGACCTTAATTTGTGTTGAAAACATTTTTATATGTGTATATATATATATAAAGTATTGTTTTTATTGATAAATAATGTTACTCTTTCGTTCCAGAGGGCATTGCCAGGTTGAAAGAAAAGGCGCGAAAACGTAAAGGGCGTGGATTTGGTAGTGAAGTAGCTGGCGGCGGTGCTTCTGAAAGAGGAAATAGGGGCAGGTACATATGAAAATATTTAATTAATAATATACTGGAACACACCGAAAAATTTATTAATGATAATAAATCAATTTAAATTGAAATGATTCAACATATTAAACAATTTCAGATATGACAGCCTTGCCCCAGAAGGAGATGGGAACACACCAGGGCCACAGCGCTCTGTAGAAGGCTGGATATTGTTTGTCAGTAATGTTCATGAGGAAGCACAAGAGGAGGATATACAGGTAGTCTTCATATTTCTAAAAGTCACTAATTTATTATAATCATTTTTATACTCAACCAACGTTTTTAAGATACCATAGTAGTTTAGGCAACAATGAAATCTTTCTGTATTCATTATGTCTATCCCTATATTAATTTTTGTTCATTGCAGACATTTTTCTCAGAAACTATTTAGACTATACGTTTGAAAATTGACTGAAGTGTGTAGTCTATATGGCCATATACACATACAACTGGAGGTTACAAAAAAATTTAAATGTTAGAGTGCTTGGAGTATAGTCAGATCTTCGAAAATCATGATTTTATGATATTTTATAGTTAATGTTTGAGAAGTTTTTAAATTAGTATAAGTTGTTTAATCCCTGCCCTCGGGTGTGGTTTACATATATGTCCCCGGAATCATAAGTAATGAGGGGGAAGGGGGGAGGGGGAGGGAGGAAAACTTACCCCTTCTGCAACTCCCATGTGGCGGAAATGTATAGTTCCTGAGTTATTAATGTTTTTGTCAATCTAACCTCACTTCTGTTTTTCACTAATATATAAAACTAGCTGACCCGGCGAACTTCGTACCGCCATATTTTCTGAATTCCTTAAAAACTTTGTTTCATGACACAAAAACAAAATCACCATAATCGCTCCCGGTGATTAGGAGGATTCTAGAACCCTATCTCAGCGCCACCTACCGGTTCTAATTGCGAATCTAATCCATCCGGGAACCCACTCAAACACACAAAAACAAAATCACCAAAATCGCTCCCGGTGATTAGGAGGATTCTAGAACCCGATCTCAGCGACACCTACCGGTTCTAATTGCGAATCTAAACCATCCAGGAACCCACTCAAACACACAAAAACAAAATCACCAAAATCGCTCCCGTTGATTAGGAGGATTCTAGAACCCGATATCAGCGCCACCTACTGGTTCTAATTGCGAATCTAAACCATCCGGGAACCCACTCAAACACCCAAATCAAAATTGCTCCCGGTGATTAAGAGGATTCTAGAACCCGATCTCAACGCCACCTACCGGTTCCAACGGTATAAAAAGTATCCTATATCTGTCTCCTGGTTCCCCACGAATTTTCACCCAAATTGGTACAGCCGTTCTTAAGTTATAAATAGTGTAACTAACACGACTTTCTTTTATATATATAGATATAGCTGTCCCAGCAGACGTCGTCCTACCCGGTAAAAAATAAGGGTTGATCATAGAAGTTGGAAATTTAGGGTTGTATGTATTTTTAATGCTGTATCTTAAAAAAATAAAAACTAAACAAAAAAAATTTAATAAATATTTAGGGGTGGACTACCCTTAACATTTAGGGGGATGAAAAATAAATGTCCGATTCTCAGACCTACCCAATATGCACACAAAATTTCATGAGAATCGTTCAAATTAAAATCTAAATCATCCCAGTAGAAAATTGTAAAAATACTAATACCGCTATTAAAAAATAGGGGTTGATGGTAGAGGGTTGAAAATTTAGGGTTGTATGTATTTTTGTATGTTGTATTATCATAAAAAAATAGAAATTAAAAATTTTGTCTAAAAAATAAATAATAAAATTTAGGGGTGGACTACCCCTAACATTTAGGGGGATGAAAAATAGATGTTGGCCGATTCTCATAGATACTGGATAAGCACAAAAAATTTCATCAAAATCGGTCAAGCCGTTTCGGAGGAGCATGGCAACGAAAACTGTGACACGAGAATTTTATCTATTAGATAAATAGTGAATGGTTACCAGTCGGTTCTGGCCACTCATTTTTTCCACTCAAAACCAATTTCAGTTGTTATAAATAAGTCTTAAATATATTCCTAAACACATTCACCATTAAAATCATCCAGGGACATATATGTAAACCCAACCCCTGCCCTCCCCTAAAAGATGAAAACAGTGGAGGTCACCTCCATCCCTACCGGACCCTTCATTGTCAGTGGACTCTCATCTATAAAGCACAGTAATAAATATCCCGCTTTACACAAGGGCTGCGTTCTAGGGAAAATCGTGTGAAGCGAAATTTGCATATAGTGGAATAAAAAGAAATAATAAGCTATATAATAATTTAAGTGTGATTAAAAATTATGATGTCATTAGTGACATTTTCGTCATGACTATAACGACCATGATCGCCATGTGGAATGGCTGACCAAGCATTTTGGGTGGTTTGAGCTAGTAATGGAACACATCCATAGTGAGGTAACAGACCAATCAAAGAATTGGCATTGAGCGGGGTAAATTAACTCCAATTAAAAAAAAAAATGCAACCGTGCTATGTGGAGTCACATAAAGCTACTAATTACTGTATTTAGACTTCCATAGGCAAATAGCAGGAGCAGGGTGTTTATTTCCACTATGGAACTGTTAATTCTGTATTGATCGATACACACTCGTTCAATGATTTTATGTTTGTCATCATATCTTTCAGAATCAATTCTCCGAGTTTGGTGAAATCAAAAACATACATCTGAACCTCGACCGGCGTACTGGTTTCCTGAAGGGATATGCCCTCGTCGAATATGAGACATACAAACAGGCTGCTGTTAGTACATTATAACTTTATTCTTTTTTTAATGCATTTTTACTTTTTTATTATAATATTATTTTACTGCCGTAGGTTTTTGGTGGGAACTTAGGTAGTAACTTTTTGCTGTAATTTTATTTTTATTTTTATTTTTCATTCAAAATAATATTTTATTCACTATAAAATAAAATTCAACGCTGGTTTCTTTAAATTCTGTGATAAAACCTTTCTTTTCATGGGAACATCGTTATAAAGTCCTTTCGTATTATCTATTCTGTAATTTTTTAAGGGTTTTTGAAATTTTTGCAGTTTTTGACGTCGAAATTATCATCGTTACCTGTTTTAGTTTTGTAAATTAAAAATTATTCCTAAGTTATTTTAATAGACTGAAGTGTAAATTTAACTGAAGTGTTGCGAGACCAAAATCGATAATTACGACGATGTGAACTAGTACAGCACTAATTAGTACTAACTTGACGGCGCACGTGTTGCGGCATTTGTTTGATGCGCAGATTTTGACAAAAAGAAAAGTATTTGTCCCTTTCGCACCTAATATTTTTTATTGTAATGAGCGAGAGCGTAAGAATGAACAACTTCCGCGTTTAATGATGAAGAGACGAGCTGGCAACATGATACATGTGGTCACTAACCTACCGATTTAGTCACAATAACAGATACATGTTGTTGTAAAATTCTGAAATGAAAAATGAGGTCCTGTGGCTAAACCAAAGAAGCTACCTTGATTCGTTGTTATATTTGGGCAGAGTACGTCATGAAGAAAACGTGGTCTGATTTATTGTCGTAAGGTCTGAAACACGCTGTATAGAGTTTGCACTGTATTTATTATCTTTAACAAAGAATTGTATTGAAAACATATTATACTTATTATCAAGTGTTAACTGTGAATTGTGACTTGCAGAGTGCTCGCGAAGCGTTGGATGGGGCGGACATACTTGGCCAAGCGATCTCAGTGGACTGGTGCTTTGTCAAGGGGCCCACTAAAGCAACCAAGAAGCGACGATAGAATTTATTTATATGTGTAAAATTTACTATAAACATTTTAAAATTAAAAAAAAAATATTTTTATAAAATATAGTTGTGGCTATTTTGGGTTGTATTATCCTTTACAAGTTGTGGTATTTTTTTATCGCTGGAGAACCGCAGACAGGCAGACGGCCCACCTGATGGAAAGCGGTTACCATCGCCTGCAACATAGAAAAAAAACGATCGCCGCGAAAATGTCACTAATGACGTCATCATTTTCGCACACACAGTGCTCATGACGGCCCATGTCAAGTTGCGCTTATAACGGTGAGTCGAAGTCTGCGTTGATCTCAGAATATTTATTAATTGGTCCTATGCAGACATTGACATATAGGCGATTTGGCAAAATCGTTGCTAAATGCGTTGGCGCCATAAACCAAAAAAGTAGTGACAAAGGCGCGATTTTCAAATCAACCAGTAACATTTGTGTATTAATGACATCTACGCCCCATAATCCATTCCACTTGAGTTTATGATTGTAACGTCTGCAAGCAAATGGAACGGGAAAAACAGTGGTGTGAACTTCGAATAAAAAGCGCCCACCATCATCCATATGACTAATGTAACTAGGTTTTTTAAATGATATATACTCATGAAATTGTTGATTAGATATGTTTGTGTTATTTGTAACTCGTTAAATATTATTTGAAATTCAAAATGGCCCAACTTACAGTACACATAATTTTATTTAAAAAAACTTATTGAAAGATGTTTATAGTAAACCTGTGCTCAGCGTTATGTATCGCACTTTAATCATCTAGTTATTATGATGTAAAGAAATATGCTTTGGTTAAATGTACAGTAGGAGACAAATATCTTGACCACTTCAAATACTATGACTAAAAAAAGTGTTATTGGATTGTTGGATAAATAGGAACGTTAGTGGAGTTATTATTTTTGAGGACAGTACATTTTTGTTAAAATATAACATTTATATTATATATATTTCTTGCAATTAACGAAGACGAGTGGACTGTACTTGTGGTAAACAACCTATCTGATGATGATTATAAAATTTTACATATAATAAATAGATATTGGTAAAATTCGTGTATCAAATAACCGAACAACGACAGGGGTGTTAAAACTTTCGCAGTTTTCTATTATTAGATATATCATAGTTCAAAATAAGGCGGAACTTTATGCTTTGTCCCATACTTACTAGCACATGCAAGCAGACACGAGTCAATCGCCAGGTGGTAGAGCATTTGCTCGGCTGTATGGCTATCACTCCTGGTCTATGCCAGCATAGCGACCTTGAGTTGTGTTCCGGCATTAGTGGCCAGGTTCGAGGCCTTCCTTCGAAGCTAGTAGCAAATTGGTACCACCTTTAGTGTATCAACTGACCATACGCATTGGCTACCACTTTTTATTAGGTGGGCCGTTAGCTTGTCGGCTGTACTCCAGTATTTAAAAAAAAGCTAATGCCATTCTCCAAAAGTAGCTGGCTGAAGGCCACAGATGTTTTAAACCTTTTGAAATTGACATAATACTTGAGTAGGTTGGAGACATTCTAATATCACAAATTTGACCCAAGTCAATGCAAACAAACAAACTTTTAATTAGTTGCTTTAAAATTATATTTAAAAAGGTCACAATCGAGTCTAATATCCGATTTACAAGTAATAAGCATATTTTAACTAAACTATATTCGTCTAGGTACTAAATTTTGACTTGCAACATATGACTAATGTCATAGTTTACGTGCATGAATTTTAAAATTTTCTTATCTACTTAATATGTGTAAATCGGGTGTTAAAATCAAATTCAAATTTTCGGTCAAATTCTAGCGCCTTTATTGTACGGCTTCCTTGGTAATGTCTCTCCTCCATCTAGGATAATGTTAGTAGTGACTGTGGCCAAATGTATCTTGTTTATTACGTTGAAAGTAATGTCATTAACAATTACCTATTTTAGTGCATATGTATATTTAACTCATAAACAATAACAATGCCGCATCACAAATAACACATTAAACCTTTGGTTACACTTGCGTGACACAGTCACAGACATTATCCGAGGTGTAGCTGAGGCATTTTATATATAGTTTTGTTTACGAACAAATGAATATTTTACACTTTTTATTTCCGTCACTAAAGTGCTTTGGGTAACACTGTTCTCTATTCTTAGACTGTTACAATAAATTTAAGCTTTCTAAAATTTGTTTCATTTTAATAATTATTCATATAATATCTGGTGTCCGTCTTTTTTTTCATCGTTTACACAACTTCTAATTCCGATGCAGTTTTCGTTAGCGCAGAAAAGTGCAGACTGGTTTCCGACTTATAATCTATATTGAACTTTATTCGCAAGCGGAAACAAAAGTATTGCTTGTTATGCATTCTTAGCAGTTCCGCTTACACGGTTTATACACTGTCGCGCGCAACTAAAATTGGTCTGCTGCGCGGGTACAAAGAGGAATTATTTGTTTTGTAAAACTAGCTTAATGGTGAACGCACTCGCGTACCAAACACAAAGGGCGCGCTTTCAAAGCCCGACTGGAAAGCATGTACCACTTTCTTAGGCAATATTCTAAACTATTGTAATGTTAATTTGTTATAATTACCGCGTGTTGATATTGAGACTTGAGACATCTGGAAAACATAGAGATAATCGACGTGCCACACCTGTAGGTAGGGATGTACCCAAAACATCGATGTATCGTTCATAAAAATCGATGTTTTAACATCGATGTCGAAATCAAAACATCGACGATACATCGTTATTCAAGAACGATGTTTTATCTTACATAGACATAACGCGCCATCTTGCGCTCTATCTGTGATCTACAGAGATTTCCATTATATTATTTTTTTCATAATTTTTCTTATTGCCAATTATAATTTATAATGTAAAAGTTGATTATTATACCTATTTCTTTCATTTCTATTAAAAATGACCACTTTTCAAATGTACATTTATTTGAAATGGTGATAGGGATGTGTTAGTGTGTGCCCACGCTGTGGCATTGCAAGTACGGTAGTAAATGTTGGATAAAGCAAGACATAAATAGAATAAACAGTATTTAGTAAGAATGAGAGCATTGTGAAGTGTGTGTAGTATTTCTTTGAAAGATGGAGTAATAGTGGTGGTGTAAAAGGATGATGTTAATGAAAGCAACAAAGGTTTGCTAGTGGTTTGGGCGATAAATGGATGTTAAAAAAAACGTTGTTTCATTTGCATCGCAGGAACAAGCGTCAAGTTTATGTAAAAGGTGATAAAAAAGCATCGATATTTTTAACATCAATGTTTCATTTTGAAAACATCGATGTTTTTATGAGCGACGTTGCAACCCTACCTGTAGGTGTATGCATTATAACGTAAACAAAAATTTAAAGTTTTTTTTTTATAACGTAAACGGCGGTAATCGCAATTAAACAGTTATATCGTACACGGTTGTTTCATTGTTACGTTCTCTATAAAAATAATTAGTTTAAGCAGGGAGAAGCTGGTAGATATCCGACGATTTAGTTTGAGTGGCATTAACTTGTCACATATCACACCGCCTACCTCCACTTTAGCCATGCTATATTTATTCTCCTTACATGTTTCTCTATATCACAATGATGAAGGTAATGAATAAAACACAGTGATTAACTTAAACATATATTGAATCAAGCTATAGAGCTGGCATTGGAGGCGATACGCGGCCAGAGGTCCGCGCACTCCTTCGCCACGGGCCCGGTAATGGCGGAGCCCTTCATCTCGCCCTTGTTGTTGACTATCACGCCCGCGTTGTCCTCGAAGTATATGAACACGCCGTCCCGCCTTCTGAACGGCTTCCGCTGTCTGATCACCACTGCCGGCATTACCTGGTTAATTCAAATTTTATTTATTTATTTCATTTGTTTGGAAAACATACAATAATTAATATTCTTAAATATAAAACACAAAATTAATATGTACATATTTCAATCAAGTTTCCACTATAAAATAATTTATATAATAAAAATAAAAATTGGCTCAAACAGTTAATTACAAAAAAGAAAAATAAAGAAATACAATTATACAAAAATTACATAAAATGTCGATTTAATTTACATTAGGTCAAAATTGAATAAAATAAAAAGAAAATGTCAAAAAAAAGGAAAGTATATAAAAAAACCGTTTATGTCATTATTCTAAAAATTGTTAAGTCATTGGATCATTCTAAATTACAACATTTTTTAATTTGGGTTTTAAATTGATGTAGGTTAAATAAAGGTTTTTAAACAAATTAATCCCATAATATTGTTACTACCGAAATGCGCACCTGGTTTATTACCCTTCCCGCATTTCGACTTCTTTTTGTTTGCTGCGTTTAAAATTTTCAATTCGACTAGCCTATTGTTATCGTTCGCGTTTATGGCCGTTCCCAGGAATAATTAACCAGGTGAGCAGATTACGTTTTCTTGGAAAAACTCAGTCCACGCAGTCGGTTGTTGTATTATACAGTTTACTATAAAACAATGCCCGAACCCATGTTATACGTGTTTGTATAGTTCTAATAAATTTTATAGTAATTCCAACGGCATTTTAATTCGACTCCTGCGTAACTCGTAACAATATTATAAAATTCTAAACATGCCGTGTCTAAACATTGAAGCTATTAAAAAAAAACCCCAACTGGAATAGACTATACCGGACAGAGATCACAATGCAATGTCGCTAACAAGATCTTTCAGGAATTATCTATACATATAATAAAACTGTAGAGGTCGAATTTCTGTACAATGAAAAAAAAAAAAACTGAGTCAGGGGGATGTAAGAAGTGAAATAGAACTAATTTAGATTTTTTCGAATTTTTGTTTGACTGTCTGTTTGTACCGGCTAATCTCCAAAACGACTGGAACAATGTAAATGAAATTTTGTATGGTTGTAACCTAAATCCCTGGTCAACATATAGGGTACTTTCGATCCCGAAAAATTTAAGAGTTACCGTGTGATAGTATAAAATATCGCACCACGCGGACGAAGTCGCGGGCAGAAGCTAGTTTATAATCATTATCTTGTTAAACCTAGTATTAACACAAAATACATAAAAAAGGAAGTTTTTTGCATTGCCCTATAGGCATTCATCAGTTTTTGTTTGTTAGTAATTTGATTAATAATTATTGTACAAACTGTCTTATAAAAAAAAGACGTATTTTATGTAACATGCAGTTTTATCTATGCATAAACAGTTCGAATAACTTCTAGGTCTTTGTATGTATGTAAAAATGTCTCAACTGACTACCTAATAGACTAATTAGACCGCCTAATAGAATAAGGCCCATAAACATCCCACTGCTGGGCTTGACCTCCCACTATAGTGGAATGGACAGTATACCCTCCACATTTGTCCAAAGCGGCTTGGCAGGTTTGACACATCGGTTATCTCTATATGCAGGTTTCATGACAGTGTTTAATTTCACCATAGTTAGCATATGGTAATTGTAACAATATGGTTTGACATTAGGTCAGAAAACTGCCCAAGTAGTGCATGCATTCTGGCCAGGATTGAACCCGCATCCTTTGAATTTGGGACATGTGCAGTAGCCATTATGCTACCATGACTTTGATGACAAAGACTGCGTGTGTTGATAAGTGTCAAGTTAAAGTTATTTTATGATCATGTTCATGAAGGTGTTAATAATTTAAAAAATCATGTTTTAATAAGGTTTATGGAATAAATAAGACTAGATTGCTCAGTCAGCCAAGGTGTTTCAACAAACTATAATAAATAGTTCAGAAATATGATATTAGCGAAACCTTTGGCTTATCATCATCGCAATCCTAATAACATGCATATTCCCACTGACAAATAATCTAAACCTATCCTACATTGGCAAGTCTTCTATTTACATATTAGCGTTCTAGCCAGACAAATCCTTAAGTTAGTTTTTTAATGCAGAAAAGTAAATCTTAATCAATTACTTTACTAAATATTATATGATCTAGCCTATAGACTCTAGTCTATACTAATAAATAATTTAACTTTAACCTAATATTCTACAAATTAATGAATACATTACATTACATCTTTCTTTAAAGATATTTTGTGATTATATTTGAAAGTCAACGAAGCATATTTTTGCTAAAAATGTCCAAAAAACCATACCTTTTTCCTGAGTTCAGGTTTGCCCTTTTTGACGGTAGCAACAATCATGTCTCCTGATCCTGCAGCTGGGAGCCTGTTCAGGCGACCCTTGATACCTTGTACTGCTATCACATACAGATTTTTTGCACCTGAAATTTGCAAATATACAGAATACAGTATAAAATACTGTTTTAATTTAGCAGCAACTACTGTCCAAGCAATATAACAATATTGATTGGACAGTATTATTAGTTTATAATTATACTATATTATAAATTTAAGTATTATTAGTTGTATTATCATCCTAACTAAATATTAGAAATGTGAGTTTGTGACTTTGCACCATGAAGCAGTAGTACTGTATAAATATAGGTTGATTTAGATATGAAAGAGTGTGAGTACACAGAAAAGTTGTCTTTTGAAGTTAACTGTTAAAAGCTTTGGCGGGAGCGAATTTTGTAAGTATTAAGTTAAAGACTGAACAACTTCAGACACAGCCAAGGATAATATCATTATTTATCAATTGTATTAATTTTTAATCATCATCAGTGTCCAGTCAAACGTGCATTATGAGGTTATGTTCAAGTAAAAACAAACTGTTATATTCTACCTGTGTTATCTGCACAATTGATCACCGCTCCCACAGGGAGACCCAGCGAGATGCGGAACTTCGCTCCCGCGGAACCACCACGTCCTTAAAACAGAAAAACCACAATTCATACATTTTTCTTCACAACACTTCTATCAACAATAGGAGAACTTGAAACAAAAATACTGCCGGAAATTTAACAGGGGCTGTATCAGTTATGGTTAGCACATAATTATTTGTTGATTTACACACATTTAATAGAGATTAAAAGAGATTTTCTAATAAAACACGAACCTCTTTTAGACATTTTGTTGTGTCAATTTTTGAGAGGAAATCAAAAGAACGTGAAACTAGCTACAGATTATATTTGATAGTTTAGCCCTTACGTTCAGAAATAAAATCATTGCGCTTCTATATTATAGTGAAGTTAGACACATTTCATTTATTTAGAATTTAGATGAAAGAATAGATTTAAAACATTTGTTATTGATTAATTATACAGTTTATAAGACTTTCATATGTAGAAATGATTTTGGGATCGATTAAAACACTAATATTTTTTATACAGCATTAACAAAAATATTAAATAAAAGATTAATATCGTTTCTGAACGAAATTCTGTACACGTCTTGTTTTTCCTTTATTCGGAAATAATAAAATTGTATGTAAAATGATTTTTATGCATAAAAAAGTTCAGTGTAATTGATTTAAGTATGTTAGTAACATTAATTTATAAAAACTATAAGTTATTTATACGAAATAATTTACAAAATACTTTTCTTATAATAAATAATTTCATTTGTAAAAGAGAAACTAAACGCTCTCAAAAATTTGTTTGTCATTTTCTGTCAAATTCGTTGCGGCTTGTCATCGTATGAAAATTACAATTCCTTATATAAATAATTTCACCGAATTAACTTAAAATATTTGGTAATTATGGCATTTATGGGAGATTTTATGAGTCCAGCTCCATTTTGGCACAATGGACCGTCACCTGGAGCGTTTTATAACTTTCCTGCTAACCCTTCAAGTTTTGGTCCAGTCAACCACTCAGTACAAGAATTCAAAGCTCAGTAAGTTTACATACTATTTCATTCTAAACTCCCACATCTCCAAAAAAATAATAATATACTGTAATGTACCTTGAAATAATTCCTGTATTATAAGTATATGATTACTGGAATTTGAATACATCTTTTAATCACATATTTAAATTTAATTTCTTCACTAAACCCCTATCACAGATGATTAATTCCTACTGAAGTCTAACTTTAATAAATTTGACGATAAAACCTTGTTTGTTCATAGCTCAGCAGCTCCTATAACAACCACCACCACAGTCATTGGAGTCAAATTCGACAAAGGCTGTGTGATCGCTGCAGATACATTGGGCTCGTATGGCAGCCTTGCTCGTTTTAGAGATTGTTCCCGTGTATTGAAAGTCAATGACTTGATATTGCTTGGCTCTGGTGGTGATTATGCTGACTATCAATATTTAAAGGATATAATTGAACAGAAAATGTGAGTACAAATAAATATATTATACACTTAAAGACTTACTTGAAGTTTGCATATGTTGTGATGCAGAACATAGTTACACACAGATTCACAAACAAGACAATCCACAGCCAAGCAGGCCATTCACTTGTCTGGATGGCTACCAACCTGGTCTACAGTATGCCACTATAACAATCTTCAGTTCCAGTATAAGTGGCCTGATTCCAGCCCTATTTGAATCTTTGTGGTTGCTGATGTCCAAAGAGAACAATTAAAAAAAAAATACCCGTTTCCATTAGGGGGAGTTCTAGTTTGTCTGCCATACCTTAGCAATAAAATTGGGACTTGTTTTTCCAATCTGTACCCTACAATAGATGTTCAAGAGAGATGTCCATATAAACAATTAAATTTAAAGTCGGGTTGCGACTTAAAAAAAGAAAACAAAACAATTACATAATATGTAATTGTTTTGTTTTCTTTATATTATAAGAGAGTAGTGCCTCAAGCAAATGAGAATAAACAACCTGTGTATGAAGGCTTGATTTGAATCTATAGGATATTTTTGAGTTAATAGTGAAAGGACCCATATTCCTGCTATGGGTTGTCTGATGTTGAACACTTTTGTAAACAGTATGTGCACAATTTGAATAGTAAATAAATAGCCATAGCCTTTATTGCTGATAAAAACCATTACATATAAATTAGTTTTCTTAATCTGCTAATTGGTATCTAATTTTGCCTCCTTCTCAGCTTGTCCATCAACAAAGGCCTCCATCAAGCTATTCAATGCCCATTTTTCTCTGTCTACAGGTTCTGGACCAATAGACACTTCTGTCTGTTTGAAATTTTCCTCCCATTTTTTATATTGTCGTCCTCTTTTCCTTTTCCATCTATTGGGTACCACTCTGTTATCTTATGTCTCCATTTGTTTTTATTGTCTCTCGTCATATGTCTGCCTCAGTCCCATTTCAATTGTTTTATTATTCTCGATGCATTTTTGAACTTAGTAAATGGATTGATTGTAGATAAGTTAATTTTGTCTTTCAACTTCACTCCTATTACACTACTTTCTATGCTATTCTGACAAACTTTTAGTTTACTAAGTTCTTTTTCTGTGAGTGACCAAGTCTGACATCCATATATTAAAATTGGAAGTAGACACAGATTTGAATAGTATTAACCTGTAATGATGTACAATAAAGAGAACTTTAATTTGGTTGTAGTATTGATGAACAATGTGTCGGTGATGGTCTTCAACTGAAGCCGCGCTCACTGTACTGCTGGCTCACTCGTGTGCTGTACAACAAGAGAAGCAAAATGGACCCTCTCTGGAATAATTACATAGTTGCTGGCATTCAGGTTTCTAACATTTTTACATATTTTTTTCTTCTGTTTAACAACTTTTGTGAATAGAGAAAGAAAGAGATATTGCTTTGTAAAGTTGTAAAATCTCTTAAAGATGTAACTTTTCAGCTATTATATAATGAGATTAGTATTGCACGAGCTGATTCCTCCATCCCCATTTTACTATTAGACAACCAGATGCACTGGCTTGCACCACTGCTACGTGGTGGTAACACCACCAGTTAGAAACAAGCGTTTCGCGTCATCTTTTCTGGCGTGCACTGCAAACTACAAAATGCAAACCTATACTTCCATAAAAATAAAAAAATATGAGTTGGTAAAACTTGAATACAAATTTTTTTTGGCAAAAGCTGATAAAATATAAATCACTAGCATAGTCTGGTCCCCTTTTTTAGATCACAAGTATTTACATATGGTATTGATTTTTATCTAGGTGCTACTAGACCCTGAAAAATTCGGTCTATCCCAATAAATAAATGAACCCATTTTCCAGAGTAAAAACTATCCTACATCCATTCTTGGTATTGAGAATACATGTAAACCAAATTTCAGCAAAACTGATCCTCTAGGTGTCCTATGAAAGTGTAACAAATATATAAAGTTATTTTCGTATTTATAATATTAGTATGGATTATTTCCTAACTTTGCAGGATGGTGAGCCGTTCTTAGGGGCTGTGGATAAGCTGGGCACAGCATACGAGGATGCCGCGATTGCGACTGGCCTCGGGGCATACATGGCCACACCACTCATCCGTGATGCAATGGACAATGGCCCGCTCAATGAGGAATCCGCTAAGTAAGTGTCTTCTTATTCCACAGTCTTGTGAGAATTTGAGGCTTAAGTCTATATATATATATATATCTATATATAAATATATAATATCTTTCTCTTGACATCTCCAAGCAGTAAACTAGTTATATACTATTAATGATTATTTTACCAAAGCCATTTGTCAACAAGAATTTGATCAAAATTCAAGGTGTATTATTAAAAAAAAAAAACACAAGTGTTCATTTTGAAAAAGAAGTCTTTAATTTTCTATTGAGTGAACAACTTTAGTCTATCATTGACCAATGAATTTTTGATAGCGGTGATAGCTGAGAAGAAATTGTCAGTTGTGTCATGTGTCGGTTTTGAGGGCATAGTGTAGGGTAGCATTTCAAATTATAGAGAGTAGGGAGGAAGCCTGGACTTCGAATTATTGCATGTTGGCGGGCAAGATACTATTCCTTCTACCAATTTATATAGATTTTATTCAACTTATCGAGTAGTTTTCCTTTGAAAAAACATTCAAATTATCTAGTGTCTCAAATTGATGAGTGTTAAATTATCGAGAGTAAACTCAAATATCCCTATTAATATTATAAATGCGAAAGTTACTCTGTCTGTCTGTTCCGTTTTCACGGAAAAACTACTGGACCGATTTGGCTGAGACTCAGTATATATATATTTTCGATGCCGAGAATGAACATAGGATACTTTTTATCCGAAAAATGGGATAGTTTCTGGGATAAAAATATATTTGTTTGTGATTCTTTTATGGAAAGACTATTGGATCGATTTGGCTGAAACTCGGTACATATATAATTTTAATATCGAGGGTGGCAAAGGGATAATTTTTATCCCGGACAATAGGATACATTTTGGGATAGATTTATGTAAAGGTTATCCCGGAAACTAGGATAGGTTTTTGTAATTTTGTCCATTTCGTCCACTGGGTCCACTTGGTCCGCTTGGTCAACTTGGTCCACAGAGTCAACTGGCTCCACTGGGTCAACTGGTACCACTTGGTCTACTGAGTCCACTGGGTCAATTTTTAATTTATGACAAGTTTTGTCATTTATGTAGTTTACAGATAGACGGGGGATGGTATAGTTTACGATATAAAAAGAAGTGAATCTTCCGGGGGCAAATACATAAAATATTTAATAAAATGTACCCTGTACCACTTGCTATTTAAACAAGAGACACTCTAGTATTGAATAATTATGATGTTTTGTATTCCAGGGCCCTTGTACGTAAGTGTATGGAGGTACTCTACTACCGTGACGCACGGGCCTTCGCGCGCTACCAGCTCGGAGTGGTGACAGCCTCGAAGGTTGTCGTGGAAGAACCGACAGAGATCAAGCACGACTGGTCATTGGCCCATATGGTTCATATGAAGTGAATTTAATGTTAATGGTTTTTAAATAAAGGTTATAAAAGTATATAGGTGTTTTTGTTTTGCTTTGTACATACATACATATTATCACGCCTTTTTCACATGGGGGTAGGCAGAGACCAGTGCCGGATTTACCAATAGGCTGAGCAGGCTGGAGCCTAGGGCGGCCGATTTTAAAGGGGTGGCAAATTTGAGACCAATATTTTTTATGTCTAACTTAAATTCTAAGACTTAATAAGATAATTATTATTAATTCCACATGTAATATGTTATACCATTAAGATATTTTCTATAATTTGAAAACTCTTTTGGCTATAGTCGAAACAAACTTATCACACACATGTTTCACAGTTTACTAATTACGAGGAAAAATGTTGTGTAGCTAAGACGATAGTGCAGAAATCATAAAGATTTCATAGACAAGATAAACGTAATTAATAGGACTGTCAATTAGATGTCGATTTCTAGGGTATAGAGCTAGGGTAGGTATAGGTGACAAAATTTGAGTAGCCTACAGGCGGCAAATGTCTAAATCCGCCCCTGGCAGAGACTATAGATTTCCACTTACGGCGATCCTGACAAACAACTTTCGCTTCATCTACTTTCATTAACCTCTTCATACGTGCACGTTTATTTGAAACGCTTTTTACCTGACCTCGTTTTAACACTTCTGTTATTTGATCATGGTGTGTACGTCGTGGTCTACCGGTACCAACTCTACCATTCACAATACTGTACACTTGTTTTGTGATTCTATTTTCATCCCTCCTCTCTACATGCCCAAACCACCTTAACATTCCTTCTTCAACTCTTGTTATTACATCTTTCAAACCACAACGTTCCCTTATTACACTATTCCGTATCTGCTTTGTATTATGGAGGTGCAGGCTGATTTTGGTATCCTGACGCCCAAAGTGTTTTTTTGCTGGAGTACAGCAGACCGGCTGACGGCCTAACTGTGATGGAAAGTGGTCACCGACGCTTATGAACATTTGCAACACTTAAAGTGTCATCAATGTGCTGCCTGATGTGACTGAAACCTGGCCACTAATGCCGGAACAGAACTCAAGGTTATGGCGGCATACTCTAGACCAGAGGTGGTAGCCATCCCGACGGGTAAATACCCTACCACCTGACTGTGAGTTGTTTTGTCGCGTGTTACGACAGGCCGTCTGGCCGCAGGAGTAAGTATTCTTTCTCCGTTCCTGCACGGATAAAAATGTATTGTAGTTAAGACGACCTTGATATGAGTAAGGGTTTATTCAAACTAGCGCAGAATCGAATTCACAATTAAATCGAAGTTGCACGAATTTCGCGTGATTTGCACACATTTATGTTTAGTATTCATGGAAATGAATTACCAGTTGAGTGGGTGTGATGAATCTTGCGCGTTAGTTCGTGAAGTAGACGCTTGGGCTCGCGTCGCGCGAACGCGCGGGCACTAATCAGCGTTGATCGCTGGCAGACGTGTATATTGCGTGGAATGCGGGCGATTTTGAAGAGATAACTTCTTATGGGAGGGTAAACCGCTTCGTTACGTAACGCGTTACGGCGCCAGTCTGCCTGGCTTCCCTTTCTCTCATGTATACAGCAGCGGTAGGAAGGCTCCTCCTCTTCCACTCTAACCCACAGCGCTAGCCGTATTTCGGTAATTACATTAAATAATTATACTAATAATGTAAGTACATACACAACATTCTAATTTACAGAATTGAAGACATGAATGGATGAAGGTGATAAGTCGCATAATTCCAATTCTGAGAAAATCGAGATAAAAGTTTTACTTTTATTTGAAACTGAACTGAATTTAACACCTTTAGCAACTTTTTATTTTTTAAATATGCCTTATATCTATGGTCTAAGGTCTGCAGTCATTTGGTATCGACTTATAACATTCATCTACGCAAAAAAAAGCAAAAAACCGAATATGCGACATATCACCTTCATCCACTCACGTCTTCAATTGTAACTAAGAATAAAATATTTTTTTATTGAATAATTAAAAGTAACCTTTTCTGGCTTTATCATATTAATTTACATACAATTGAAGTAATAACCTAAGAAAAAAAATCAATATAGTTCAACTTAGATTTAGTTTATCTACGTTGAAGTTATCACTTCCGTCGCGCGTCTCAGATGCACACGTTTGTTTTTTTTAAATCTCAATAGAAATAATAATATGTGAATTTTGTGATTGTAAAGATAAGGGTGAATTTGCTGTGTCAACATTTAGATTGACGCTACGCTATTCTTCGACTCTGCACCAGCTTGAACGGGCTCTAAACTCTAGTATCTTAATATTTCTCAATTTGATTCAATTATATTGTCCTGTAATTCAAAAAATGTGGAACGCTTCACGATTTTGCGTGTCATCCTTGCGCAGGGGCCATGCTAATCTTCTCTGTATCGTTCCAATTTTAGTATATGTACTGCCGAAGCAAGTACACTTACTAAGCATGAAGTTTTGTATATATACTAAATATCTTGAAAACATTGTTAGCGCGATGATAGATTTTTGCAAATATCTAGTCTATTAACTATAAATCAAATATTTTAAACATCAAAAATCATCTACTATAGCATCAAAAATATTAACAAGTATATAAAAATTATTATTATTCTATATTATTGAAAACAATCATAAAATTCTATAATAAAATGTATTCAGGATTAAACACGCCATCTAGCGTTGCACAGTGAAACTAATTTCACTGCTTACAGACAAAATATTTTAAAATGTCTGTCAAATAATTTACCCAGATCACTGTTTCTTAAACCGAAAAACAATGCTTTTGATATATACACTTATTAAAATAAAATTCTCTTTGCGAATCAACTACCGATATAGCACTATGAAAGTTTTTATTTCAAAGTTGTCTTTAGTTTCGTTTGCTTAATTAATAGTGTTGTGATATGGATATGTGGTATATTGATCGTTTTCTTAACTTGTTGTAATTAGGTAGAAAGACTTGCAACTGTTTGTTAAAAAAATGTAACGTAATTATGAAAACGTTTTAGTAGCAAAGCGCCATCTTGTATCAAATAGCATGTAATAGGTTACTTAGTGTTACAGATTAGTATCACTAGATAGCGCTTTAACAGATAACCAGAAAGCGAAGAAATGCTGAGTTAAGGTAATTTTGGCTGTTAGATAAAATATAGAAGAACTCTACTGTTACTATAAAACACTAAAAATCAAAAATATTCTAGAAATGGCACTCGCACAGGAAACAAATTTGAAAGCTTTAATCCCAACGACGGGCTAAGCATTAGCCGGCCTACCTTACTGCAATTCAGAGGCTCTTCCGGCATCCTGAGGAGTATGGCGCTCTACGGTGCGCCCGTCTGGTCCGATTCGCTTCACCGCCACAACCGAACCCTGCTGCACCGCGCGCAGCGGGTTCTGGCCGTGAGGACCATACGGGGGTACCGCACAGTGTCGTGGTCGGCGGCGACTCTCTTGGCAGGCGAGCTGCCCTGGCATCTCCAGGCAGACGTCCTGTCCAGGGTTCGTCGTACCCGGCAGGATGCCCTAGCTAGAGGACTGACCTTCTGTCAAGTCGAATTAGAGACGGTCAGGAAGTGGGAAACCGCTTGCTGCCTCGTCGAATGGTCTCGTGACCTCGAACACCCTGTGGCCGGCGGCTATACGGTGGATGCAATCAGGCCGCAGCTGGAGAGATGGGTCACCCGCACCAGCGGAACCCTGACCTTCAGGAGGACTCAGATACTGACCGGACACGGTTGTTTCGATCAGTATCTGTTTCGCATTGTGGGCTGCTTGCCTTCTCCGGACTGCCGCCAATGCGGCGCACCCGATACGGCGTTTCACACGCTTGTTGAGTGCGCTGCATGGACGCCTCAGCGTTTCGAGCTCGAGACGCACGTAGGAGCCGTCCGATCGCTTGGTGACTTGGTAACGGCCATGTTGCACAGCGACGACCGCTGGGAGTCTGCGGTTACTTTCTGTGAGGCAGTAATGTCTCTCAAAGAGGCCGCAGAAAGGGACAGGGAGCGAAGTCCTGCAGCGCGTGCTAATGCCTCCACCCGAGGTCGCCGGCCTTCAGCTGGCACCCGGAGAGGCAGGTACGCGCATTACTTCCCTCCCTGAGTTAGGTTCCGGTACGAGGGGCCCCTTGCTACTAGGCATCGCAAGGGATTCATCTGCCCCCGTTTCGAAGTGGGGTGTGTTCTCCCAGGGCACACTCCAGGCACTTTATTGCGCTGGATCGACTGTTGCGTAACTATGTTCTATATCTCAGTCTTTCCATCACAACAAAAGCGCAGGGTCGACAGGGAGGAGGGGGTTTTTAGTGGGTATTGAGGTTGCTCGCCCGTGCGGCATCGCTCGGAGTCTCCACACTCCTCAGTGTCAAGCCATCGCGGACGGAGCGCAAACAAAGCATACTATTGTTAGCGGTTTCGCCCCCGGTGGATGCGCGCCGTTTCCTAGTGACGGCCCTGAGAGTGCGTAAATCGGTTAGAATTTTCACTCGCCTCAAAAAAAAAAAAAAAAACTCAGAGGCTCTGAGTTCGATTCCTGGTATGATAAATTTCGGAAACGAATTTTCTCCGATATTTACTACGGCTCCTGGTGCTGGGATCGCCCCCAGAGTAGTCCGTTGTATATTACCCATAACACAATTGTAACTTGCTTAATTTGAGGATATAAAATATTTGTCTGCCGATTATTATATCTATATTTATAATATATTAATACGTGAAGCAAAAACACAACAAAAACGTTGTATCCCTTTTTAGGAAACTTGCGCGGACGGAGGAGTATGAAATTTTGCACACTTATAATTTATATAGAGAAGGAGTGAAGAATGCTAATATCTTTTTAAAATTAAGCATAAAAAATATATTAAATCAATAAAAAAAAACATTACATACCATGTATTTGACACACATGCATGCACATGAACAGTGTATGCCTGGCGAAATCTGTGATTATAGAAGTATAGTCTTTGACAACAGAACATTATTAATGTTCAAATTTATAATTTAAATTAATTATAGAATTTCGCCCACTAGTTATATTAATTAAGAGTCCCTTTTTTACTGATTTGTTATGGAGACTTTCTAAATGAATTGAAACAAGAATAACTTGTGGTGCATTCTAGTTATGTATGATTTAGAAATATTTTAGAAGTATTTAAGAAATGGGTGATTGTTATTTCTAAGTGCTGCACGCCTGAAATGCGCAAAAACTAAATGAATGAAGTTAATGTTTTTAATGGAATAAAAATCATAAAAAATTATAATCATTTATTTTTATAAATTACGTCATAATAATAAACTCTGAATAGGTATTATGGCTAATTCATAAATAATTATTAATAAATGCATTTTTTTTCAATTTGATATTTACAACAAAATTGCTCTACGAAAAATAAATTAGTTTATGGACGGATTCCGTTACTTAAAATTAACTATTTTTAACTTAAATAAAGATATATATAAATTAAATGCGTCACACAATATTTAATATTTTAAAGCAGTTTAATTAAGACAAGTACGTAACAACATGGAAAGAAAATACTATAGAAATGACACTCATCCATTTAAAATGTAATCTTGAAATGTTCTACACCTATATGAGTTGGTACTAGAGTTGGGTAGGACATGATTTTACGATGAGTTTGTAAGAGTAGCATTTTGTTGAACTAGTACAATGTGCCACTTCAAATGTGGCGAGGAGATTTGTATGGTTTGTACCGCCGCAGTACATTTGAAGCGTTGAGGCCGGTGAGGCGGTGAGCATCATTCCCTCATTTGTCCCGTACAAAACTTCTAGTTCGGAAATGTTCGTTAAGAATCGGATCTGATCGGCCTCGGTCACCTCATTTTACTAGCAGTCTTACATGTCATGATGTCCCTCTTTGTCATGTGAATATCCCTAGAGGCGTTATTGTACTGTTGTTCTCGTTCCGTCCTTCCTTTTAAATTTGACGCGTGAGTAGTAGCGGAAGAACATTTTTGAAGTAGTATAAATTTAAACTTTGAGCCATATCAGTACAAATCTATTTTGTACAGAACAATGTACTGCCTCACACGTATACTACTCATCACTATGTCACAGCACGACTTTTAGCGCCATCTTTCGTCAAGAGTTTAGTAGCTAGTCAGCGTTGCGTTCATAGGTACACACTATATATAAAGTAGATGAGCCTGTCAAGCACAAATTTATCAAAACATCTAGCACCTCACCCGATAGATGGTAACTCAATCGGTATTATATTCCTATAAATACCATTATATGGCGTTTCAATACATAATTCTATAAATAATAATATGTAGAATAAAATTTTAGTTTAAAAACTAAAATAAAATACTTGATAATTTAAACCAAAAGTAAAAAAAGTGTAAGTGAATCACCAAATATGACCATGACTTGTGGTTTACGTTTTGTTATCAAGATCTTGTCAGCTCGTTGTCATTATACAATGATATTGTTCAGCGTCATCTTAAGTGCATTACATGGAAACTACTTATAATTTTTGACTCCGAGCTCCATTAAGGGTGGAAACCCTTAATGGAGCTCGTTTAATTATATTTTTTATTTTTCGATTACGTAGGAGGAGCCACTCGATGGATGGTTGCGTTTTGTTCTGGGTGTTTGTCATTCCTGAAATCTTAATATCCTTTTCCACGGCCAAGACGACAGTATAAAGTGTAACGCATTTCCTAATTATCCTATTTTGTATAACTAGTTTGTATTACAATAATATAATATTACAAATTATTATAATTTATAACTTTTTCTTTCCTTAATACAAGTTTGTCTCGTACCCTGTGTAGGTAATATGATAATTTTATATTTATCTATAAATTTAAATTATATATTTAAATATTTTTCGTATTATAATATAGATAATAAATTCGTAAGAATTCCATATAAATATTTATAAGTCGTTGTTTTATTTTTAGTGCAAATAAATTGCTTGATTAATTTATTGTCATAAAAATTCACTATCTTCACGTATATTTAATTATGGGAAACTATATCATTGTTGACACCTCCAGTAATTGGCATCTTGTCAATTTATTCAGAATATTAACAAACCTTTATATTTTGTAGCCCATTGTTTGGCAACAAAAAAACTTAGTGTGTTAAATAAATGAATAGGGCGTGAACAATGATACAGTAATTACCCTATATTTAATTATATTGATTTTTTTTATTAAATGGTTCAAGGTATATACTTCTTAAAATAAAATCTTGTAAAAATATTACATCTTTATTTAAAAAAATACCGTCTTTTATTACTTGTGCTTACTTCGTCGTATTTTGAAAATCACACATTTCCTTTTCATTAAGTTTTTGATTTTTTAATTTATTACATAAAATGAGATTCATGTTCTTAATTAGTTTAATGATATTTTTTTATCAACTAATTACCACAGCATCTTATAGTATTTTTTAGATAAATAACTTTATTTTCAATGGAGTCTAAATTCTCAAAACATTTCCATACCTTTGTCTAATATATTGTCTACATTCCGAGATACAAACAATCGATTTTTATAGTTGTTGCAATTCAGGAATCATCTATTCACTCGAACCATTGTTTTCACCCCACCTAATGATTGGCATGCAATTAATTTATGAAATATATTAAAAAATATTATAATATATATCAAATTGTAGCCATACACCAATATTATAATTATAATTGTATGGCTACTAAATAAAATGTATTTTTTTTAACGTATCGAATAAATTAATCGAGGGGAGGTGCCAAGTTAAGGGTTACCAATTTACCACAAAATGCACCACAATAATAATTTCCGCCGCGTTTTTCTCATATTAATCACGCATATTGTAATCCATATTTTAAAAGCTAGATACTCTAGTGCGTCTCACGAAACAAGTACCGCGGCAAGAATGGAAATGATCAGCCCAACCACAGTTTTGTGCTCTTTTTATCAAATATTTTAACAATAATGTTACTTTATTATTCAATTTACTAATACGATTAAATCGGAATCTTTCTAAAATTATTTTATCTTTCTAATACTTTGTTACAAGTCTGTAGCGCCCCTTCTGCAAGACTTCTTACATGAGACGGAGTCTATCTATATTTTTACGGTCTATACATTCATTAAGTAACTTTAAACGGTCATTATACAAGAATGACTTCATACGTACATTCAATTTAACTAAAAATCATTTAGAACTGCAATATCTGATTTATCCAATCTCTGAATTCAGAGATCCTTGTATATACACCGGGCTGGTTGGGTTCCGCACATCCAATGCCCCATGAAATTATTCCACCTAACACAAATCTGTTGTCACGCTCTCTTCTTATGACCATTGGTCCACCGCTATCACCTGTTGAGAGAGAAAAGAATGAATAAGATCACAGAAAAGGAATATTAATTAACCAAATAACATAATTAATGGTCGGTTCCTATATCTTAGAGAGACGTATCAGAAACAGCTGGCAGGGATTGGAAGATCCTAAGTAAACATAATTCTGTAAGATGGTGGAGGAAGTTTTCACCTGATGAGGGGTCCAAAATCGGAATTAATCAAATTTACTTACATAAAACTAACTTAATTAACTATTAATATATATTAACACGCTCTGAACTCAACTAAAATCCAACAAGACTAATTAACAAGTTATATGTAAATGAAAAACATATATGTAAAAGGTTTTGGAAATAAAGTATTTATTTTCTATCATATTATCCTATATATTACAAATTTTAGACTTGCCTTACTATTGGTTATTTGATATGAACTCTATATGAGTAATGTCAATTTTTTACCAATTTTAAGGTAGGTGAATGAGTAGTAAGATATACTAACTGGCTTACTACATTATTAACATATAAATTTCAAAAATGTTTTCCAATAGAACTTATTTTAAATATAAACTCTTGATAGAAGCAAACATTTTTTTATTATTTAAACATATTAAAATGTATTTTGAATGTAATCGCTGTGTGTGTTTGATTGAGTGGTGTTTTACTATATCAAAAGGCTAGAGAACAACTTTATTTAACGCCATCTAGGGTTTGAAAGTTTTTCACACTCAACGAGCGTTAACTTTTTAACTTAACTTACTAGGCGATTATCATACCTACAGTAATCTTCTTAGTTTTGATACTGTTTAATATTAATATTACAGTAATCCCCCCTATAACACGGTACTCTTATAACGCATTTTTATATTACGCGATTTCAATCCCCCGTATAACTCGGGCATTCCCCTATATAAAGAGGGGATTTCCCATATTATATTTCTGTACTGTGAAATTTATAATGATTTGTACATTTCATATTTAATTTCGCACGTGTGTGCACGTGTATCAATTGTGTTGATATAAAATTAAATTTTATTAAATTAAATGTCTTTTTAGTTTCTTATTTAAAATATTCTTAGTTTAGTTTGATTTTAATAAAATGTAATATATATATATATATATATATATATATATATAATATATATAATATATATATTCATAATATAGTTTTTCTTAATATTCTATTTAAACCCCCTTTAGCGAGAAAAGTAAAACTTGAATAATTTATACGTTATACGGGGTCGTAAAAACGCGTTATACGGGAATGCTCCTACAACACGTTTTCCAATAACGCGGAACCAATCTACCGTGTTATAGGGAGTGTTTCGGTGATATATTTAATTGAAATGTCTGTTACGATCTTAATAATATATTTTATGGATTTCACAAGTTTTATTTGGTTTTAGATTTTACACAATTAATATTTGTTGTTGATGGTTAGACGTATGTAAGGCGAGTGACATGAGTGACTTTTAATACTGTAATGTTTTGATGTAATGAGGTTTTATGAAATGAAGAATTGCGTTAGTAGCAAACAGGGGGGATTATTGTATAATTAAATGAACAGGAAAATAAATAAATTTAATTTTCTACTGATTTGACTTTAATAAGTTTTATGTTACTAAGCCTTTGCCGGCCCTATTATCGCTGCAACGCAGAGGCTCCAGGTTCGATGCTCGGCATGGTAAATTTCGAAAGCGATATTTCCGGTTTTTACTATGGTCTGGGTGTCTGGGATCGGTCTCATAGTGATCTGTTGAATATTACCCATAGCAAAAGCGTAACTTGGTTAGCTTATGGATATGCAATTTATGTAGTTATTTACTAATTAGTTATAGAATAAAAATAAATGTACGTAATTCTTCTATGCATTCCTAAAGCTTTGTTTTGATTGTGATGAAACCTTGGTAGGGTGTTCTGAGGATGCTCGAAAGGGATTCTGGCTCAAAAAATCAAATTATACAACCTAACTATTTTTTACTGTAAGAGTCATTGCAACGCATGGCGGGTACATGTGTATTAGGGTGGCGCAAAAAACAGACTTTTATTTAGTCTCGAGTGAAAAATGTTAGTTTTTGACATCTTAAGAACTCCCTCCAAAGGACAGCTCAAAAAAATTGTTTTAAGAGGGCGCTCCAAATTTTTTAAGAATTCAAAAATCGCCAAAGACAGTTTTTTTTCTCGTTACGGTATAATTTTATAGACCAATAAATAATACGTTTCTGAAAGTTTCAGTTCAAATTTTGAATTTTAAGAGGTCGCTCATAATTTGTTAAAATTTACTAGTGCATTACTCGCTCGTAACAAACTAAAGTAAATTAAAAAAAATATGTATTTATTTTGTTATTATATTTATTATTATTAATGATTATTATTAATCGTTTTATAATGCAAAATTTGAACTGAAACTTTCAGAAACGTATTATTTTTCGGTTTATAAAATTATACCCTAAAAAAATTTGAATTAAAAAAAAACAGTGACGATTTTTGAAATCTTAAAAAATTTGGAGCGACCTGTTAATTTTTTTTAAAGCTGTCCTTTGGAGGGTGTTCTTAAAACATCACAAAATAACATTTTTTTCACTCGAGATTCAAAAAAACGTTTTTTTTTTAATATAATAAAAGTTAGTTATTTTTGCTATTCCATCCACTGACCTTCGCAGCTATCAGCCCCGCCTTTACTCCTTCCGGCGCATATGAAGATATTTGGTATGTGTTCATTATATCCTGCAGCTTGGTACATAGCTTCGCAGGCAGTATTGTTGATTACCGGCACTTTGACCTCTTGTAACACGCTGGGGAGCGGACCCTCTGAAAAAGAAACCACAAAATGAGAATATATCTAACCTTATACTAATATATAAAGCTGAAGAGTTTGTTTGTTTGTTTGAACGCGCTAATCTTAGGAACTACTGGTCTGATTTGAAAAATTCTTTCAGTGTTAGATAGCCAATTTATCTAGAAAGGTTATAGGCTATATATCATCACGCTAAGACCAATAGGAGCGGAGAACCAATGAAGAATGTTTCAAAATTGGGGGCTTTGAAAACAAATTCCACGCGGACGACGTCGCGAGCACAGCTAGTATATTATATGTGCATCGATCTGTTCACATGTTGGTCCTTCGAGCCGATTTTATTAAAATCTGTTCAGTAGACTTTGCATGAGAAAGTAAATAGCATTCACCCTTTCTCGATTATTATTTAAATAGGATGTAATTTGCTTACCATCATACAGGCGGCCCCATCCAGTGACATACGCCGTCTTCCCAACGTAATCTTCGTCGCTATCTGGTACACAAACTGGCAGGATGTTCGGCTGAAACTTCACTGGCTCGTAAAACCTTCAATTAAAATAACAACAATAATTGATTATTTTGAAGTGATAACTTCTTATGGGAGGGTGAACCGCTTTGTTACGTAACGCGTTACGGCGCCAGTCTCCTCCTCTCACACTCTAACCCACAGCGGTAGGCGATGATCCCGAAACTGCACGTCCATCGTTATATCAACGCCTAGAATCCCGATGTATCATAGTCGCAACACTATGATATGTTTTGTCTATGCCGGCTCTCTCTCTCTATGGACGCGCCGAGAAAGGGACGATTGTTAATTGTAATGCTCGATAAGTAATAAAGCATTGTGACTAGAAGAGGATTTTAATCATAAAACCCATGCCAAGCACCTGATACTGTTGGAGATGGTAAGAGGTGTTCCTTGGATCTGTGGCGAAGGGACAAATGGGGTCTTTTTTGCTTTTTTTATTATACAATTTCGAACTTAATTGCAATGAAATATTGTAATATCTAAAATAATATCCATTGTACTTAAAGAGTAAACTCCAGTCGTGCGTCGGAGTTGACACATACATTTTTTGTGTTAAACATTTCTTTTAAGATTCTGTAGTCAGATGACGAAAAAATTAAGTTCGTGGCAATCTTAATATATAATAAGCTGCCTTCACATCTAAAGGAAATTAAAGCATACCTAGTGGTATGCTTTTAAAAGAAAGCTCTCAGAATTGTTAATTAACAGGTGCTTTTGCTCCCTTACAGAATAATTTTAAAAAACAATATTAATTTAGTTAATTAATTGCAGATAAATAATTATACCATAATTTATGACTTTTAATGATATAATATTTTTTAGACATTTGTTTTTTTATTGACTAATTAATGTTAGATTTATATAAGTATTTTTAATAATTTGATATATTTTTTTGGATTATTTCAGAAAAATTTAATGACAAGATTTGCATTTGTAATAGTAATAAATATATGAAGACGATAATAATGATAACTTTAATTATATAACTATAACGATACAAATAAATACCCAGTGTAATCTTCCATTTAATAAATATTAAGTCATTAAATAATGTAGTCGGATTCTAATTGTATAGGGTAGTCTGGAGGAGATCGCCTTTGGCGACAAGACCGCCCATTGTACTGTAATTTTATGTGCAATAAAGTTATTCATTCATTAAAAAAAGATAATAATATTATATAATGGCCTGGCAACATTATAACTGCCGGTATTGCACGTTCGAAAGGACAAACTGTCGTTCCAACAAAGAACACAACATCTTCTTTAAACTATATGTATGTGACAGTTTATGCAATAAATGACATTCTATTCTATTCTATTCGTCAGTTCTACAGAACAAGATCACGCACTTGGCCAGATTTTTTTTGCGTAAATCGGTAATAGTCACGCGCCGGTAAACCGCCGATGGTGCGGCCGGTCACTCACCACTGCACTTGACCTCATGGGTACAAGATTCAAGTACACCGCTGTATTTATTGCTCCCATCTATTACTGTATTAATGTTTTCCGTTAGACAATTTGTTTATTTTTTTTATTGTATGTAGATGAAGTGTTAATTGCTCATAAATATATATGGTCTGACATAAAAATGATTTCACAATTGTTAAGTCATGGAAGAACTATTAGGAATGACAACGTCCTTGGAAAAAATATCTAAACTAAGTGCGTAAGGAGTACTAAACAGATAGTACTAAGTCCATCCTCTTCGCCAAAACGTATTTTATTCTTGCAGTACAATGTGCCGTTCTACCCGTATTTCTTCTATTAGCTGTGCCCGCGACGTCGTCAGCTTGGAATTTGTTTTGAAAATCCCCCGATTTTGAAACATTCTTCATTGGTACTCCGCTCCTATTGGTCTTAGCGTGATGATACATAGGGTATAATTATAGAGCCTTCATCGATAAATGGGCTATCTAACACTGAAAGAATTTTTCAAATCAGACCAGTAGTTCCTGAGATTAGCGCGTTCAATCAATTGCGCTGACGGAGGAGTATGAAATTTCGCACACTTATCTTATACTAATATATAAAGCTGAAGAGTTTGTTTGTTTGCTTGAACGCGCTAATCGCAGGAACTATGTAGGTCTGATTTGAAAAATTATTTAAGTGTTAGATAGCCCATTTATCGAGACAGGCTATAGGCTATATATCATCAGGCTAAGACCAATAGGAGTGGAGCACCAATGTTTCAAAATCGGGTGTTTTTTTAACTTACTTTTTTTTAACTATTCCACGCGGACGAAGTCGCAGGCAGAAGCTAGTAGTTTATATAGAGAAGAAGCGACGAATGCTAATATTTTTTTTAAATTATGCATAAAATATACATTAAATCAATAAAAAAAACATTAAACACACTACCATGTATTTGGCACACACACGCATATATACTATTTTATTTATTTTTTAAGTCAAATCAACAGTGTAGCCTTGGCGGAATCTGTGATTATAGAAGTATAGTCTTTGACATTAATTATTATGGTCGAATTTCGACCACGGGCGATCACTATTATTAGTAAAGTTATATTTTATACTACGGTTTACAAGGTTTAAACCTTGGTGAATAAGCCTAATTTACTTAGAAAGATAGCATTCACACAGGTTACATTGCACTAAAGTTTTATCTATTTAGTATTTTGAAAAATTCCGACTATCCCAATAAATAAAGTACCCCATTTTCCGGAATAAAAAGTATTCTATATCTATTCTTGGCACTGAGACTGCATACATATCATTAAATACAATATCCATACCATACAAATTGCAGAAAAAATGGGCCTGATAGATAGCGGTTTCCATCGCCTACGGACATTTACAACATCAAAGGCATTATAAATGCACTGGTTACTTAAGGGAGAATGGAACCTGGTCACTATTTATTTTATTTTATTTTTATTGCAGGAGTTCAGCAGACAGGCAGACGGCCCACTTGATGGAAAGAGGTTACCATCGCCTATGGGCATTTGCAACACCAAAGGTGCTACAAATGCGCTGCTGTTCTCTTAAGGGAGACTGGAACCTGGTCACTAATGCCGGAACACAACTCAAGGTTGTTGTGGCGACATACTTTAGTCCAGGGGTGGTAGCCATCCAGTCGGACAAATGCCCTACCACCTAGGAAGAACTAATGCCGGAACACAAAGCACAAGGTTCTTATGGCGGCATACCCTAGACTAGGGCTGGTAGGCAACCAGACGGACAAATACTCTGTCTGTGGGTTGTTTTATCACCTCTTACGATAGGCCGCCCGGCCGCAGGAAATTGTATTCTTTCTCCGTTTCAGCATTACAATATAACGTCGGCGTTAACGCGCAGGTGGTTTTTACTACTTTTTTGGTTACATTATTTTTTTCATTAAATCATTAACATGTATTACATATTTGTAACAATTTTGATAAAAAAATTTTTTTTTTTTTTTTTTTTTTTTGTTATTGGTCCTTTTATCTGCGATCGGAAGATTGTTCCATAAGCAGATGATTTGGTTGTCATGATGATGTGTAAGAAAGCAACATCCAATGATTTGCTTTCTTTAATTTAATTGGAGCTATATTTTGCATCCAGGTCAAGAATGTGCACTCGTTTTAGGCGCCTTTGTGGGATGCTATGCAATAGCTTCTGGGCAAGCTCATTTGGGTGAACCATTAAACGTTTCTTATATCGGAGGCAGGTGTTGGCAATCTCCTCCCTTATTGTGGGAACTGCAGAGTACTTGTGTGCTTCGGCATTGGTTGTAAACCAGGGTGCTTTTATTATTGACTTTAATATGGTACTCTGGAACCGTTGGAGGATTTCTATATTGGAGTGGCTCGCACTCCCCCAAAGTTGTATGCCATAAGTCCAAATTGGCTTTATAGCTACTTTATAAACGAGTAGCTTATTTTCCATCGATAGCTTGGATGATCTTCCTAGGAGCCAGGACAGATTCCTATATCTGTTGTTCATTTCATCTCTTTTTGCTTGGATATGTTTCTTCCAGATGAGCCGTCGATCTAGGTGAAGGCCCAAATACTTGATCGAGTCTGCGTGAGGTAGAGTATCATTGCCTAGTATGACTGGAGGACAGTTTCCCTGGCGGAGGGTGAAAGTGACCTGTGTTGATTTTGAAGTGCTGGCTTTTATTCTCCATTTCTTTAGCCACAAATCGACTTTGTTCAGCTGTGTCTGTACCATTGCTGAGGCAACTTCAGGGTGTTTGTTGTTTGCAAGGATGGCTGTATCATCAGCAAAGGTGGCTGTTGTTACAAAATCGGTTTCAGGTAGGTCGGCAGTAAACAACGTATATAGATATGGGCCTAGTACTGATCCTTGTGGGACCCCTGCTTTTATATCGAGTAATTCGGACCTAGCGTCCTCTTCCTTTACTTGAAATATTCTGCCCTTGAGATAAGATTTCAAGATTTCAAAGAAGGAATGTGGGAGGTACGTTTTGATTTTGCAGAGCAATCCTTTGTGCCACACCCTGTCAAATGCCTGTTCAACATCTAGGAATACCGAAGAACAGTATTCTTTAAGTTCTAGGGCGTTACGAATCTTGTCGCAAACTCTATGGACCTGCTCAATGGTAGAGTGACATTGGCGGAACCCAAACTGGTGGTCTGGAATAACTTTTAGCTCCTCAAGTACGGGTACTAATCTAGCCAGGAGAATTTTTTCACACACCTTAGATATGACTGGCAGCAAACTTATTGGTCGGTATGAAGATGCCAAGTTAGACGGTTTACCTGGTTTGTAGATCATTACAATCTGGGACACTTTCCAGTGGTCTGGATAGTAAGATATTCTTATAACCGCGTTGATCAGCATGGTGATGAGAACAATTGCTTTTCTAGGAAGTTCCTTTAGCAATCTCGGAGTGATGAGATCATATCCTGGAGCAGATTTTTCCTTGAGATTGGTTATAACTCTTTTCACTTCAGCTGGAGTTGTAAGCTTCATTGGAAATGCCAACTGAAAGTCTTGGTTTAATGTGACGTCTATCGAATTCTCATCAGAATTTGGATCAGCAGGATTTGGAGTAAAGACTTTTTCAAGGTGTTTAGCAAATGTATCTGCTTTCTCTTTACATGTACGAGCCCATTTATTGTCTATTGTTTTAATGGGTGGTTTAGGGACTTGTGGCTGGTTGTAGTGTTTAGTTGCCTTCCACAAAGAGTAATTTGATACTTTGGTTGCACTTAGGGACTCTACATACTGCTGAAATTTTTCCTCCTGTGATTGTTTCATGGAATCTTTCAGTACTAAACTGGCTTTGTTAAAAGCTCTTTTGTCAGCAGGATGTCTGGTGGTATGCCAGATTCGCCTCAGCCGCCTTTTTTCTTCAATTTGAGTTTTCAAAGCAGTCGTTGGGACATTAGCGCCCGTTTTTCTGGTTATAATGTCCGGGGTAGAGTTCCAGGCTGCTTCTTGGATCAACCACGATAAGTTTTTAGCAGTTTCTTCAACATCCTGGTTTGTTTTGAGAGATATTTTCAGATTAATTTTTTCGTCTATATAATCTCTAAAGTTGTTCCAGTCAGTTTTATAATTATGTAGGGATAAACTGCATGGTCTGGTAAGAACAGTTGTTGATATAGTTAAGAGAACAGGTGAGTGATCAGAACTGCTATCAAGGCATGAGCTGATGTTGAGGTAGCTTGAGGATATACCTTTAACAACGAAGAAGTCAAGCAGATCAGGTATTTTGGTGGGGTCAGTCGGCCAGTAGGTGGGTTCGCCTGAAGATATGGTAGTGAGATTTAACTTGTCGAGGCTCTTTTTCAGTTCCCTTCCTCTGGTTGAGGTTAGTCGAGATCCCCAATGTGTGTGTTTAGCATTCCAGTCTCCGCCAGACACAAATCGATTTCCAAGTGTTCGGAAGTATGTGGAGAACTTTTCCTCTGATATTATGTGTTTTGGGGGACAGTATATAGCTGAGATAGAAAAGTTTCCCATTTTACCTTCGATAGCTATTGCTGTAGCTTGTATGAAATCCGATTTGAATTCTGGTTCTTGGTGGTGTCTAATTGAGCGTTTTATGAAAATTGCTGTACCACCATGGGCTTTGCCATCAGGATGATTTGTTGAGTAAGCCACAAATCCTGGAATGTTCACTCGGCTTCTTTCGGTATAGTGTGTTTCAGATATTAGAACAACGTCTAGTTTGTGTAGGTTGATGAGTAGCTCAAGTTCATGCTTGTTGGGAGGTAATCCATTTATGTTCCATATAGCTAAGCGTAGGATGTCTATATTATGGAAGAGTTAGTCTATCAAGGAGTTTTACTATAAGACTCATGATTGAGTTTATTTGTTGTAGGAGGGATTCTATCTTTTCAGATTGTTTGATAAGCAGATCTTCAACTGACTTATTGACAGTTGATTGTTGAGAGTCAATTCCCTTTACAATACCTGCATAGGAATTGGGGTAGTTTGATTTGGTTGGTTTTGGTGTCTTTGGAGCATTTAGTTCACATGTGTTCATTAATGGTTTATTGGGTAATCTTGGGGTCTGTCTAGGTCCTTTGTTGAATTTTCTGTCTTGGATTTCCTTATATACTTGGCATCCTTTGAAATTTGCTGGGTGGTTACCATGACAAAGAGCACATTTGGCTGGTGTGTTGCGATCTGTCTTTGGACAATCGCTGGTCTTGTGAGGAAGTGCACATTTCACGCAACGGTAGGGTCTAGTGCAGTTGTTTTTTGTGTGGCCATATTGTTGGCATCTTGTGCATTGTGGTATGGTTTTGCGTTTCTTAGGATCTTCAATTATTACTGCTGTACGAAAGATGAATTTGATATCCTTTGCCTTTTTGTTGTTGGGATTTGGTTCCAAGTTTACAAAGAAAGTGGTTGTTGGTCTCTTCTCAGGGCCTATTCGAGCATTAATTATTTCTCCTGTCACTCTATTTCCCGTGGCTTCTATTTCCTTTATTATCTCTTCGTGGGGAGTTGTATGATGAAGATTTCGTATGACAATCCTGCAGGGTCTTGTTTCCTTTTGTGTAAATGTGTGGCCTATAAGTCCTTTTTCTCTGACTAGACTCATAAGTTTTCTGTAAGGGTCAGCAGTTTTGCAGTTTACTCTAAGTTGATTTCTTGTGACGATTTTGAAGCTATAGTCTGAGGGTTCTAGGACATCTTCTATTGTTTCTTTAAGTTTGGTGACATCATCTATCCCATATAGAATTAGTGGTGGAGGTTTATTGCGAGGTGCTGCCGGAGCAACATTTTCCGGTGCATCCAGGGGAAGAACATCATATCTGTTGTTTGTTGAAGGAGTTTTACCAGGAGGCGGAGAATTAGAGAGCCTGGGCCTTTTGTTATTTCTCATTGTTGGCACCCTTTGCCATTCCGGGTTAACTTTCAGGGGAGAAGTCATTGGGCATGATACATCTCCTTGAGAGGAGCTATGCTTCTTATTAAGGAACATACTCCTGTGGAAAGCTTGCTGGACTAGCTTTGCTTTCGATTTTTCACCAGTAACATTAACCAGCACAGAAGCCTGGACAGCCGCAACTGTGGGGTCTTCGGTAACATACTTCACACTCTCAGGCCCGGGTACCGGAGAGCGCCGGGGGTTAGCCGGGTCGCATGACAAATCACATTCCATATTCAACTTTTCCATATTAAAAGAGGGGGGTTTGGGAATATACTACTAGCACTTTCCAAAGGTGTTAGTGCCACATTTTTTTTTTTTAAGGGGATTTAGTCCCTTAGGGCCCGTGGTGGCCATGAGGTGATGACAGGTTACTTAACCGCCGCCTGTTGTTCGGCGTTGTTGCTCTTTAGCACCACCCAGGGGGCACGTGTAGGGTGGGCCTAGGAGAAGGTGGTAAATCCTACGGACGCGAGCAACGAACCCCCCTTGATAAAAAAATAATTGAAAAAAAAGTAGTTACAAGGTTCTGCGCTGACGCCAAAAATATATAAATAATCGGCAGACAAACAAACATATTGTATATCCCCAAATTAAGCAAGTTACACTTGTGTTATGGGTAATATACAACGGATTACTCTGGGAACGATCCCAGACACCTACACCATACGAAAAAACCGTTTCCGAAATTTACTATACCAGAATCGAACCCGGAGCCTCTGCAGTGAGGTAGACCGGAAAAGGCAAAAATAAGGTAACGCACACAAGTTAAAAAAAAATGCTTCACTTCATTTAAAGCCTTAGTTCATGTAAACTCCGTCTATACTTTTATTCGTCCGAGATCCAGGACCACATGTCCTAATCCACATTCTAAAATAGAAATGGATGAATTTGTCAAGTCTTACCTTAACAAAGCTAAATCATATTCGAAGGTGGCAGGGTCGAAATTCGGATGGCTGGCGACAATCTGCACACGTCGCTCAGCGAAGCCGTACGGTTCGTCTTCATTTGCCAAATCATGCTCTCCCAAACGCACCAGCAGTTCGGATGGTGGTACACTGGGAAGGACAAATGCTATAGTTAGTGACTTAAATCAATGTATCTAAAATCTTATTGTTATATGTTATCGGGATACAAATTAAAATTTCGTTTCGGAAGACCGTAAACTTTATTTTTTTACAATTTTATCTATATTGTTACGAGCGCGCGACTCGAATTAAAATGTCGTTGGAATTACTATAGAATTTATTAGAACTATACAAACACGTATAAAACAGGTACAAATATAACTGGACACAACCAGTACAAACTGCACGATTCAATAACACGCACAAAATCCGTCACTATATAGCTTATCGAATGTACACATTTTGCCCGTATCGTAATCGTCGCTTGACTGCCTCACCCCTCCGTTCGGGCATTGTTTTATGCTAACTATACAATACAACACTCGACCGCGTGGTCTGAATTTTCTAAGAAACCGTAATCCGCACACCTGCGACCATAAAGGAGCACAATAACAATAGGATGATTTTCTAAGTAAACAAAAGAAGTCCAAATGCGGGAAGGTAATAAACTGTACTTTATGGCAGGCAGGTGTGCATTTACTTTTGTCGGCATGTAACAATATAATACAGGAAATTTCATTCGACTTCGTTCCTGGGGTTGGTTGGAAGAGATCGCTTCTTAGCGATAAGGTCGCTAGTTGTACTGTGCGCAGCTCCTCGCACATATATAATTAAATATTGTTGCACGCTGATGTGGTGGGCCTAGGATACCCAGGTCGATGTAGTGGTGGAAGTTAAAACACTGTTATGGGGTGAAAACTTGTAATAAAATCACTTATATACGAAGGCGTCTGCCTTCGGCTACAGTCCGATCGGAAGAAGAAAAAACAAATGCAATTACAATGTTGCAAGTAATAAAATTTTATGTTGGTGTTGCCGACAGTACTATCTCTTATCCTTTTCTACTTCTGTTTGTATATGCTTTGGTATACGATTAAGATTTATATATTTTGTAGATATGATATATGGTATGTATAATATGGTATGCATATATCTATGTAATATAAAATTTCTGCATATATATATATATATATATATATATATATATAATTTGTGTATTTAGTATTAAAAGTAAGTAGTTCGTACTATATATTACGTATACTACCATCGCCATTATCATTTCAATTAATTCCTGGGGTTGAGAAAACGAGCGGGCGGATGAGTTGGCGAAAGCGGCGGCACTTTCTCTGAAAGTGAAGCCGCTTTACGACAAGTGTCCGGTTTCCTTCGTTAAACGACAGTTCCGCATGGGAACGGTTAACGAATGGAACCGGAGAAACTGTCAAGAGTCAACGGCATCCGTTACGAAACTCTTTTTCCCTGAAGTCTCGCGGGCCTTCAAGATAACTAGGCAGATCGGCTTAACCGGTCTGCATACCCAGCTGTTCACGGGGCACGGGGGATTCTCGGAGTACCTGAACCGGTTCGGGTGCAAAGAGAATCCCTCGTGCATCTGCGATGACAGTGAGCAAGAAGACGTCCCGCATATTATCTTTCGGTGTCCGGTGTATTCCCGGGAGAGAAACGACTGTGAGAGTAAGCTTCGCGTCGGAATTCAATATAAGAACATGGCAGAATTAATGTCAAAAAAGAACATTGATGATTTTATAGCTTTCTGTATCGGAGTAGTAAAAAGAGTAGTGCACAGAAACAAGACAATAGATATATAATATGTAAAATTACCATATATTTTAGTATATATAGATAATTTGCAGTAAATTCATAGCAAGTAAATAGATAGCATAATTTATAACTAAAAAAAAAGACAAAAACATATAGATAATAAACATAGATGTATAAATAGTAAAAGTAAAACACCATAGCATTATAAAAGATAGGATAGCCATAAGAAGCTTGCTGCAGTGCAAGAAATTAAAGAGTAAGATAGTGCCTGTATATAGATTAAAATAGAATGTATAGAATATGAAATAGAGCAATACTTCGAAAAAGTGTATATTAGTTTAAGTAAATTGTAAAAATTTAGATTCAAATCATTAGTTTAGAAGAAATAAGATTGTATCACGATTTTTGGTAAAATAGTACATTAAGTTTGAACAAAATTGTAATAGACCTAAGATAATTTGTAACCTTTTTATGAAATAAAGTACCTACAGAAAAAGATAATTAAAAAAATAGAAAAGAAAAGAAACAAAAAAGAAATAGTTAAAAGAAAAATAAAAACAAAAGTAAAATATACCCCCAAAAGAAGATAATCCAGGCAATCTCGTTAGCCCGGAGAAAGAATTTAATAAATAATAAATAAAAAAATCCTGGGGTTGCCTGGAAGAGATCGCTTTTAGCGATAAGACCGCCCTTTGTACATGACTAGATATAATTATCATTTTTAAGTTAATTTTTGTATTGGTGTATGTATAACTGTATAATAAAGTGTTATCTCTCTATTTGTAGCACTCGTGTTAGCAAACTTTGGATTCCAATCTAGACCGAATCTTTTACGAACTATAAGTATTATGTAATTGAATTGTCGAATGTTATCTCTTGTGTTCAAATAAATTCATAACAATGAATCGCCTATTGTATCGCCTAGAAAATATTGTAAATATGGTCTGTTTTGTAATTGTATGTTTTAGTGTGCAATAAAGAGTTATCTTTCTCTCTCTCTCGTACTGATAAATCGCTTTGCAAATATGAGAAGCTACGTTTATTAACGTTGGTATTTTTTTGGGTTTAGTATATCGGTGTGAATTTCGTTGCGATCTAATCGTCTTTGAAGAATCGTTTTCTATCACGAATCATTTTGACGAATTTCGTTAAATCACGATTCGATTTATAACGTTATCTATTAGCGAATCGTTATTAGCCGACTTCCAAAAGGAGGAGGTTATCAACTTGATCGGTAGGTTTTTTTTATTTATGTACGCCGATTACTCTGAGATTTATGATCCGATTTGCGTGATTCTTTCTTAGTTCGATGCGGAATAGTTTCCAAGTAGTCCCCAAAAAGTTTAATATACTTTGGCCCAGTGGTTTTAATTTAATGAACATTTTTTATGAAAAAAAATCCATTCAGCTCCATATGTACACCGATTACGCTGAGATTTATGATCCGATTTGCGTGATTCTTTCTTAGTTTGATGCGGAATAGTTGCCATTTGGTCCTCTAAAAATTTAATGTAGTTTGACACAGTAGTTTTCATTTTATGAACATTTTTTATGTCATTTTTTCTGTTACGTTCTATTTGTACACCGATTATTAATCACGAATCGTCTATATTGGATACAAGTGTGAATGCGCCCTTCTTTCATGTATCTAAACACACAAGTTAGGTACAAAACCAGCAAAATAACCCGTTGCGGCGCGGCGTAATTAGTCATAAAGCTTTATAGTTTTTGTACCCGCTATAATATTTAAATACCTAATTATAGTCCGAATGCAAACTCAATATATCATTATAGACTAGGGTTGCCAGACGTCCCGTATTTCCCGGGACGTCCCGTATTTTAGGCTTAGTTTAAAATATCCCGGCGGGACTGACTCGGTCCCGTATTCGAACCGTGCTTAGTTTTTATTTATTAAATCGATCGATCTACGCGAGACAAAAATACTCACGCACGCAACGTTCGCAACTTCGCATACGCATCAACTAGGATTAAGAAAGTTTGAGAGAATTTATGGTTTAATTATACACTTTAATTGTTAATAATTAAAAAAAATGTTCGATAACATATTTTCATAATGTCCACACTACTTTCAATTGTAGCAATGAACATTATATTAAAAAAAAGAATGTCACTATATAATTTTGTTTTTTATTTGTCCCGGGTAAAACACTAAATTCCCGTATTTTTTGCCTATTTAAGCATTTGCCCCTTATAAGCTGAAAAAAAATCTGGCAACCCTATTATAGACATAGCTCTGAGTCATATTTGCAGATATTAATTTTGTTTAACCGACACACTTTTATGTATGCTTAGTTTTTTAACATGCTACAAATATTCAAGAAATGCTTTGAGAACACGGCTGTATTACAGATCGTTATCCGTGCAGGAACGGATAATGAATACAATTTCATCAGATGATACACAGTCAGGTAGTTTCAAGTATGAGAGAGGTGTTCGCCAAGGTTGTGTGATCTCTCCCATTCTTTTCAACATCTACGGAGAATACATAATGCGCAAGATCTTATTGGAAGAAAGGGAAGATGGAATGAAAATTGGTGAAATCAATATTTAAACCTTAGGATAAGCTGACACCACGCTCTTCACCTCCACAGCGACTGAAATGGCTGTAGCAATCCGACAGCTTAAAAGAACCAATCTAGGGTTGGGTCTTAAAATAAACAAATCAAAAACGAAAATAATAATAGTCTATCGCGTCAACACCCTCCTTGACACGTCAATATTAAATGAGTGTGAAATTCTAGATCATTTTCAATGCCTTACCTTACCCAGTCATTATTAACAAGGGGAGTTGTGAGCCAGAAATAGGTAGACGCATTGTAATGACCAAGATTGCAGTCATTACTAACAAGGGGAGTTGTGAGCCAAAAATAGGTAGACGCATTGTAATGACCAAGATTGCAGTCATTACCTACTAAATCTTTGTAGTTGTGACCTAGAAATAGATAGATAGATATATAACACTTTATTGTACACCATTACAGAAAAACTTTCGAACTAGTATTATTCTAGTAGGGTTACAAAGAGCGGTCTTATGGCTAAAAAGCGGTCTCTTCCAGACAACCCGTGGCAAGAATATTCCAATTAGGAGTGGCGATGGTAGATGCATTGTAATGACCAAGACTGCAGTCATTACTAACAAGGGGAGATGTAAGCCAGAAATAGGTAGACGCACTGTAATGACTAAGACGGCAATGACCCGTCTAAAGAAAATGTGAAAAGACAGATTTTAAAGCGGACAGAAAAGCGCTTAGTGCAAACGCTTGTTTTCTCCATATTTTTCTACGCAAAGCAAGGGGTAGACATAAAATGGAGACTTTAAATGTGGTCCTGGCGTCAGATGCTCAGCATTACATGGACAGCTCGCCGAACAAATGCCTCCATACTGGAAGAGCTAAGGTTGGAGATCACCAGAGGCTATCAGTATTATGTCGAAAATGTATACTGAAGTATTCGTAGCTCGAAAGAACCCGGATAATATGGAGAGACTTCTGGTCACTGGGAAAGTCAAAGGCAAGAGACCTCGCGATAAACCTCCAAGTAGGTGGATTGACTAGATTGCTGACCATCTGGACACTTCAATAATACGGCCTTCCACTGTGCTCGGAACCGATCTCGATGGAAGAGAGCGATACTCAGCGCAGTAAGGGGACGACTTCTAAGTCGTCCCCTTACTTCTTCTACCCCTTCTTCTAAGAAGGGAGAACATTTTTATTTAAAAATGATTAATTACGATTAAACTTAGATACTATGACGCTATTTTATAGTATATACAGTATTAGATGACACACACACACACACATCTTTTAGTATCTCATGACGCCCATAATGCTCCGTCTTCTGTTCCACTAGGCGACCGCGGTCTTTATAGTCGTGGCGAAAACGTCACTAATGACGTCATGATTTTCGCTCACGCAGCGCTCACAACGACCCATGTCAAGTGGTGGGTCGAATAACCATTCCACTTAAGTTTACGATTGTGACGCCGGTAGGAATTGGAACGGGAAACATCGCGGCCATGACGTGGTCGTTGTGAGTCTCTAATGGAACTTAGCCACAGAACAGCAAATTCAAATTTACTGTCAAAAATTCGCTACTTGATATACGTGCAAATGTCAAAAATAAAAAGCTTTTTTTAAAAAGGTTTTTAAATACAAACTTTTTAGATCCTGGATATCATGTAGCAGCAGAGTGCTAGCCAAGACAAGTAAAACGAACCCAAACACGACGGGTCTATCTTGTTTAGTACAGGAGTTCCTATGGCAACCTCCGACTCCGACTCCATAATCAAATTAGTTCCATGGTACCATATTATTGCATTGTCACGCGATATACATAATATGCGTGCAAAATTTCAGCTCAAGCCAAGACCGAGAAGTTGGTAAAATTTAACTTGCAAGATTCCACCCGAACTTATATACATAGGTACATCCATTGCAAGTTGTATAAAAGCTTGTAAAATAAATTATTGGACAGAGTATAGTCAGTTTGTTGAAATTTACGCGTTTCAATAACCCGAGGGCAAATCGGGTCATGTGATATTAAGGAAAACCTGACACAGAATTGGTACAGGTTGAAACAAGGAAAAAATGAGCTGATCAACCGAAGAGATAAGTTTAATAGTGTGTAGATTGCAAAAAACTTGTTCTTCATAGGTATACTTATTGAGGTACTACTGTATAGCTAATGACCGCTCACTATATCTTTAATTTGACTTCCGTAGTTTTATTAATAAAAAAGTCTTAATCCCAGGAGTAATCCGCCTTTAGGCCGGACTAGTTACTATATGAGTAACTAAGTATTAACTTCGTCGTAAGAATGTTATTAATAAACAAGGAGTATCCTCTGAGTAACAATACCTTCCTTACACCATAGATTAGTGAAAAATTATGGCAACACGTATCTTTTAAAAGTAAAAAAAAAACGATTTGGTGAATGGAAATGACAAGTAATGTAGTAATGTAATGACAATTGCGAATCTGTACTTTGATTTAAAATCCTATTCTTCAAGTTCCTCCAATGGATTATTATGAGTTTTAAAATATTTAATACGCCTTGTAATAGGTATATTAACAATAGCATTTTCACTTATTTCTGCCACGAGCCGCAATTCGTCAATAAAGTAATCCCTATCCATTACTTTTTATCAATTAATATAATTAATAATTTATATACTTCACTTCAGCCGTTTTCTATGTAATTTAATTTTATTAATGTCAATTCATTTGTCAAATTATCAACTGTCGGCGCTTACTCCATGCTTAACCCATCGCAAAACTACCCAGCAGCTTGGAGTAACTTTTACTCTGAGACTAAAGTCGAAAGTCGTTTATTAATACTGATGTTGGTTGCTACTGAAATAATACTAGAAGTAAAGTTGATCTAGGTTTACTCCATGTTTATTAATAAGACGGCGGGAGTTTACTTCTTAAGAATCGAATTTGAGATAAGACCCCGGTATGCAGTGGCGTAGCGTAATGGGGACGGCAGGGGTTATCCAGGTAGTTAGGCAGTCTTATCCGTGCAGGAACGGAGAAAGAATACAATTTCCTGCGGCCGGGCGGCCTGTTGTAAGAGGCGAAAAACAACCCACAGCCAGGTGGTAGAGCATTTGCCCGACTGGATGGCTGCCACCCCTGGTCTAAAGCATGTCGCCATAACAACCTTGAGTTGTGTACAGACATTAGTGACCAGGTTTCAGTCTCCCTTAAGAGAGCAGCAGCGCATATATAGCGCCTTTGGTGTTACAAATGTTCATAGGCGATGGTAACCGCTTTCCATCAAGTGGGCCGTCTGCCTGTCTGCTGAACTCTTGCAATAAAAAAGGGCAAGGGAACCCGCCCGGAAAATTTTCACAATCAATTATATAAATATTTGAACCATTTCATATTTTTATCGCTTAGACCAATGGTCTAAGTTTTATCGCAACTACAATAAAGCACGGAATTTTTCATTACTTATTCTGTGACGAATTCGGGGAATCCCATTTCTTTGGATGATATTTTGTAGCGACTTCTGTTCTGGCAACACAAAAGAAAAAAAATCAAAATCGGTGTAGTAGATCCAGAGATTACCTCCTGCAACGTTACAAACACACAAACTTGACCTCTTTATAATATTAGTATAGATATATGCATTAAATTGAATGAAATACCTGAATAAAAGGGCGGCAAAATTGTCTTCCGCCCCGGGCGGCCGTCACCCACGCTATGCCGCTGCCGGTATGTAAATTTTATGGAAAGTGTAACAATACAAGTTTATATTATAATTCCGAACTTAAATTCAATGAAATACGATCAAAATTATATCCATCAGTGTAATATACAGCGTTTTGAAATTAGAAACTCTAGTGACCGCCCCTGTTTTTATATAGATAAATAGCACTTTATTGTGCACCAGTATTTCAGACTAAAACTATATTTTTAATTACACAATTGTCTTATCGCTATCATGCGATCTCTTCTAGATAACTCCAGGATTGAATTGAGATGATAATCGCTATGGAGGTATACGTAACCTAAAGTATAATTACTAACATTTTAATAATAAATACTTAGAAGTTTTATACGTTAAATAGATAAATACATAAATGTTTATAGATGTATATGTTTATATTATACATATAATCATATTGCAACGAGGTTTAATCATATTGAGACTCCTTTATTTTATGTTTTTTGCTATTTTATTACACGCTTTATATTAGCTTCACTTGTATGTCAGTATGTCAGTATGTCTGTAACCGACCCCTTTGAGCTCGATTTTGTCCTACTTTGAACGATCAGATTTAATTCATACTTTGCACACCTGTCAAAGGTCGATGACAATGCAATAATATAGTATCATGGAGCTGATCTGATGATGGAGTGGGAAGGTGGCCATAGGAACTCCTGTACTAAACAAGATAGACCCTTCGTGTTTGGGCCCGTATGTTTATATCGCGTGACAATGCAATAATATGGTACCATGGAGCTGATCTGATGATGGAGACGGAAGGTGGCCATAGGAACTCCTGTACTAAACAAGATAGACCCTTCGTGTTTGGGCCCGTATGTTTATATCGCGTGACAATGCCATAATATGGTACCATGGAGCTGATCTGATGATGGAGTCGGAAGGTGGCCATAGGAACTCCTGTACTAAACAAGATAGACCCTTCGTGTTTGGGCCCGTATGTTTATATCGCGTGACAATGCAATAATATGGTACCATGGAGCTGATCTGATGATGGAGTCGGAAGGTGGCCATAGGAACTCCTGTACTAAACAAGATAGACCCTTCGTGTTTGGGCCCGTATGTTTATATCGCGTGACAATGCAATAATATGGTACCATGGAGCTGATCTGATGATGGAGTCGGAAGGTGGCCATAGGAACTCCTGTACTAAACAAGATAGACCCTTCGTGTTTGGGCCCGTATGTTTATATCGCGTGACAATGCAATAATATGGTACCATGGACCTGATCTGATGATGGAGTTGGAAGGTGGCCATAGGAACTCCTGTACTAAACAAGATAGACCCGTCGTGTTTGGGCTCGTATGTTTATATCGCGTCAAAATGCAATAATATGGTACAATGGAGCTGATCTGATGATGGAGTCGGAAGGTGGCCATAGGAACTCCTGTACTAAACAAGATAGACCCTTCGTGTTTGGGCTCGTATGTTTATATCGCGTGACAATGCAATAATATGGTACCATGGAGCTGATCTGATGATGGAGTCGGAAGGTGGCCATAGGAACTCCTGTACTAAACAAGATAGACCCGTCGTGTTTGGGCTCGTTTTACTTGTCTTGGCTAGCACTCTGCTGCTACATGATATGCAGGATCTCAAAAGCTTGTATTTAAAAACATTTAAACAAAAATCAACTAAAAAATGAAAAATAAATAATAGTTTAAAAAAACTAAAAAAAACACGCTTTTATAAAAAATCCAACTAAAAAAACAAAAAATAAAATTTAATATAATATAAAAAAGCGTGGGGTGTATTCAAAGCGCTTTTTAAGATATTATATTATTAATTGAATACACCCCACGCTTTTTTATATTATATTAAATTTTATTTTTTGTTTTTTTAGTTGGATTTTTTATAAAAGCGTGTTTTTTTTAGTTTTTTTAAACTATTATTTTATAGTATAGGATTTGGCCTTCACAGCACACTTGAAAACTTCACCTGTATGATATATACGATGTGTGTCAAATTATTTTATAAATCAAGAGAGAGAGAGAGAAAAGAACCATAGAGAAGAAATGACTTACTGTTCAACGCAATGCGCAGCTGTGATCGCCCAATTTTCGTTCAGGAGTGCGGCCCCGCATTTGTGTAGGTACGTTGAGGTCCTATACTGCCTTAGCGATATCTGCCAAGGCCACATGCCGAAGCCCGATTTTTCTCCACCGACGATCCTGGCCTGTGGCGCATGCCAGAGGCGTCGTCCGCAAACTGCCAGCACCAATAACGTGGAGTTTATTATCATTTTGATTAAAAAACAGGGTAATCAACCAAAAAGTTCAACAACCAAACGTGTTCTTATTAACGGCACATGTTCTGAATTCAATTATTTTATTGAATCATAGACTAGTAATTTAGTTTTCGGCTCACATCTTCTAAATTTAAATGTTCGAACTGAAAGTTTTTGCAGCACAATTTTGATTCCAAATTTGAATGTATTTATATATTTGCGTTGCGGTCAGTTTGTTTAGTGTTTTATACGAAAAAGTTTATTAATATATTTTTGGTTCGACTTGTTCGAAATTCAAAACCTAGTTCATTTAATGTATATTCAATAAAGTAAAGCTATTTTTATTTGATGCTTAATTTAATTGAATCTTAATATATATATAAAATATGTTATGATTAATGAGATTTAACTTCTTTGAACAAATATTTATAACAGCTATGTTAATTATAATTGAAACAAAGACTCATTAGAGAATAGTTTTCGAGTCCGAAATATGGCTGTTTTGTATGATGTAAAAACTATGACAAAAACCTTCCACAGAATAACAAAAAAAACAATGTTCTCATCACACACGAGTTTTCGAGAATGGAACCTCGTTTATTATTTTTAAAATAAAACTGCCACCGAAACTTGTTGTAGCCAGTTTTACTGAAACGTTCATGTCACATCACTATTTTATGTATTTTAAAACATGCTTTAAACTTTTTAATTTATTCTTCCGGCTACGAACGTCCTTTATTCACCACTGCCGGCAAATAAGTGTCACTCGTCATTAATTTTTTAATTAAAATCACAATTTGTATAAACACTTGTGCAAATTAGGACATTAACGTTTTGGTCCAAAATTCTAAATACCATTTCCAAAATGATTTAGTAATCTAAATTGTAAATGTGACAAGTCTGATTTAATTAATCATTAAACAATTTTAAATTTTCTTCGACATGATAAAAGACCTATCCGAACGCATTTTTTTTATCTACCACAGTTATATGAAAGCTTTTATAATCTATATATTATTAAAATATAAAATTTCACTTCACTATTTTGTATCTATCGACACACATTTTATAAGAATAAAAATATTTTAATTATTTTTAAACACTCTTAAAGATTTATTTTTATCTATTAACTCTGTTCTTTTTTTAAATTACGAAAAACACAGACATTATATCACAGAATACACTTTTTTATTTTTAAACGAAATATTCACACGCGTGTTTCCGATTACATCGCATTTTTTTTTTAAATGACATACCACAGCCATATGCAATTAAATGTCCTTGCGCTTCGCCTTGGCCGTGTAGAACGATCGCATCGCGGGGCCTCTGACGGCTCTTTGTTTATGAACACCTTAGTTCTCAAATGTGTTTTTTTATTGTTTATCTGTGTACCTGCTTAAAGATATTGTGTAGCATGCCGAGGTCTTTAACCTTTGCATAATGATTTAGAAATGCTATACAAAAAAAACAAGAGCAATGTTTTACCGAAACTGGTCGTGTTATTATGTTCATCTTTATTTAGTCGTATAATCTATATGTAGGTAATATATTGTTACGAGCTGCAGGGCTCGAATCAAAATGCCGTTGGAATTACTATACAATTTATTAGAGCTATACAAACACGTACAACATAGGTAAAAATATAACTAGACACTACAAGTACAAACTGCACGATTCAATAACACGCGCAAAGTCCGTCACTATATCGCTCATCGATGTACACGTCTTGCTTGTATCGTAATCCTCGCTTGACTGGCCCACCACTCCGTTCGGGCATTGTTTTATAGTAAACTGTATAATACTACAATCGATCGCGAATACTGAGTTTTTCCAAGAAAACGTAATCTGCACACCTGTTTAATTATTCCTGCGAACGGCTAACAAAGTCGAAAACAATAACAATAGGCTATTGTCTGATTACAAATTTTAAACACAAAGTAAACAAAAGAATTCCAAATGCGGGAGGGTTATAAACCAGGTGCGCATTTCTTTGTCGGTATGCAACAATATAAACGTCCCAATAGTTGCCAGGTTACATCACGATGTTTTCCTTCACCGTTAGCATGTGTTCATTGTAATAATATGAACATTAGGCCAGAAAATTACAAGTGCTTTCCGGTGTGGATTTGAACTCATTTCGCTCTACAATTTCTGTACTACATGCGAATATCATTTAATGCGTAGAAAGCGAGATATTTACAAAAGCCCTTTTTCGGGCATTTTGAGCTAGAATATCTCAAGATATGGACACGAGAGCTTATGCGACAACTTTTAGAATACCTAAATTTTTTTTTTACAAATGTATAGCTCATTGACTTTCATTTCGAGATTTATTCGATTTTTGCGCCTTAATTAACCGAACTAACTAGAGTCTTTGGGAAGACAAGGTATAACTAGACATAAACAAAAAATAACCAATTAATTAAATTGTTATTATTTACGAGACATGGATATTGTATGGCTATAACAATGTTTAATAAATTGCCTAACTAATATTAGCGAATATAATATAATATTATAATAATATTTCCTGACAAATACAATATTGAAGTCTTCAAGTCACGAGTGAATAGGTATCTTCTAGATAAGCGTGCTCCATCCTAGACTGCGTCATCAGGTGAGACAATGGTCAAACGGAAACCTATTCTTCCATAAAAAAATATTATTAAGCCGGGGCAAAAAAATATATTAATAATAATATAATACAACAAAATAAGATCATCACATTGAAATTTTCAAATCTATATACTTAATTATTTTTTAATAATAAAAAAAACATACTAGAAACATTATAATATTATGAAATCGCTATTCTCTACATATGTATATTTTTTCAAATGAAAATTGATTGATTGATTGGCAATAAATTCACAACCATTCCTTCAGAAAACTATGTCAGTTGCTAAGTTTTGAATTAGTACAACTGATATAAGCCGCGTTCCACATGAAGCTCGCAACGACCGTTGACCACAGCTTACGACCGCCATTTTTCCCGTTCCACTGCCTTGGGAGCGTTTTGACCATCAACTCAAGTGGAACGGATTATGGAGCGTTGATATCAGTAACGACGAAATACACAAATGTCATTGGTTTGAAAAACGCGTCTTTGTCAACGTCGCGATAGAGAGAATTAATACTCTGTGGTCAGCGCTTATTTCGACCCACCTCTTGACATGGGTCGTTGTGAATGCTGCGTGATCGAATATTATGATGTCATTAGTGACGTTTTGTAAAACAAAGTGAAGTGCAATATACTTAACATTAATAAAGATCACACGAACAAAGTGCCTTCTCCTTAATACAGACAATAAGAAAAGTGTTATTGGATATATTCTTAGTATAAATAATTACATCTAGTACTAGGATATATATGCCCGAGACTTCGCTTGATTTGAAATTACCACGGAATTCCCAGGACACAAAATGCCACAGCATTTAAAAACAAATGTGAGCTATCGTTTTAGTTCAAATTGTGCCGGAATTAGCAAATTTTGTATGCACCCGAACAACTACAAACCACTTCCGGGAAAATTCCCATTGGATTCCCGGGATAAAAATATCACAAATTTTATTACATAAAATTTGTTATCGATCAGTAAAAAACCACTTTGGCATTCTATTCATTAATTTGGCCATTTTAAATCATTCCTAGAAAAAATCCTGGAGGATTGGCGATACAAAAAGTAGCGCAGATTTAAAGACCTTGAATTTGCCGTCGATCCGTGAAAACCGCATCGAAATCGGCCCATTAGCTTTCACGTGAATCCTGAACCAACAGACAGTCTATCCCAGTTATTTCTTTTAATAGTTTACAGACACAGCATGTTTAGAATTTTATAATATTATAGATCATTTTAAATAAGTCTTGTTTCTTTGATAATATTGTAATTTTAATGTTGTATCTTTAAGACGCGGCCATTTAGTAAAAAAAATAGTGCCATTTTCGCCGCGACCATAACGACTGTGATCGCTATGTGGAACTGCTGAAGAAGCATTTTGGACGTTGTGAACCACAAGTGGAACGTAGCCACAGTACCTATTGCATTATTTCACCTCACTATTTCGAAGAAATCGTCAAACTAATTTTCTACTTAACTAGAAGCGCTTGTTCACTGACAATTTGTGACAAATTATAGATGCTATAATTGCCATCGCTAATAATAGTCATTATTTGTTATTAAAAGTATTGTTCTCTTTAATTAAATTGATCGCAGGCGCAGACAATGTCAGGACGTGATAGATCATCAATCATAATCATTGGTTTAGTACTTTAGTAAGAGACGTGAAGCGTCAACAGATTTAAGCCGGGATTGCCGGGTTATATATATATACTAGCTGACCCGGCAAACTTCGTACCGCCTCAGAATCAATAAATAAAAAACTTTGATTTCTAAACGACGGGACGAACATCAAACGTTTGACATTCAAAATAAAAAAAATGAAAAAAAAACACTTTACTTTTAAATTTATTTTGATTTCGGAACGTCTTTTAAATTGAATTGATTTCTAAACGACGGTACGAACATCAAATGTTTGACAAGTAGGAATATTCATGTTTTTTTTCAAAAAACTGATAAAAACTGAAAATTTTGGTGAAATAGTTTTATTTAATAACAAACCGATCCCCATAGTAAAACTAGAAAAAGCGCTGGGGGGCAGTTTTTACCTAGAAACCCTGCTATACTCTTTAATCGATTTGAAAACATCTAGTATACAAAATGCTTACCATCTTTGTAATCCGACATATTGATGTTCTCTGTGGTTGTTTCCACTGTCACCGGCGTTGTAGGCGCGTTTTCCACTGAGATATTGTAATAAAAAATTAACAATCTTATACAATACATTTGTAAAGCTTTAAAAGATTTAAAACTATTAAATTCCATGTGTCATATGATGGCAAGTGTCAATAATAAATAAATAAATAATCGTCAGACAAACACACATATTGTATATCCCCAAATTAAGCAAGTTACGCTTGTGTTATGGGTATACAACGGACCACTCTGGGGCCGATCCCGGACACCCAGACCAGAGTAAATTACGGAGAAAATACGTTTCCGAAATTTACTATACCAGGAATCGAACCCGGAGCCTCTGTGTTGCAGTGAGGTAGGCCGGCAAAGGCTTAACCTGCTCAACCAGGGCTGTCAAATAAATAATAATAATTTAAAAAAAAAGTAATGTTATTTATTACTCATTGACACTTAACATCTTTGTTTTTCGCGATCACGGCTAATGAAAGTGGCCTCGAAACGTCGAAATAAAAATCAAATAAAATACTGCGCTTAAAACCGTTAAAACGTAGTTTCTACCAAGTCCAAAGTAAAAGAGAATATAAGAAAGATGAAGCTACTTTTAATACAATATAAGACGCTAAAGTTATTTAGCATTCAGCGATTATTTCACATGCTTGAAATTCAAATTTAAAAAACACAATCATTCTTAATTGTGGTTGTAACAACACTACGTTACATGTGAACTGAGATGTAATTGTGCTGTACATTATATAATACTTTGCTATTTCGAGAAGGGCCGGAGAAGGAAGTAACATAATATTACACGTGTTATGGTGGAAGAACAGTCTTCTTAATATATCTAGAAGAAAATATATCTAGTAAAAAGGTCACTCTTAAAACGCCTCCTCTTATTACTGGAGTGCAACAGACAGGCTGATGGCCCCACCAATCGTATATTAGTTACCAGAGGCGGCGGAAAGCTTGGGTCGCGTGGGCCATCGCCTACGGCCTCGTCCTCTTAGGGACCTCGCACCTTGAAGACAGGACGAGTACATTTCTTCGAAAGGTTTAAAATATCGAAAAATGGTATCCGTCGAAAAACAATAAGGTACTAATAACATATTCTTTTTTATTTGAAAGCAAGAAAAATATTTTATTCAGGACAAAAACTAAATTAAAATAAATAGAAAGACTACAGAAATGAAATACGTCCTAAATTGAACCAAGTCTCAGCATAATGCTAGCGAACAAGAGCCAGCGCTGTTCTTTCGCTTGTTATAGTTACGAATAAATGAATCAAAGGAAAACTCACCACCCTCAGGTTTAGAAGTTTCTTTATCTCCAGTCGCACTTTCAGTTTTATTAACACCAGATAAAGTAGCATTTTCATTGGCCACAGTCGTTAAACCATCACTTGAAGTTGAAGTTGGAATTGTCGGTGTAAGTGTCACATTGATGGTAAACTCAAATGGTGTCGTTGTAACTTGTGTCGGCGGAGGTGACGGCGTCGGCGAAAATTGCGTCGTTTCAATCGATTCTGGCACTGTGGTTTCCTTTTCTGTTACAGTCGTCAACTTTTCTGCCATGGTCGTCAACTTTTCTGTCGTAGTCGTCAACTTTTCTATCATAGTCGTCAACTTTTCTGTTGTAGTCGTCAACTTTTCTGTTGTTGACGTCAATTTAGTCGTTGCTGGTGCTTGTTTTTCTGTTGTTGTTGCTTCGGTAGTTGTAGTTGTTGTTGTGGTAGATGTTGCCGATTCTTTTTTCGGGGGTGCCGTTATCAAAACCCATCCCTCCGGCGGTGTTATTGGTGACCAAGTATCTGAAAATTGTTTTATTTGTGATCAAATAAAAAACATACATGTCTTCGAAAGATATAGAACTTAGAAATAGAATATAGAGATAGAATTATATAGATATTCGTAAGACAGAACTATTTAGACAGAACGAAAGATATAAATAATTCAAAATTTAAAGTTTGATTAAAACTGAGCTGACGGTTTGCTTGATCATATCATATCGAACTTTAAAATGATACATATTAAAGGAAATAAATTGTATGCAGTATTATTTATTATTTTTAAAGGCAGTACACGTTACGGTCCATCAGACAGGTCTACCCGTGCAGGTGTGACTTCACAAAACAATCGGTAGTGTATATAAATACTTCAATATCTTAAACTGCACAGGTCTAATGTTATACACGCTTTGGTGTACCTGCGCAGATATACCTACACAGGTGAATCTCTTTTTTAACAATGTGAATCCCTATGTGGCCAGCCCACAGCTCGGGGACATGACAGTGGGACATTATGGAACTCGCCGGCTGTTCCGCCCGAATACCCATTATACACCCCGGTGTTCCTCCCGTCGTCATATACCAGGGCTAAGTGAACCAGTTGTGGCTTACATCTGGCTAGCACCAGGGCTGCGATGTAAGCCAAAAAGCAAGCCAACCAGCCCATGTTAATGGACTCCCGTCTGCAAGCGAGCATCTCCTTGGGCCAGGGTATGGTTGGTGTCATGGTTGATTTCAAATAAAAAAGGTGCGCGTGGAACATGTCAGCGTTCTCCTCTTGGTGGCCTGAGTGCGAGTGACGGCTTAATAGTAGACCTATTATAACTATCTGTAGGAAACCTACATAGACACTGGCTGTATGGAAGCCTAATTCTTTTTGTTCGTAACGTGCCTATTATTATTTTTCAAAATAATTATTTTCAAATTTCAATAATTATTTCAAAACATATTATGTACTTATATTAAATTATTCAAAATATGTCTATTCTTTGTTTCATGGTGCTATAATTATAAATAATATTAAATGTCTATTAGTTATTTTTTCTTCTGTGAAGGTGACGTTACTGCTTGGCATTGACGGAAGACCAGCGTTGGTTGTTATCAACCAGCATTTGCTGAGTTAAGGCCTGTTTAGAGTTAGTTACGTTTTTGGCTTTTATTAAACTGCATATGTATACTTTAATCATTTTAAATAACTCTTAATAAACATTATTTTCTTTATTTCTTTCTAATTATTTTATAATAAAACCATGTGTCTAATAATATAGTCAGTTGCTATTGACCTGTTTATGTGAAATATTATCTGCTATTCAATTAATACAAAATATGGTCCAAGTGAAGTGCAGTTTTCATTCCATATAGATGTACGCGCAATACACCAGCTAAGCAAATTACAGTCTGCTGAAATATAAGTTTTAAACACTGTCCTAGCAATCGTAGCATGGAGTTGTAGGTATGTTTGTCTTAACTTTTACTTGACTATCGAGAAATATTTCTGAATCTCGGATTTAAGTAGCACTTAAAGGTTTTACCTTTAAGTAGTATTTTGGATGTGAGCGTAGATGGGCGTTAAACTCAATGCATAAATTGTTTTCCGTGAACTTGGACTGGACTTGGCTTCACTTGGCCATCTTCCAAACCCATAACATTCCGTGATAAATACTGAATAGGGTTATACGTGATTCATTACACAAAATATAACACTTAAAGTTTTCGAAATATTAGTGTTAAATATAAATTTGGTCACGTTTTCACTTGTTATTCTAGAACTAGTTTTCGCCTGCGGCTCCGCTCGCTTTAATGCAGAATTTTTCTGTCATAGCATGCGCTGGGTTAATACTGTTGGTGTATATACACCGCGAAAAAATAATAATATTAATATCCTCCCATTGTCCTCCCTCTCCTTGTCTTTCCTATCCGACACAACACTCGCGCGAGCGAGACGAATGATGGGAAGAAACTATGCTGTGGCGCTGCGCTTCCGCAACTGTCAAATGTTAGTACAGTAATACTACGCGACCGCTTGAAGTACGTTAACGTGTGAAAAAAATACCAATTTCCAAATACGAAGCAGCAAACCCAGCAAACAAGTGAGTGTTCCTTACTCCTATTAACCTATAACGCATCACCAGATACTTTGGGAACGTTCCCAAATGACTGTGAATGAATGATTTATATTTTAGTAGTACTTGGGATGGACGAAGGCGAAGACAGTCGGAAAACTCAATACCTAACCTATTTGCCGTGGACTTGGACTGGAATTGGCTTCACTTGACCATCTTCCAGCCCAGACATGTATATTTTTTTATATATGTTCAGTCTAAACTTTTTTGTTTCTGAACCAATTTTAATAATTCTTTTTGCGTTGGATTCAGTATGCTTTTTAGTACAAACACGCACTAGCATATTTTATAATTCTATTTATAGTAAGTAAAATATTCGTCACGACTGCTTAATTGGATTCACTATTGTGGACCCCTATTTACCTAGAGCTCGCGGACACCCAGATTTTGTTTCGCTTCAAGTTCGATATGAATATGGACCCCTAGGGGTCCAAATGGACTTTGGGACTTATGCTATAAATACATAAGTTATAGACTGCGATTATAACTTCTACTAAAAATCGCAAACCTTCTGAAGACCGTAAAGCGCTGAGGAAAATTTATCGCGATACTAAGCCAAATCACTTTGTTTTCCTCTCACGTATTGGGGTTAAACACGAGCGGGGCCGGGTCACATTTATTGTATTCTCACAGTGAAATTTGTAGGCTCACTTTCTTTTCGACTATTCAACCTATTAGCAATTTGTTTGAATACTATTTAGTAATTAAATTATTTCAATAAATGTTTTCTTAAGTTTTCGCGACTCTTATACATAATAAAAATACGTTTTAAGCTGTAGTTTATTTGATTTAAAGCCCCGTAAAATCGCGTAGTTCGGTGGCTGTTTCTCGTGACAGCTTCGTTTCAGAAGTGAGCGTGGAGAACCGGTCGCTGAGAGTCCCACAAACCCTCGATGCAGGCCTTATTGCCTGCATTTTGGCCCTTCCCCCGAAGGGCCCAAGGATGGTGTCCAAAGTATTCCCGTGCGTTATCAAATAAAAGGGATATCCACTAAAACACCACTCCAATCATCGAACGTCCCTTGTCCGGGTGGACGACGGCAGGAATCTTGACGGGCTGGCCCCATCGTTTCCTAACCGGAGAGCAGAATCTCTCCGGCTACCTCGAGTGGCATCTGAAGTCCCAGTGCCAAGTAACACGAACTCATTTTAACAGGAACAAATAAAATATTCTACTCAGGTCCAAATTATAATACATTAAAATCCCTCAAAATAGGTATATTTCGTTACTTTATACAACTCGAGATCAATGACTGGTCACACGACAGTGTTAACAAACTTTACTGATAGGAAACATTTGTCAAGTGTTAAATTCGACAGACGGAATGTTCTTACATAAATATTTGTGAAATCAAATATAATTTAAAAATATTTTATAATAATAAAAGCAGGATTTACACCAGTAATAAACTGGTGTAAATCCGTAATACGACAGTTCATGCTATACAAGTCTAAATGTTGGGCCACTAAGTGAAAGACCTAATTAATACACTATACTCAGATAAGATGAGACAGATGTGTGGTGTTACAAGAATGGATAAGGTTACAAATGAGTTGAATGATGAATGAATTGAGAGTAAGAAGATTAAGATGATATGGGCATCTAATGAGGAGGGATGTAAGTTACGTGTCAAAGCTTATTAAACTTTTGATGGGTACAAAAGTAAAGGTAGATCAAAAAAGAGATAGATGGATTGTGTGAAGGACGATACAATTATTTTATTTATTTTTATTGTATGAGTTCAGTAAACAGGCAGACGAACCACTTGATGAAAAGCGGTTACCATCGCCTATAGACATTTGCAACACCAAAGGTGCTACAAATGCGCTGCTGCTCTCTTAAAGGAGATTGGAACCTGGTCACTAATCTCGGAACAACTCAAGGTTGTTATGGGGGCATACTCTAGACTAGGGGTGGTAGCAAACCACACGGGCCAATAACTTATCACCTGGCTGTGGGTTGTTTTGTCGCCTCTTACGACAGGCCGCCCCAAAGCAGGAAATTGTAATCTTTCTCCGTTCTTGCACGGATGAAAATTTATGATGTGACAGACGATGTATGCCAAAATAGAAAGGATGGAAGGAAGGAGGAAGGAAAAAGGAAAAACATATTCTGCCGACCTCAAACAATTAGTAGAAGATGAATAAACGAAAGAGGAAATGGTAATCTAGAGGCCGCTCACGACTTCATCTACATTTGTTCTTGATATTTACAATATGAACACAGCTGAAAACGATATCTGCTGCTTTCGGAACGTGCTTCTTGCAGTGACGCGTTCCTTATGCGGTACCCGAAACTATAAAACGTCTCATAGTGACGGCGTCTCTCTTAGACTCTTACCATTATATTTTGGGCAATTTTAACAGTATTTCTATAATTTATATTCTGATCTATAAACATTTATAACTAGACTGTACCTACCGAATTAGTTCAAGCGTGCTAAAGTAATATAAACCCTAGTAGATGTAAAGTATTTAAATAAAAGACCTTACCTTCAGCAGCTTCAGTAACGTTTTCAGGTTCTTTAGTCACAGTGTCCACAGTGTTAGTCCAAGTGACTAATGGTGGGAAGTCAGTTGAAGACGAAACTGGTGTTTCTGATGACAAAGGAGCAGGCTCTACAGATTCTGATGAATTTTCTGTTGATTCTGATGATTGTATTGGAGATTCTGGAGAAGATACTGGAATTTCGGAAGACGACAATGGAATTTCAGAGGATGATATTGAATTATCTGATGTAATGATTGGCTTCTTCGTATATTCATTCACTGAAACTTGTATAGGATGCTGTGAAGTAAACACTGGTATTTCAGTTGATGACAATGGTTTCTGTGTAATTAAAACCGGCTGTTCTGATATTTCTTCATCATCTATTGGTTTTAAAGTCTCAGTTACAGATTCTTGTAAAGTTGTTTCCTGGACAGGTTCAGTAACTACTGTTATAGCAACTGAACTTTCTGATACTGTTGTTAATTTGTCTGGTTTACTAGTAGTGGCTTCACTTGATTGTTCTGTTATAACTTCCTTTTCTGTAGGAACCGGTATAGATTCTGTTGTTTTTGTAGATATCACTAAAGGAGCCTTTGTTGTTGAAGAAAGTTTGTTATAAGAAGGTGTAACTGTTGTATTGATGTAAATTATGGATGTATATGAGGGACGTGTAAACATAGGCCTCGAACTTGTAGATTGAGGTAATATAGTTATATTCAGTCTTGGAGGAATTGGTAACGGCTTTTTAGTAGTAGATGGCCGTTTTGGCGGGTTTCTATAAGGTGGTATTCTAGTTATATTATACACCGATGCAGGTTTAGTAGGCCTAGGTTTAAACGTAGTATGAGTGTACTGAGGTCTTGTATGATTATATGGTTTGTAAGTCGGCCTAGTGTACGTAGGTCTTACTGGGACTCTAGTAGGTCTTGTAGGTTTAGCTGTTGTGCTTACTTTTGTGGTTTCAGTAACATCATTTTTCTCAGTAACAATGTTCTCTCCATTCACAGTTTGAAATGTGGATAACTTAACAGGCAATTCAGTAGCTGTCTCTGTTGTTTTAACATCCTGTTTTGTCGTAGTTTCAACAACAACAGCTGTAGTCAATTTACTGTCATCATCATCTAATTTATTATTCACTGTAGTAAATTCATCAGACTTAGTTTCTAAATCCAAACTTTCTGACTTAGCCGTCGTCGTTGTTTTCTCCATTACAATCTTTTCAGTTGTAGGTTTCCTAGTTGGAAATATTGAGTCGGGAATCTTATTGACGGCTTCTGGGACTTTCTCTTCTATTTGAGGATGTACAAAACTTCCTGAATCTATAGAATTATCATCGATGTGGTTCCCAATGATTTGAGGAAGGATGGTTTTGTCGGTGACTCGGCAACAGGATCCGAAGTAAAACCTATCTATGCAAGTTCCTAAGTGAGAGCCATTGGCTTTCAGGCAATCGATGGCAAACATACAAAGGCCTTCCTGGCCTGTTTTTCTAGATATGCAGGGCAAGTGTCTTATATTCCTAGCTAAAGGCACTGGACCTGAAACAATAGAGAAAATACGTTATTATTAGGAACAGAACAAAACCATATTCAAGTAATCTTTATATAACAATAAAGGTAAATATATTTTTTTAAAGATTTTATGGCTTGGTAGAAAAGATCTTTGAGCCAAGTTGTTGAGTTGATTTATTTTTTAATTTTGATTTCCTGGCAGCTCCTATATTCCCAATATTTCAATCGCAAATTTCGCAAACTGATTGTTTGTAATAAAATATACTAAGAACACATAACTCTGAGAAGCTCCTAAAGATATACCTATGATTAGATGGAGGTACAGGCTTTACTTTGCCTCTGTTCCATTTTGCAAAGTTTTAATTAAAAAATCTTTGTTAAAAAGTAATTAAAATCGAAAATAAGCTTATTAAGAACATGGAAGAAGTATTTTTTACTGCTTTGGTTTAAACAAATGTTTTAATAATAACACATTTAATGGCCATTTCCTATATACCGATAATATTAAAACTTGATATAATATCCATACAAATAATGTCAAAATACAACCGATGCTGATGGTAAGGTAAGGGAATGAATAGTAATATAGAATAAGAACCGGTAATAAGACAGAGAAGACGAGAGAAGTATGACTTGTGTTCTGTGTTGCCATCTAGCATATATCATATATGCAGAATAACTGTTCCTGAACGACTGTTAATATTAGGGGTGTACGATTCGAATATTATTATTCAATCCGATACTCGAACCGAATAATTAGAACTAATCAAAAGTTCCCGAATACATAAATAAAAAATTAATCAATAAATTTCGAATCCCTCCATTTTATCCGAATTATTCGCGAATTATTGTATAATTCACGAATTTTCGAATATTTTAAAACATTGCGTAACCTTTTTCTTAGATTTTTTTTTCAAACGGAAATTAATTATTTTAAGAACCAAAATGAAATGAAAATATCTCTTGCCAATATTAACATATATTGAAATTGAGCAATTGTTTTCTCCGGGTAATTGATTTTCAATCAAAAAGTATATTCGTAAGTAGAATATTTTGGTACATGATGTAATGGAATTCAAATTGGAAACAACAGAAAATTCAACGTAATCTCGCTGAATTCGTAATTCGATCATTCGAAATTTTTCGAATTATTGAAATTTTTTCGAATTATTCGAATTCGATTTGAGCGAAATTTGAATACCCCTAGATAATATTCTTCTATCGTAGTTTTATATGTTTTTCCAACAAAACGATATAACATATTCATAACCTTCACATCATGTAAAATAGTGACATCTATTATATTATACTCAAAGCTTTGTTAACGCCATCTAGCGCTTAACATCGTAACCATTCACAGATTGCCACATAACCAATAATTATCAGATCATGTACCTAATTATGCAAAATCACATCGTAAACATCATCAGTTATTATTACTACCCCAAAGATATTATCAATTAAGAACAAAACTTTTTAATGGGAATTTAATTTCTATAAAAAAATCGAACGTTAATCGAAAAATACGATAGATGTCGTTATATTACGATGTCCGTTGGATTTTCAAGACAACTACGATAATGTATCCGTATAGGAACGAAGAATACAATTTTCTGCGGCCGGGCGGCCTGTCGTAAGAGGCGACAAAACAACCCACAGCCAGGTGGTAGGGCATTGGTCCGACTGGATGGGTTCCACCCCTGGTCTAAAGTATGCCGCCATAACAACCCTGGGTTGTGTTCCGGCATTAGTGACCAGGTTCCAGTCTCCCTTACGAGAGCAGTAGCGCATTTGTAGTACCTTTGGTGTTGCAAATGTCCATAGGCGATGGTAACCGCTTTCCATCATAAATAAAAATATAAATAATTAAATATGTTCTTAATTTCATCTAATTGTATTCTTTTTCCATGCTTGTTGTCGAATAAAATAGTAAAGTATGATAATCACCTAGTAAATAATGTACATCCTAACCGATAAGCTTCTGGTTCTTATTGCGTTATAAACTTATTCAAAAAACGCAGATCGGAAAAGAACAACTGAGTGATAAAAGAACTGAAAAATACTTCTAGGTTAATTCTTAATAAAGTCTTAAAGCTTTAAATTTTTTTTAACAATTACAACCGACTTCAAAGTAAACAGCAAAAAAATAAGTTTTTTCTACAGCATCTTGAAGTTGGTGCAATTTTGTTATTTTTTATGTTTAACTTGGCACCGACTTCAAGATGTTTAAAAAAAATATTAATTCTATAAATATATAATATATTGTCTAAATTTGGTTTTGCTTTTGTTAAAAAAATGTTTTATACTTTTTAGTTGCTTGTATGGCTTTGAAATAATATTTTATAAGCGCCTGCAGAAATTGTACAGTGGGCACGCGTATACAAGTTTTGCTTTTCCAAGATTGTAGACGCTCGGAGCTTGACGGATGCTTGAAAATCGGTCCACAATTGGCGGAGAAATCGCGTAACAAAGATAAAAAAAAGAAATACAATCGAATTGAGAATTACTCCTTTTGGAAGTCGGTTAAACACAATTGGATATTTGACTGTCAAATCATTAGAGATGCTTTTTATCATAGTACAAAACGTTATAGCCTCCTTGATATTAACGAGTCAAATAATATACTCATTGCTGTTTAAACTATAAATTAATAAATGGAAGACCAGCGCTGGTTGAGCCAACCAGCATCATGCTGAGTTAGGACCGATTCAGAACTTCATATTAATTGTATTACCTTATTTATAAGTACCTACGTATTGGTGTGTATGTAGTTATGAATAAATATTTTTCTTTCTTTCTTTCAAATGAACTACAAACTATATAAAAACTAAAAGTATTTAAAAAAGGGAAAAATGCCTAAAGATGAGTTATTGGTACCAAACTACTGTCATTTACCGGGAACGTTCCCAAATGGCTGGTGGCGTTAAAGTCCGTGGGATCCTAACGCTATAAAGGTCTAACCGTGACATCGCCAAACGTCTATAGTAGACCTCACACGCGACCAGATCGTCTATTTTGCTCAAAGATTAAGCGTTGCTATACAACGTGGTAACGCCGCCATCCTTTTGGGAACATTCCCAGTAAATGACAGTGGTTTGGGACCAAAAACAATAAATTAAAATGGTTTCTATAATGAGTTTTAGAAAGTAAGGTGATAGCAAGATATTTTGACATCTGCTCTTTTGTTGTTGTAATATGTGTCAAATACCTAATTCATCGGTGGGCCGTCGGACTCTTTGTTTGATTCGGACAATAACAAAAACTCCACATGTCTCAAACTTATATTAAAAACAAGTTTTAATAATAAGCTTGTGGTATAGTGCAGGACCATACGTCACGAAGTACCGCTACACCTCAAGGTGAAATGACGTACTTCCGACAAACATAACTATGTCGTGCTCTAAACGAGAGAGCCAAGCTGGAATCAAGAAAGACGGAACCACCACTTCGTTGCCGAACTGTCACACAATTGGGAGTACCACAAAGTGGTCAAATACAGATAATTGAAACGAACGTTGAAACTGATGCCTTTTCCCTCTAACTACATAGAACTTGTGTTAGAATAAAAGAGACGATATAATTCTCTTGGTTTTGATATATAATAAACGTTACGCTAGACAACCGAACAAGCTCGATTGTGACATGGAAAATTTCGTCTGCCTGGGGTGGTTTGAAATAAAGTAATATTTAATTTATAAATTAAATTACAGTAAATTAAATTTTTAAATGCTGATTTCAAGTCAAGTGTGGACCAAGTCGCGGGCTTAGTAATATTATAAAATTCTAAAAACGTGTCTGTACATTGAAACTATCAAGAAAACTTGAATAGAGTATATAAACGACGGAGAAGACGATACATTTTTTTAAAAATTTCTTGTCTGTTTCTCGTTTTGTTTGTTTGTTCGGGATTCACGTAAAAACTACTGGGCCGATTTTCGCTGATCAACAGCTAATTCTTAGACTTTAAGACTTAAACTCTGCGCTACTTTTTATCCTCCAAATCCCGCGGGAATCCTCCAGGCAATAATTTAAAATGGTCAAATTACAACAAAAAAACGAATTCCAATGTGATGTTTCACTGATCGATAGCGATAGATTTAATTTAATAAATTTAATTTAATAAACAAAATAATAATTTAATTAGCGTTGCCATCCAACGTGGAAATGCGGCCAGCATTTTGGGCACGCTCCCCGCCGACAGCGATTTGGAGTCAATTTTTTATTTATAGATTTATGCTATTTTGTAAGTATTGCTTTATTTATAGTATAGTTTAGTTTATTTATTTTTAAGGTTTTATTTGTAAGTATGTTAGAAACCCTTAAAATTACTATATTTAAAAAACTTGTATTTAATAAAGTCTGTGATCTTTTATATCCCAAGAAACCCGCGGGAATTTTCTCGAGAGCGGTTTGAAGTTTTTCGGATGCATATTAATTAGCCTATTCCGACAGTTTCCACTAAAGCGATAGCTTACATTATTTTTCAAATACTGGAGTATTTTGTATCCCACAGGAATCCCAAACGTGAACGAAGTCACGGGCATATCCTAGTAATAGCATAATTTACTGCCGGTGATAAATATCATGTTTTTTACCTGAGAACGCAAACAATGATAACAAATTCAACTTAACCTCACATTGTTGTCTTGTTGCAATTTAATTAATTAATTTCAAACATTGCACAGTTAATTATTTCTTTGTAATACTTACTGTATTATATTATGAATGAACGGTAATGCCTTCTAAATACATAACAATAGATCATAACGATTAATGCATAGTGTGTATGACAAACCAACTACCATGATCCAAACCTGGCAGAGAGATTTAGAATCTCCTGAGGCCGGCATTGCTACAGTGGAGGCGGTTCGTCCCTACCTGATGATGGGTCGCGCGGAAACGCGGGACTCTGACCCAGATGACGACGCAGATACTTAACGGGCACTGGTGCTTCGATAAGTATCTGCATCAGATTGTAGGGTGTCTGCCTTCTCCTCAGTGCCGCGAGTGCGGCGCGCTAGACACTTCGTTTCACACGCTGGTCGAATGCGCTGCATGGCAATGCAGGTTCGAGCTCGAGGCTATCGTAGGGCCTATTGCTTCGCTGAGGGTTGACGCCACGCTCCACAGTGACTATCACTGGTCAGCGATTCGTTTTTTTTGCGAGGCAGTAATGTCCCGCAAGGAAGCCCCTGAGAGAGTAAGGGAGAGAGCTGCGCACGCACTCCTCGGACGCCGTCGTCGGTCTGGCCTCCGGAGACATAGATATGCGCAAAATCTCCTCCCGTGATGCGACGGGTCCAACCTCTGTTGGTGAACTGGGTCACTCTGCATGCAGGGGTGACCGAAACCGTGTTGCGCGGTTGAACAATGGGTGTAGCTTTGTTCATCTCATGCTCTTCCACACAAGGGCCGGGTATGGGACGCAGGTTTAGGTTTAGCGGAGTAGTTGGTTCTGCCCAGAGTCTTTGTACACGCTGCGCGGCGATTATCGCCGCGGACCGGTCCTACCCCCACATCCGAGAGAGACTCAGTATGGTACGAAATGTATTCCCCCTGCCTAGCAAAAAAAAGGGTGTATGACAAAGATAAATCACTGTCGATTGCGTGTGTAAGAACTTGCCTATGAAAGACAAAATAAAACAAACAAAAGGCTGGTCGGAAAATACAAAGCCGCCCAGACGCTGACTCGCCTCATGTGACTAATAACGCAAGTGCGTCATCATTTTCCATCGTGGATGACAGGAATCTTGCGCGACTTTCTGCTGAGAACTGATGATCGACGCCGATACCGGTGGCGTGTGTAGACTGGCGGTATTCGATTTGACTGCATAGTCTGAAATCGCTACGATTTAAGGGCCATCCAGGCATCCACATATTATGTCACACGAATTACATGATATAAAACTTAAATATATTAGATGTTGAAATGTGACGTCACGAAATTCAGGACTCCTCACACCCCTTGTCTCCCAGTCTTTTTTTTTAACAGGGGAAAAGCTTATGACATAATTTATGGCTCTACCCTTATTATACAATTTCGAACTTTAATTTAATGAAATAAGATCTAAAATAATATCCATCAGCGCATATTCAAAGACAATCGTACTTAAGAAGTAAACTTCAGTCGAGCGTCAGAACTGACCCACACCTTTTTTATACTGTGAATCGTATTTTCTTGTATGACCTACATTTTAAACGTAATAGGCTTTTATTTGGAGCCGCCGTGTCAACGAGTGCTAATTGTTTAAACAAAGTGGTAAATGTAAAGTCAATGACCGTGATTGACACAGCTGTGACCCATAGAAACTTCTTTTCTTGTAGTATAATGGAGAACCAGACGGTTGAATCCAGTTTAGCGCTTAATGTGTTTCGCTTGCGGCTCCGTTTGGCTTATTTTTTTAATTGTAAGCGAATGCTTCAAAGCGCTGAAGCGGAGCTGGGCGAAGTGGAGCGGAAAAGACCAGTGAAAAATGGCAAGTGTTTCCATTGAAGCGGAGAGGACCTGTGTTCCTATCAGTCAAATTCAATCTCAGGGAGAGAGCATACGTCATGTTGTCGGCAAAGAAAAGAGAAGCGCTATTACATCTTTCTCTACTAGAAGATTCGGAAACAAAGTAGAACTGATTGACGCATATTATTCGCGCCGCACTGTCCCTCTACCCTCCACTCGGTACTAGAGCCTGCTCAACTGCATTCTGTGCGGCTCGGGGCTGCGTGTTCATATATTTTATTTGAAAGTCCACTCCGCGCCACTTACACTGTTTCCATTGATGCGGAGTGGAGATTTTGAGCACTGTGGTTGGCCAATTCACGGTCCGCTCCTCTCCGCTCCGCCTCACTCAGTGTCAATGGCAACGCAGCCTAACTCAGTCCAACAAGCAGATGGAATTTAATGTGGTTACCATCATCTATAGACGTTTAAAGTTTTAGGGTGAAGTCAACGCTTTGCAAGCCTTAAGGATGCGATGGTGGGTTTGGGTTTCGGAGATAGGATATAGGGATTAGGCAAGAGGGAATGGAATAGGAAGTGGTCGGATAGGAAAGATGAAATAGGGGAAGGAGAGTGGGACATTAAAACTTTCACTTATCGTACGAAACACGATTAGCTCTTACCTAATTATTCCACGCCGATATTCTGTGAAAGCGTGACATACTGGTGACCCTCGGTCCCCGGGGAAAGTCTACTAAGGGTATGTAAGTAGGCTAAGAGGGTTTTTGGAGGCTGCATACAACTTCACTGAGGAAGAAGCTGTGAGATGCCGGATATCAGACTGAACTACCCAATAAACCTACCAGTGCTACTCGGCATCTGTGTGAGGCACCACGGTATTTGTCATAGGCGATTAGTGATAGGCGCCGCGATACCTCGTAGCAACAGCAGAATACCTAGAGGAACTATAAAATACAATACGGATATCGATATGAGCAAATTTGACACATACAAGCCACTGTTTTACAGGTAGTTTCTCTAATGAATGATTCATACATATTAGGTATATTCGTTTATAAATTATATATATTTTTAAAGTTATGTGGGAAGTGAGTCACAAGTAGTCAAAGGCAGGCCATCGACTTGTGAAACATAAATGTAAATTATTAATAATATTATTTTAATGATGACCAGCGAAGTGGGGATAAGATAGTAGGAATGGGTGAGAGGAGGAGTGGGAAGTAGATCTTTAGAACTCACTCATCGTACGAAGCAAGATTAATTTGAGACTAACCGTTTTAAGCCGATATTTTGTGAGAGCGTAGTAACATACTGCATGCACTGTGCAATCATTAAGGCGCAAACGAGTTCCGAAACGTAAAACGAATATATATAAATTTCCTACAATAATAGAAGGGCCTGCGAGGAACAACAATGGCCTCATTGGGAGATCTTTCTTTAAGAGAGGAGCATGAAGATATCAAGCCGGATAATATTGTTACATACCGACAAAGAAATGAGCACGCCTGCCTTCTTTGATTTAGGAATTCTTTTGTTTACTTTGTGTTTAGAATTTTTAATCCAGAAAAATTGCTATTGTTATTGAACTTGTTTTATGGCCGTCGAAGCTTGCCAGGTGTGCGGAATTAACTCGGCGAACGGGATCATTTTCGGTATTAAAACTACATTTAAACAAAATTACAGCAAAACCGATCCAGTATTCGTAGGTAGTTTTGTTGAAACTTGACAGAAAGACATGTCTAGTTACTATCGCATTTTTTATACACGACAAATTTATTATCTATCCCCCGTCTATGAAAATTACATAAATAACAATAATAACAAAAAGGACAAAAAGGGAAAAAAGGACATATAGGACAAAAGGACAAAAAGGACAAAAATGGCAAATAACAAAAACCTTATCCAACTTTTTGGGTCTCCACCATTGACGTTGTTAGTAAGTCAATGGTCTCCACCAAAGAAAACTTGCCAACTTTTGTGTTGTCAATACGTGTTGGTGACAAATGTGTCTGAAATTAGTTTTGGCGGTAAATATCAAAAGAACACGCTTGTTGCCTACTTTGATTCGGTCGGTGGTGATTCTTGCAGTTGGTAACATAAGATGGAAACAGAAACAAGTTCGCTGCCTGTACAATATCCAACATCATCGTCGTTCGAATACATGGTGCTAACAATACTGGTGGAGACATCTAGTAGAACTGAAACATTTCTCAAATTGTTGGAACATTTTTCGATTCAGTGGAGACAATGGAAACATGGAACAACATGGAAATGTTTTTGTAAAGTTGCAAACATAGAAGTTGCCAACATTATTCTATTTATTTAAGTTCACGGCTTGGCAGCTAGGCCTTTAAGCCAGATCTTAGATTACAATATAATTTATTCATTTTCTTAAGCCTATGTATAGCTCAGTTGAACTGTAAGGTTATCAACTGACACCATTCAACGGAGTTCTTGTGACAACTCTAAAGGCCACATTTGACTACACAGTTCACATTCCTCACAAAACCATCTAATTACTAGGCAAAAACTATCAATATCCTTCAACTACTGTTCATTTTAGAGTAATTTTACACATTTTTGAAAATAAAACTGCAGCACATCTCCTTTCAGTTCCCGCCAAAAACTCAAAGTTGCTAATAGTTTATATCTTTGCAATAGGTGAGAGAGTAATTATGTCGATATTCACGACACTCTACACCTTGTGTCTGTATACATGCATATAATTACCGGTGATGACACACACACTTGTCTTTGTGACCTACTTTACCACCCAGTCTGGCCCGAGAGAAAGTTATACCTAACTCAAAAAAAGTTTAAAATGTTTTGTAATGGAAAAATACGTTAGACAAACCAAGTGATATCATGTTGAAAGTATTTTGTTACGCACATTTTCGTTTTCTTTCGAATTTATCTCAAATACTAAACTTGTATGTTTATCATGCATATATACATATTGTTACAACTTAGGCCCTGACAAAGACAAATTCGACGTACAGATCAGTAAAAGCACATTTTATTACCTGTCGGTATTTGAACTACTTCTAATCCTTTTATGATCGTCTGCTTTTGTTCACTTATTTATTGGCTTACGTTTCTAGTTATTGTGGAGAACAGCCTATTGTTCTATTATAGTTGTTTGCGGCCGCTTGCAGGCTGCATCATTAGCCAGGTGTTGCGGATTACAATTACAAGCTAATGTTAGGAAAACTAATAGTGACAGACTTTGCGAGTTTTATTGAATTACGACCTTCTGCATTATGTATCGATTTGTTGTGTTCGGTTATATTTGTACCTGTGTTATACGTGTTTGTATAGTTCTAATAAATCTATAATTATTCTAACGGCGGCGGCTTCTAATTATTTAATTCGATCCCGTTAACTAGTAACAATACATACACGCTAATTTAAACTGCTTTTAATTTGACCTTTCTTCACAATATCTTCAATTTGATCATGGTGAGTACGTCTCGTTCTACCGGCACTGACTCTACCAGTCAAATTGCTGTCATATACTTGTTTTGTAATTCTGCTTTCATACATTCTCTCTACATGCCCAAACCACCTTGACATTCCTTTTTCAACTCTTGTCACTACATCTTCTTTTAATCCACAACGCTCCCTTATCACACTGTTTCTTATCATATCACTTACATTAACCTTACATATATTTGTCATAGCTCTCATTTCAACTTCATTTTATACTTTCATGCGTTTTCTGCCATTCTTTCTACTCTCATATCTTTATTCTTACTAATAATATACATAACTAGCTGTGCCCGTGACGTCGTTCGCGTGGATTGTGTTTTCAAAACCCCCGATTTCGAAACATTCTTCAGTTCAGTTAAGCCGGGACGGACCGCTATTTATTTATAACTAGCTTCTGCCCGCGACTTAGTCCGGATGGAATTAGTTTTTTCATAAAAAGTATCCTATGTTACTCCTAATACTCCTTCCTACCTCCAAGAATATGTGTATAAAGTTTCATGATGATCGGTTGAGTAGTTTTCGCGTGAAAGCGTAACAAACAAACTTACATTCACATTTATTACTATATTATTACATTTAGTAGGGATTTAACAAATCATAATTAATATAAAGGAGTAATTTAAATATGGCCAATAGTCATAGGCACCGCCTTGGCAGCCGGGGCTGCTGCCACACACCAGGAGGCTCTGTAACGCCGCAAATATGTGTACATTGGTAATGGGTTGAAACCCTGAGGCCGTAGGGGCCTGGAGCTCGTTACCTCTGTCGAGACCTGTCAACTCGTCTAATTGAGGTCTTGCGTGACTAAAAGGCCGGCTTCCACTTAGGGCAACGCATCAGCGTTGGTATCCAACGTGGAAATGCGGCCAGCATTTTGGGCACGCTCCCCGCCGACAGCGACCTGGAGTCTATTTTATATTTATAGATTGTTATTTTGTAAGTAGTATAGTGTTACAGTTATTTAATAGCATAGTCGTTCTTGTGTTTCTTTTTAAAGTTAATAATTAATTGCGTTATGTAACCTCTTATTTCTAAACGATACAATCGGCCATTTCCTTAATTGAATAATAATGTTATATTTTTATTTATTCAGTGATTAGCGCCTTAATTTTATGTTACAATATTTATCTGTAATATGTGGTAATTGTGTACAGATTATAATTCAAAATCTCTCAATTGCATATAGACGGTATTCACTACATTTTATTGTTCTGTTGGCAGACGCGATAGATTTATGTGTTCGGTTTATTTTATTACATGTAAAACTTTAAGTATAATATTTTAAATAATATATCTAAAATCTCCAATCAATAATGTATTATTTAATTTTCGTTTATAACCCTTTAATTAAAATAGTTTATCAATGACTTCAACTCGCTATCGGTTGTGCCAATTTGCTAAGTTTCTTATCCTGTAAAATTGTTGCAGGGATGGCGAGGTGTTCTAAAAATGCTTGTCGAGTGTGAAAAATCAGTGCATGGAATATATCTTAAACGTAAGGCTCACTGACTACAAGTATAGTGACCAGTTGCTGTTCTTTTATTACCAAAAACCCTTCTGACTTGTTGCAAATATTACAATAGTTTAATTTTATTATATTATTTATTATATTTTATTTTATATTATATTTAATATTGCCAATAAATTTCAAGAACTCTCTCTTTTCTTTCACCATATCCCAATTAATTGGGGTCGGCACAATATGTCTTTGCCTTCCACACTCCTCTATTCTGACATACATCTTCTGTCAGACCACAAATCATCATATCATCCTTTACGCAATGCATCCATCTTTTTTTTGGTCTCCCTTTACATCTGTACCCATCCATCTTGTAGTTTTGCATTCTTTTTGTCACGTGAATTTAATCCCTTCTCATTATATGCCCATACCAACTTAGTCTTCACTTCAGTCAGTAAATTTCAAGAACTATAGACTACAAAATCACTTTTACCTAATTTAGTATTCGTTTTCGAGCCAAGCCTGCGCCTGGGCATGTTCCGAGTGCATTATTCTCGCTGTCACTCACACAATGGCGTGGCACTAAACACGATTAGCCACACTTGTGTTTTCAATACTTTCTTTTTAGATAATTGTTTCCGCTGTAATTGTTTGGTTGTCCGTTTGACGGTCTGTTTCTCATTTTAAATTTTTTGTTATATCAATTTTATTTCCAACTAGGAGTTGCGCGTCCACGTTGTACGTACTAAGCTAATTTATACGTTTCATATCAACTTTAAACCGTTCCCAAGAAAATTCTCGATAAGTACCGAAGAATTTAAGTTCGGGAATTTGCTATCGATCACCGAAAACCGCAACGAAATCGACGTAGTTGTTTTTACGTGAATACCGAACAATTTTGTAACATCATTATCTATCTATACATATAATAAAGTTGTAGAGCTCAAATTTCTGTACAATGAAAAAAAATGATAAAAACCGAGTCAGGGGGATGTAAGAAGTCAAATAGAACTAATTTAGATTTTTTTTCAAATTTTTTGTTTCTCTGTTTGTCTGTCTGTTTGTACCGGCTAATCTCCGAAACGACTGGACCATTTACATGAAATTTTGTATGGTGGTAGCTTATATCCCTGGTCAACATATAGGATACTTTTGATCCCTAAAAATAAAGAGTTCCCGTGGGATAGTTAAAAAAGCTTTAAATACTTAAACAGCTTATAACAGACTGAAAATAATTTCTATGCAACGTAACATAATAGAAGCGGAGATTTTCACAGGCTGTGATGTTGATGAGAGAGTTATATCTTATATATATATATAATATAAAAAGCTGATAAGTTTGTTTCTTTGTTTGTTTGTTTGTTTGAACGCGCTAATCTCAGGAACTACTACTGGTCTGATTTGAAAAAAAATTCAGTGTTAGCCCATTTATCGAGGAAGGGAAGAATCACGCTAAGAGCAATAGGAGCGGAGCAATAATGAAGAATGTTTCAAAATCGCGGGGTTTTTTTACTTACTTTTTTAAAACTATTCCACGCGAACGAAGTCGCGGGCAGAAGCTAGTATACTTATAAATTACTTTTCAGTTTCACTAAATGATTATTTAATTTACATAAGTTTGAGCTAAATATTTACTATCATCAGTGACAAAAAGGACTGGATGGAAGAAGGCCATAGAAAAAAAACTTGACGTTTCATATGTGACGTATGTGATGACGTTTCATCAGATTTAGATATGAATTCACGCTTGATTTTATTACAGAAGTAGTTGTTTGTTTAACTAAGCAGTTTTCACCTACTTTCTACATATTCGAAAAAAAGCAGAGTGTTAATCTCGGCTGAAAGGCCTATTTAGGTATTTGAATTATTCCTAGCTGACCCAGCAAACTTCGTTCCGCCTCAGAATCAATAAATAAAAAAACGTTGATTTCTAAACGACGGGACGAACATCAAATATTTGACAGATAGGAATAGTTTCTAAGGGAAAGCGAAATTGTTTCCAAGCATTTTTTTTCATATTTACTCGCCTTTCAAACCTTCCCTGGACTTTCGCATATAATTCAAAACCAAAATTAGCCAAATCAGTCCAGCCTTTCTCGAGTTTTAGCGAGACTAACGAACAGCAATTGATTTATATATATATATATATATATATATATATATATATATATATATATATATATAATCAAAAAATGTTATCAGACCTTTTTTGTAGAGCGTACAATTCTGTATAAAGATTGGAACAGCGATTTATCAGTCAACCAATCGTTTGAATGGTACAAAAATCAGAAGCAAAAACATTTTTTCCTATGTTATTCTTATGGGAATTAAAAAAATGCGATGAGGACAATCTTACTATTAATATTAAGGGCTCATCTTTTCACAGATTTTTTTTACACCCAAAAGAAACTTTAGAGCCTGTTTGAAAAAACAAATAATTTTTTTTTCTTTTGGATCATCCTAATATATATATATATATATATATATAGATTAACTCGAAATATCTCATGCCTAGATAGGTCACTTTCATCTCTCGTATACAATCTCCTATTTTAAACGCAGGCAAGAGCTAGTCAAGTATGAAAGGAATGAAAAGCCTTACGTACCTTGTAAATATTCCATATTAAAAATAACAGGTCCAGCCATCACTGAGCTTAAACCAAGGAATATTTGTAACAGCAACAACGCGAATGTGAAATTCAAACATATCACCCGAAAACTTTCAACAAACTGTTGGATACTACACTTTTTGAATGTCCCATCTTCACACACTTTGTCTGATTGTTTGTTTGCATATCTGTCTGTCACTGGATGGCAGTATGGCCACGTGCTTATAGGTGGACCCATTTTTTTTAATTTTAAACCTTTTCGCTATGATTTTTGCATTTTTTCGACGTTTCTTCTCTTCTTCGATGGATAGTTTTTCTGTAACAAAGGAAAAAGATTACACTAAATACAGGTCTTTGCAAAGATAAGGTGGAGCATCCCGGTCACCATGGGTTATCGTAGATCAGGAGTGCTGGTAGTATTTCACGTCATGCAACACTTAATGACATAATCCGTCGGGCTCTTGTCACCGCCGGGGTAACTGCCGTTCCAGAACCGAACGGCTTGTGCCGCGACGATGGCAAGAGACCCGATGATATGACATTGGTGCCCTGGAAGATGGGTCGCCCCTTAGTATGGGACGCGTCTTGCGTCGATACTTTTGCAGCGACCCATCTTCCAGCTACTAGCATGTCTGTTGGTACAGCTGCTGCACAACAGGAGGCCCTAAAACGCCGCAAATACTCAGCCATCGGAAATGGCTACATATTTGCGGCTTTTTGGGTCGAGACCATGGGGGCCTGAGGCGCACAAGCTTTATCGCCTAGTAGACGTCTCACGTGACGAAAAGACTGGTCTTTACGTCGGACAACGCATTAGAGTTGCCATAACAGCGAGGTAATGTAACCAGTCTTTTGGGCAGGTTTCCAACTGACAGCGGTCTGGCAATAGATTTTATAGTTTAATTTTAATTTGTATGTATAGTTTTATTTTGTTTATAAGAGGTATTATTGTTACGAGTAGCGGGACTCAAATAAAAATGTCGTTGGAATTATTATAGAGTTTATTAGAACTATACAAACACGTATAACACACATGGTACAAATATAACCGAATACAACAAATCCAAACGTAATGCAGAAGGTCGTAATTAATTTAAACGCGCAAAGTCCGTCACTATTAGATTCCCGAATGTATACACGTCACGCCCGTATCACAATCGTCGCTCAACTGCCCCCCTCTTTCCATCAAGCCGTCGTTTTATACTTCACAAATGCAAAATAATCCGCAACACTTGGCTAATGATGCTAATGAGCGAGTACAATAGGACAATAGGCTATTCTCCACAATAATTAGAAACGTATGCCAATAAATAAGTGAACAAAAGAAGACGATCATAAAAGGATTACAATTAGTTTTAATGCCGACAGGTAATAAACTGTGCGTGGAATTTGTCTTTTTCGGTGTCTAGGTTGTAACATTATGAAGCTACAGTTGTAGTAATTACTAGTATAATAATATCATAATTTAATAGATTATATCGACGACTCATTGACTTTTCAGGTGATCAGAAGGCTGGTGCTTACCTTGGTCAACGGATCAGTATGGCGATCCAGCGACGAAACGTAGCCAGCCTTCTGGGCACCTTACCCATAGAAGACGGTGATCTAAGCTCACTATTCTACTTATAGTCTTGAGGGACTATGGGTAAAATACTACACAAATAAGTTAAGTTTTCTTGCTTTGTATTCGATTGTATGTAATTTTATAATTGTTTTCTGAATATAATATATGTTAATAGATTATATTAGGTATAACGAAAAAATAGCTATTAAGGCAGATGTCTATTGAACTTAGAAGTCGGCAATGCGTTGGTAACACCGCTGGTGTTGCAAACGTTCGTAGGCGGCAGTAATTAACTTCCATCAAGTGGGCTGTCTGCTTGTTCGCCAGCCACAGGCAATAAAAAAACAATATTATAAAATCCTAAAAACACCATGTTTGTACATTGAAGCTATTAAAATAAATGCAACTGTAATACACTAAATAAACTATGGAGAACAAGATGCATTTTTTTTAGATTTCCTGTCTGTCAGTTTGTTCGAGATTCACGTAAAGTTGGCACATTGGAGTGATTTTTTCAGTGGTCGATAGCAAATTTTATGTAGTAAAGTATGTATGAGCGCTGTATCGGCATTTATAAAATTTCGATGCAACACAATGCTGTGTTGCCAACTTCGTTGACTAAAAAAACTCGACGTACAAGCCTTATTTATTTATTACATTTGTCTTTGTGTTTTGTGTAATTTTTTTGTGAATGTATTATGTGTTTTTTATGTATAGTGTCGTATTTTTTTCAGTCAATACAACTTTTTCTTTCTTTCTATGGATTTTTTTTTATACTGGAAATCCCGCGGGATTTTTCCCGAACGCGGTTTGTAGTTGTTCGGGTGCATAAAAATTTGCTTATTCCTACAGTTTTCACTAAAACGATAGATTACATTCTTTTTTTAATGTTGTATTACTTTGAGTCCCGGGAATCCCGCGGGAATTTCAATGGACGAAGTCACGGGCATATCTTAATTAGTATGTCAATAGGCAAGCGCTGTCTCCGCTCCGCTTGTTTACTCCTAATGTAAACGTACCCTTATACCGTTATAATTATTATAATACACATATTAGCTGCCTAGTTGTGTAATAAGAGTGCCGTGATAGTAATCTCGTAATGAACGAGATTGCCGTTAGGAAGATAGTCGAACCGTTAAGGCACCGAAGCTTAAACTACAACGCACTATGCCGCCAAGACGCGCCGCGACAACCAGGCGGTTCTTGTGGTCAATGTGGTGTCGAAAAATTCTCAGTTGTTTATATCAGTGGCTTCTAAATGGGCGTTAAAGAGTTATTTGTGCTTGTTTATATAGTTAAGCCGAAAAAGAAATAAAGAAAGACATTTATTTGGTAGAAACACATTACAAGACATATTAGAAAATAAAAGATAGATTGATAATATGATTTAAATGAAAATAAAATGACTTACTGAGCCTAACCTACAAGGAGAGATAAAATCTCACCGCCTCCGTTGGCTCGGTCACGTGGAACGGATGGAAGAGGATCGAAGTGTGAAGAGGGCCTATTTGGGACGATCGGATTGGCGACGCCCGGTCGGTCGCCCCAAGTACCGGTGGAGGGACAGAGTGAAGGCTGACCTGTGTGAGCTTCAAGCCTACTGGCAAGAAATCGCACAGGACAGGAACAGGTAGCGTGTTCTCGTTTCGGAGGCCAAGACACATTTTGGGTCGCTGAGGCAACGGAGTTAGATAATTAGTTTAATATGACTTGTCAAAACATATTAGAAAACATAAAAATAAAGTAACGCATTAAACACAAAACTAAACAAATATTTCGCAATGGTAGCAAATGGGTGCAATTCAGATATGCTGTGTGTGTTGACAATAGGGTAGTTGTCATGCAAATTAACTGAGATACCTTATTATAATCTTACAAAACGCCGAAGCCACATTGATTTTCTATGAGCTTAGCAAGTTATGACGTCATATCTTTAAGGAGTCAAATACCTTATTATTTTAAAAGTAAGATATAATATTTTAGCGCACGTTCTTTTTTATTAATATTGTGTAGAACTTATTGTGAAATGTGTCAACTATCCAATTCTTACAGGCCGCTTGTCGTTAGATACATGCGGTGATTAACATGTCAATTACGAACCATAGTTAGGTCTCTTTAGCCGCTGCAAATTGGCTACCACGATCTGACCGCCTAGTGCGTATCTAGTACAAAGACGAGGAAAGCCAATTCTCGAGTAGGAGTTGCAAGCACCAACCCCCGGACTACCCACTAAACCTTGCAGGGTCCCTCCGCATCATAATGAGGCGTCACGGGGCCGTAGTCATAGATATGACTGCCATGACACCTCTTTGCAAACCGACAAAGAGGGGTGTCCCTGGGACTAGAATACCCCACGGCACTGAGTGTGCCTCGCCGGGAGAGTCCCCCGAATCCTGTAGTCCCACCACGTTATCGGGAGGAAATGGGCAAAGCGGCGCTTACGATCCTGTACGCCTGCCCATCCTCGCTCCTCCCCTATTCTTTTGGAGGCCTCCGTCTGCGACTAAACGTAGTGCGTTTCTAATACAAAGGCGAGAAAAGCCAATATGGTTACGTACAAAATTAAATTATGTCATTCCGCTTACGCTGTTTTAATAATTTATAAAATCACGTAACTATTTTTGTAAAATAGAACTCGTATAAAATTGTCATGTTTATTATTATTGCATGAGTACAGTAGGCATAGGCAATTTTTTTTCAGGCGGGGGAAATGCTGTTTACGCACAATACTGGGTCCTGGCAAGGGAACAGACCAACATCGATCGCGAACGAGTTTACTGCATGCTATGTAACCCACTCGCGATCGACTCAGCTTGTGTGGAGACTCCGAGATGACTGGACGGGCAGCACCCAATACCCACCAGAACCACCCTCCTCCCATGTGCCCCGCGCTTTGTTGTGTAGGAAAGGCTGAGACGTAGAACAAAGTTACGCCCGTCCGATCCAGCGTAAAAAGTGCCTGAATGTGCCCCGGGAATCAGAACACATCCACTTCGTCATACGGGGGTCGATGATCCTTTGCTCCCTAGCAAGCTAAAGGCCCCCCACAGCGGTACAGTAGGCATAGGCATACCGGAACACCTCTCAAGGTTGTTATAACGGCATACTCTAGACCAGAAGTGGTAGCCATACGGTCCGGCAAATACCCTAATAACTTTGTGTGTCATAGTATTTTTTCTCGGAACCTACTGGATTTGTATTGATAAAATCTATGTTTTTTTATTTTATTGCAGGAGTTCAGCAGACAGGCAGACGTCACACTTGATGGAAAGCGGTTACCTTCGCCTATCGACATTTGCAATACCAAAGGCGCTACAAGGCGCTCTCTTAAGTGTGACTGGAACCTGGCCACTAATGCCAGAACACAACTTAAGGTTGTTATGACGACATACTCTATACCAGGGGTGGTAGCCATCCAGTCGGGCAAATGCCCTACCACCTGACTGTGGATTGTTTTGTCGCCTCTTACGACAGGCCGCCCGGCCGCAGGAAATTGTATTCTTTCTCCGTTCCTGCACGGATAATTTTTTTATTAATAATTATAAACGGTTTGTAAATAACTTGAGAACGACTACCGTTTTGATGATTTTTTTTCAATGTGTTTGAGTGGATCCCCGGATGCTTTAGATTCATAATTGGAATCGGTAGGTGGCGCTGGGATCGGGTTGTAAGATCCTCCTAATCTCCTGGATTTTTGTGTATGTTTGAGTTAAGATCACCGGATGATTTAGATCTACAATCGGAACCGGTAGGTGGCGCTTGAACCGGGTACTAGATTCTTATATTTTCACTACCTTCTGCTCGCGACTTCGTTCACGTGGAATAGTTTAAAAAAAAAGTAAGTTAAAAAAGCCCCGCGATTTTGAAACATTCTTCATTGTTGCTCCGCTCCTATTGCTCTTAGCGTGATGGTATATAGCCTATATTTATAAATAACAGTGCAACATCCGTCCGTCCTAGGGTGCAGTTGAAAACCAGCGTCAGGCATCTGCTGCTGCCTGGCACATGCTGAACTGCACCTATTTGGTACCATCGCGAGACTTTTTAGTACATCATCACCGTACAATTCATTCATTCCATATGTCTGTCTCGTTGTGTGATGACCAAAGAAACGTTTTTTCTTTCTTTCTTTTCTATAACCTTCCTCGATAAATGGGCTATATAAGACTGAAAAAAAAAATTCAAATTAGACCAGTAGTTCCTAGGATAAGCGCCTTCAAGCAAACAAACTTATCAGCTTTATATATTATATAGGTAATATAGGTATATATGAGATAAAACTCTCTCACTGTCACCACACCCTGTCAAAATCTCCACTTTTATTATGTTACGTTGCAGAGAAATTACTTTCAGGCTATTTAAGTAATGAAAGCTTTTTTAACCATCCCACGGGAAGTCTTTAAATTTTCGGGATCAAAAGTATCCTATATGTAGACCAGGGATATAAGCTACTACCATACCAAATTTCATGAAAATCGGTCCAGTCGTTTCGGAGATTAGCCGGTACAAACAGACAGACAAACAGAGAAACAAAAAGTTTGAAAAAAAATCTAAATTAGTTCTATTTCACTTCTGACATCCCCCTGACTCGGTTTTTAGCAAATTTTTTTCATTGTACAGAAATTTGACCTCTACACTTTTTTTATATGTATAGATATAGGATATTCATTATTATTATTTCATTTGCAGACATTTTCGCTGTCCCTAAACTTTGCCGCCGTAAGCAGTTGCTTGCCATGCATACTATACTATACTTATACTTAGAATCGCAATGTTCATTTCTAAATATATTTATGTAATTTATCCCGTCATTTGAAATAGACGCGTGAACGGAGCAGCAGTCATAGCTATACTGAATATAGACTTCAGAGATACATTGAATATGTAAGATTGGCTTCCAGTCCGACTGGGTGGATAACTGTGCTTGAGCACTTCCTGTTCTAAACAGCATTTTACACCATAGTTAACTTGGGTGAGGCAGGATACATTAATATCTTCGAACAGGATTTATTTAATAACGCCTACGTTACATTATATCGATGTTTGTGGCTAAATAAAAGCTGCGGTGGCTTAATGGTTACTTAAAGTGCGCGGGTTCAAATACTGACCGAAAATCATGCACCACTTAGACAGTCTTCTGACCTCACGTGCATCGGCGATGGTGGTATACATAATTATTGTACGATTACTTGCATTTCAATAATAAATATGTAACTAATTTTTGTGTTCGACCCATTTGTTGAGCCGATTGGAGTGTATTTTGAGTCCGTGGGAACAAATATCCACAGACTTTTTTAAAAATCTAAAAAAAAAGCTTATAATAAAAAGCTTTTTTTTCAAAGGATTAGTGTTTGTATTCAGTGAGGCAATGCTGTCATCCTGCTAGGATCACTGCTTTGAGATAGTAGTTTGGTCTAGTAGTTTATTTTTGGGATATTATTAATTTCAAGGTTTTATGTTATAGATTAATTTGTAGCTATTGATGTTCAATTTTGTATTTCAAATTTTTAATAATAATAATCGTAGACAAAGACATATACTGTTAATCCTCAAATTAAGCAAGTTACGCTTGTGTTATGGGTAATATACAACGGATTACGCTGGGGCCGATCCCAGACGCCCAGACCATAGTAAATAACGGAGAAAATACGTTTCCGAAATTTGCTACACCAGGAATCGAACCCGGAGCCTCTGCGTTGCAGTGAGGTAAGCCAGCAAAGGCTTAGCCGCTCAACCACAGAGGCCGTCAAATTTACTAACTATTACGTTTATTATTACTAGTTATTACGTTTTTACTTAATTTTTAAGCTTACCATAAAATATTTTGATAAAATAAAATAATACATAGACGATTAACAAATGTTAGACTAATTTGTTGTACGCTAAACAACTACAAAAAATATCAAAATAATAAAAGTACGTTTTAACAGTTTTAAGCGCGGTTATTTATTTGATTTTTATTGTTCTGTCACTTTCACTTGAAGGCTACTACTGAAAAGTGATCGAAACAGAGGAATAATAAAAACCGAATAAGTTACCGCGCTTAAAACCGTTAAAATGTGTGTATATGATTATATATAATATATGGTAAAGTTCTTTTATTATACATCAGATTTTTTGTTACGTTTTTTACTAGCCGTTTCTTTGTAATCTTCCATGCCTCCATGGTCTGTAGACAGAATATACCACGAGATGTTCTAACAGCCTGTTTGCGATACTTCAATCAATTAAATTCTACACGGCCATTAAAAAACAATAGACATGTAAAACCAATGTCGTTCCGTTCCACGCAGACGCCTCCCACATAAACTTTCACATGAACTAACCTTTGGCGAGCGAATAACGGTCCTTGGCTGACACACATTTCATAAAACGAAACACCATGCACGTTTTCAAAAACCGAATCATAAATAAAATGCCGAAATAGTAGGTTCATTTATTTTCTTAATTATTTTATGGCTTGGCAGCTAGGTCTTTAAGCGAGATCTTAAATCTAGCATCTGGCTTAAAGGCCCAGACAGATGGACAGAAATAATCCGTACTATATACAGTACACACATTATGGATTATTTCTCTGTCTTTCAATTTTAATTAATAGAAATGAAACATTGTCAACTTTAAAAAAATACACGAACTCAATTGTTTAAAAAGGGTTCATATGTGAGTTATAAAAGTTTAGTCCCCTGGCTAAAAAGAAATACAAGGAAAACCGTAGCGGGAAGTTCTCTCCATATCATTGTTGTACGAGGAACTACTCGTATTCTTGAGCTCAAAAAAATGGGGAGATTATGGTGGCCATCACAACTTTTTTTATAATTTAACTATACAGTGTTGCGTAGTGATACAAATTAATATCTTATTGTCGAATATATGATGGCACAGGTTCACTATAGATATAAAATAGCGAATTTAATTTACTTAACCCCTTCGATTGTGCCAAAATATCTACGGTACACTAATGAAACTTCATGGGAAACTCAAATCGAAATTTATTACGCTAAGATTATCTGTGAAATCATTTCAAGCATGACATTGCTAAGTCAAATCATGACTCAAGAATTCTAGTACTCAAAATTTGTTATAACTCTAAAAAACTTCTAAATCCTAAATGTCGATACAGGTCATTCCTATCAGGTTATTAGAAGTTAGTGCCTAATTAATCGACGTAAAGTCGCTAGTTCGTCGATATTCTATAGGTTACACTTCAGGGAGTGTGCCACGGAATTATATGAATTGGTTCCTCGTTCACCATTTTACTACCGGACAAGCAGACGTACGCACTCACGCCACCGATATATGGTGGAAATACCAGCGAAGTGGACGAAACGCTATGCTACCACTCTCATCAAACGCACCTTTGGTGGAGTAAAGTAGAGAGACAGTAAAGAGTGGAACTCTTTACTGTCTGTTTTTCCTGAAGAATACAATTTAGGTGTCTTTAAGTCTCGCGTGAACAGGTATCTTCTAGGTAAGCATGTTCCACCTTAAACTGCATTTCGGCCTGACATTAGGCGCAATGTCGGTCAAACGCGAAACCTACTCATTATAAAAAAAAAGTTTTATTACTTAAGGCATATTTAGAAAATTAGTTTGACTACGTAAACAGCTGAATAATAGCCGCTTCCTATATTTTACTGTTCATTCATTTGCCCTACCATTAGTAATTTTAAAATTGCTTGTATGGAGCTTATGTCAAATTTTACCCGATTGTATATACCAAATATGAAACTCTCAGTGAGAGTTACTTGAGAGGTACTTGTGCCGTTTGCTGTTGAAAAGCTGGCACCTTATGGTTTCAAAGCCATGATTATCCGTAAACAGTTCATAAAATGCTTAATCGACTCTTGAGGTGATCAGTGGGTTGGTTCATACCTTGAGCAGCGGATCAGTATGGCGATCAACTGAGGTGACGTAGCCAGTCTTCTGGGCACCTTACCTATTGACTTCAATAGTATAGGCTCAGTATTCTATTTATTATAAGTCTGAAGAGATTATAAGTAGAATGCAATATACCTAAGTTAGGTTTTATATGTACTCGTAGGGAATACACAAAGTTTTACTATGAAAGAAAATAAAACTATATTATAAATTAAACTTAAAAATAAACTAAATATTATAAACGCAAAAGTTTGTAAGAATGTATGATATGTGTTTGTTACTCTTTCACGCAAAAACTACTGAATGGATTTTGATGAAACTTTACAATAATATAGCTTACACATCAGAATAACAATAGGCTATAATTGTATTTAATTAATAAAAATATAGTGTGAATTATCCAAACTATAATTCCACACCACGCGGGTGAGACCGCGAGGCGCAGGTAGTTATAGATAAATTTTTATAGAAAATTTAACAAATCGCTGCCAGAGGGAAACATGCCCAGAAGGCTGGCTGCATTGCCATGCAGGATGGTAATGCGTTGCGCGAAATACGAACCAGCCTTCTGTTCACGGGTGGTATCAAAGAGTTTCTTACAAATGACTTTGAAGAAACCCTTTGCCGATGGACCCCACGGACCTAAAGTTTCAACTCGAAACGGCACAAATATGTAACCCCTTCCTAGGGTTCCATATTTGCGCCGTTTGAGATCTTCAGCTGTTGAAGCAGCGGTGCCAGCCCCTAAGTCATTGGAAGATGTGATGCCGCCAGAGTGTCAACGCATGTCGTGTCCCACACAAGTTTTCTTCATTGTAGAGTCTATAGTCTATAATTTACGTATATTTTAATACAAATAAATTAATTTGTTAAAATATAACCTTTTCTATACCATTTTGAACTTTATTTGTTGGTGATTAAGTTGATATTTGTTTGTTATCGAGTCATGTATAAAAATGAGGTCTAAAAGTTCAGTGACCCTTTATTGAATTGTTTGTTTGAGATTAATGATACTAGATTATCAACGCTTAAACATTGATTTGAATGAATTGATTGATTCATGTATATCATATTTAAACTTATCGATGAGTTGGTAGGAAAATCTTGATATATAAAAATAAATGTGTCTGTATGTCCTTTATAGAATCGTAAACTATACATCCGATTTTGATGAAATTTTGTGTGTGTGTTTGAGTGGGTCCCGGGATGCTTTAGATTCACAGTTAGAATTGGTAGGTGGCGCTGAGATCGGGTTCTAGAATCCTCCTATTTACCGGGAGCGATTTTGGTGATTTTGTTTTTGTGTGTTGAGTGGGTTCCCGGATGGTTTAGATTCGCAATTAGAACCGGTAGGTGGCGCTGAGATAGGGTTCTAGAATCCTCGTAATCGGCTGGACCGATTTTGGTGATTTTGGTTTTGGGTGTTTGAGTGGATTCCCGGATGGTTTAGATTCACAGTTAGAACCGGTAGGTGGCGCTGAGATCGGGTTCTAGAATCCTCCTAATCATCGGGAGCGATTTTGGTGATTTTGTTTTTGTGTCATGGAACAAAGTCTTTTAGGAATTCAGAAAATAGGCGATACGACGTTCGCCGGGTCAGCTAGTACTCAATAAATATCGTTCATTATCCATAAAGCAACTCTGTCAAGGTCCTAAAACCTATACCAATTGTTCATAACAGTCATACGAGGTCTGGACTTTGTTTTGCTGCCCGCCGTGATTCAGGCCATGGTCGGGAGTAAGCCCAGATGGGACGCCGTCTCCTTCTTTTGCTTGCTAAGGAGTAACTTGTTCAGCTCCCGCTAAACCAAAGGAGGACAGGCCGGCGCCGGATAGTGGCGACTTCCACCTTCGTCTTCAAGCATTGCGGAAGCATTGTCCAGTTATGCGCAAATAACATCGGGAGCAGAGATGTTTTCTAATATTGAATTGAAAACATCAGTTGATAAAGGGACGTGTTACTGTGCAGGAACCGAGAAAGAATAAGTACTAAGTACAATACTAAATACTCTTAATACACACAGAAAGGGCATATATGACCCTTTTTTAACCGACATCAAAAAGGAGGAGGTTATTATGATTTACATTTGCTTTTTGTTTTGTTATATTTCTTTTTTAAGCAATTGCATAGCTTTTTTCGCGGGCTTTGAGCGCGGCGACCGAATCAATAAATTCCGTAACGAAAATAGACCCTAACACCTCCCACTCCGCCTACCATGTAGCTCGGCCGAGCGTTCGCTTAACGTGTATGTATATGGTACGACTGTACGAAGCTCGCACGGATCGAGACGAGCTGCTCCGAAATCGGACGAATACGTAAGCAGCTGTTTGTGAGAAAGTATATAGGTGTATAGGTATCTATCATATCTTTATAATGCCACACTCACCGTATGTGCGCCCCGTAAGTATACATGTAGGTATATATGTGTACATAGGTGATTTGTTTTCTTATCGGTCACCACGCTCAAAAAGTGTAACTTTAATTAATATCAAAGAAAAAAGAATACTGCATAAATAAAAAATAAATACTTAAATAATTATAATTGCATAAGTTGATAAAAAATGCTATGCAATAGCTTTACCGCATCCGCAGCAGTCCCCGAGTGCCACAAGGAGTTTTTAACACGCTTTTATTAGCTTCACCTGTATGTATGTATGTTTGTAACCGACCCCTTTGAGCTCGATTTTGTCCTACTTTGAACGATCAGATTTAATTCAAACTTTGCACACCTGTCAAAGGTCGATGACAATGCAATAATATAGTACCATGGAGCTGATCTGATGATGGAGTGGGAAGGTGGCCATAGGAACTCCTGTACTAAACAAGATAGACCCTTCGTGTTTGGGCTCGTATGTTTATATCGCGTGACAATGCAATAATATGGTACCATGGAGCTGATCTGATGATGGAGTGGGAAGGTGGCCATAGGAACTCCTGTACTAAACAAGATAGACCCGTCGTGTTTGGGCTCGTATGTTTATATCACGTGACAGTGCAATAATATGGTACCATGGAGCTGATCTGATGATGGAGTCGGAAGGTGGCCATAGGAACTCCTGTACTAAACAAGATAGACCCGTCGTGTTTGGGCTCGTTTTACCTGTCTTGGCTAGCACTCTGCTGCTACATGATATACAGGATCTCAAAAACTTGTATTTAAAAACATTTAAAAAAAATCAACTACAAAATGAAAAATAAATAATAGTTTACAAAAAAACCTAAAAAAAACACGCTTTCATAAAAAATCCAACTAAAAAACAGAAAATAAAATTTAATAAATTTGGTGTCTGATGAATGGGGTCTTACCGTGGAGTGCAAAAAAGAAATAATTAATCAATATGATTAAGTACAGTGTACAAAAAAAAATGAATGTACATTATTGTAAAAAAGCGTGGGGTGTATTATAATATCTTAAAAAGCGCTTTGAATACACCTCACGCTTTTTTACAATAATGTACATTATTATTTTTTTACACTGTACTTAATCAAATTGATTAATTATTATTTTTTTTGCACTCCACGGTAAGACCCCATTCATCAGAAACCAAATTTATTAATATTTTTTGTCTGTTTTTTAGATGGATTTTTTATGAAAGCGTGTTTTTTTTTGTTTTTTTTTTGTTTGTTACTTTGACGGTCTCTGTTGCAACGCAGAGGCTTCGGTTTCACTTCCTGGCATGGTAAATTTCAGAAACAAATTTTCTCCGTTATTAAATATGGTCTAGACGTCTGGGATCGGCTCCAGAGTAGTCCATTGTATATCACCCATAACAAAAGCGTTCACTTTACACGTTTGTCACTCGCACATGGCGCTTTTTTTTTATTTGCTCTAAAAACGGAAGGCACCAATTTGGCTTTTTGAATGCTAAACTGGTAGCTTATTTGCACACAATGCGTCGAAGATAATGCGATTCATATTTCGATGTTTATCAGGCGTATCACGATGTTCCCGCCTTTTTTGAATGGCGTAGCTGTCAAAATTAAGCCAGTTTCTTTTCATCGCTCGAGTAGGTATAACCGGTAATGGGGTGGTGCTCAATTCTGCGATTTCAATATCTTGGAACTGCGAAAATATTGAAAATATATTATACTAGCTGACCCGGCAAACTTCGTACCGCCTCAGAATCAATGAATGAATGAATAATAATATAATAAAAACAGTATCTATATATAGTAAATACAGAACAACAATTTCGCTTTCCCTTAGAAACAATTCGTACCTGTCAAACATTTCATGTTCGTCCCGTCGTTTAGAAATCAACAAATGTATTTTTTTAAATTAATTTGATTTCTGAACGACTTTAAAATTTCATTGGTTTCTAAATGACGAGACGAACATCAAATGTAGGAATAGTTTCTAAAATTCCAATTACAAGCATTTTTTAAATATTTACTCACCTTTTAAATCTTCCCTGGACTTCCACAAATAATTCAAAACCAAATCAGTCCAGCCGTTCTCGAATATTAGCGAGACTAACGAACAGCAATTGATTTACACATACACACACACATATATATATGTCGGAGGGAAGCTTTAATTGGACGTATCGTTGACTGGATGTATAACGCACAATATCATTTGTTTACATTTTAATTACTTCTAAAATTCTTAATGTAATTTAATTTGATTTGTTGAATGTTTCTATAACTTAAAGATCGTTCTAACCTAATAAAAGTTATGAATATTGTAATTTAATAAACGACCAATCAGAGCAGAGCATATGGCGGAGCGGGGTCTGCGCCCTCTATACTTTGAGTAATATCTACTTGGGTAGACTGAGGAGTTTTTGTGACACATTCGGTTGGTGGCAACAGGTCGAGTTGGACCGTGGAGTATTTTAAAGAAAGTATTGAATCTGGAAGTATGAGCGGGTGCCCTGAACCCGCTGCTCGGTCTAAACTATGTTAAAATGTGTTTTAAATCTAAATTAAAAGTGTATAAACCGTGGCTGTTGTGTTTTATGCTCGCATTTTATCCTGATGACGCCCACTAAACCTGCAATAACTAGAGAAGATGTCGTGAGAACGAGGCCGTTCTGCGACATATATATATATATATATATATATATATATATATATATATATATATATATATATATATATATATATATCAACCACCGCTGATTATCTGGGGCTGCGATAAATACGCAGACTCCAGAGTGAGATAATACGGGTTTCTTTTCACTTAAATGTCTCGGAACCCTAAAATATGTTTCTAAGCAATAATGTTAATGACTGCTTTCTACTGTATCCACCCGCATTCGGAACATGCATAAACCTCATTTTGACAATGTATTGTTTTTTGTTTGTTCCGGGAATTTACGCATGTCTATGTCACCGGAATATTGTAAGATCCGCGAGATTATAATCTATCGATCCAGATTATAAACCGTCGATAAAATGTGGATGGATTATAAAGAATAGAATAGAATATTATATTATCTATACATATAATAAAACTGAAGAGGTCGAATTTCTGTATACAGAAAAAATGCTAAAAAAGAGTCAGAGGATGCAAGAAGTGAAATTGAAATAATTTATATTTTTTCAAATTTTTTGTTTCACTGTTTGTCTGTTTGCACGGGCTAATCTGCGAAACGATTGGGCCGATTTAAATGAAATTTTGTATGGTGGTGGGTCATTTCCCTGGTTATCATATAGGATACTTTGATCCCGAAAAACTAAAGAGTTCCCGTGGGACAATTAAAAAACTTACCACGCGGACGAAGATGTGAATAGAAGCTAATTTTTGAATAAAAGTAATGAAACGATACACAAAACCAGATTAGAATAAAGCATTACATTATCCAATTGGCAGAGCCCTAAATCTAATGCGCCAGCTGGTGCAATAGAGGAGCTATTAAATTATGACATTATTATACGAGTAATTACTACAACTACAGCTTCATAACAAATATATATAGCCGTCATAAATTTAGGTTGGCAGCACAATATAATAAGTACTTACTTATACATTGGTTTTACTTAGATAATTCTCATCATCATCATTTATTATTAACTTTATATTCGTAATTCATAGAATGAATTTGACTGGATGTTTCTGATTTCTGATCTTTTTACAATATAAGTTAAAATTAAATACAATTAAAAACTAAAAAGAAACTAAGTTTGAATATTACAAGCTATTATAGACTGAGTAACAAATCGCTGCCAGATGGGAGCGTGCCCAGAAGGCTGGCCGCATTGCCGCGCTGTATGGCGATGTTTATTTTTTGGGCGAAATATGAGCCAGCCTTCTGATCACGGGTGGCATCAAAGAGTTTCTTGCAAATCTCTTTGAAGAAACTCTTTGCCGATGGACCCCACGGACCTAATGTTTCAACTTCAAACGGCACAAATATGTAACTCTTTCCTAAGGTTAGGTTTTAACTTATATTATAAAAAGATTGTTTAACTCAAATATGTTACAAATAATTGGATATTCATTATAATTGTATGTTTGGAACTCCTGTAATATTTCTTATTGTAGCTGAATAATTGTAAATTGTAAAAAATGTACATTTTGGCCCAAGACAAATACCGATTGATACGCATTTAACTGCCGTAGAATACGCCAGATTTCAGTTTCTGCTGAAAAGCGTTTTAGAAATTTCGTGTTTTATTTTATGAATTAAAATTAAATTGGTCACACAGGTCCGCTGGCTTATACTACATTTACGAGTATGTGTGCTAGCACAGGAAGTACTCCGCCCTCCGAATGGTCATTTATTGTCGGTTCGGGTGGTAGTAAGTAAAAAATAAATAAAATAATAATTTAATGATGTTTAAATGTCTTTGTCAGCGTAAGCAGCATCAAAAGTTAGATATTAAAGTGATATACACAATTTAACTGAAATTTTATTCAAACCTTTCTTGGTTTCTTTCTTTCTTTAAAAGAAAAATGCATCGTGTATTCCTATGTTGTTTTTTAAATAGCTTCAATGTACAGACATGACATTTTTAAAAATGTATAATATTATTATCAGGGATGGGCCGAAATTCGTTATACATTCGGTTTGACCGAATTTCAGCAGCTTGAGCCAAACTTCGGCATTCGGCCGAAATTCGGTTTGAATGCGGAATTCAGTCCAAGAAAAAAGTAAAATATCTAGTTGCACTATTTTGACTGAAATGAATAGAAATCATATCATAACTGTAAAATATACTTAAGCCTTCATAAACTCATGGTCATTTATTTTCCCCCCGGGGGTGCCGCCCTGGACTCGTCTCCGTCCAGGAAGCGGTACAAGGGGATGCGTCCCCGGGGCCCCGAGCGGCCACTGTCACATTCCCCCCTTCACTCCGTGACAGTGGTGTCCCACCTATCCACTCTCCAAATCCTTGTATTCCTTCCCCTTCCTCCCAAACCTCCTCCCCAAACACCCCTCCCTTCCGACGACGACCGCCAGGGTCGAGCTCTGCTCCGCTGGCCGTCGAGGAGAGGGTGCGTGGTTCTGTCCCACGCACCCAGCACGACGTTGTGGTGGCGGCGGCACAGTGGCGGGGCGAGAGTCTCGTCACTGTGCACTACGTCGAGCGTTATCCCGTGCGGTGTCGTGGTTACGTCTCGCGGCCGCACGGGACCGTGGGGCTTGCCTTTACCGGCAGATTTAACAAAAACTAAAACACCCTCAGACGTAGTGCCCGAGAAGGGCGGTGATGATGTTAGAGAGAGGCCCGAGAAGGGCCAAAAACAATACGACACGAAAGGGCCCGCTACGGGTGGAGAAAAAAGCTTTTACACTCGGTTCCTGTCGGCGATATCGTCGCCAGCCGTGGAACCAAAGAGTCCTCAAGTTGGCTCCCGCAACACGCGGTCGCAGCCGCTTGACTTATTAGAAATATCCTCGTCCGGTTCACCCGGGGACGAGGACGTAGTGCCCCCCCTGTCCAGGCCCCATTAAAGGCCCCGGCTGCCAAAGCGCCAGAGGGGGAAGGCAACACCCAGGCTGCCTCCCGCGTCGCGCGGAGCTGGTCGGCGGCCTCGTCCCGAATACCATCCGCGGACGAGTCGGGGGGCTCCACCAATCCCACCACTAAAGGAGGCCAAATATGTGGGCCTAGCAGCCGCAAAGCAGGCGCTAGCGGAGGCCCAACGAGCGGAGCTTGCGCTCCAAGTCGAAAAGGAGATCGCGGAGAAGGCCAAATCGATGGCGACCACAAGGGTGACCAGGCATAAAGTCGGAACTCCCCTTGCGGGCCAGGCCCCTCCCGATGCTCGCATAGAGCGCGTTAAACATGCGGAGGGCCTCCAGCGGCAGATTGCCGATTCTTTGGCGGTGGTTGCTGGGGTAGCAAAGGTCTCGAAGGGTCTAAAATGGACCCTTCAGAAGGCCCTAAAAGATGCGGTGGCCTCCATCCAGGAGGCTTCGGAGGAGCTCCTCGCTCGCACTCACAGCGAGGAGGTCGCCCTGCTCCGTGCGGCGAACAGCCGCATGGAGGCAGAGATAGCTGACCTCCGGAGCGAGCTGAGGAGCCTCCAGGCGGAGGTCACACGGCCGCGCGCTGAAGCTACCCAGCACCACCGCCAAACACAGAGATGACAATGGCCGTGAACCTCGACAGGTTGACTCTCCTCATGGAGAGTCGGTTCGCGGCCATGAAGAAGCGGTTGCGCCAGGTACCAACTCAGAGCTCCGCTCCTCAAACTAGACCCAGGACCCAGCCGAGCTCCCTCAGTGTTCTGGGGATTTCGACCGGGAAATTCCCCCCGCTGCTCTCCCAAAGGGCAAGCACGGAGTCAGCGGTGGTGATGTCCACCCCACCACCGCTCGCCTGTCCGGCGCTCCTCCCTCCTCCGGCTGCGACCGGAGAGGGCTGGACGACGGTCAACAGAAGAAAGACCCGAAAAGGTAAAACACCGTCGGCCAGTACCGTACCGGTCGCGCCCCCCGCTGCTGACGCTGCTTCAAGCGCGAAGCTCCGGGGGGCTAGAGGAGGGCGAGGGAGAGGAAGGGGTAAGAAGGCGCAGGAGGAATCCTCGCAGCCTCCCCCGCCTCCCCCTGCCGTCAAAAAGAAGGTAATTGCTAAGAAGAGGACTCTGCGGTTGCGTCCCTCAAAGTCCGTCGCCGTCGTCCTGACTCTACAGCTAGGCGCGGCGGACAGAGGGGTTACGTACGCGAACCTCTTCTCCAAAGCAAAGGCAAACATCCGGCTGGCCGACCTTGGGATAGAGGGCGGTCTACGGCTGAAGAGTACCTGGCACCGACAGCGCCCCCCAGGCCGACGCCCTCGCCGAGCAATTGAGGATTGTCCTCTATCCCGAGGACCTGCGTGTCTCCAGGCCCAAGAAGACTGTGTGTCTTCGGGTCTCGGGCTTGGATGACCACACAGACGATGAGCATGTGGCCGCTGCCATCGCGCGGACCACCGGATGCTCCGCATTGAGCATCAAGGCGTCGAAGGTCCGTCCCGGTCCAAACGGGATGGGCCAGACGGTGGTGGCCTGCCCAGTGGCGGCCTCCAAGAAGCTCCTCCTTCCCGAGACAAAACTCCTGGTGGGATGGTCTTCTGTGATCGTGAAGGCCTTGCCCCGCAGGGCCCAACGCTGCTACCGCTGCCACGAGACTGGTCACGTGGCAGCGGTATGCAAGTCTGAGGTAGACCGCAGCGGTATGTGTTACCGTTGCGGCCAGACAGGGCATCTGGTGACCGGCCCCTGCACTGCGAAACCGCACTGCTCCGTGTGCGAGGCCGCGGGCAGGCCAGCGGGACATCAGGTGGGCTCGAAGCCCTGCGGGGCAAGAAGCCCACCAGGAGGAAGGTCCAGGCCAGCCGTACGGCGTTGGTCAATGCCGCGGCTGCGGCGGCGACTCCAGCCGTCGCGGGGAGCGTAGATAAAGGAGACGGCGGCTCAGCTGGCGTTGAGGCTTCGGGGACTAGACAGGCCTCCGCCCGCACCAATGCCGCGAGAGGCAGCCGCGGGTCCCTCTCAGGGCCGGAATAGTTCTCACCACCCCGGCCTGCACACAGGAGAGGCCGCCCCCTGTTTACGGGGGCGGCCCACCGCCCGCCGGGTCACGGGGTATGCTTGCGCGATGTACCGTGACCCGGTACTCAGGCGGATGAAGGCTCCCATGGGGTTTTAGTGGGTATACCCGGCGCCGGTCGTATTGATTAATCGGGGCGTCGGCGGAGCCCCACACACCGGCCGCGACAAGTCCCCTCGCGGCTGACGGTGCGGCAACGCATTTCGCCATGTAAAAAAATAATAAAAAAATGGTCATTTATTTTAGTTAGGACCACGTAAACCTTAACTTGCAATGTCATAAAAATTAAATAAAATGAGTTCTTCTTAATTGAAAAGTCTTTGCCTAATTAAATAGATATCAATTTAAAACAAAAATTAAATAAACTTATTATTCCTCTAACAAACATAAGCAGGGTAACCGCTTAATTATAATGCTTAATGTAACTTGAATAAATTAAAAAAAAACACTTCTAAGAGACATCAGCAATTACAACTTTAATTTTCCTTGAAATCACTTTTTTGCGAGCTAAACATTAAGAATTTAGAATTATAAAATGATTTTATTTTTCAATCAAAGGTCTAAAAATCTATTCTTTTATCCACCTACTCGTACGTCAAAACTACCAGAGTCAGGTTATGGTGTAAAACGCCAAAGATTCGGCGTTATCAAGTCACGACATCAATAAGTAACCAAGTGTCGCTTTCGAGAAAGCGTGGCGAAATGCAAGCGAAGTTCGGCCGATTTTTTTATTATAACCGAATATTCGGCCAAAGTTCGTATTCGGTTCAAACTATATTCGACTCATCCCTATAGACTTTATCTTGTAAGAAAAAAAATTATACGTTACTGGTTTGTAATTTTCGATTTTTATGATCTTTCCTTTGGTTAGTCGGAGTTTATAGTGAAGTTGTTAGGTGTCGATCAGCCTCCCGTGCGGGTGACCGGCCGGGAGACCGGATCTGCCCGCACATAGAGGCCGGAGAGAAGGGACGCGCGTTGATCGCCCCCCCCCCCCCCCTCACCTCGAGGTAGCCGGAGAGACCCAGATCTCCGGCTAATAAATGGTGAGGCCAGTCGGCAAAGGGGCCAGCCGCCGTCCCTCGGCCTTCGGTCCGTCGCCCGGAGAAAGGACGTTTAAAGATCGGACAGGGGTTTTAGTGGGCAGTATTACTTCACACGTGAGGTACTAGTGCCACCCTGAACTGGTGGATCCCACACACGGGCCTAGACCTTTCCCCCTCGCGCTACCTATGGTCCTCTATCGGATTTCCTCTTTATATATAAAAAATTCCGATCAGGAAAATTACGCGAACTATACCTTAGCAGCGGCTGGCGACTTCCAGAATAAAATTAAATAATAATGAAAATCATAAATATACATGTGTAATAATATGTAATACATATAATTATAATTCTATTTTTTTGAAGTAAGATTATAAAAAAAACAATTCCTTTAATACATAATAATAAAATTAATTAACAAAACGAAAAACCTCAACGATTTTAGTATGTCAATGATAATACGATAATTTGACTTGCGTTTATGAGTTGCAGTAAATCCTTTTATATATACATCCTAACGGAGTATTTAAGTGACTATTGACTCACTAAATTATAATCTCAAAGAATCCGTTAAAAAAACCGCATGAAATGAGTCTTAACATTGCAATTAAATTGGATTTTAAAAATTCGAGATATTTTAATCAATTAATGATTTATATTATCAACTAGCTGACCCGGCGAACTTCGTACCGCCATATTTTCTGAATTCCTAAAAGACTTTGTTTCATGACACAAAAACAAAATAACCATGATCGGTCCAGTGATTAGGAGGATTCTAGAACCTGATCTCAGCGCCACCTACCGGTTCTAATTGAGAATCTAAACCATCCGGGAACCCACTCAAACACACAAAAACCAAATCACCTAAATCGTTCTCGGTGATTAAGGGATTCTAGAACCCGATCTCAACGCCACCTCCCGGCTCCAATTGTGGATCTAAACCATCCTGGGACCCACTCAAACACACACACAAAATTTCATCAAAATCGGTAAAGTCGTTCTCAAGTTATGCGCTTACCAACACATTTTGCGATTCATTTTTAACCGACTTCGAAGAAAGGAGGAGGTTCTCAATTCGTCGGGATCTTTTTTTTTGTTGCTTTTTTTTATGTATGTTTGCCGATTACTCCGTGATTTATGATCCGATTTACGTGATTCTTTTTTGTTCGACGCGGAATAGCTTCCAATTGGTCCCCTAAAAATTTTACATAGTTTGGCCAAGTAGTTTTCATTTTATGATCATTTTTTATGAAAAAATAATTCCTTTTCGTTCCATATGTACACCGATTACTCTGAGATTTATGATTCGATTTACGTGTTCTTTTATTGTTCGACGCGGAATAGCTGCCATGTGGTCCCCTAAAAATTTGACATAGTTTGGCCTAGTAGTTTTTATCTTACGAACATCTTTTTGTTCCCGTTTCTTAGGATATCTATTCTATATTTTTTAAGAAGCGCGGCGCCTTTCTTAGGTCCACCCATACATAGCTAGACACTAAAAAGTAACAAATAAAAAATAAAAACTTCGTTTAAAAAAACCGACTTCAAAAACAACCGAGCACCGAGCACCGACAGCACCGACTTCAAGATGTTTTAGATAATATATATTATTAATAATAATAGCTTTAGAAATAAGTTATTTAATACATTTTTGTTTTTGAAGTCGGTTTTTTTATATATAAGATATAAATTAACAATTCAAAAGGACTTTATCTATTTAAATAATAAAATATTACATGAAAATTACGTAAATAAATAAACATGATTTTAATATTGTCACTTTTAAACAGTAAGAGATAACTTATTTGGCCAAAGGGCTGGTCTATATTTAGGGCAACGAATAGGCGTTGCCATACAACGAGGGAATGCGGCCAGCATTTTGGGAACGCTCCCAACCGACAGCGATCTGGACTACATCTTTTACTTGTAAATATGTTTATAGTAGTATTTAACTTCTAAGATTTTTGTGTGTAATTTATTTATAATTTTGATTAAATTATTAATATCTTAGTCATTTATTTGTATATCATTTATTTTTTTATGTAATTCATAGGTCAATCATAAGATATTGCTAACAAGTTATACTCTATGCGATGTGTCAGACATACCGTCATATTTCAAATACACAGTAAGTGTAATATTATAAGTATTCGAAATTCAAATAAAGAAGTCTTATAAAATATTTAAACAATTTATCTACGAAATGGCAACACTGCATACTTTCCCGATGGGCGAGGAAACGCGCCGCCCGATGCTAATGACCCCTTGGAACCTGCTTATCTTGAACTTATCTACAGTAAACCCCAATTGCTTTCTTGCCATACTTATGAAAACATTATTTTATCCTTTTTAATACATCAATAAAAAGTCAAACTAAAATTAGGTCTTTTATACAGTCCACGAATTCGCTAAGCTATTCCTTGAAATAGCAGTTATTTTGTATAACAGTATAATTTGTAATAGAAGTTACTTTATTATAATTTTTATATCGATTAATTATTGATTTGATTCATTTATTCCATTTAAAAAGTATATAAATAAATAAAAACGGGACCAACAGAATGTATGCGGGTGTGTCTCTTTGACAAAAAGTATGTCACATATTATTCTGTTTTTCGTTTATGTCTTATAATAAAATTAATTGAGATAGCAATTAAATTATCGATAGAAAAAGTGGTAATTAAAGATTGTTACGTTAGGAAAGTGCATAATAATTAGAGAATTAGGTAATCGTAAGTTTTGTAACCTACAACTTCGCTCAAATTAGGATACTGACATACTTTTTTAAGTTTTTTCATGTTAGTAACAAAGGCATCTTGCAAGTTAAATTTCACAACTTTCCGGTTTCCGATTGAGCTGAAATTTTGCACGCATATGTATATCGTGTGACAATGCAATAATATGGTACCATGGAGCTGATCTGATGATGGAGTCGGAAGGTGGCCATATGAACTAAACTAAACAAGATAAACCCGTCGTGTTTGGGCTCGTTTTACTAGTCTTGGCTAGCACTCTGCTACTACATGATATCCAGGATCTAAAAGCTTATTCTTATTGGTATGCAATTTCTTTAAAATATAAACAATGTAATTAAATAATGTCATATTTTAAAATTTTCTTAAATGTCAAGCAAAAGATGGAAACATGATCCTTTTAACGATATCAAAAATAATATATATTTAAATGAGTCAATAACAAAAAGAATGTCAACCGATATCGATGTGACAAACCGAAATCGGTCAGCTGTGGACGGACGGGTCGGATTCCGTACGGGGCCGTGTTTCGTTCATTTCACTGACCTACATTCACACACAACGGAACGCCATCGAGACAACATACAGATAACAACTTTTTTAAACAACTTCACGTTTATTCGAACATTTCCAAATTCAAAAAGAATGTTGATTGCAATTAAGATTGTGACTTTAATATTTTGTAATGACTTTGAAATGATTTTGTTTTTTAATGTAGATGTTCTTTGTGTTAATGTAGTATGGAATGGAATGTATTAGGTTTGGTATTATATTCCTTAGATATTGCAGACGAGGATCGAAAAGCGCTTTCCACATAGATATGTAAAATAAATATTTACAATATATAAGCAGGATACTACGATTCACGAGAATGTGTCGGATGAACATAATGATCTGCAGTTTAGTAAAGAAAATGTTTCTAAAAAACTTAGTACTTTACGAATAAAAAAATAACGATAGTTTTTTGGTCCTAGCTTTTAGTTATAGTTAACTGTCCGTACAGAATGACAAGTACCTATTAAATGAAAAAGAAACTAAATATATCCATTGATAAATAAGATGTTGCAGTAAGCTTATTATCCTCTGTAACCATAACCAAAGACATTGCAAGACATCAAAGTCACACACAGGTGTTATACCTGTGTGCATCTATATTTATGCAACAATGATTATTTTATTTCAATCATTCATTCGTAACATTGTTACACGTCAATGAAATATATTACTTACGTCATTAATTCTTCATAGCTATAAAAGGTTCGCTCAACTAATCAATAACTAATCACTTACTGAGCATTTATTTAGAAGGGTTTACAGATCATGAGTCTATAGTGCATCATGGTCCTCTGTTACTCGTTGCTGATTCAAAATTCCAGAACAATAGTCTTCTTTTTTTATTTCAGTAGTTCAGCTGAAAGGCAGACGGCCCACTTGATGGAAAGTGGTTAGCATCGCCTATGAGCATTTGCAACACCAAAGGCTACAAATGCGCTGTTACTCTCTTAAGGGAGACTAGAACCTAGTCACTAATGCCGGAACACAACTCCAGGTTGCTATTGGGGCATACCTACTCTAGACCAGAGATGGTAGCCATATAGTCGGGCCAATGCCCTACCACCTGGCTGTGGGTTGTTTTGTCGCCTCTTACGACAGGCCGCCCGGTCGCAGGAAATTGTATTCATTATAGAAACTGCGATAAAATAAAATCTAGGCTACTGTTTTAACCATATAAAGTAATACAGTATACAGTAATACTCAGGGTATCACTGTGACTTTATTTATTTAGGTTTATGGCTCCGCAACCTAGGCCTTCAAGCCAGATCTTAGATTGAAATATAGTTTATTAATGTATAGATCAGCTGAACTGTAGGTTATCAACCGACGCCATTTAACGGAGTTCTTGTTGACAACTCGAAAGGCCACATTTGACTAAACAGTTCATATTTCTCACAAAACACAATTATTACTCCAAAACTATAAATATCAAACAACTACTACATATTCACTTTACAGTAATTTTAAACATTTTTTGAAAATAAAACTGCACAGCACAACATCGTCTTTCAGTTTCCAAAAACTCCTCGCTGTGACTCTAACTTATACAATAGATAAGATTGAATGATAACCGCGAAGCCGAATTCGTTAATTCACAGTCAATTATAATAGTGTGGGGAAGTAAGTACGAGTAGGTAGTAGAGAGTATTGACAAACAAAAGATCAAAATTTAAAAATCGATAACTCCTAGTTCACGTAAGTCGAGGTATCTATGAATGTCAGCGAAACAAAAACTCCGAATGTTACTATAATGACTTATCCAAAATTCAATATTAAAGCAAAAACTTTGTACCCCTTTTTGCGAAAATTGCGGGGACGGAAGAGTATGAAATATCCCACACTTATAGTTTATATAGATAAGAAGCGACGAATGATAATATATTTTTAATTATGCATAAAAATTACATTTAATCAATAAAAAAAACATTAACATACTACCATGTATTTGACACACACGTATATAACTCTTTTGTTTATTGTTGCCTTGGCGAAATCTGTGATTATAGAAGTATAGTATTTAACAACAAATTATTATGATCGAATTTCGACCACGGGCGACCACTAATAAATATAAATGATTTTATTCTTATAGACTTTTCTTAGAAGCCGATGTCTTATAGAAATGAGATTCAATTTAAATCAATTCTGAATGATAAAAGCCTGCGTGCTAAAAGTCTTTTATCACATGGCCATAAATATCGAAGCATCCTCGTATAATAAATAGTTCGTTTTATTTCTTCAGTGTGGACATAGGAAGAGCAACAACCTATGATTGCAGGGCCGTTATTCCCGATCGCCTCGACCAGCCACCAGTGAAATGTTTATAAGAAAAAAACCGCGATTCTTCAACCATAACTATGTTGGAACAGGTTCTGTTTGTTTTATAAAACAATGTTTTATGCTTGCGGAGCAAATGCCTTATTCTTAACGAATTATTGAATACTGTCTGCTATAAACAGATCTTTTTCAATCATTACAACCTCATTTAATTACTACCCCTATTATATATCACACATGTCACTCGCCTAAACAATAATACCTAATAATTTCTATACAAAATCTAAATACATAAATAGTTGTGAAATCATAAATATACACACTGGAATCGCAACAGACTTTAAATTTAATATATTAACAAAAAAAATACTTTAAATTTTCAAAAATTGTTTTACGTCTATTATAGTTAGTACCTATGTAAGTACCCTAGTACATACAAAGAAGTAAAACAAACTAACTAATCCGGTAGCTCAACGACCCTAAACGAGTCTTAGCTTCCGACAAGAGAGCCACTTTCACCTGTCCTGCACAGTGTTTCGGTAATTGAAGACTAGAAGCTCTGTCAGGCCATCTTTCACTCTATCTTTCCTTATACTTAGGAAACTGAGCAGGTAGTCCCAAGTATCTTTTTTCAAATCCCGATCCTCTTCCATGGAATCTACGTGACCGAGTCGGCGGAAAGCTGAGTTTTTATCTCCCAGTGAGAAAATAGGATAAAATTAAGTACATTTCTGGAGGTGAACAGTATTTAATGCAATGTAACTAGTTATACAAGCTAGCTACCAACATAAAGTAGGGTTTACTAGGGAAACCCTAGTATTCAATTAAATGTTTTTTATAGATTTCTGTTCGCAAGTGACAAAAACAGTGATTACTTCTATAAAGCACTGTGTGGACTGACCGTACTTGTTCGACTTTAACATATTTTTCCCGTAAATTATCTCTCTGAGTTCTAAATTATAAATTAAGTTAATATTCCTTTAAGAGATCATACCTCTACGCAAAAATAAAAATTTTCATAATATAAAGAAATTCTATATTAAAATAAAATCGGAGTTTATTTCTAAATGACCTATGCAAGCCTATGCTGTAGGTATAGGATAGGATCAGATCTCTGTTGTTTTGTGTTTGTACTAAGTTCAAAATGTCTATAAGAAAATTTTGATGATTGTAGTTATATTGAATGAATATTCGTATGTATGTGAAGATTCGAAGCAAAATAAAACTGGTATAAATAATTGCGGACGTCATTAACAGAGGTTTTTGTTAAGAGTATTTTATTTTATCTACAAGGATACTATTCTATCGTTAAAAATAATGTTCTCTAATCTGTTGCTAACTTCGCAAAAGTTCTAAAATTAAATTTTCGTTATTCAACATACACTCAAGCCAATCAAGCAAGCACTCGAGCAATTCGCGGTTCATTTTTGTAGATCAATTTGGTTGAATCAACCAAAATGATCAATATTAACGAACTTAAAATCATTGAATAGCATCTTGTCCTTTCACTTCCGTGCCTCTTAACCAATTGATTCAATTCGGTTGATCCATCTGATATCAGCATTACGTCAAAAACTTTAATTATATTTTAAATACAGTCCACTAAACCATACATATTTGTACATCTTTTAACAAATTAAAATTTATATTCTTAGTATAAATGATTATCTAGACTTAAATTGCTTATTAATCATATTTTTTAAATGTTATGGCTTGGCAACAAGGCATTTAAGCCAGCTTATTTATTTAACTAGATTGTAATTTTTAATGTTGTATTTTTACGATGCATCATTAAAAAAAACAAAAACCGTTAAAGTATAAACAATAAATATAATAATAATAGACTTTAAGTAATTCATTTAAGCTTATAATAATGTTTAATTGCTACTAGAATTATGAAGCAGCGATAAAAAAAATTAAGGTCAACAAGACAACGGTGCAATTGAATTTTGTATATTCACCTGTTTAACGGACACCAAGACGGTATACTCTCACAATCACAGCGAACTCATTATCCACCGGCACTGAGGATACAACAGTTATTCGTACTAAAAAGCGGTGATTAACAAATAAGAACTGGAAACTGTTCGAAAATGTTACATATAATATAACTGTTCCGAAATGGGTATGTTAAATAACCCAATTTTGACAGGACGCGAGCGCGCGCTTTTTTTTTTTCTTTTAGCCTTTTTTCAAGGTGTACACGGCCGTTCAGCGCGGAGCCTTGACCGCTACACGACTGCGGTCTTACTAAGCTCAAGTCTTGCACTCGCTAGTCTCTTCGGCCGATGTAAATTACTTTCCAACAGTTACTTTTCGCTTCGCTGCTCTGATTCCGGTCAGCTTTGTACATTTTTTTAGTCTTTCCTGCCTGAGCTTCGCAGAACGAAAGCTCATCGACATGTGTAAACAAGCAAGTAGGTACCAGCTTTTGAGTAAGGTGTCGCGATAGTAGCTACTCCTCGAGGCTCTACCAAAAAGTTTTTATTGTGCTTAATAATAGGACTGCCCACAATATGTATTTTTGAATTAGGAAACTTTATCGATGTTTTTTTTCTTTTTAGAATTAACTTCTTAAGAACCAATTTTCATATAAAATCCCCGGTTTGGGAATTGTATCAGTAGGAAAATAATAATGAATTAATAATAATAAATTAATAGATGTCACGCCACATTTACATTAAATTTATTAAGGGGTCTCTACGTGTTGGCCTTCCCATGGTCCCACGCAAGCAGTTCAAACGTCCGGGAAATTTACATTGCCCATGGTTACTAGAGATATACAATAAAAAATCTATATATATAATATAAAAGAAAGTCGTGTTAGTTACACTATTTATAATTCAAGAACGGCTGTACCGATTTGGTTGAAAATTGGTGGGGAGGTAGCTTAGAACCAGGAGACGGACATAGGATACTTACTTTTTATCCCGTTGGAACCGGTAGGTGGCGTTGAGAACGGGTTCTAGAATCCTCCTAATCACCTGGAGCGATTTTGGTGATTTTGTTTTTGAGTTTGAGTGGGTCCCCGGATGATTTAAATCCACAATTGGAACCGGTAGGTGGCGCTGGGATCGGGTCCTAGATTTTTATTTTTTCAGAGCAGGACAACGTGCCGGGGCCGCTAGTTAATAATATATAATAATAAAATGGTAGCGTAATTCACAACCGTCGTTTTTGTTTTATTTTAAAACACCTTAGTATTACAGGGAACATAAGAAAACAATATTCAAATCAGTCCAGCCCTTTTTGTTAAAGTAATTTAAGAGTTAATCCCTGTCATGTTAATTGTTCACCATTTCCACATTTACCTTTGTTTCCAAGAAAATTTTAGCATAACTCCTTTTTTATTTTTGCCAGACGCTCTGCTATTACGTATATGATTTTAATCTTTAATTAATGATCGTGTTTGTGTTTATATGTTTATTTTCTACCGGCCATTCCGGCCAAATAGTTATCTGTCTGTATGTTTTCTTGTAACCGCCCTTATTCGGCCGCTGTCGCCTCGCAATTGCATTTTTTTAAAATGTGGAAGTAATTCCAGGTTTGACGGAACTGACAAGCACAATTTTTATTTCTCTCTATATTAAAATCGCCAAATATTCGCAGGTATACTTAGTTTTAATTTGAGTTTAATTAGTTTGATAGTTTTGATAACCTTAGAGCAGGGGTCGCCAAATGGCGGACCGCGGTCCGCGTCCGGACCGCCGACCCATTTTGTCCGGACCGCGAGAACACAGCAACAGGCACTACAAAATACGTTCTTTTTTATTTTTTTATTGCAGGAGTTCAGCAAACAGGCAGACGGCCCACTTGATGGAAAGAGGTTGCCATCGCCTATGGACATTTGCAACACCAAAGGTGCTACAAATGCGCTGCTGCTCTCTTAAGGGGGACTGGAACCTGGCCACTAATGCCGGAACACAACTCAAGGTTGTTATGCCGATATACTTTAGACCAGGGGTGGTAGCCAGCCAGTCGGGCAAATGCCCTACCACCTGGCGTAATTTAATAATGAACAAAATGATCGATTTCCAAGAAAACACAGTTTTAAAACACAAACATGCAGAAGTTTCTAGCGAACATTCTTCTGTTCTCGATAAAATGTGTGTGTGGTAAATAATATAAGGAAGATGATAACTGCTTAAAAATCCATTGCCTAGTCTAGGAAGAGTTGCGGATATACAAACAGAAAGACGCGAAAAGCGACTTTGTATTATATATACTACTAGCTTCTGCCCGCGACTTCGTTCGCGTGGAATAGTTTAAAAAAAAGTAAAAAAAACCCGCGATGTTGAAACATTCTTCATTGGTGCTCCGCTCCTATTGGTCTTAGCGGGATGGTAAACTGTAAACATTTTTCAAATCAGACTAGTAGTTCCTGAGATTAGCGCGTTCAAGCAAACAAACAAAAAAAAAAACTTAGCAGCTTTATATATTATACTAGCTGTACCCGGCAGACGTTGTCCTGCCTTTAAAGAACACCTAAATTCGGGTACCCGATTGCAGCGCCATCTACCTGGTTCAAATTAAAATCTAAATCATCCCAGTAGAAAATTATAAAAATACTAATATCGCTATTAAAAAATAGGGGTTGATCGTAGAGGGTTGAAAATTTAGGGTTGTATGTATTTTTGTATGTTGTATCATAAAAGAATAGAAATTAAAAATTCTGTCTAAAAAATAAAATAAAAAATTTAGGGGTGGACTACCCCTAACATTTAGGGGGACAGACAAACAGAGAAACAAAAAAAAATGAAAAAAATCTAAATTAGTTATATTTCAATTCTTACATCCCCGTGACTCGGTTTTTAGCATTTTTTTCATTGTACAGAAATTTGACCTCTACAAATTTATTATATGTATAGATGTAAAAATAAGGAAGATGAAAATCCGTTGCATGGTTTAAGAAGAGTTAGCGGATATACAAACAGACAGACAGACCCGGAAAGCTACTTTTATACTAATATGTAAAGTTAAAGAAGAGCATGATGACTCTCTGTCTTCTCCGTTATGTACGAGTGGTTCAAATTTAAATTCAAAAGTTTTTATTCAAAATAAATTCCACTGGAGAACACTTTTTGAAGGTCATATATATAGGTTAAAATTTAATTTTACTTCCTAGACTATGTACACCGCTTCGCAACGTGTTATTGCTGTTAAGGAGAAGAAGCGGCAACAAACTCCCCAGCAACACGTCTAGCTAAAATTGTTTTTCTTTATATTTCTTATGCTATTTATATTTATTTCAAGTTCTTTTTTTTATAAGTTTTATACATAGCAAACAGTGTATATTCAATAAGACAGAGACACAATAAAAGGGTAGAAAAATATTATTATAGTTATAAATATGAAGACATGAAGTACAAATTTCTTTGGTGCAACATATCTCCATATATTCCTTTCAAGTATGGCAAGATAAAAACGTTATACTCGTCCAAAATACAGTATAAAAGGTTGGAGCGAGCTATGTAAATGAAGTTTTGTCATTTAAGTATTCTTCAATAGTGTAGTATCCCTTTTTTAGCAAGATACTTTTTGATTTGGTTTTTAATTTAGTGAAAGGCAGATGTAACATTTCACTCGGAATCTTATTGAAGAAGCGTATACCAACCCCCAAGGAAGAGGACAATACTTTTTGTAAGCTAAAAAATGGCAATATCGGTGTATTACAGTGCCTGGTGTTGAAATTGTGAACATCCTTATACTGGTCAATAAAAAAATAGGTAATATGTGTTTGGTTCTTGAATAAAAAACCCATTAAAATATATAACTGTCGCTTTCACCTTTTAAGAACAACTACAATATCTAAAAACCCGTTCCAACGAGCTCTATCGATTACTTCCGCCCACTTTTTATTAATTCGTTACACAAATCAAATCACTTTTCAAATATGCACGCACTTATGGTTGTCGTTTCGCAATTTTAATTTTTACGGTTTCAATACCAAAAGTCATGGGGAACAATATACTCGCTCCGGTCTCTTCCTATATCTTACTATTTATTAGTATCTCTGTTAATTTGATTCAAAACCCACTTAAGTACTCGTTTCTACCATTATCCGTTCTCATAATTCCCACACATCCATCTCAACATTCTCATTGTGTTTATTTATTTAATTCGTTTGGGAAACACAACAATACTTAAATATAAAACACAAAATTAATACATTTTACAATTAATACATTACGCTCCATTCACACTATTGTGTGAATGGAGCGTTAGGTAAACTTCTAGGCGCTAAGAACCTCAGCCAGAAGGCCCAACTTGCCATACATAACGCGGTGCTGGTACCTACGCTCACGTATGGAAGCGAGAGTTGAGTATGGAACAGAGAGCATGAAAGTAGAGTAAACGCGGTCGAGATGCGAGCACTGCGCAAAATCTGCGGAGTGACGCTCGCGGACCGCGTTCGTAATACCGAAGTAAGAAAGAGAGTTGGTCTGAAAGAGAGTGTCGGGGTGAAGGTAAGAAAAGGAATGCTCCGGTGGTTCGGGCATGTGGAAAGAATGAATGATGACAGAATGACTAAACAGATATACAATGCAAAAGTGGATGGATGCAGAAGTCGCGGAAGGCCACGACACACCTTCCATGATCAAATTGATCGTGTATTAGCAGAAGGTGATGTCAGGAGCCTTAACAACAGACGAGCGTGCATGACGAGAGCTATGAATGTCAAAGAAGCAAGTGAGGTGTGTAATAAGCCTGTATGGCGCTCTGTTGTTCGTGCCTACCCCGCAAGGGACCTGGCGTGAAGTTATGTATGTATGTATGTATAAAATTAATACATATATCAATCAAACTTCCACTATAAAATAATTTATATAATAAAAATAAAAATTGGCTCAAACAGTTAATTACAAAAAAAAGAAGTACGATTATACGAAAATTACATAAAATGTCTATTTAATTTACATTAGTTCAATATTGAACAAAATAAAAAGAAAATGTCACCACAATAATTACTTAATTAAAATACAGATAAAAAGAAAAGTATATTAAAAAAGTTTTTTTTATTGCAGGAGTTCAGCAGACAGGCAGACAGCCGGCCCACTTGATGGAAAGCGATTATCATCACCTATGGACATTTGCAACACCAAACGTGCTACAAATGCGCTGCTGCTCTCTTAAGGGAGACTGGAACCTGGTCACGAATGCCGGAACACAACTCTAGGTTATTATGGCGACATACTTTAGACCAGGAATGGTAGCCATCCAGTTGGGCAAATACCCTACCACCTAGCTGTGGGTTGTTTTGTCGCCTCTTACGACAGGCCGCCCCAACGCAGGAATTTTTTTTCTTTCTCCGTTCCTGCACGGACACAATTTTGATCTATAATTTTGATCAAATTTTGTGTGTGTTTGTGTGGGTACGGGGTTGTTTAGATTCACAATGAGATAGCAGGACAACGTCTGCCGAGACCATTAGTCTATATAACACAAAATAAATGGTACGTACAATAGAAAATGTATTTAATTATATTTAAAAAAACAAGCAAAAAAGGTTCTACAATAAAAGCGAACGAGGAAAGACGTTTGAGAATCCTCTGTATCTGTTCTTTGGACTGGCATCAGTTTGTTACGCTTTACACCGATACTTTTCTCGAATTTAGCCATCCTATGGGAGTTTTTGGCGGGAACTGAAAGGTGAAGTTGTGCTGTGCAGTTTTATTTTCTAAAAATGTGTAAAATTACTCTAAAATGAACAATAGTTGTAGGATATTGATAGTTTTTGAGTAGTGATTATCTGTTTTGTGAGAAATGTGAACTGTATAGTCAAATGTGGCCTTTTGAGTTGTCACAAGAACTCCGTTGAATGGCACTAGCTGATTACCTACAGTTCAGCTGTGCTACACATAGGCTTAAGAAAATGAAGAAACTAAATGTATTTTATAAACTAAGATCTGACTTAAAGGCCTAATTGCCAAGCCATAAATATAATAATAATAATAATAGCCATCCTATATTTACTTTTCTCATGCCATCCCTTTTTATTTCTCACTAACGAGCCCGGTAACTGTTGCCCAGTGTCCTGTCCTGAAAACATAAAAACGATTTCAGCGCTACCTACTGGATCCAATTGTAAATCTAAACCATAAGTCCCCGAAGTGATCCATATAGCCCGTGGGGGACCATATCGAAACTCAAGGGATCCACGTCAATGAAAACAAAATTTGGGGGTCGGTGAGCTGCAAATAGGGCTTGACAATAGTAAATTACATTTAAGCAAGACATGACAACAACGTTTTTTGAAGTCGGTTAAAACATAATTAAATTCGTTTGATTGAATAAAAATCAATATTCACAATATAGGGGTCTACCCAATACAGTAAAGATCTGTAAGGTGTATACGAGACAAAAAGTTTTGGAACCATTGATCTAAACCAGTGGTTTTTCAACGTGTGGGTCGCGACCCCCTAGGGGATTGCGAAGCCTTTTTAGGGGGTCGCGAAGCTTCTATAGCGGAGTTACAAAAGGTTGGAAAGCTACTGCAGTCTGCAATATCCGTAGATTCATCAAAGTGTAAGGACACAAAAGTGCTCTTTTATTCTTTCAATGACTTGATCACGAACTCCAGTCGCCATATTGCTTATCCTGCGTTGAATGGTACTAGAGAGCCAGACAGAAGTTTACTTTTGAGTTTTTCGACCACTTGTTTACCAAATATAATCTCCGCCATATATAAAGCCGCTGATAAAATCAAACTTTCGACAAGACGGCAATAGTATTAGGATTTTCTGCTTTAGATACACAAAGGGCCACTCGATAGCAACGCTTTTTATTTATGCGGGGCGGGGGCGAGGCGGGGTCGGGGCGGCCGGCATCGGACGTGGTTGTATGTATGCGCGTAATTTGCGTTATCTATCGGCGACGCATTCGATGAAAAAAAATGTGTTTTACGTACTTAATTATGCACTTAGTCGAACCCTTATTATGAAAATGAATAAACATGTTGGATTTAGTAAAAATAAAATACATGAAAAAAAAGCAACGGGTAGGGGGTCGCGAAATATTTCTTCATACAAGGGGTCGTGTCATGAAAAAGATTGAAAAACACTGATCTAAAATCCCGGAACCCACGCACAAAAGGATTCAAATCGCTTTAGCCGTTTTTGAGTTTTAGCGAAACTAAAAAACTGCAATTGATTTTATATAATACTAGCGGCCCCGGCAGACGTTGTCCTGCTCTGAAAAAAAAATCTAGGACTCGATCCCAGTGCCACCTACCGGTTCCAATTCTAGATTTAAACCATGCGGGGACCCACTCAAACACAAAATTACCAAAATTGATCCAGGTGATTAGGATTCTAGAACTCGATCTCAGCGCCACCTACCGGTTCCAACGGGATGAAAAGTATCCTATGTCCGTCTCCTGGTTCTAAGCTACCTTCCGACCATTTTTCAGCCAAATCGGCACAGCCGTTCTTGAGTTATAGGTAAATAGTGTAACTCTCTTTCTTTCTACTTACTTTCTTTTATATACTTAGATATAAATCTTATTTAGATATAAATAAGGAAACAATATATACATCTGAATTCGACATTTAATTTAGATTTGATTTCTCACTTTAGTATTTATGTTTATTTGAAAATATGATTCATCATATTCATAAACACAACCGATAGATTGCATTTATTATAATGATGACCCAGATAGATCTAACATAACATCTACCGATGAATTAATTTGCAAAGTACAGTTACTAATTAATTACATCCTTGATTTAACGTCCAACGGGTTTTAACAAGAACAGGGTTGTAAAAGCTTTTACAGTATTGCAATTTTTCAATAACATTTTCCTGATAGCATAGATAGTCCGTCGCTCCCTGATATCCAGATAGCATAAGTACTAAGTTACATCATTATGGGGATATTCTACGTGTAATAACTTATCACTCAATCCGAATAAAACTAAATGTGTTAAGTTTGTTATGCCCAATGTAAAAGAATACGATGTTAATATTTCCCTTAACGACACTAGACTTAACCTAGTAGATTCAACTGTATTCTTAGGCATTAACCTAGATCAGAAACTCCAGTGGGGCGCTCATATATCTAGTCTCTCAGGAAAGCTTAGTTCTGCTGCATATGCGGTCAGAAGAGTTAGGCAGTTCACTGACGAAGAGACTGCTAGACTAGTTTATTTTAGTTATTTTCATAGTGTCATGTCCTATGGTATTTTACTTTGGGGCAACGCTGCTGACTTGGAGACTATATTTGTTTTACAAAAAAGAGCCGTAAGGTCAATTTACAACCTCGGCCCTCGGGTGTCTCTTAGGGAACGCTTTAAGGAAATCGGTATTATGACGGTCGCCTGCCAATATATTTTCAATAATATAATTTATATTCGTAATAATTTGAGTGCCTACAAGCGGCATAAGGATGTTCACGATTTCAACACCAGGCATTGTAATAAACTGATATTGCCATCTTTTAGATTACAAAAAGTATTGTCTTCTTTCTTGGGGGTTGGTATACGCTTCTTCAATAAGATTCCGAGTGAAATGTTAGATCTGCCCTTCACTAAATTCAAATTTAAAATAAAAAGTATCTTGCTTAAAAAGGGATACTACACTATTGAAGAATATTTAAATGACAAAACTTCATTTACATAACAGCTCGCTCCAACCTCTTATACTGTGTTTTGTACGAGTATAACGTTTTTATCTTGCCGTACTTGTAAGGAATATATGGAGATATGTTGCAAAAAAAAAAATACGTTACGTCTTTATATTTATAACTATAATTATTTTCTATCCTTTTATTGCGCTTTTGTCTTATTGAATATGCACTGTTTGCTACAACTCCATTAATTCTTCAAAAGTTATTCTGTAACATAATTCTGTATAAAATCTTTTTAAAAAAAGTACTTAAATATAAAAAATAGAACAACAAATATAAAGAAAAAATTTTTTTAGCTAGACGTGTTGCTGGGGAGTTTCTTGCCGCTTCTTCTCCTTAACAGCAATAACACGTTGCGAAGCGGTGTACATAGACTAGGAAGTAAAATTAAATTTTAACCTATATGTATGACCTTCAAAAAGTGTTCTCCAGTGGAACTTATTTTGAATAAAAACTTTTGAATTTGAATTTGAATTTGAATTAATAGCGGTATTACTAAAATTGCTGCCGGGAATCAAAAATGATATTTAGTTTTTTATTGGCTGAAGCGGCCCACGGAAAGTGGTTCAGTCATAGAAGTATGAATATGAATATACATATTCAATATAAAATGTACTACTCTGTGGTGGTTCACAGATCACTTAAACTAGAAAAGTCGAAGACAGAGAAACCTATCTCTACGAGAAAAGTGGTTACTGTTGCCACGTTGCCTGTAGACGTTCGCAACACTGAAGCAAAGAGTGCATTGAATCACTGGAGGCGATGCCAGTGCGTTGCCAGCCTGACTTTCGAGCTACTTACTACTCACAAGCTAGTTAGGAATTAAGACTGCCACAAAAATTAATATTACTACTGTGGTTGCTGTAGTTATTTAATATTATCTGTGCATATTATCTATGTGTCAAATGTAATGAAGTGTCATTGTGTGAACTTTAAATAAAAGAATACTAAATAATCATCGAGTTGAGGCGAGGCGTTTTCTAGTATTTTTTATTTATGAAATTCCTATTAAAATAATATTTGTATTGAAAGTCTGAGGTACTAGACCAAAAATTTAAAATAATTATTCGCAGTGTTGCCAACTCAGTGGATTTTCCACTAGATCTGGTGGTTTAGACTTACCTTTTAGCGGACAAATTTCGGTTTTAGTGGCTAGTGGTTTTTTCTAGTGGCTTAGGTTGCTTCATTTAGTGCTTAGGTACGACTTCCCCCACTAGCAAGATTTACATATTTACAGGAAAGAACTAGAACATTTATGTTACAAGTGAATTTTTTTTATGTGTAGGCAACACAACAAAATCAAGGTGGTTGTTATCGGGGATTTCCCGAGAATAGTTTGTCAATTTCTTGAATTATTTTGAATATGGACTTTATTCGAATGATGACTGGGTCAAGTTTGATTTGAATTGGAAAGGTTTATTTGTGTTTTTTTCCTTTACATGCACAAAAATATAAATACAACCGGTAGTATAGTTCACGTTCACGTCAGCACGACGGATGTTTTACTTATTTTCCTTTATTAATTTTGTAAAAAGAATATGCCTAAACCACAGTACACCCAAAAGCACATATTGCTGCTGGTAATGTGCTGGAAAATCCTTACAGAATCACCCGCTAGGCCAATCTGAAGATTGCCTAAAAATTTCATCGAAATGGATCCAGCCGTTTCGGAGTCCGTAACGAACATACATATAAACAAAATATTCAGGTAGTGTTGGTCTGGCATAATATATTAGTGGTTTTCTGGTGGTTTGAGGGATCGCCAAATTTAGTGGTTTTCTGGTGGGTTGCAACACCACAAATTGTGGTTTCGTTGAAATAAAGTTGGCAACACTGATTATTCGTCCACATCCACTCAACAATGACAGTGACAATTATAACAGTGACTGTCAAAAAAGTTCAAAACAAAATTTTCAAAGTATAAATTATTAAATTAATTATCGAAAATTATAAAAGCAATGAATTAAAAAATATAAATCGACGTCGGTAACATTAAAATATAAGATAATATTTACAATAAACGTAAGTTTAACTAATGCATTTTATTTAATTTTAATAACATTACATAAAGGTTATGTTTATATTTAGTTTTTCACGCGCTGTTCCAGCTTTTGCACATTTTTTTAATAAGCTAGCTTTTTACTGCAGTAAATTTTAGCTCACTAATTATAGACACAAACTTTAACACTCAAACACTATTTGTTAAGTATAACCTAACAGGTACTCGCCTCATGGTTACCTGACGTCGCGTGATGCCACAATTTTCGTGCTAGCTATTACCTATTAGTAAAAGATGACCACGTAATAGACGCCTTTTCATACGAAATTGCGCATTACGCGGTTTTCTGCAGCTAATTTAGAGTGGTTATAAACTATTGTGGATAAAGTAACTTTAAAAATACAAAAACTTGGGATGTTCGCCTCGTCATTTAGTACTTAATAAAGTGAAATTTTGGCCAGTATTTTGCATTCTGTATAGGAGTATGTATGTATGTATGTTCTGTATGTCTATATATCCATTCCCCTACAGTGTGAGGCCCGAATCCAGCAGTGGGACATTTATGGACTGTTATTATAATATAGTTAATTAAATTCAACAGAATGGAGAAACCAGTTAAATCAACCCTTAAACGTAAACATAAATCAAACACAAAACCAGAGACAAAGGAGGCTAAAATTAAAAAACTAAAGCCGCAACTAGCTCCCGTCATTAATTCAGAGCCAACAAATAAATCTGAACCACCAAAAGTAGCAAAACTGACTCAGAAAGTTGAGAAAGTAACTCCACTGGTGGCAAAAGTAACACCGCAAGTGGCAAAAGTAACTTCACATATAGTGAATGATGGTGTTTTAACAGATAATATGGTGGATAAGTACCCTGTCTTGAAAAATGAGGAACTTGTTGCTAAATTTATGAATGTACCACTAAACAATAACCAGAAAGGTAAGATTACTGTTTTGTTATTTAGTTATTTTTAGAATGAAATAATTTATTCTTATTTTTGTGTATATAAAGGTGGTAAAAATAGAATGAAGAAGCAACAGTTGGCGGAGGAGATGAGGACTTACAATAGCATTTGTTACCTATAGAATTGCAATTAATAATGATGTCATAGATTAATTAATTACTATACTTTCATTATTATACATTATATTATACGGGTTGTCTGGAAGAGATCACTTTTTAGCGATAAGACCGCCCTTTGTACCCTACTATAATAATACTAGTTCGTAAGTTTTTCTGTAATGGTGTACAATAAAGTGTTATCTATCTATCTATTTTTTGCCTAACGTTTTAAAGAAGGTTCAGTTTTACTGAAATCAATTGGCATGTTTGACATATTCACTTTCTATTATATTATACGTACTTTGTACTATGATCTTGGTTAATTGAACAGTCATTCCCTATTCCTGTAACTGCAGTGAAATGTGATCTATTTCATGCCACTGGTGATCAGTGAGACGTGCTATGATTAAACTTTTAAGACAGAACCACCGCAAATTTGTTGCTAAACTGTCACACACTGCTAATTGGGAAGCACCACAAATTTGTGATCAAATACAGATTGAAATGAATGTTGAACTGATGCTTTCTCCCTTTAACTTCATTAAATTGGTTTTAGAGTAAAAGAGAAGATATAATTCTCTTTGTTTTGGCACAGCAATTTTGATGGCAGCTGGCCGATTATGGACAAAAATAATATTAAATTTGGCCCAAAACTCCTTTTAACAAAACAAATCAAACATCCAATTAAAAATAAATTAAACTAAAGATAAACTACATATACAAACTAAAATTAAACCATACAATCTAGTTCCAGACCGCTGTCAGTTGGAAACGTGCCCAAAAGCCTGGCCACATTGCCTCGCTGAATAGCAATGCTGATGCATTGTCTGAGGTATAAACCAGTTATGTGCTGTAAATAGTTTAATAATAATAATAACACAGTCCAGTCTAAAAAAAAATTGGCCTCTTTTAAGGGCTAATATATTCTCACCACATACAGTGTTGATACCTTGCATAGTTTTAATGTAAAAAGATATTAGGATATTTGCAATTTAAGTATTATATTTGCAGGTCGTATCCGTCAAGCTATACTGCTTAAATATCGAGGCACAGCATCAGAATTACTCCCTGAGGTGATTCACTCAAAAATACAAGGAATACTGAAGAGTTCAGAGAACCTAACTGATTCAGACCTCCGAAGAATAAGAATCATGTACAATATGCTTAAAACCGCACTGATCAAAGGTAGTCTTGGTGATGAGATCAAGAAGAAGAAACCCAGAACGAGGAAGAATAAAGAGGGTGAGAAAGGACCTAAGAGATATATTGTGTTTCTTGGAAACTTGCCATTGGATGTGGATAAAGAAAAGGTATTTAATTTTTATTCATTGATATTGTCCAAAGAATCTAATCCTGCTATAAATTTTATCTTTATTAAATAATATATTGTCAGGTGGTAGGATATTTAGCCGCCTGGATGGCTACCACCCCTGGTTTAGAGTATGCCACCATAACAACCTTGACTTGTGTTCTGGCATTAGTGAACATGTTCCAGTTTTGCTGTAGAGAGTGGCAACACATTGATAGCACCTTTGGTGTTACAAATGTCCATAGCGCTTAACATCAGGTGGGCCTTCAGCCTCTCTGCTAAACTTGTGCTACTTGTGCAATAAATAAATAACTAATATATACATATCGCAGGCTTCAAGCCAGAGGGGCGTATAAAAAAAATACATTTTTTTTTATTTCGTCTATCATTTATATTTTTATAGATACACCACCTCTGTTTTTTTCTTAATAGTAGGTTAATACTAGTATAACTACTTTCATAGACAGACATTGAATACATTGAAAAAAACTTATTAAGTTTTTTGTATCTCCTGAAAAGTTGGTTTTTGTTTATACGCCCCTCTGGCTTGAAGCCCGCGATATATATACACATATACATACATACATATATATATATATATGTATGTATATATATATATATATATATGTGTGTGTTTGCTTTTAGGCAAACTCGAAGACTGATCCACTGAATGGCAAGTGGCTACCATCGCCCATGGACATCTGCAACACTAAGGGAGCCGATGCATTGCCTACCTCATTGTGACTTTAAATATCTATTATATATTGTTTTTACCATGACACTATTGTAGTCGTATTATTTTTAACTGTTCATTTGGTGCGCAATAAAGTGTTGTCTACCTAATTCCAGATAAAGAATCATTTTGCGGAAATGGATGAACAAATAGTCGGCATTAGGATACCTAAAATAAAGGAGGGTAAAAAGAGTGCTATTGCATATTTGGAACTGTCAAATGAACCAAGTTATGAGGTAAATATCTTCTTTCTTTAGTTTTTTGGCAACAGATTCGTTTGTTTAACCAACGGCCATTACTGCCAATATCTAGTGTGGAAAAGGCAGTTTACATGTAATTTTTTATTAATTATCTTGTTCACATAAAAAACCCCACCACCTGGAAAGACACAAGAATAATGAAAATTTATAACATACATAGGTACTTAAACTTAAGACAACGCATAAAAATTCCAAAAAACAGACATACTATATGAAAAAGAAATACTGAAGTCCGCATACTTACAATGATAAACTAGCTAAAAAGTTCGGCTCTATTAGATAATTGACTAAAATGAAAAGAAATTTAAAATTAATAAATGTGTGATTTCAAAATGAAATTAAATAAAAATATTTCAAATAATATCATGTTGAGACTAACGTCATTGTCATTAATGTCAAGTCAGTTTGACAAGAGACAGCTCATCCATATCCTCACCTCCTAATGTTTGAACCCATCATGTACACAAGCATTATATCCACAAACTACATCTGTTAAATAAGCTTTTTTAAAAAGGTTTTTAAATACAAGCTGTTGAGATCCTGGATACCATGTAGCAGCAGAGTGCTAGCCAAGACAAGTAAAACGAGTCCAAACACGACGTGTCTATCTTATTTAGTATAGGAGATCCTATGGCCACCTTCCGACTTCATCATCAGATGAGCTCCATGGTACCATATTATTGCATTGTCACGCGATATACATATGCGTGCAAAATTTCAGCTCAATCGGAAACCGGGAAGTTGCTCAAATTTAACTTGTAAGATTCCACCCGAACTTACATACATTAATAGGTACATCCATTGCAAGTTAAATAAAAGCTTGTAAAATAAGCATATGAGCTTGTTAGGAGAAAGAATAATAATATCTGAAACATTATAATCAAAAGTTTATTACACTAGAATTATTACAATATTAATACAGCACAATAATACACAGAAATATTAAGACAACTCCAAGATTTGTCTCAACGCTTGTCAGGTGTTGAGCATCAATCTGCCCTTAAAGAATACTGCCATTATCGAACAGTAGTTATCGACCACAATATACTATGGGCCTCCTGCCCAACAGAGCCTCCGCTCTGTTCAACCGATGAACGTAGACTATCGTTGTAGACTAGCTGAATATCGTTTGCAGTCTAGGTGTAGACTGGTTGAAGACTAGCCCCCCTCTGCCCGAACACAGAGTATTTATAAGATCCTCGTGCGTCTGCGGCGACACCATCCTGTAATACTTTGGCGCCACTTCACCTCCGTCGTAACACCAACTTCCGCCATCCGTATAACTTCCAAATTCCGGTTACTCCATTTTAGATATCCGTTGGCTTGATAATAAATGCACCTACGTTGACATCCGGTTATACGACTTCCGATTACTACATTAATGAAAATTCTATCCGGTTATTGACTACTTCTGTCATATGGTTACTTTACAATAATAAATACGATTCTAACAAGCTCATGTTAAAATACAAAAAAATAGTGTTAGAAGATTGTTTTTCTTTATAAGAAAAAAGGAAATAAGACTTGACGCAGTCGGTAGCATTTGAACCTACGCTCCCAAAGGGAATCTGATTTCTAATGACCCTCTAGAAATGTAGGTATGTTTTATGGACTTTTGTAAGTTACGTTTTTACAGGCTTTTATTTAACTTGCAATGGATGTACCTATGTGTGTATGTAAGTTTGGGTGGAATCTTGCAAGTTAAATTTGACCAACTTCCCGGTTTCCGATCGAGCTGAAATTTTGCACGCATATGTATATCGCGTGACAATACAATAATATGGTACCATGGAGCTGATCTGATGATGGAGTCTGAAGGTGGCCATAGGAACTCCTGAACTAAACAAGATAGACCCGTCGTGTTTGGGCTCGTTTTACTTGTCTGGGTTGGCATTCTGCTGCTACATGATATTCAGGATCTCAAAAGCTTATATTTAAAAACCTTTTTAAAAAGCTTATTACTGAACTATTTTCATTCTTTTTTCTCAAAAAAAAAAGATACAGTTAATATGAAATGTATGTGTTTTTGTTTACAGCTGGCGTTATCGAAACACCATTCGATGTTGGGCACCAAAAGAATAAATGTTTTATACTCAATACAGAAAAACAGCAAAATAAGCAAAGCCGAGGCAAAGGTTAGTACATTTTATAGACCTAGCTTTGTAACTATTTTTAATGAGGCTATAAACCTTTTATAATTATTGTATTATGAATAAGACTAAGTCGGTTTACAGTTCATAACTGATTGGTTCTAAAAACTATTATTCACAATAGAATACTTGACAGCCGAATCAATTGGGATACTCTTATCACATTACAACACGCCGAAACTATCCACAAGAATGAAAGATGCTTGCTAGATGGCAGTAAAAATTGCAAATTAATATTTGCAATTATAATAATATACTGTTACGACCTTTAATGCCGGCAAAATAGAAATTTACACCTGCATATCCGTGAACAAAGCACATTTATTACCCGCCGGTGTTTGAGCTAATAACATTAAAACGCTTTTATGACCGTCTTCTTTTGTTTACTTTGTCTTTAAAATTTGTGACTGGAAAAACAGCCCATTGTGTATTTGTAATCTTTTTGGTAGTCATTAGCCAGGTGTGATTCTTGGAAAATTCAGTCCACTCGGTCGAGCAGACATATTGTATATGTACAGTATAAAGCGATGTCCTAAAATTGAAGTTAAGGTTCCTGTATTAGGCACATTTTTTTTAATTTAATATATAAAAGACAAAAGTTCAGATATACAGATAGACAAAGATTCTAAAACCCAATCATTTTTTATTATACTATACTAGCTGATGCTCGCGACTTCGGCCGCGTCACTATCGCGATGTAGTACTATCAGCGCTATGCTAGACACTGTTTTTGGTAGGTTTTACTTTTTTGCGGGAATCTCACAAAAAACAATTTTTAATGTTTAAATTGTTTTTTGTATGATGATACAATACTTAATTAGGTGCATAAGTGGTATAAAAGCCGTTTAAGTAATTAAAGTTTTTTTAACTATCCCACGGGAACTCTTTAATTTTTTGGGATATAAGCTACCACCATACAAAATTTAATTCAAATCGGTCCAGTCGTCTCGGAGATTAGCCCCCCTACAAAGAGAGAAGCAAAAATTCGAAAAAAATAACTATATTAGTTCTATTTCACTTACATCCCTCTGACTCGGTTTTTAGCATTTTTTTTCATTGTACAGAAATTCGACCTCTACAGTTTTATTATATGTATAGATGACATAAACAACACTTGCATAATAGCATTAATTTTTTGAAGGTACCAATAAAGCTTTCTGTATTTTTAGTACAGATTAAGTAAGAATTAAATGTTTATGTTCACAGAGTACGTCAGCGAAACTGATAGCCTTACAAAAGTCTGGAAAACTGATTGGAAGTGTTCCTTTAGCTAAGAAACGTAGCCAGCGAAGAATGAAAATGAAGAAAGCAAAAGCTAAACAAGATGATTAATTTGTGTATTAAATTATAACAAATAATACAGAAAATTGTTTTTTATTTATAACTACGAATCCCGCTTACAGTATCACAGCAATAGCTTGGCCAGAGTACTCTGCTCGACAGAAACAAAGAAATCGACTAAAGAGATGGCATATAATAAACCTAGACCAAAGGCTATAAACCACCTTATTTTTTGGAATGGTTAAGTACTCACTGGAGTATAGACCAACAAAGTGACGCACCGAACATATCTTATTATGGCTCTCTAGCCGATTGCAGATGATAACTAGGAAAACAAAAAGAAAAAATATATAACTAGGATTCGTTGGACGTATGACCAAAGGTGCCATAATAGCAAGTGGAAAGTATTTAAAAATAGCGCCACAAATAATTAGAGTAGGATACTAGATTAAAGAAGGAAAGAAAGACTTCCTCTTTGTCACCGCGCATTTTACGAAAATGTAACAATTGCATGTCTCCTCATGGTGGAATTTTCAGTTAATTTAATTAGTGAAATAGGTTTCAAAAAATTCAATTTGTCAAAAATTTATATACATACATCTCAATACGAGAAAGTCTCAATACTTTTCCAAATTATAATTTTTAAATTTTCAACCCAGCACACTTCACTTCGTTTATAACTGCTAAATTCATATAATTTCCTTTTCCTACACTAGCGCTATTTTGACGAGTTTTCGAACCATAATTTGCTGTTTACAGGTGGACACTTTTTCAACTGATCCCCCATACTAGATGGTCCTCCTTAACTCTACCCTCCATAGTTGGACGGAATAAATAATTTTTTAAGAGTCCTAACAACTTGAAACCACTCCCGGAAAACGTCAAAACGTATTTAATAATATTTAATTTATTTAAGATTTAATTACAGAATCTGCTACCGGTCAGTGAAAATATTAAATTGGAATTAGTTTTTTTTTCAAACCGGGCCAATTTAGACAGCTCCCAGGTGAATTCTCAGAATATAAAGTATCGCAGATTTTAAATCTGGGAATTTTGCTATCGATCAGCGAGAACCGCATTGAAATTGAACCAGTAGTTTTTACGTGAGTCCTGAACAAACGAACAAGCATAAAAAAATCTTAAAAACAAAAGACAACACTTATAACGCACCGTTGGTAGAAGAAAGTCGCAAGTGAAATTACTTCAATTTTTTTTATTTCACTATTCGATAAAGGACATTATAACACATATGCTCAACAAGTTTGAAAAAAATATCCCAATAAATGACGGAGATATCGCAAATTTAGCGAAATGCTAAGATTTTTTTTTAATATTCAATGTATAAATTACGTAAGTTTTGTTTATACTATGTCATTTATGAAATTTTCGCTATCAATAAAAGCTTATTATTACTTATTTACTTACTTATACGCCATAGAATTGAAATATAAACATAAACTAACTTAACATACTTTTGTCACGATATTTGTTAAATAGATAAACGCGCAAGTCTAGTTACGTATTTCTTCTAAGTTTTTATCTTTATTTTTTTAAAATAAACACAATGATGTGTTCACTTAATTAATTAATCTGGTCGGCAAGAATACGAGAGTAAAATTACGATGCTGTGATCCGTGTGAATACCGTAGCAACAAAGTGGTTACTTTACTTATTCTTAAAAGCCATAATACCATGACGGGGATTAAAGACGTAACGCATTAATTTTATATAATCTCAAAAGCTACTCAATATTATTTTAAATCAATTAGACAGGTATCTGCAGATTAATTTTGTCTATGAAGTCTCCTTAAAACACATTTATGTATGATTTACCACTTCTCCACAAAACAGTTTTTTTACGGACTTGTAAAGTTCATGTTTTTCACTTGCGTCCTTTTTCTACGAATGGTGCGATAATATTATAGATTGTTGGCGCGGGCGGGAGCGGGGATAAAGAGGAGGAAAGGACTTACAGGATAAGGTCGCCGCACCAGACACGCTACGAACGATGCGAGTTTCCCAGCGGCAGGCACTTCTTCCTCGTGATCCTTTCTTCTTGTCTTGCGGTTCCTTCGACTTAGTGGACCAGCTGGAACGGTACAGCGTGCACCTTCCCAGCATGCGGGTTGTTGTAAGCGGGTGTAAAAACAGTTCCGGATGGGCATTGCTGCGAGTCAGTCGCAAATGCCTGTGCTCTTCTCGAATATTGCAGTTTTCCGCGCTTTTTCTTCCCGAAAAGGCGATAAATTGCGAGTATAGTTGTGTAGTGATAGTGTAGAGTGTTATTTGGTTCGATTCCGGCGCGAATCGCAGTTTTTTGGCTTGGGTGAGTCGTTTTACTCTTTCCACTTGCTGTTCGCGCGCTTCGGCGCATTGCGCAACATTTAACAGTTATTTCGTACACTAAGTACGCCGGCGCGCGTCACTGGTTTTGCGCAGGGAACGGGCATCCAGTAATGGATGCCCAGGATCCTAAGCCGCCCCCTGGGCTTTCAGGTGCGCCTTGTAAGAGAGGTCACCTGGAGGCCAAGGATGGCTGGCAAGCAGCCGAAATCGGTGAGACGCGTAGGAAGAAGGTCCCGTCTGCTTCGATCGCTCGGCGCAGCAAATCTGCCACCGGGCCACGTCCAGGCTGCCAGGCTGCTGCCGTTATCACGGCGGCACCCGAGGCGCCTGTCTCGCTAGGCAGGGCGGCGTCTGTGGTGGACCTCACCGCGGATGCCCCCGACAGTAGGCATAACGTTATGGGGCCCCCGGAAGGTCCCGTGACGCGCAGGCCCCCATCTAGCCGTGCGGCACGTAACAGTGCGGCACGCCTGGATATAGATAGGAACACGCTGCTCGGGTCACACTCGGCTGTTTGCCTGGCCGTGAGTGACGCGAGCACCACAGATGTGAGTGCCTTCGGGACGCCGTCGACGTCTGCATGGGCCTCACCTGTGCAGGGTGGCGACGGGTACGAAGATGGCTTTCGCACGCCGCTGTCAGGCAGCATTCCAGAGTCGCTGGACAATGCGCTTGACGGTGTCGTTCGCGCTTTTGATTATTCCCGTCCTGCTTCGCCTGCCTGTGGACAAATCGTCTACACGGCGGCCGGAACAGCGGCGGTGGGGGGCGGTCGACCCACGACGACGGTGGCAAACAGCGCGCAGGCCTCACCTGCGCCCATGCCACTGGCTTGCGACCTATCGGTGCGCAACGTCGGGGACGGCCGTTCCACGACCCCGGTTGCCGCGCGAGCTTCACTCGCGCTATCGACCGAGGTCGTGAATAGGAATTTTGTAGGCGCGACAGCGGCGACCCCTTCGTCTTCCTTCCCTACTGGGATGGGAGTCGCTGTCGCGACGTCGGCGCCTGCGTGTGCAGCGGCTGAGGCGGCGACGGCGACGGGTCCAGCGACGCGAGCTACGTCTTCGGGGACATTTGTGCCCCCTGTGCCCTCAAGGCCTCTGCTCCGGCTGTGGAGCCGGCGCCCGCCGTCGTGGCGGCGCCGCCCGCCGTGCCTATCAAGCGGAAGGCACGGGCGGTCGCGGCGGAGGTGGCGGCGATTCCGGAATCGCCCGCCGCGCCCGTCGCGACTAAAAAATCGCGTCCGACCCCCGCTGCGGTGGCGGGGGCGGAGCCGGCCACGGCGCCTGCCGAAGGGGCGGCGCCGCCGTCCGTCCCACTCGGGCGCGGCGGCGCTGAGTACGATGCGCTCGTGCGCGTCATGCTCGATGCCGTTGCGCCACTTATAGACGCGAGGCTCGCCGCCATCGAGGACAGGCTGAACCCCGCGCCGACCCTCCGTCCACCGCTTGCGGCCGACCGAGGCAAGGCGCCGGCGCCCAGGCCGACTCCTCGCGCGTCCGTCTTAAAGGCCACCGGAGGGCCTAAACCGACCTCGGCTGCCGCTGCAGTCCGTCGGGGTCTGGGGGAAGCGAGTACCCCGGTCCCGATGGAGGTGGCGGCGCCCCCGGCCGTCGGGGTGGCAGACTCCCACTGCCACCAACTCCCCCCGGCAAAAAGAAGCACAGGGGGGGCGCGAAGAGGACGCTCCGAAAGCGGCGAAAGGCGGCCCGCGCCGCCGCCGCTGCTTCGGCGGCCTTCGCAACGGGCCCCCTCCCCCCCCCCCAGGCGCAAGCTGCTGCCCCACCGACGGGGTGGAGGCAGCAACCGCGGAAGCAGGCCGCGAGGCCTGCCGTCATTCTCCGCGAGCCGAAATCGGCCGCAGTCATCATCAGACTGCTGCCGGCAGCGGCCACGAAGGGTGTCGGCTATCGCGAGGTCTTCGCAAAGGCCTCGACGGTGGTCGACATGACCGCCATGGGCCTCCGCGAGGGGCTGAAAGTGGTGCGGACGGTCAGGGACGCGCGCCTCCTCGAGTTCCAGCCGGGACCCGAGAGCGCGGCCAAGGCGGACCGCGTCGCCGAAGCCCTGCGCGGGGCCCTAGAAGGGATGGCTGAGGTCGTCCGCCCCGTAAAGCGTGGGGAGCTTTACGTCTCAGGGCTGGACGAATCAGTCACGGTCGATGGGCTTCGGGACGCGATCGCGCGCGCAGGCAACTGCCGGCGTAACGACGTGCTCACGAAGCACATCGGTGCAGGACCGGGCGGATTGGGCGCATCGTACGTGTTGTGCCCCGTCGCTGCTGCCAAGACCATCGTCGGGTTGGGCGACCTCCTGGTTGGCTTCACCTCGGCGAAGGTCGAGGCACTGGAAGCCAGACCGATACGTTGTTACAGATTGAGAGATATTTCTAAATATCTTTTTAGGGCTTTTCAATAAAACAACGACTGGGCGTAATACTTTCTATTGCAAGAATGAATGTACATGATTTTTCTATCTACCTACTTGTTATAACTATTTTTTTGGTTCACATACATAACACCTCACCACTTAATTTCAACTTAACAACTAAACTTACAACTTATCTTAACTTATACTACTACTATATTATATTATTATATACATATCTTAATTAATCAATTTGAAACCGAACAACAGGTTTCCGATTGCGGTTGGCATGACTCACTGGCTGAGGTGAAGGCTCTTGCATTACGGCATGTGGTTCCGTGGGTTCAATTTCTCCCTCATTGTTACTCTCCCCTTGACTCCTATCGGTCTCTACCACATCCGCTGGCCCCCGCTCTTGCGGGGCTCCATCCTCACGCCCAACCACTTCCGCCTGTATTATATCATCCTTTGAAATGGTACTCCCCGAACCGACCGCCCCCGATAGTCTAGATCTACGCCTTAAGTGATCTATATGTTTTCTTATAGGTCGACCGTTACCGTCCTCCACGAGATACTCCCGTGTACCTACTTTTGTTTCAATAACTCCCTTTGACCATTTATCACCACCAGCGTAATTTCTCATCCAAACCGTATCACCTTCATTTAATTCGCGTAATACTCCGCCGGAATACTCAATCTGCTTTTGCTGTGACGCACGCACCCTGTCCTCGAGTGACCGTTCACTACGTAACAGATCCAAACGAGATCGAAGCGTACGTCTCTGCAAAAGCATTGCCGGTGTCTCTCCCGTTGTACTCTGCGGGGTGTTTCTATATGCTAGCAGAAAAGTTTGCAAGGCCGTATCTAAATCTTTGTTTTCCCTATAGGCTTTTTTTATAGCTGATTTACACAATTTTACCGCATTTTCTGCCGCACCGTTTGATGCTGGATGATAAGTTGGTGAAAAATATTGAGAAATGCCATTCTGTTTTAAAAAGTCTCTAAACTCCGCACTAGTAAATGGGGGACCTTGATCAGACACTATCTCAATGGGCAAGCCAAACCTAGCAAAACAACTCCTTAAAACTTTTATAACATGAGACGCTGTCGTTCGTAACATTTCAAATACTTCTAACCATTTAGAAGACGTGTCAATTATTACCATAAAGGTCTTACCCCGTATGGGCCCTAGAAAGTCGATATGCAGCCTGCTCCACGGTTGTGTGTAGAACGGCCAGGGTTGTGGCGGAGCGCGTGGGGGCGCACTTGCCTCTGCCGCGCAAGTTTCGCAACTCTGACATATATTTTCTATATCCTTATCTAGATTTGGCCACCAGACATAGCTGCGCGCTAAAGATTTTGTTCTAACAATACCCATGTGGCTACTGTGTAGCTGTTTCAATATGGTATCTCTTAATGAGTACGGTATTATTATTCGATATCCCCACATTAAGCACCCACAATCCAAATATAATTCATTGCGTCGTATGAAATATGGTTTAAGATTTTCGTCCAAGCATGATGATGGCCAACCTGATTCTACATACAGTAATATTTTACTAAGGTCTTTGTCTTTCGATGTTTGTATTTTTACATCATTATGCGTAACGGGTAAAAAGTTTTCAACAAAATTTAAATATGTTACTTCGACTTTCGTATCTGGTTGTTTCCCTTGAGGTAAGCGTGAGAGTGCGTCTGCACAATTCTTTTTAGACGTCACATATTCGATATTGTAATTATAGCCCGATAATAAAATCGCCCAACGCTGTAGTCGTGAAGCCGCCATAATCGGTATCCCTACTGTTGCGGAGATAACCCGGGGAATGATAGGCTTAGGTAAAATGAATATATTTAATGGAAAAATGGTAAAATACAATGATCGTTGATATGTTGCAGACAGAGAAAATATATTAATTATTTGACAACTTCAAATCAATTAAAAATATATACATAAAAAGTTGCAAATCAAAGGAGTACGCAACATCCTCCCCCTTTGTGCAAGCACTAATTTAGATTCAGCTTAACTAATTTACTTAGGGGACGACGTAGCGTACCTGCTGCAGTGGATACGTCCACCACCCTCACTACGTTGTCGCGACCTGGGTAAGTGGCTGTTATTCTGCCTCGGGGCCATACACCTCGTGGTAAGTTGCTATCAGCAATGAGCACTAGATCTCCACATGCAATCTGGCTAGCCAAGCTTCGATAGGGTCTTTGTCGAGGCTGCATTGTCGGTAGTACCTCTTTCACCCAGCGTGACCAGAAAAAATCTGAAAGTCTCAGCGCTTTTTTCCATTCAGTTCGGCCAACTAAAACATTATCGGTCAGCGTGGCCGGCAGTGCGGCAGTGGAAGAGGAACCAATCAGAAAATGAAATGGTGTGAGGGTCTCCTGGTCATCGGCGTGGACAGAAACATGTGTTAAGGGACGAGAATTAACGACAGCTTCGGCTTCTGATAACAGAGTTAAAAGAGTCTCTTCTTTCGGTGAGCGACTTTTTAATGTCGCATTCAGTGCCACCTTTATGGAACGGACAAGTCTCTCTCAACAGCCACCAAAATTTGGAGCGGCAGGCGGAATAAAATGCCAGTTTACTCCGTTGTTTGCGGCAAAATCTTCGACACCATTGCTGTAAAATTCTTTCAACATTTTATTTGCACCGACAAAAGCTGTCCCGTTATCGGAGAAAATTGTATCGGGAGCACCTCTTCGAGCGATAAAGCGTCGTATACATGAAATCGCCGAATTTGCAGAGAGGGTGTGCGCAAGTTCTAGGTGCACTGCTCTTGAAGTTAAACAAGTAAATAATGCCACGTACCCCTTCTCTCGCCTCCGTCCAATCGTTACGCTAACAGGGCCAAAATAATCTAAACCAGTGAAAGTAAAACAACGTTTATGGTGTGCCATCCGCTCTTGGGGAAGATTGCCAGTGGGCGGCGGTTGTGGCAGAGACTTGCGTATTTTGCAAAACAGGCATCTATGGGCAACTGTTCTAACTGTGCTTCGAAGTCGTAGAATCCAATAATGTTGACGTAGCTCGTTGATGACTGTCTCATGGTTAGCATGACCCATCTTGACGTGAAATCGATAGACTAGCAGTCGGGTTACGGGGTGACTACCATCAAGGAGTACGGGAGTCTTAACACTTTGGTCCACATCTGCTGCTCTAATTCTTCCTCCCAAGCGAAGGAGCTTATCATCACCGATCATAGGTGATAGCTTGGCTAGACGACTAGTTCTGGGTAAAGGCTTGGAATTCAAAATACACGTTATGTCTTCTAAAAAACTATCGAGTTGTATTTTCCATAAAATGTGCCTTTCAGCGGCGTTCATAAACTCATCCGTAAGCGGAATTAGTGAAGTGACGGTGGACGTATTTAGTGATTGAGGTCTGTGACCGGAAAATCGAGAATTTTGAATTAATTGCCTAAAGATAAAAGCAGCTTGGTGTACGCGTGCGGTTGCGCGCACCAAGCGGAGCCAGCTACTGAAACGTGAGCAGTCAGCTGTTACAGCGCGAGTTTTACCGATATGCTCTCTCAAAGCTCCCACCATTTCAATCGGTAAAGATTTCAGCTCAACTTGGCTTTGAACTGATGGAACCTCTGAAACAGGCTCTTTTGGCCAATCTTCTGAAGGAAGTAAAAGAAATGTTGGTCCGGTGAACCATCTACTTGATTTATCTAATTGAGCAGAATGCAGTCGAGTCGCATCGCCTGCTACGTTCATGCCTGTCGGTACCCATTTCCAGTCACTAATACTAGAGTTTTCCGTAATTTCACCAATGCGATGGGCAACGAATGGTTTGAACGAACGCGCGTCACTTCGTAACCAACTAAGTACGGTAGTGGAGTCAGTCCAAAAAAATGTCCTGGACGGTTTTTTAACGTGACTGTCTTTAATAGTTACGGCGAGACGAGATGCAATTAAAGCAGCCATGAGTTCTAATCTCGGAATCGATATTGGTTTCAAAGGTGCTACTCTAGCTTTGCTACCGATAATAGCAAGTTTTACCGATTTGTCAGCATATAACAATCGCCAGTAAGCTACACAAGCGTATGCTGATTCGCTGGCGTCACAAAAAATGTGCAATTCACGCTGCAGAGGTTCAACGTCGAAGGCTTTGGAATACCAGCGTGGAATTTTGAATGTAGAAACAGTCAAAAGTTCGTTAAACCATTCTAACCATTTAGAAGTTTCTGTAGGTGAAAGCTCAGAATCCCAATCAATATTAGACCGCCAATTGTTTTGAAATAATATACGACCCTTGATGACTACAGGTCCTAGAAGGCCTAAGGGATCGTACACACGCATTAAATGTGAAAGAACTTTCCGTTTAGTCAATTGAGCTGAAAACGTTTCACCTAAGCCAGTTCGGAAACCTAAAGTGTCAGAATTAGGATCCCAAACTATACCTAGCGCTCTTACAACTGTCGGTGAACTACCAAGGTTAACTTCTGATGGTTTCTCAGCACATAGCTCTGCAGGGATGAGTCTCAAAGCTGTATCATCATTGGAGACCCATTCTCGCATTTCAAAGCATGCCGCGTTATGTACAGCCACTATATCCTTCGCGATTTCAGCTGCTACTTCAGAACTATCATGGGAGCCAAGGTAATCATCCATGTAATGATTCTCGATGATTGCTTTAACTGCGTTTGGAAAACATTGTTCATGTTCTTCAGCATTTTTATTCTTTATGTATAATGCCGTAAAAGGACTTGATGAAGCGCCAAATATGACGGATGTCATTCTGTACTCTTTGATAACTTGCCTCTGGTCACCATCTCTCCATAAAAACCGTAAGGCGTCCCTGTCTTCGCTCCTAATCCGAATTTGAGGAAACATTTCCTTTATATCGGCGGTTAAGGCGACGCGGCCTTCTCTAAATCGAAAAAGAATATGTAGAAGATTTTGGAGAAGGTCAGGACCTTGCAGCAACAAAGAGTTCAGAGAGACCCCTTCGTTCATGGCGGCGGCGTCGTGAACTACACGGAGTTTGCGTTTCTGCGGATGGTATATGCCAAAATGTGGTAGATAAAGTCTAATGTTTTTAAGATTAAACTGTGTGTTTTTATTGTAATAAGTATTTGAAGGACATACCTCAGCATACCCTTTGTCTACCATATTGTTCATGAACTTTCGGTAAGCAACTGCAAACTCGGGTTCCCGACGCATGCGTCTTTCAAGACTTAAAAGACGTGACAAGGCTTGCGGATAACTATCTGGTATGTGTTTGATATTATCTCGCCATGGCAAACCTACTTTGAATCGACCAGATGGTAAGCGGGACGTCGTAGCTTCTAAAATTTCTATAGCACGCTTATCCAACTTACTATGTATAGTCTCATGTTTAGAAATGCCTAAAGATTCTAGTTGATACTGTTCTTTGATTAGAAAATCTAAGTTGTCGTTTTTTGACGTGAGCCCTTGGTCTATAAAGGCAGTATGATTTACAAAATGTACATGTTTCATTGTACTTGATGGCAACCCATAAAGTGTCCAGCCTAATGCAGTAAGGCAGGCTACGGGTTCGCTACGTTTGCCCTTACGTACTGAATGATTGATTGATAAGTGCCAATGCTCAGTACCTATTAGAACCATCGGCTTAGCGTTCTCATAGATAAGGTAATCAGTTAAATCCTGTAAGTGTCTGTACCCCGAAATACTTTGCCTTTTTACTGTCTGAGTATGAAGCAACAGTGAAGGGAAGGACCTAGCACGTTTGATGTCATAAATGTCTTGTGTGTACTTACCCTTAATTTTAAAATCAACGTAGGCTATCTCTACGTTTCTGGTAAGACCACCTACACCGTTCACGCTGATTTGCTGACGCGGTCCCGATGCTCCTATATGTGCAGCGACACTGGCATCTATAAGAGTGGCAGTGCTGCCGTCGTCGAGTAGAGCGTATGTGTCGTAGCTGCCTGATGGACCGTACACGGTAACAGGTACGACTTTGAGTAACGCGGCGGGAGACGCTTGTTGCAAATCACGTGGTGAGACTGTATCTGTCGATGTAGTAGAGATGACCACTTGTTCATCATGTGGTGAATGAGTAAGTACAGGTGAAACATCGTTGGCGATATTATTGACCGCAACGCTAGTTTGGTTTGGCCACTGGCTACCGTGAAGTAAAGGATGATGGCGTAAAGTGCAACCATCGATACCACAAACGTTGACCTTACACGTTTTCCATTTGTGTGGCTTGCAACGTAAACATCTGTAACACGCTTTTGCTTCATGTTGCCAGCGCCATCTATCTTCTACAGTAAGTGCTTTAAAGTCGGAGCACATTTTTATGCTATGTAACTTTTTACAAAATGGACAACTTTTACTATTTACACTATTAAAAGGAGCAGTATTTACCTCGCTACTGCTGTTATTATTATGTACAGAGCTATTTACAGATTTATTTTTATATTGCATAACAGCATGTACGTACTCCCGTTTATTTTGCCTGTCCTGCGAGGAGTTTGATGCGACTATAAAAGAAGCGTATTCAGGCGACAACCCAAATCTAACGTGTTTGTCAAATTCTCGCATAAGGAAACTGGACAACAGCTCTAACTTTGGTTGATTTGGTGTACAGTTATCGACTGCGAAATCCGTCCACCTCATTTTAACTACAGGATTCAATTTTCCTAGTATAGTGTGGTACAGTTCGGGCGAGTACAAATATTCGACGTAATCTAACATACGTATTGTAGACAAACTGTTACGAACTTTTGTCGCGAACGTTCCTATATCACGTAAATCGTTACCCAATCGAGGCAACGCTTTCAATGCAGCAACTTCTTGGAAAACAATCATCTCCGGGCGAGCGAAGTTTTGTTCAAGGACTCCGATTATTTCGTCGGGATCTTGAGCTGACACGAGAAGAGCTGCCACGGCTTCGCGGGCAGCGCCACGGAGTGCTTGCTGCAAACGTGCAACGTTCTCTAGGGGAGAAAAAAGAGCTTTTGTAGTTTCAAATAATCGTTTGAACTGAAGCCACTTAGTGGTTTCTCCCGAGAACTGCATTAAATCAATGGTTCTCTTTATGTTATTGTTTTGAGCGGTTGCGAGAGCTTTCGCTGCTGCCGCTGTGTCTGCCACTGCTTGTAGTATTTTGCCAGAGCCAATTCCGGATCCAGACAGACCAATGTCTATGTGAGGATGTGGCAAAGTGTGGGCCACAGCCTCAGACCTATTTGTAGCCTGTGTGGAACAACGAATGTTTGGTTTATGCAAGTCAATATCCTTGTGAGACGGTTCTCGGTCGGATAAAACTTTGACTTCCTGGGTATTTTGAAAAAGAAAAGGTACATTGCTAACCGCGTCTTCAACCCATGCCTGTGTCCTACATGATTGCTGAGAGCGCTCGGAGCCGCGGTGACTGCTTCGCCTCCTGGAACTCCCTTCTGCTTCTATCGTGGCCAGCTCCGCTCGCAGCTCACTCTCTTCAACTTGCTTCTCTAGTTCGAAGAGTTGCCGTTCACGTTCGAGTTGACAAGAGTGAACTTGCTTCTCTAGTTCGAAGAGACGGCGTTTTGCATTTGCTTCTGCTGCAGCTTTGCGAGCTTTGATTGTCGCAGATGACGTCGTGGACGCATGAGAATTGATGGAAGTGGACACTTGTGATGGATGATCACACGGATGGGGCGAGATGCATTTGCTAGTGGTAGTAATGTCGTGCATTGATGCTGACTTACCTGCTTGTGAACGGGTTATCATGATTACTATGAACTATGTAACGAACTGTAATGAAAATTGTACGTGAAAAATGATATAATTTAGGTAGCTGAATTTCAATGGGAGAAGGACCAAATGTTGCGGAGATAACCCGGGGAATGATAGGCTTAGGTAAAATGAATATATTTAATGGAAAAATGGTAAAATACAATGATCGTTGATATGTTGCAGACAGAGAAAATATATTAATTATTTGACAACTTCAAATCAATTAAAAATATATACATAAAAAGTTGCAAATCAAAGGAGTACGCAACACCTACCTTGTTTCCGAAAATATATGTCAAAGGTTTATGATCTGTACGCAGAATAAATTTACGGCCGTACAAATACTGATGGTATTTTCGAATACCAAACACGATGGCCAGGGCTTCTCTGTCTATTTGCGAATATGCCGGCGGTTGTAAGCGAGCGTGACGCATACGCAACGGGCCGCTCCCCGTCTGCCATGATGTGCGTTAGCACGGCACCGACGCCGACGCCGCTCGCGTCCGCGGTCAACACTAATGGCAGATCTAACGAGTAATGTACTAACACCTCACTTGAAACTAGTAACCGCTTAATATTTTCAAACGCTTCCTGGCATTTAACACACCATACATACGGGACGTTTATACGAAGTAAGTTATACAATGGCGCGAGTATTGTGCTCACATTTTTTATAAACTTAGCATAATACATCGCCATTCCTATAAAAGCTCTCAACTCCGACACATTTGAAGGTGTTGGAGTATTATTGATAGCATTTACTTTATCGGGGCAAGTATGTACACCGTTTTTACTAATGACATATCCTAAGTAAGTAACAGATTTTGCAAAAAATGTACATTTTTCTTTTTTTACTTTAAGTCCATAAAATTGCAACCGTTCAAAAACTTTATGTAAAGTTTGTATGTGCTCCTGAGTATTTGATCCCGTTATTATTATATCGTCCAAAAACACACCTACTTTGGGTAAATCAGAAAACAATTGTTCTAATCGCCGTTGAAAAATACCCGGACTAGAGGCCAAACCATATACAAGTCTATTAAACATAAATAAACCCTTATGGGTATTTATAACCGTGTATTTTTTTGATTCATCAAGAGACAATTGTGCATAAGCTTGTGATAGGTCAATTTTACTATAACGTTCACCCCCTTGCAAGCGAACCAGCAAGTCTTCTACGCGTGGCAACGGGTAACGGTCGACTTCCAATACCTTATTTAAAGTAAGTTTATAATCGGCGCAAATTCTAATAGTACCATCTTTCTTTACCACGGGTACGATAGGCGTGGCCCAGTCGGAGTGGTCGACAGGTGTGAGGATGCCGTCCCGCACGAGCTGGTCCAGCGCGCGCTCCACGGGCTCGCGCATCGCGTACGCCAGCGGGCGCGCGCGCATGAACACCGGCTGCGCGCCGTCGCGCACTCGGATGCTCACCACGCCGCCAGTGAATCGGCCCAGGCCCGCCTCGAACACGCAACAGTATCTGGAACTGAATTCCGAAAAATTAAACTCTTCACTTTTTATTTTATTCATAGTTACATTATCATCATAGGTTATGTTAGGCAATTTTAAATTTAATTCAGCCATCCACTGTCGGCCCAATAAATTGGTTTTGCCCTTATTTATAATAAATAAATCAAGGATTTTACAAATACCATTATGTTTGACCAAAGGTTTTATAACACCTATTGGTTTAATTGTTTCCCCGGTATAGTATCTTAAAGATAAATTACAACTCTTTATTTCTAATGTATTAAATAATTTCTTGTAAACTTCATAATTTATACAGGAAATCGCGCTCCCAGTATCACATTCCATTAATAATTTTCTACCTTGCACATTTAACGTTACATGGATAGGCGTGCATTCAGCTATCGACAATTTATTTATAATTGTAACATTTACCTCGTCACTAGATTCGTTCTCCAAATTATTTTCTGACCTCAAAAGCTCGTCTGATGTGGCCCCTTGCCAGTGAGCGGGTTGTGCTACGAGTGGACACATCCTCCGAAGGTGCCCTTGCTTGTTACAGACACGGCACACATAATTCAGAAACTTACATCGAGCCTCGTCATGATACTTGCCGCACACCTTACACATTTGATAGCGCCGAGCCCGCTCATCCGACTTCGAGGTCGATGCTGTCGCTGCGGGGCGGTTATAGCTACGCGTACGTGTCCTGGGTGCATATACCGGCCGCCTATCTCCACCATGAGCGTCCCTCTGCCTTGTACTCGTTATCGCCAGACACTCCGCCGCGTCCCCTGTCCGTGTGCGGCCCAATGGCAAGCTACTGTCGACTGCGGCCGCGTTCTTCTCCGCCGCCTCCATGCTCATTGCTAAACTATAGGCTTTTGCATAATCCAACTTATCCTCCGCAAACAGTCGTTGCCGTATTATTTCGCTGCTGATACCACAAACAAACTGGTCTCGAATACTTTCTTCTAGCCAAGACCCAAAGTCACAAGACTTCGTCATTTTTTTTAAAACGGCAGAATATTCTGAGATACTCTCCCCTTCTTGTTGTTTACGTTGTCGGAATTTGAAACGTTCTGCTAATATACTTGGCTTTGGTTGCAAGTGTTTTTCCATGATGGCCGTTAACTGCTCAAATTTCATACTACTTGGTTTACGCGGCGTACATAAATTTACCAACAATTCGTAGCTTTCGGCTCCCATTACCGTTATAAGTGTCGATACATATAACTCACTTTTGATTCCATTTACAATAAAATATTGTTCCAACCGCTCCACGTATAGATTCCAGTCATCTGTTGCCACTTGAAACTCACTTATCTTTCCAATAGACATATTGTTAAAATTATAATTACTTAACGTCACAACTATATAAACTTGATTTAGTGCACTATTTAGGGTCCGTTTTTGATCCTCGTCGCCACTGAGAGATATTTCTAAATATCTTTTTAGGGCTTTTCAATAAAACAACGACTGGGCGTAATACTTTCTATTGCAAGAATGAATGTACATGATTTTTCTATCTACCTACTTGTTATAACTATTTTTTTGGTTCACATACATAACACAGTTTTTTTTTTTTTTTTTTTTGTTTGAGGCGAGGAAAAATGCTGACCGATTTACGCACTCTCAGGGCCGTCACTAGGAAACGGCGCGCATCCATCGGGGGCGATAACGCTAGCAATAGTATGCTTTGTTTGCGCTTCGTCCGCGATGGCTTGACTCTGAGGAGTGTGGAGACTCCGAGCGATGCCGCACGGGCGAGCAACCTCAATACCCACTAAAAAACCTCTCCTCCCGTCGACCCTGCGCTTTGTTGTGAAGGAAAGACTGAGATATAGAACATAGTTACGCAACAGTCGATCCAGCGCAATAAAGTGCCTGGAGTGTGCCCTGGGAGAACACACCCCACTTCGAAACGGGGGCTGAATCCCTTGCGTTGCCTAGTAGCAAGGGGCCCCTCGTACCGGAACCTAACTCAGGGAGGGAAGTAATGCGCGTACCTGCCTCTCCGGGTGCTAGCTGAAGGCCGGCGACCTCGGGTGGAGACATTAGCACGCGCTGCAGGACTTCGCTCCCTATCCCTTTCTGCGGCCTCTTTTAGAGACATAACCGCCTCACAGAAAGAGACCGCAGACTCTCAGCGGTCGTCGCTGTGCAACATGGCCGTTACCAAGTCGCCAAGCGATCGGACGGCTCCTACGTGTGTCTCGAGCTCGAAACGCTGAGGCGTCCATGCAGCGCACTCAACAAGCGTGTGTAACGCCGTATCGGGTGCGCCGCATTGGCGGCAGTCCGGGGAAGGCAAGCAGCCCACAATGCGAAACAGATACTGGTCGAAACAACCGTGTCCGGTCAGTATCTGAGTCGTCCTGAAGGTCAGGGTTCCGCTAGTGCGGGTCACCCATCTCTCCAGCTGCGGCCTAATTGCATCCACCGTATAGCCGCCGGCCACAGGGTGTTCGAGGTCACGAGACCAGGCGACGAGGCAGGAGGCGGTTTCCCGCTTCCTGACCGTCTCTAATTCGACTTGACAGAAGGTCAGTCCTCTAGCTAGGGCATCCTGCTGGGCGCGACGAACTCTGGACAGGACGTCTGCCTGGAGAGGCCAGGGCAGCTCGCCTGCCAAGAGAGTCGCCGCCGACCACGACACTGTGCGGTACCCCCGTATGGTCCTCACGGCCAGAACCCGCTGCGCGCGGTGCAGCAGGGTTCGGTTGTGGCGGTGAAGCGCATCGGACCAGACGGGCGCACGGTAGAGTGCCATACTCCTCAGGATGCCGGAATAAAGCTTCCGCGTCGCACCTCGGCTCGCGGAGAACGACGGCAGGCCTCGCGGCCTGCTTCCGCGGTTGCTGCCTCCACCCCGTCGGTGGGGCAGCAGCTTGCGCCTGGGGGGGGGAGGGGGCTCATTTGCCCTCGCCCCCTTACCCTTTTTCCGCCCTACGACCGTGGACCACGCCCCCCCCCTCGGGAACGGGGGCGGGGGCGGGGGCCACGGGCGCCGGCGGCGGCGCGACGTACGGGGCGACGCGGCGGGCGCACGCCACGGGCGCCGGCGACGGTGCCACACACGGGGTGGCACGACGGGCGCGCGGGACGGGCGCCACTGATGGCGCGGACGCGGGGGCCATTTGTCGCCCAGAGGCCGAAATTATTGGGGCGGGCGCCGAAGCGAAGGCCGCCGAGGCAGCGGCGGCGGCGCGGGCCGCCTTTCTCCGCTTTCGGAGCGTCCGCTTCACGCCCCCCCTGTGTTTTTTCCTCGCGGGGGGGGGTCGGTGGCAGTGGGGAGTCTGCCACCCCGGCGGCCGGGGCCGCCACCACTTCCATCGGGACCGGGGTACTTGCTTCCCCCAGACCCTGACGGACTGCAGCGGCAGCCGAGGCCGGTTTAGGCCCCCCGGTGGCCTTCGGCAAGGACGCACGAGGAGCCGGTCTGGGTGCCGGCACCTTGCCTCGGTCGGCCGCAAGCGGTGGACGGAGGATCGGCGCGGGTCCCAGCCTGCCCTCTATGGCGGCGAACCTTGCGTCCAAGAGTGGCGCTACGGCATCAAGCACGACGCGCACGAGCGCATCGTGCTCAGCGCTGCCGCGCCCGAGTGGGACGGACGGCGGCGCCGCGCCTTTGGCGGGCGCCGCGGCCGGCTCCGCCCCGCTGGCGGGAACCGGTTCCGACCCCGCCACCGCGGCGGGGGTCGGACGCGATTTTTTAGTCGCGACGGGCGCGGCGGGCGATTCCGAAATCGCCGCCACCTCCACCGCGACCGCCCGTGCCTTCCGCTTGATGGGCACGGGGGGCGGCGCCGCCACGACGGCGGGCGCCGGCTCCACGGCCGTAGCAGAGGCCTTAAGGGCCTTGCGCATTTCTTCAAACTCCTTACGGTAGGAGAGATTTTCCTCCCGTAAGGAGCTTACTTCCATGCGCAGACGCGCATTCTCGTTGCCGAGCTTCCATGCCTCGGCATCCGGATCCCGCGTGACCAGAGTGTCGACAATGTCCGACACTCTGTTCGCGGCATCCTTCAGCCGACGCACGTAGCCCCCCTTCAGATTGCCCGACGTCTGGGCGATCTGGAGGATTTCGGCCACCTGGGCGCTCGCCGCGAGGCGCAGCTCCCCGGGGCCGAGGGCAGTGATGTCCCCTACGAGGGCGGCGCACTGGCTAGCCGCGACCAATTTGGCGTTGGTTGCCTTGCGCGCCTTGCGCCCCTTTTCCCCCCCCTCTGTGCGGAGGAAGGCCTCCGCACCCGCGAGGACCGACGCGGCCGACGCGGCCGATTCGGTTGCGCCCCACGTGGGGCGCAAAGGCGAGCGCGCGCGCGCTGGGGTGGACGCACCCGACGTAGGGGCCGAATCGGCGCCGCTGCTCTGGGACCGGTCCCAGAACCGTGACCTCGATCCGGCCGCAAATACCGGAGCACACGAAACAGGGGGCACAAACGTCCCCGAAGACGAAGCTCGCATCACTGGACCCACCGCCGAAGACGACGAACCTGTGGACGCGAACGCGGACGAAGTTGCAGCCGCCGAAGACGAGGACGTGGACGCCGCCGCCGTCGCCGTCACCGCCGCAACCGTTGCACACGCAGGCACCGACGTCGCGACAGCGACTCCCATCCCAGTAGGGAAGGAAGACGAAGGGGTCGCCGCTGCCGCGCCTACAAATTCCCTATTCGCGACCTCGGTCGATAGCGCGAGTGAAGCTCGCGCGACAACCGGGGTCGTGGGACGGCCGTCCCCGACGTTGCGAATCGATAGGTCGCAAGCCAGTGGCATTGGCGCAGGTGAGGCCTGCGCGCTATAGGCCACCGTCGTCGTGGGGCGACCGCCCCCCGCCGCCGCTGTTCCGGCCGCCGTGTAGGCGATTTGTCCACAGGCAGGCGAAACAGGGCGGGAATAGTCGAAGGCGCGAACGACACCGTCAAGCGCACTATCCAGAGACTCTGGAATGCTACCTGACAGTGGCGTGCGAAAGCCATCTTCGTACCCGTCGCCCCCCTGCACAGGTGATGCCCATGCAGAGGTCGACGGCGTCCCGAAGGCACTCACATCTATGGTGCTCGCGTCACTCACGGCCAGGCAAACAGCCGAGTGTGACCCGAGCAGCGTGCTCCTACCTATATCCAGGTGTGCCGCACTGTTACGTGCCGCACGGCTGGATGGGGGCCTGCGCGTCACGGGACCTTCCGGGGGCCCCATAACGTTATGCCTACTGTCGGGGGCATCCGCGGTGAGGTCCACCACGGACGCCGCCCTGCCTAGCGAGACAGGTGCCTCGGGTGCCGCCGTGATAACGGCAGCAGCCTGGCAGCCTGGACGTGGCCCGGCGGCAGATTTGCTGCGCCGAGCGATTGAAGTAGACGGGACCTTCTTCCTCCGCGTCTCACCGATCTCGGCCGCTTGCCAACCATCCTTGGCCTCCAGGTGGCCTCTCTTGCAAGGCGCACCCGAAAGCCCAGGGGGTGGTTTAGGATCCTGGGCATCCATTACTGGATGCCCGTTCCCTGCGCGAAACCAGTGACACGCGACGGCGTACTTAGTGTACGAAATAACCGTTAATATTACGCAATATGCGCTGAAGCGCGCGAAAAGCAAGCAGAGAGTAAATCGACTCACCCAAGCCAATAAACTGCGATTCGCGCCGGAATCGAACGAACTAACACTGTACACTGACACTACACAACTATATTCGCAATTTATCGCCTTTTCGGAAAGAAAAAGCGCGAAAATCTGCAAAATTCGAGAAGAGCACAGGCATTAGCGACTGCCTCGCATGGATGCCCGTCCGGAACTGATACATAACACAGATGTTTCAACGTCGGTCATGGCACCCAAACCTGTCCGGACACGTGCCCGGATCGGACTAACTTGTGCCTCCGCTGCGGTAAAAGCGGACACAAGATGCCGGACTGCACGGCACGGAAACCCCACTGCGCGGCGTGCGCGGCGGGGGGACTGAACGCTGCCCATCCCACGTTGGCGAGGTTCTGCCAACCCCCCTACGTGAGGGGCAAATTCGTCCACTCGCGGGCGAAACCACCACGCAACGGCAAACCGGGAGTACAGGCAATGGACACCTCCAATGTCTAGTACGCCCGTAACAACGTTCTTTCAAGCCAACGTAAACCACTCCCCCACCGCTCAGGACTTGTGCCTGCAGGCGATGGCGGAGTGGCAAGCGAACTTGGCCGTAATAAGTGAACCTTATTACGTTCCTCCTTCCGGTAATTGGGTGGGCGATCTCGACGACATGGTAGCGGTGGTGGCCAGAGCGGGGTCCGGCACACCGCTTACGTGTCTCGAAAGAGGAAAGGGCTATGCTGTGGCGGAGAGCGGGAGTATCGTCGTCATAGGCGTTTACTTCTCGCCCAACCGCCCCCTGGCGGAGTTCGAGCTTCACTTGGACGCCATCGGGGCTGCCGTACGCAGACTGTCGCCTAAAACGATCTTCGTGATGGGCGACTTTAATGCAATGCACCAATCCTGGGGAAACGTTTTCACGAACCCTAGAGGTCGGGCGGGTCGAGGATTGGGCTCTTCAAGCCGGCTTGACCATACTGAACCAGGGGTCGGTCCAGACCTGCGTGCGCGCGCGGGGTGGATCGATCATCGACCTGTCATTCGCCACTCATGCGGCCGCCCGCAGAGTGACCGGATGGAGGGTGCTGGAGGAGGTGGAGTCGCTCTCTGATCATCGGTATATCAGATTTGAGCTCACGACCCCCTCCTCCGGTCCGAACCCTGTTCACCGTCGCACCCCTCTCCTCCCGCGTTGGGCCCTTACCAAGCTCGATCCGGAGCAGGCCGAGGAGTGGGCACTATCGGAAAGCTGGGCCTACCCAGTCGAATTCGCGAACCTGGATACGCAGGCAGAGCACATGCGCAAGACCCTGACGAGGGTTTGCGACGCTGCGATGCCACGCGTCTCCAAGCGGCAGCCTCCGTGCAAGCGATCGGTCCAGTGGTGGACCGAGGAGCTGGGCGAGATGCGAGAGGCAGTTCGCATCATCAGCCACAGGCTCAAACGCTGCAGGGCGCGCCGTCCTCCGGACTTCGTCGCGGAAAATGGACTCGTGGGCGAGTTTAGGGAGGCCAGAAAGGCCCTTTCGATTGCAATATTGCGATCGAAAGCCCGGGCTCGGGCCGAGCTCCTCGAGACGCTCGATCGGGACCCTTGGGGGCGCCCGTACCTTGGGGCCCGCAACAAGTTGCGGCCTTGCACATCCACGGTCACGGAAACGCTCGAACCCGAGGTGCTCCGGTCGGTTATCGATGGGCTCTTCCCGGATCCGGGGAACTTCACTCCCCCCAGTATGGGTCCACCCATTCCCGACACCCCCACGGACGAGGAGCCTCACTTCATCTCCGAGGGGGAGCTAGACGTCGCCCTGGACCGGCTCCGGGGCAGGAAGACGGCACCGGGACCCGACGGGGTTCCAGGTCGACTCCTCTTCCTGGCTGCGAAACATCTACGCAGCCAGCTGCGGGACCTCTTCGAAGCCTGTATTCGCGCAGGTAGGTTCCCGTCGCAATGGAAAGAGGGGCGTTTGTGCCTAATTCCTAAGGGAGGTCGGCCTCCCAACGATCCGTCCGCCATCAGGCCCATAGTGCTGCTGAACGAGGTCGCCAAGGTCTTCGAGAAGATCTTGGCGGAGCGGCTTGTGAAGCATCTAGACGCTGTGGAGCCGGGGCTATCAGATACGCAGTTCGGGTTTCGGCGGAGGCGCTCCACGATGGACGCCTTCGAGACGCTGCGAACGTTGACGGACGAAGCCGTCCAAGCGAAGGACGTCGTTCTTGCAGTGTCGCTAGACATAGCGAACGCCTTTAACAGCCTCCCTCATGAGACGATCAGGGAAGGGCTCCGCGCGCACGGAGTCCCCCCCGTACCTCACGGGGCTGTTGGGCGAGTACCTGCGAGATCGGCATATCCTTTGGGAGGGCGGTGAGTCCGCCAACCACGTGTTAGGTCGGCGATGTGTCGCGTGCGGCGTTCCACAGGGATCGGTCCTCGGGCCGATCCTTTGGAACGTAGGCTATGACTGGATCCTTCGGGTGACGGTCCGGCCCGGGGTAGGGCTGATCTGCTTTGCGGACGACACCCTACTCACGGCACGCGCTGCGTTTTTTTGCGGAATCCGTGGACGTCGCCAACGACGATCGTCGTAGATCGAATAGCTAGGCTGGGCTTGAAGGTCTCCCCCGCGAAAACGGAGGCCGTCATGTTCCATAGGAAATTACGGAATCCTCCCCCGGACTTGTCCGTTACAGTTCAGGGGGTGGCGATCAGAGTAGGGCCCAAGATGAAATATCTTGGGCTAGTTCTAGACGGGAAATGGCTGTTCAAAGCGCACTTTGAGCAGCTAGTTCCCAAACTCGTGAATTCCGCGGGCGCACTCTCCAGGCTTCTTCCTAACGTGGGGGGGCCGGGGGGTGCGACGCGGAAGCTTTATTCCGGCATCCTGAGGAGTATGGCGCTCTACGGTGCGCCCGTCTGGTCCGATTCGCTTCACCGCCACAACCGAACCCTGCTGCACCGCGCGCAGCGGGTTCTGGCCGTGAGGACCATACGGGGGTACCGCACAGTGTCGTGGTCGGTGGCGACTCCCCAGGCAGACGTCCTGTCCAGGGTTCGTCGTACCCGGCAGGATGCCCTAGCTAGAGGACTGACCTTCTGTCAAGTCGAATTAGAGACGGTCAGAAAACGGGAAACCGCTTGCTGCCTCGTCGAATGGTCTCGTGACCTCGAACACCCTGTGGCCGGCGGCTATACAGTGGATGCAATCAGGCCGCAGCTGGAGAGATGGATGACCCGCACCAGCGGAACCCTGACCTTCAGGACGACTCAGATACTGACCGGACACGGTTGTTTCGATCAGTATCTATTTCGCATTGTGGGCTGCTTGCCTTCTCCGGACTGCCGCCAATGCGGCGCACCCGATACGGCGTTTCACACGCTTGTTAAGTGCGCTGCATGGACGCTTCAGCGTTTCGAGCTCGAGACGCACGTAGGAGCCGTCCGATCGCTTGGCGACTTGGTAACGGCCATGTTGCACAGCGACGACCGCTGGGAGTCTGCGGTTACTTTCTGTGAGGCAGTAATGTCTCTCAAAGAGGCCGCAGAAAGGGACAGGGAGCGAAGTCCTGCAGCGCGTGCTAATGCCTCCACCCGAGGTCGCCGGCCTTCAGCTGGCACCCGGAGAGGCAGGTACGCGCATTACTTCCCTCCCTGAGTTAGGTTCCGGTACGAGGGGCCCCTTGCTACTAGGCATCGCAAGGGATTCATCTGCCCCCGTTTCGAAGTGGGGTGTGTTCTCCCAGGGCACACTCCAGGCACTTTATTGCGCTGGATCGACTGTTGCGTAACTATGTTCTATATCTCAGTCTTTCCTTCACAACAAAAGCGCAGGGTCGACAGGGAGGAGGGGGTTTTTAGTGGGTATTGAGGTTGCTCGCCCGTGCGGCATCGCTCGGAGTCTCCACACTCCTCTGTGTCAAGCCATCGCGGACGGAGCGCAAACAAAGCATACTATTGCTAGCGTTATCGCCCCCGATGGATGCGCGCCGTTTCCTAGTGACGGCCCAGAGAGTGCGTAAATCGGTTAGCATTTTCCCTCGCCTCAAAAAAAAAAAAGTGGGTGTAAAAAGCGACACAATACACGAGACACGGCGAGGTGTGCGTGGGAGCAGTGTCGCGCTCAGCGGTAGAACTCTCCATATATTCAATATACTCTTTGGGTAGAACGTAGACTATGTCACATTGCATAGTGACAGATGCGGCGGAAGAAAAAAATAAACAAAATAGGCGGCGACAAAATAGGTCGGCGTTAACATAGATAGACTAACGAAGTCCGTGACTCCGCATGTGTTGTCCTCTAAATATTTGCACGTCTTCGGATCGCGCCTTCGACGATGATGACGCGTATTATTATACGCCTCTCTCACCAGCGGCGTGGAGTTTGGGACATCGAGAAAACCTCTTTGCAATGGCTTTTACTCGGCCGGCAACTTCCCATCGGTGGCGGGTTTTGGAGCCATTGGTGCCTTCGCTCATAAGGGCAGTCTCTCGACGGCTCTCGTTGGCCAGCCTGCGGCATCCGATAGCCTTCGCGGGCTTTGCGTGGGTTTAGCTGACCATCTCGGGCTTTGGGTGGCCTGTCAGCGGCTTTGTGATCTTAGCGACTTCGTACATGATCCTGATCAGGCGAGCGTATGAGATCGCAAGGGGTGGGCAGCCAAGTGCGTTGATGGTCCAGTGACGGCGCATGTGCCGATCGATGGAGCGATCTGTGGCCGCCGTTGCTGGGACTGTCAAACAGTTTCCGCGCCACCACCGCTACAAATCCTCAACGGCTCTCACGGCACGCCGCTTTCCCTAAAATGACAGCCAATTCACACTTATAACGTAATTTTTTGACCAATTGAAACAATCTTTATTATTATGTTTAAATCATATAGTATATATGTTACAGCCAAAGTAATAAATCCGTATATTATATATATTATCTATCCATTATTTATAATGTCTACTCAATTAAGATAAAGTGATAGATAACAGAATTAATCACATTAACTAGCAATTTTATATAATATCTTCGAAGCCTTGGATAATGTAGTAAAACAAGTAGGTATAGGTAAAGATTATAAAACTATGGCCCCACCCCGCTATTATGAATAATATCCGGATGAAGTAATTAATTTATCACATTGTCTAGTCAATTTTGCTATTATATAATTATAATGACCAGTCATTATATCTATATAATAGCTATTTAATCACTATGACTGTAACATATATATATATATATATATATATATATATATATATATATATATATATACTGTTGTAGCTTGTTAGCATTTGTATTGTTCATAGTAAGGGGGGCCAGTGCATAATAATTAAGTACTTGCACACTTAGCATAATTTTAAAGATAAAGATATCAATCACGTTGGGACAAGTAGTTTTAATACTGCAACGACCTCAAAACTACGAGCAGCTCCCGCGCAGATCACACTGCATAGTTTTGTTTGCATTACTATATTTTAGGTTATACGTCTCAAAACGCCCTCAACTTAAAACTAAACCATTGTCAAATATAGAAAGTAGGTAATCCAGTTAATACATATACCATTTCCAAATACAAGAACACTTTAAACGAAATTTCTTGTAGTAGCACATTCAAATCCAAGAACTGTATTTTAGACAATCGGCTGTTAAGCCATGACCTTACTTTGCAAGGTTAATTGAAGCCGGCTGAAGAGGACATGTTAGAATTGGCCAAAAAAAAACTTTGTTAGCTTACATTTTAATGTATAAAATTCCAAAAGTGCCGTGTTTGTACATTGCAAATTATTTACATAAAACACAACTTGAATACACTATATATACGGTATATAAACGATGGAGATTATGATACATTTTTTTAAATTTCTTGTCCGTTGCTTGCTCCGGATTCACGTTAATAACTACTAGGTCCATTTCGATGCGGTTTTCGCTGATCATTGCTGACAGCAAATTCTTACGAATGGGAATCCCGCGGGAATTTTTCTGGCGATAAACTAAGGAAAAACGTCAATATAGGGAACCAGCAATTAATAGGTTAAAAAAGGATGGGAGGATAGATTAAAATATATATTAAACTAGCTGTGCCCGGCAGACGTTGTCCTGCCTTTAAAAAACAAAAATCTAGATCCCGATTCCAGCGTCATCTACCGGGTCCAAATGTTAATCTAAACTATTTTGAAATCCACTTGAACAAACAAAAAATTTCATCAAAATCAGGCCCAGTGTTTAGGAGGAGTATCGCGGCGCCACCTACTGGGTCCAATCGTTTATTTAAACCATTCCGAGACAAACTTCAACACACACAACAACAAAAAGAACACCTAAATTCTGGTACCCGATTGCAGCGCCATCTACCTGGTTCAAATTAAAATATAAATCATCCCAGTAGAAAATTATAAAAATACTAATATCGCTATTAAAAAATAGGGGTTGATCGTAGAGGGTTGAAAATTTAGGGTTGTATGTATTTTTGTATGTTGTATCATAAAAAAATAGAAATTAAAAATTTTGTCTAAAAAATAAAAATTTAGGGGTGGACTACCCCTAACATTTAGAGGGGTGAAAAATAGATGTTGGCCGATTCTCATAGATACCGGATAAGCACAAAAAATTTCATCAAAATCGGTCAAGCCGTTTCGGAGGAGTATGGCAACGAAAACTGTGACACGAGAATTTTATATATTAGATAACATTACTAGTTTTATTTTGTCTTCAATACTTAAAAACTTATATTTTTTTTTCTTGCAGGAGTTCAGCAGACAGGCAGACGGCCCACTTGATGGAAAGCGGTTACCATCGCCAATGGACATTTGCAACACCAAAGGTGCTACAAATGCACTGCTGCTCTCTTAAGGGAGACCGGAACCTGGTTACTAATGCAGGAACACAACTCAAGGTTTTTATGGCGACATACTCTAGACCAAGGGTGGTAGCTATCCAGTCGGGCGAATGCCCTACCACCAGGCAAATCTAATAATAACTGTAAAGATATAACACTGCAAGTGGTGATCTCCTTTATGTAGTTTTTACATCAATCATATAAAACGCTGTTAAAAAATAACGACGTATTATTTTAAATAAAAACAAATAGGCGAGTGCTTCGAAAATTATTTATTTATTCGTATATATAATTTATATATCCATTTTACAGTTAAAAATCAACCGATTCACACAACATAAACCTCGACACGCGCATCCGCCTACACGACAGATTGGCGGCCCACCAAAATATGTACTGCACTTTACAATTCGAATTTAGAACTTTTAAACGTTTTTGGTGAGTTAAAGAATGTCCATCTGCTCCATCTTTATACAGTAGCTTCAATGAATCTTGGTGTAGGCTAGTTTGTAAATGACTCCGATGATCCACTGGCTACAGAGCACGAATGTAACGGGTGAAATGAAATCTGCAGGTGGCCAGGACCAAAATATCTACGGGTCTTAGTCATAATTTAGATTTACAGTTCGTGTGTAATTTTTTTAAATATGTTCAGCCATCATTTGTTTATGAACAGATTTTAAAAGAAAATCTTACACCACCCTGTTTTGGAAAAGGAAAGAAAATGAATGAATTAATTAATAACTAAATTATATAATATATTTAATATAATGGGCGGTCTATATAATTAATTAAAATCGAAATCGTTCAGAGCCTAAGAAGTGCAGCATGCCCCAGCCCTTGACACTTCACAGTTCATTTCACTTGCTATCACGTGACCTCGAACATATGTGGACCATGACAGTATTCCATATAAACTTGCCGACCTATAAGATTAAAAGCCCCAGTAGTAGATATTGCACTAGTAGTTGACACTGCACTAGTAAGTTGGTAGTGCACTAGTATTAGACACTGGCATAAAAAAGTGTAAAATAAGGAAACAGCATATAAAACTAAATAAAAACTCACCTGTATATATCACAGCATACACAATTAGGTAGTCGGGTTATATTCAAATTTTTATTCGACTTTCGACGCTATATCCTTATTCCACATTTTATATGCCAAAGTATCAACTACTGGTGCAGTGTCCTTATTTTTGAGCCACAGACTAAATCAAAACAGTGTGCAAATTACAAACTTAAAACTAACGTATACATTTTGACACGAGTTTGACATTTGCAATTGTCAAATGGTTGTCTCAAAAAAATATAATGCACTGTCAACTACCGGTGTTTTTCCTCGATTTATGCAAACATATTTTGGTCGGGTACACATTTTAAAAACCTATACAGACAAATAACTTATCATCATTCCTTCGAATCGCAAAATACAAAACAACTCTGAAATTGCAAAATATACTGTTAAAAAAGCTGTTCTTCATCATTAATAGTTAAGTAGTACATACTAAATTAATACTTTTGCTAAAATACTCAGTAGTATAGTGTGGGTGCTATTTTCGACATACTGTTAACACCAACCGCAATTTATTTACATTAATTAATATCAATCAATCAACTACAGAGTTAACCCCTTATTCATAAGTTATACGAGGTTTATAAGCTCTTCACAAAAAGTTATACTAACGAGTCTGTAAATATCGTTTAACTATTATGAATAAGGGGGATTAAAATGTTACACAAATAATAACTGAATAATTATTTTACAAGCTTTTATTTAACTTGCAATGGATGTATGTATGTAAGTTGGGGTGGAATCTTGAAGTTAAATTAGACCAACATCCCGGTTTCCAATTGAGCTGAAATTTTACACGCATATTTTTTTTTAAATAATCGGCAGACAAACACTTATTGTATATCCCCAAATTAAGCAAGTTACGTTTGTGTTATGAGTACTATACAACGGACCACTCTAGGGCCGATCTCAGACACCCAGACCATGGTAAATAACGAAGCAAATACGTTTCCGAAATTTACTATACCAGGAATCGAACCCGGAGCCTCTGCGTAGCAGTGAGGTAGGCCGGCAAAGGGTTAGCCCGCTCAACCACAGAGGCCGTCATATGTATATCGCGTGACAATGCAATAATATGGTACCATGGAGCTGATCTGATGATGGAGTCGGAAGGTGGCCATAGGAACTCCTGAACTAAACAAGATAGACCCGTCGTGTTACTTGTCTTGGCTAGCACTCTGATGCTACGTGATATCCAGGATCCCAAAAGCTTGTATAATTATATAAAAACCTTTTCAAAAAAGCTTATTTTCATTATAGTCGTTTTTGTAATACCGCAAATTTGTATGTCTAGCATGTGGTAATTATAAGTTTGTTACTTACTTTTGAATCAAATAAATTATTTTATTGAGGTCAAAAGCCGATATAATTACATTTGCTTTATAAATCGTCTAGATCATTTGTCACAATTTTATAAAACTTTTTTGATTGCCAACACAGGTTTATTTATTTGTTTTTATATAACAAATAATATTAGCGCTTAGTTGCTAATTCCGCGCTTAATTGCCAATTTGCGCTTTGTTGCAAACTTAGCGCTCTATTGCTAACATAGCGCTTTATTGCCAGCTTAGCGCTTTCGGCGCTGGATCTAACGCTTTTTGTCTCTGTTAACACTCAAAAACATTATTTGGTGCTTTTTCAAATGATACTACTATTCACTGAAACATCGACCTGTATCAGAATATAATCTCCAATAGAAAAGTTTTTATAATAATGTGATTTAAGTTTTATTTCTTAGAGTGCTTTTAGCGCTAGGTTTTCTAAATACACACAAATCTAGCGCTTTTTCTCCAACGATGGTTGGCGAAGCTGGAAACAGGCACAAAATAAAACTACAGCAGGCTTTTCAATAACAAGTTATAACCTTAAACATAGCTAAAAGTACAGTAAGAAATAAAAGGTAATTTATTGAAGTGAAACTTGTTTGTCGGCGTTGGGAAAAAAATGACCATCACATTTTTCGATTACGCGTCACGTTTTTCCGTTACGCGCCATCTTTTTCTTGCCCCTACCACGGTCGATTCGAACGAAGAGTAATTACAATTAATGAAATGCTGTAATAATCTTAGTAGCAATAAGGTAAAATGGAATAATTGTATTATGTATATTCATGTCTATGATAATAAAAGCTTTTTGTTTAAACTTTATCTAATTTAACTTTAACGAATTTTTGAAAAGTTGCATATAGTAGATCATTTTTCGAAAAATAAGGAGAAATAACTTATTTATAAGTTTCACTTGTGTACACTAGTACACGCACACATTTTTTTATTATTATAACTTTCTTTAGACAATTATATTTCGATACACGTCGATTGATGAGTGGAACATCAACAGAAAAGACTAATTTAAGAGAAATTTTCAAAAAATAAACTTTTTGTTTCAAAGATAATAAGCAATATTTCTATACTACCCTACCACAAACAACAGTATGTCGAAAATAGCGTGTAAACAATTAAAAAAATGATCGATAAATAAAAATATCTTGTAAGTACAGGTGATTGGAATCATCAATCACGTGTTTTCAAAATTTGCATATCGTTAAGAAACAATACTACGTTTACCACTGTTCTTAATTTAAATGAAATTATCATTTTAGCGGCGACATACCCGCAAAGTTGTAATTATTGAAATACTCAAAATTATTTTATCTATTTCAAAATTAAAGCCCAAAATGCTGTATATAAGATGCACAATCTGGCTATTATTTTCTTAAACTTTGAAAGTATTTCTAGAATAAGCTTCGAAACAACTGAAGGTATTTCAATGAAATTTGTGTGGAGGTTGAAACAAATTTTCGTGTATTATTTTTATATCTTGCAGCTGTTCAAGTAGTAGTTTTCATTTCACATGAAAAAAGTGGATTTATCTACTACAATGCAAACGGGTCGCTTAAATGAAAGCTTGATATTACACGGTTCGTCTAATGAAGCAACCAACGTGTTCAATGTAAATATAAGAATGAATCATTCAACGCATTTGAACAAAGTAGTTGCTTTCCTTTCTGCGTCTCCCGACCAAATTTATTCAGTTTATAAACCGTGTAATTCCGCTTAAACCGGTTTTTTTGTATACTGCTATAGAAATCATAAACTATTTTCGCGAGTGTCTATGTTTAATTCACTTTAATTCCACACGAAATCAAAACGAAGATACGATAGAACAGTGGTAAGAGTAACGTAATAAATAGTTACGAAAAATTGAAATAAATAAAAACAAAACCTACATCTCTAGACATGACTTGTTACACGTTCGAAATATACATTCACAATCTTTTACAAATTGGACAGATAAAACAATCGTCTCCTGTTCAGTTTATTCAAATATCAAAACGTCATACGGTTTCAAATAAATTCGCGACGGGCAACACTTAAATCGTTATTTGTGACCTACCCTTCATAGCATTGTCTAATATCTCACTCTATGTTCTGCAAGTTTTTGGACCAAACCCATTGTAAGAGTTCTATGGCAAGTAGGAAACACTGCTCGAAGATTTTTTATCTTTAAATAATGCATGTTTAAAGAAATCCTTACGATTCGGCTTAAACTGAATCATCCGAAACGTATGGAGGTTGGAACTGAAAATGCGCGCTGTTTGAGCTCTTGAGATGGCATAATACTGAGTTTCCAGCCTCATTGCTGTGAATCTAATATACATTTTTGAAGTGATAACTTCTTACGTTACGGCGCCAGTCTGTCTGGCCTTTATCTCACGCATACGGCAGCGGTAGATAGGCTCCTCCTCTCGCTCTAACCCACGCGCTATATACATAAAATTTAAGTAATAACCTAAGTTTTTCTCAAAATTATTTCTCGAGATTAAATACTTTTTATTTTTTTCATTCGAGTCCTTTAAAAAAAAACTCGGTAGTATTAGCAATCTATAGTCTACTATACTCCTCACTTGCTTAACGTGTATAATCTGGTCTAGTTGCCAAGCCATAAATATTTAAAAAAAACGTGTATAATCTATGGCGTTTTGACATTAGAATGTTGTCATTTGAAAAAAAAACACAAGTTCGTAATTTAAATAGCTTATAGCATTTAAAAAATTGAATGGAATACTTTTAAATAAAATTATTTGAAATTCGAAGTAACCGTTATTATTTATTCTTTTTTAAAATTTAATCTATATTGAGTTGACATTATTACGGTGTTAATATATACAAAATGAAAATATGTACAAAACAAAATGAAGAGAATCATACAAATTAAATTAATATTTAAAATGTGTTTAAGCCAGACCATAGAAATAGATTTTGAATACTTTTACGCCATTTTTAATACTCACATTTCTAGATAATGATGGAGAGGAAATATCTCGAGACTTATAACCTTGTATATATGTATATATAAGAGGATTTGATGACCATATGTGTTTATCAAGGTGACACTGTGGGCACTTTTTGGCGGAAACCGAAAATGTGTAAAATTACTCAAAGAACAACAGTTGCAGGATATTGATAGTTTTTGAGTAGTAATTATTTGTTTTGTGAGAAATGTCAAATTTGGCTCGTCGCGTTTTCACAAGAACTTCACATTTTTAGAAAATAAAACTGCACAGTACGTCACCTTTCAGTTCCCGCCAAAAGAAACAAAATCATAGAGATAAGAATTTAAATATGGAATTAATGATCACAGTGCCATCTAGTTACTGGTATTATAATATCTTTCGGATCAGAGCAATAACGTCAACCCAATATATAGCACAGAATACACCGAGAAATAGCAGCGACAGTCATTTAGAGAACTGTTACCGTGCCATGAGATTTCTTTAAGAATCTAAGGCCCGTCCCGTATTTAAATCGCAACGGAATTAGGCCTAAACTACACTTACTCGTCCGCTATCACTAATATTACTTTCGCCTATCGCAAACATGTTTTTTTGAAGTAGACAACTATTTTTTTTTACTTTTTTTACACACCCAATAATAAACATTTACAGATTTTTGTTTTAATCAACTCGACTACGAAACTGGCCACCGAAAAAAATAAACACATTCAAAGACAAGAGTATTTTTAAATTTTCAAAATTGGAACGGCCGATTCATAGAACGCCCGTTCGCGGTGACCGTCTTGGAATATATTGGAAACCGGTATTTTTGAACGGGCGTTCTAGAATGTTCGTTTTAAAATTGTGGATTCAAAAAATACTGCTTCGTTGCTACACATACGCGCAAATTATTCCCACCTTTAAAAAAATAAAATATTCGAAAAAACATGACGTTCTATTTTTTTTTTTGCCTATACTTAATAATAGATCTCGGCCTAACTTTTTAAACTTAATTTATAACTACTATTTACAGTTCGACTACATTAAAATACAATTAATTCAACAACGTTAAGTGTGCGTTGCCAACCATTTTTACTTCCCTTCTAAATTAAAAATCATCACAATCCTGCTTTTCGAAAAAAGAACAATCTTTTTACAAACAGTTTTTTTTCTCTACACGAGATTCTCAATGTCGTTTTCATATCGAACCTTCTTTCTTTATAAGGTTCTTTTACATGTCATGATTTGGAATGTTTTTACTAACCTTTTTATTGAGTTATCACGCTATTTTTAACTAAACAAAATTATTTTTTTCTGGAATTTAATTAAAAACATGGAATGAATGAAATGGACTTCACTTCAGTTGACAGTTGATTTATGTTGATGTACGTTTTTTTTAAACTGGTCATGATTGCCCTTTATATTAAATGTTATTTAATAAAAAGTCTTTTTCATTAAAAAATAGTTCTCTATTAATCCGGCTTGAAGGACCATGTGTAAATTTCTACAGATCCTACACACGATTATTATTTAAAATCGTATTAAAAGTAAAAACAGTTTCTTAATCGTCTAATAATACGACATATAGAATAATCAAAAATAATTCAATTATTAATTAATCTTTCCATCAATTGACCATAAAATAGTGTTAGGTTAAATAATAACACTGGACCACAAAAAAGAAAAAACGAAAAGAATAGATGGGTCTGGTCAAAAGTATAGACCACTTTTTATTTTTTGTGGGCCGGTGTAATTAAACCTGCATTTGAACGGGTATTTTCAAGCGGATTCTTTACAGGGCATAGACAGTTTATTTTACTATAGTCAATTCCAAATTGGTGGCAAGGGAAAGTAAACCATAGATTACAAGTTTTTACAAATAAAGATATCTTCAATTTAAATTGAATCATTGAAGAAGTTTAAAAAAATCAATTTTGGACAACAGTAAATATTAGTCATGTGTAAAACTATAATAAACTTATAATGTCGATTATTACTCTCCCTTACTTCAAATTACTTGGAAAATTCGTTTTAAACTATATGAAATTTCAAATTCACATATTATTATAGTCCACGTCAAAATAACCTCTTTGGATCAGTTGCAGAACGCTGCGAAATATCAATGTTTATTTATACAAAAACGCAGCCATTTGTTGCTAATTAAGAAAAGTAATTTAACTAACAAATTATTAAAGGATGTGATTACTAATAAATTTAGGTCTTTATAGTCATCAAAAAAATGGTGTTTTTCTATTTATACTTTGAAGTGTACTATATAATTACTAATTATTTTGACATTTATCTTTTTAAGATTGGTACCACTGAACATATTCCGCCAGGTTATTTAGACGTGAAAAAAAATTACTAAAATGATTTTCGTTTCAATCCACAGAGTCAATGCTCAAAATTGACTCAAAACTTAATCTCGTATTTCTTTACAAATACTTTGTGTACTGAGTTTATATATCTTACTATACATTTTTTACTGTTGTTTAAAAATGGAGATTACTTATATGGTGTTTATGTCAAATTTTAAATCGCAGTAACGCAAATTAAACCCTTAAGACGGAACGGATTATTGAAATAAACGTTAACTGATGTTTTCTCCTTCTAACTACATAGAATTTGTATTAGAATAAAAGAGACGATATATTTTTTTTAGTTTTGGTGCGGCAATTTAGATGGCAGCTGGCAGTTTATGAAAAAAATAATTAAATTTGGTCCCTCAAAAGGGAATAGCTAATATATTAACCCAGCAATAAGGTAACGGACATTCAAATTAATAAGGATACCCTAGTGTATTTATGTTAAATAGCGCATTAAAAACCAAGCTGACCCCAAAATCGGATTTTTTTGTGAGCCACAAAAATCCGAATTTGGGGTCAGTTTGGTCCATACACCATACTCAGAATGTTTAGTGTATGGACCAAAAGACCGGAGCTGGGTCGTTAGTTTGGTCCATATTACACCTTCAAAATTCTGAGGGTGTATCGACCAAACTGATCCCAGAGTCGGATTCAGCGCAAAAGTACAGACCACTTCTTTCGTGGTCCGGTGTTATTTTTTGAAAAGTAATTAAAATTTCTATAAAGATATTTCATAAGTCAGTTGGTAAGAGGTTATTTTAACGCCTATTCTTTTATGTGTAAAATATATTAGAATTCCTACTAACATGTGTCCGCATCCCTATAGACAACTTCCTGACATATCATGATGAGTCACTATATACGTGGATTTCAATTATATACATCCTTTCATTACTTTGGTTAAAATTTGACATAAACTGCACAGTGTCAATTTTCTACCATTGGCCATCGGTAGAAAATTTCTTTCACTATGGTCAAATTTTGATGAGTGAATGAAAACTCTTTATTGTTCACCATAAACGTAAACCTAGACAATCAATATGGATACAGTGTGCATTAGAACAATACGCGACCTTATCGCTTATAGCGATCTCATCCAGGCAACCCGGTGTTCAAGGCGACTTTAAAAAAAATAGTGTGTGTGTGTGTGTGTGTACTTATGTAAACGCGTTAGAAGTTATACTTCTTTGGCTAAAATCTTGTCAAAATTTTTATCTTTTGCCTTATTCTACGTTTGTAGAAAAAACGACACTAACAATAGAAAAAACTTGACTATAGCTAACTTCAAGGTGTCGGTTGACTATAGCTAACTTCATGGTGTAGCTTTTTCGTGTGACGGCGTGCGCGCGCATCTTAAAAATTTACTCTAATCATTTTTCCCTAACGCGCCTAATGAAGTATAACTTCAAAAAGAATGCATAGTAAGATAAACAAAAACCCGATCAAAGAGATAATCTCGTATAAGGAGAGGCGTACACTTGCGTCTAATGATCGTATCAGTTCTGGGCCCAACGCTCCTCGAAGAACTGGCGCATGTTGTGGCCGGCGCGGCCGACGGGGCTGTAGTCCTCGTTGAACACCTCGCAATTGCTGAATATGAGTCGCACGTCCGAGGCGAACTCCTCCTTGCATTTATAGCTGAGAAAAGTTAATTATTTATCAATACTATAGTAGAACTAGCTGTCCCGGCAGACGTCGTCCTGCCCGGAAAAGCTTCAATCGATATTTAACAAATAAAAAATAGGGGTTGAACGTAGAGGGTTGAAAATTTAGGATTGTATGTTCTTTTTCTAATGCTGTATCATAAAAGAATAAAAATAAAATCAGAAACTTAAAAAAAAAAATTGTGGTGGACTACCCTTAACAGTTAGGGGGATGAAAAATAGATATTTTATATAGATAGTTGTCCTATTGTCAGACCTACCCAATATGCACACAAAGTTTCATGAGAATCGGTCTAGCCGTTTCGGAGGAGTATGGTAACTAACACTGTGACACGAGAATTTTACATATAAGATTATTTTGTTCGTGCAGATTGGGTCATAAATAATCGGAGCGGTGAAGCGAGTATTTCGCTCTCTCTTCCACCCACGGGCCTTATGGGCAGGCATAGTGTTGCGCATTATTGTTGTCGATAAGCGTTATCGATAATATATTTAGTTTTGTCATTTTGTGAGTTAGTGATAAAAATGAAAGAAAAAAATAGATAAAACAACGTATTTATTAAAATAAGATTAATAATGATTTAAAATAAATTATTAATTAGGTATCTATGTATTAAAAAACTATAAGTACAAAAGTTTAGAATGTAACAAGTTATATTAAAAATAAATATAAATACTTATATCTCAAGTTTAAAATTATCAGCAAAAAAGATAATAATGATTTTTATAAGAATGATAATCTTCCTTTGATAAGAATGAGTTTTTATCGATAATGGCGTTGCGCCCGCGCAGCATGCTCACCGCCTTAGCCGAGCTGAGGCCGAGCTATGATTTATGGCCCAAACTGTGCGGACAAAATAATTCTACTTTATTACTAAAAAATATTATTTTTTTCGAAATGGTATTTTACAGATTTATGATGGTTGAAGAGTTTTGATCACCCCCTCCCCTCTCCTTATGGGATATAATCGCCCTATTCCATTCCCCCTATTTGACTCTTCTATTTAATTCCCTCTGTCGAATTATTATTTAAATGAGAAGCAATTTACCAGCTGTCCTGCAGTTTCCTCTTGATGGTGGACAGGTCCATGGGGCACTTGATCACCTTCTTGTACTGCGGGAACTGCTTCGTGTTCACCGGCAGGAGGAAGGGCCACGCGTGCTCGTGACACTCCATCTCGCAGAGGAGATTCCTTCAACAAAATGACAGTTCGTTTCATTGGGACGGAAAAGATTGGCCGCCCACCTGATGGAGAGCGGTTAACATCGCCTATGGACATTTGCAACACCAAAGGTGCTGCAGATGTACATTTCCACATACATTACAAACATTAACACTAAGTAATTTCCAAACGTATAAACTTTAAGATTATTTTGTTTTTATAATGCTACTAGCCCGCGACGTCGTCTGCGTGAAATTGGTTTCCAAACCCTCCCCGATTTGAAAAATTCTTCATTGGTGCTCCGCTCCTATTGGTCTTAGCGTGATGATATACAGCCTTCCTCGATAAATGGGCTATCTAACACTGTAAGAATTTTTCAAATCAGGCCAGTAGTTCCTGAGATTAGCCCGTTCAAGCAAGTTAACAAACTGTTCAGCTTTATATTTTAGTATAAGATAACAAACGAGGAGGCCGGAAGTGGGCGCTTAACAACTGCAACACAGTATTATAACTAGAGTAGTTGTTTGCGATATCAAATTGTTTTCTTATGTTAATGGTTTTCAATAAATTCTTTAAATTAGAAAGAAATAAAAAATATTTAATGTCGCGAAAGAATGCGCATAAAACTAAAATAATATACTAAATTAACAGAGTATAAAAGTAACGTACTCATAAAACATAAAGCCATTACTATTTTATTTATCTTATGCTAATATATAAAGCTGAAGAGTTTGTTTGAATGCGCTAATCTCAGGAACTACTGGCCTGATTTGAAAAATTCTTACAGTGTTAGATAGCCCATTTATCGAGGAAGGCTGTAGGCTATATATCATCACGCTAAGACCAATAGGAGCGGAGCACCAATGAAGAATGTTTCAAAATCGGGGGGGTTTTGAAAACAAATTCCACGCGGTTAACATCGCGAGCACAGCTAGTAAAATATATAACTTTAAGAAAGAAATGGACATAGCACTCACGACAATAAGTCAGCGTTATGCTGTGTCAAGAAATGACAGAGCGCTGATTTTCAGTACCAGCCTAAATCAAATCACAAGAGACCCAAACAAATAACTTCTTATTGCCTTTATAAATTCTTAAACTAAATGTACTGCCGCTATCTAAATGTGGAAACAATGCAAGGTTGGTAAGGCGGCATATTCTCTGCCAGGGGTGGTAGCCATCCAGACGGGTAAATACCCTACCACCTGGGGGCCAAATTCTGCAATTTCAATATGTTGGCGCTTCATTGCGACAGTATCACAAAAAATCGTATTCTACTAAATCCACATGTCTTCTCGATATCGTCGCAATATAATAGCAGTAGAAACGAAATGATATTACTAAATGAATATTGAAAAGCTACCAAAAATTTTATAAATTTACTTCGCGAGTTTTGCGTGTCATGCACGCCATCGGAATTAACGGAATACCGACATCAGAGAAACCTACGATTGACACGATAATATCTGGTGATTTTGACGGGATAGTAATAGCAGAGTTGGGCTCCTACACGCCACCTAGCTGTACGTATTAGCATCGCTCCTCGTTCCTGCAAGGATACAACATGCAAGGACTCACTTGCAAAACTGCATGTCTTTGACGAATTTCTTGGCGGTGTTCTTCTCTTTTTTGGCACGCGACACAACCGGCACATTCTCCGTGTCCCGATCTTCACCTGAGCACAAGAGAAACCATTAATTTATTTTTATTTAACGATATTACGTCTTTTATGTACCCATAAATAGGAAATTCGAATCCGGCTCGAAGGACCAATTAAAGAAACTATAGTAGAATTATTTTCTTCGTTCAGTTTGGGTTATAAATAATCGGAGTGGTGAAGCGAGTATTTCGCTTTCTCTTCCACTCACGGGCCTTATGGGCAGGCATTACGCATTATTGTTATCGATAAGCGTTATCGATAGTGTATTTAGTTTCGTCATTTCGTGGGTTAGTGATATAAATGAAACAAAAAATAGGTAAAACAACGTAATTTATTAAAATAAGAATAATAATGATTTAAAATAAATTATTAATTAGGTATCTATGTATTAAAAAACTATAAATACAAAAGTTAAGAATGTAACAAGTTATATTAAAAATAAATATAAATATTTATATCTAACTTTAAAATTAACAGCAAATAGATAATAATGATTTTTATAAGAATGATAATCTTTCTTTGATATTGAGTTTTTATCGATAATGGCGTTGCGCTCGCGCAACATGCTCACCGCCCTAGCCGGGCTGAGGCCGAGTTTGATTTATGACTCAAACTGCACGCACAAAATAATTCTACTATAGTGAGAATTTACAATTTTGATGCTTTTTTAAGCAGGAATAGTGCTTGCGTGGAAAATCTTTAGTGAAACTGTATTTTTACATTGCCGCAAAACAAAGTGTGCGTGTTCACTCACGCTGTTCAAAAAACTCACACACGGCAGAAGTGAAACTTCAGAAAAGTAGCCTACGAGATAATGAGACTAATATATATCAGGAGTATTAGAATAATTATAAGGTTTATGATTTTATATTTTTACTAAGCACAATCAATATTCTATATTTTAATACAAAATATTGCATATTTATGATATATGATAACACATATTATTCAGATTCCATATTTTCACTTTGACAAGAGAGGCTTATGATAACTGAAATAGGAAACAACTGCTCTAGTTTCAATTTGATTTATGAACTTCAAAGGAATTTTGTTCCAAAGAACGGCTGGAGCGATTTTGATGGGATTTTCACTGGCAAATAGCTGATGTTATAAGGAGTAACTAAATAGGCTACTATAATAGGGTTCCGTGAAAAAAAAACGGGGGACAGAGCTAGTGTTAAATAAATCTTGGTTAAAAGGTCTTTGCAACCAGGCGAGAATAAAATACGTTTGATGATGTATAAGTATGAAAGCTCACCGTCAATCTGTTCGTTCTCGTCGTGCTGTAGGGCGCCATTTCCACCGACGTATTGCAACGCCCGTCGCTTCTCCGGCGGCGGGACGTCTTCGTTCGTTATCTCTGGTGGCACTGGAATAATGGGGTAGATTCTACTCTCTGTATATATTTGATTGCTTAATTAATTTAGCATTAAAGGACAATGCCCATTTTGGCTCCATCCTGAACACGAATGAACTATAGCCAAATATCTTTCTAAAATCTTTTGATATATATATCTATATATACATATATATACACACACACACACACACACACACACACACACACACACACACACACACACAAACACACTACCGCCTACAAAACTTATATTTCGTTAAAACGACATTTATTGTTGCTTATTGCTGAACACGTTGTGTCAGGGACAGTAAAAAAAAATACTAAATATATTTCATTGTACGTCCATTCTTTCTTCGCTGTCCGCAATTACACAAGTCAAAACCAACTCAAGCATTTTTATTGTTATACTAGAGTTTACCCTTAACCTCTAATGCGTGTCTCTTGTTTATAGAGCACGCGCTACAGTTTATATTATATTAAATTTTTATGTATTTGTCCACCGAAGATTCACTTCATTTTATATCGCTAATTATACCATCCCCCGTCTATCTGGAAACAACATAAATTACAAAACTTGACCAAAATGGCCAAAATGACCAAAAGGCCACAGTGACCAACATGGCCAAAATGACGGAATAGGCAAAAACGACCAAAAAGGCCAAAATAATCAAAATGACCAAAAAGGCCAAAATAATCAAAATGACCAAAAAGGCCAAAATGACCGACATGGTCAAAATGACCAAAAACGCCACAGTGACCGACGTGGCCAAAATGACGGAATAGGCAAAAACTACCAAAACGGCCAAAATAATCAAAATGGTCAAAAAGGCCAAAATGACGACATGGCCAAATTGACCAAAATGGCCACAGTAACCGACATGGCCAAAATGACGGAATAGGCAAAAACGACCAAAAGGCCAAAATGACCAAAAAGGCCAAAATGATCGACATGGCCAAAATGACCAAAAAGGCCAAAATAGTCAAAATGATCAAAACGGCCAAAATGACCAACATGGCCAAAATGACCAACATGGCCAAAATGACCGAAAATGCCAAAGTAACCGACATGGCCAAAATGACCAAAAAGGCCAAAATTAAAAGTATCCCTTGTCCACCCTCCGTATTTAATTTACATACGTACCGTATTTCAGCCAAATTGGCCCATTAGTTCTTCCGTAAAAGCATAACAAACAGAAAGACAAATATATTTTTATCCCGGAAACGATCCCATTTTTCGGGATAAAAAGTATCCTATGTTCATTCTCGACATCGAAAACATATATGTATATACTGAGTTTCAGCCAAATCGGTCCAGTAGTTTTTTACGTGAAACGGAACAGACAGACAGACAGAGTTACTTTCGCATTTATAATATTAATAGGGATTATCCTTATGTTATTCGCTAACTGTGTGGGTAACAATATATATACATATATATAATTCATCACGATATAATGCCTATAGACTTGAAATTTGGCATGGACCTTCCTTTCGCCAAGTAGAGGTCAGCTAAGAACGGATTATATACGACACGTGAAGCGGGCGGGTATCCGCTAGTTATATTATAAAATTGTAAAAGTGTTGTCATTTGTTTTTCATATATATATATACACAAGGTGTTAATGTATATGTCACATATTTAAACTTTCTACAAAGTAGTAAATAGATCACAAAGGCTCGTGCAATTTTATATGAAACCTAAATAAACTTAACAATGTATTTAAGATTACATAAAAGCGATTCTCAAATTTCTCGAACATTATTTAAAAATTCTTTTTTTGTTACTTGCCTTTCTGATCATACGATACCACGCCATAGTAAGAAAAACCGAAGTAACAAACATAGTGTAAATATTAAAACTTTCAAAAATGTATTCTATTGTAAAACAACGCTTTTAAACTCTTACCGTAATAAGTTCCTTGAAAATAATGACAGCAATTGAGTTGAAAGTACTGCGATATCATTGGGACAAGCAATTTTTCATGCACTCCAGTGTATTTGTTTAATTTATTTTATATGACAATTTGATAAGTTTTGAAGTAACCCAAACCAAATATGGACCTGTATAGTCAATGAGCTACTAGAGGCCATCCATCAATCAATCAATATCTTCATTTGCAAGAATGTAGTTTACACAGGTGTTATACAATTATTGATGCACAGTACATTCTACCACATAGTGGTGTACAAAAGGACTTAAAAACTAAAATTAAATTTACATAAATATTTAAATTTAAATTTCCTGGTTTAAAATTGCAATATGTGTGATGTCGCAATAAGGAGGGAGGAATCTCCAAATGTAACCAGCTATGGTAAGGATGAGAGGGGGGGTTCAAAATCATGAAATTCGTGTGACGTAATTTCTGGATGACCCAGTATTTATTCTTTTGCAAAACTATGGGATGCGTTCAAAAATTCTGAGAAACTTTAATGTACGAAAGTTAAATACATATCCGTGAGATGCATCTCCGATGGTAATGTCGATTTTATATGTTGACAGAACTCACTGAAAATCATCGAAATCACTCACCAGGATGATGATTCAGTCCGTTTTCAGACTCTATAGGTAAGGGTTCCTCCATTTTGTCGGGTTGTTCGGCCTTCTCGGGCGTGTGGAGCACACTCGCGGAACACTCTTCGGGGGTCGTGGAGGTTGACGCGTGCGATGGGGCAGGACTGGTGCAAAACATATATTCATATAACTTCAAATTTTATAATTCAATATTATTTGGTCGAGGCCCAGCCCAACAGGAGCTTCACTCCAATCTCTTGGCCCCTGCCACTATTGTCGCATCCATTCCATCGGGTTTGAGATGGATTTGCGACACTGATGCTGTGACAGTCGGTGGTCCTTCGTCGTGCTGTCGTCCAGGCCCGAGACGCGAAGACACAGTCTTCTCGGGCTTCTGCCTAAAGGGATGATGATGCCAGGTAACACCAGCATTCGCGACCCAGTGTACGTCAGCTTCAGCCGAAGCCCGCCCTTCAATGCCGAGGGTTTTATTATTGGGGAGTTCAGCAGACAGGAAAGGAAGGAAAACGGTTATCATCGCCAATAGACATTCGCAACACCAAAGGTGCTACAAATGCGCTGCTGCTCTCTTAAGAAAAACAGAAACCTGGTCGCTAACGCCGGAACAAAACTCAAGGTTGTTATGGCGGTAAACTCTAGACCAGGGCAAATACCTTATCACCTGGCTGTGGGTTGTTTAGTCGCCATTTGCGACAGGCCGCCCGGCCACAGGAAATTGTATTCTTTCTCCGTTCCTACACGGATAAAAGGTCGGCCAATTGACTTCGCCCCTGGTGTTATGAATGAATTTTATTTAAAGAACGAAGACCAGTACAATTAAAACAATTACAGTAAGAGCAAAACTTAACTGCGTCCCTGAAGTTCGTGCGCGTCATTTGCGCAGTGTACAGTTGCAAGGATCACCTATGATTGTTGCGCTCTCTCTCTGCCGCTATCCGGACTCGTATGCCATCTCTTTCGCACAATACAACGTAAGGCGTAATAAACATTAAAATTTGACTGGCCCTACTCAAATTCTCAACTTTACTCGAAGCGCATTTAAGTTTTGCGCGTACTGTACGTACCACTTTGTGAACCTAATTAATGCATTCTGCGCAAAGATTTTAAAGAATTTCAAGGACGCGTTTAATAATCATAAAATCACTTATCTCACCTTGGCACCATGCTGTGATCGAGCTCCATACTGCTGTCCTTGTCTTTGTGCTTGCTCTCTCGTTTCTTCGTGTTTCGAGGCTTCTTCGGCGGCGCTCGGGATATACAGTTGTTGCAGTACCATTTCCCTCTGGGGTTCTGGGAACAATTATCAATAATACTATACAAATATATTTTTTTTAATTTCAATTAAATTATTATACAGGTGAATTTTTCAAGTGGGCTTTCAGGGCCAAACACAATTACAATACAAACAATAAACTATACGACATAGCGAAAAACACTCAAAGGAGTCTAGAGGCCGATTATGACGACAATTAAAGTATCATTAGAATTTTAATAAACAATCGCACGTATGCAGATTTTTAAAAAATAAACACACCTGTATTATTATACCAAATCATATTTTAGCTTGTGAGGATTAATTACTGTGAAGGAATGTCAAACGACAAACCAAGGGAAAGAGTTGGTTTTGAACAAAATGTTCTATTTTCCATTGTAACGGTGTTCTGAGACGCAATCTCTTAAGAGAGATTAAATTATCTTCGTCGTATTAGTTTATAGTATATGTATATTTGATTAAAAATATGGTTTACATTAATATACAATGTAAACTTCATGTAACGTCACTCGATTTAACGACAAACTCCCTTAAGCGTCGAAATCACTTGGATTTGGTTGGCTTAGTTCGTCTTCCATACAATAATATTCTCTATATACCATTACACCCACTCCCAATAACGACAACAATTAAGTAATAAAGATTACCTTTTGAGTTGTCAAAATTAGTAAAACTGCGCATCTGTGTACGTTCTTTTATCGCTTCATTATCCTAGCCCATAATAAATTCGACTGTCAGAATAATGCATACCGAAATTTCTAAGAAATTTTGAAATACCGATATCTCCAAGTATTTGCTTTATTACCAGTAAAATAAGAAAAATATACAACAAAATTACTGGTGCAGCAAAAGACGTCAGACAAAAATAACAGACTTCTCTCCATTTAACGCCAACTCTCTACAACGCCATAAAATGCACAGTCTCTTCAGTGTCGTTATATAGAGTTGAATGAATGAATGCACTTTATTGCATATATATAAGTTACATATATACAATAGGAGGTCTTATCGCCGCCGGCGATATCTTCCAGACCACCTTTACAATGGTTGAAAATAATATAACACAGAACAAAAAAAAATCGAATTAAATGTCAAAAATAAAACTAATATTGATACGCATATGTTTATTAATTGCTAAATATTTTGATGTCAGTTACGTTCTTTGGCCGTCGGAGGATGTTTTAAAAAATATAAGATATATTTTAAATTATTTATTAATTAATTACAATTAGGTACTTAATTATAACTTAATATTAACGTCTGGACTTCTCCGCGATGGAGCACCAAAAGACGCCGCTGGTATGTCCCCTGGACCCTTTATTGGTTTGTGCGATGTTACAACATCGTATGATCTTCGTGGAAGATCGATGAATCGTATCGTGTGAAGCAAACGATATGAGTTAGGGTTCGTCCACACGAACATGTAACATGTCATACATTGATGTTTGATAAATATGTAAATAGTTTATATGTCTCAAATTCGCGGCATGTTTTACAGCATGCAGTTTACACTGTATTTACGAAATATCATAAACAATTTCTGTCTGTCCGGCCAGTGAACGAGAGGTGGTACATTTCGGTCTACATTGAATAAGGGTGAATACCTTTCCTAGGGGTGGGTAGTGGCAGTCCTGGTGGTAGGCGCGCACGCAGAGCGCGCACGGGATGGTGCGGCCTGCGCACGCGCCGCCGCACACGATGCACACGCGCTCGCCGCGCGCCTTGTTCACGCACTCCCAACAGTACCTGGCGGTGTTGTGTACTCATGAAAAAAACTATTATTTTATCACTGATCCTAAATGGGTCAACATTATGCTGACGAACTAGAAGCGTTCTTCTGTCTGAACTAGTGTGTTACTTTTAAAAATGTGAAGGGTTCGCAACAGTCATCTTACCAGTCGCCTTCGGGTATCTTGTCCATTCGCGGCTTGAAGCAGTACGTGTGGTAGCCTTTGTCGCAGCCGTCGCACAGCAGCAGCTGGTCCTCGTTGTCGCCGCACAAGCAGAACTGGCAGTTCTGCAATTCAATTTATTTAATGCCAAAATGGATATACAAAAGGTGTTAAATTTAACATAGTACAATTCTCATGCATATGCATAAGTATCCTGCTTACAAATTCTATTATAATATATTTATTGAAGTTATACTTCCTTAGGCGCGTTTGGGAAAAATGACGAAAAAGCTACACCATGTTAGTGTACAGTATGTTAGTTTTGAAGTTATACTTTTACGATGCGCGCGCACACTGTCACGAAAAACCGACACCCTGAAGTTAGTTATAGTCAACCGACACCTTGAAGTTAGCTATAGTCAACATTTTAGTTTTTCTATTGTTAGTGTCGTTTTGTCTACAAACGTAGAATAAGGCAAAAGATAAAAAATTTGACAAGATTTTAGCCAAAGAAGTATAACTTCTAACGCGTGTACATAAGTACACACACACACACAATTTTTCTTATTATTTATTTAATTATTTTCCTTATAAAATGTCAACCAATAAATTATAAAAATTGTGTATTAAATTATAATGATGTCAATTAAAATTCATACAATTTATATTATAGTTTTGTCATTTAAATATTCATCGATACTATAATATGCCTTATTGGTTAACATCTTTTTTTAAACGTTTTCTAAAAATGGCGTTTGATTGTATTGATTGAAATTCTTCTGGGAGAATGTCTTCTACAGTTAGAACGAATCAATTACAGTTTCTCCTCTCTTCTTTTCTGGAGCCCAGTTCCTGCAACTCGACGACTGGTATCGAGTGTCTATATCTTGCTATCCATACTTCTACCTTATCATTGGTAGAACATTTTCATCACTTGTACGGAGTTCATATAATATTTTGACGCATAAATATATGAATAAATGAATAAACAAAGAAAAACACATGAAAATATTGTGGATGCCATTCTTATTCAGTTTTGGTCGTGTATACCTTTAATAACATTACTTATTTCGGGTTTTTACGGAAATTCGTGGAATTCATTTTCAGGCTTAAAACAATTCATAGCCCTACTGGAAATAGCCTTTCATTTTCAAACTGGCTAAACAACTGTTATCTCTGTGACCCGTTCAACGTGGACGAAATCGCGGCCAAATGCTGGTTTATTTATAAAATTATTTTGAACTAGGATATGCCCACGTTTGACTTGAAATTCCCGCGGGATTCCCGGGACACAAAGTACCAGAGAATTTAAAACGAAGTTAAGCTACCATTTTAGTGAAAACTGTGTCGGAATAAGCAAATTTTTATGCATCCGAACAACTTCAAAGCGCTCCCAGGAAGATTCCCAGGATAAAAGTATCACACATTTTGAATTACATAAAACTTGCTATCGATCGGTGAAAAAACAGCATTGAAATTCTATTTATTTTTTTAATGTCCAAGCAGATTTTATGTCTAAGAATTTGCTGTCTATCAGCGAAAACAGCAACGAAATCGGGCCAGTACTTTTTACGTGATTTCCGTACAACAGACAAGAAATCTAAAAAAAACGCATCGTGTTCTCCATCGTTCATATAGTCTATTCCAGTTATTTTTTAATAGTTTCAATATACAGACAGAATTTTTAGTATTTATAATTGAAATCCACGTATATAGCGACTCGATATCGTGATTTATCTCAGGAACATTATTAATACATATAGACTCGATTGGCGTGGACCTTCCTTTCGCCAAGTAGAGGTCAGCTAAGAACGGATTTTACGGCACGTGAAGAGGGCGGGTATCAGCCAGTACCGTAAAATGGGGGAAATAGGGTCTAGAGGGTGAATTGGGACAAACCTCAATTTTTATTTGCGATCTTATATACACATTTATGTTACGTGTTACACTTTGTGGTAGGATTTAAATTTGAAGCTTGCAATATTTTTTCTATAATCTTTCAACACTCAGTCATCCTGTCATAAGTATTTTAAAAAAACGTACTTCAAAACATTGGGTCATTTATGATGATATATTAGGATACTGACACTTTGAAAAATGGTAGGTTTATGTCAAGTACGTACGTATCTAACCTAAAAAGACACTACCTACCAAGTAGGTATTGTAGGTACCTGCCTATAGTATGAAAGTGTCAGCCCTAGCGACAAACTCTTTTAATCCCTTAAGGGACCCGATTCATCCCAACGCCTGGGTGAATAGGGACAAGTGAGTTTTTGTTACTTTTATGATTATTCTTTAATAAATTATATCTTAATGCATTAGAAATGATAACTTAAACTACCGGAACCATTATTATATCCGTTTTATTACTATAACTACAAAAAAAAACGATAAAAATCAATGTTGAACTTAAAAAGTGTCCCGATTCCCCCCATTTTACGGTATTATTGATGTAAGATTCGAATGTCTCACCGCTTTCATGATACTCTTGTCCCAGGCGACGGCCGCTTCGAGCGCTTGCAGCAGCATCGCCAGCTGCGCCGACGTGTTGCACCTGCTGACCGCGTCGCGCCACGTCGCTAGGCCGCGCGCTATGCCCCTGTTGTCGGCTGGAACGCATAAACAATATTCAAGTGATAACTTCTTATGGGAGGGTAAACCCGCTTCGTTACGTAACGCGTTACGGCGCCAGTCTGGCTTCACTTTCTCTCACGCATACGGCAGCAGTAGGCAGGCTCCGCCTCTCTCACTCTAATCCACAGCACTAGCTGTATTTCGGTAATTAGACTAAATAATGACACTAATAATGTGTACATATACAAAAGTCTACATATTCAAGAATCGTAACTAAGAATAAAATATATTTTATAATCAATTAAAGATTTTATTAATAAATATCCTTTCCTTACACTATCATATTAATATACATAAAATTTAAGTTATTACTTTACTAAACTTTTCTCAAGTTAAACAATTTCAATATTATACACGTTTTTTATATCATAGTAATCATTATCGTCGTGGTAGCGTAACGGCTAGCGCTCGCGTCCCGGACTCAAAGAGCGCGGGCTCGAACCTGGCCGGAACGCATCACTTAGGCAGTTTTATGACCTAACGTGCATATTGTTACAACCACCACGTGCTAATAACGGTGAAGGAAAACATCGTGATGCAACCTGCACATCGAAGTAACCGATGTGTCAAACCTGCCAAGCCGCCTTGGACAATCGTGGCGGGTATACTGTCCGTTCCCCTATAGTGGGAGGCCCCGAGCCCAGCAGTGGGATATTTATGGGCTGTTATTTCAAAAAGGTTTATTAAAAACTTTGTACCACTTTTTACGAAAATTGCGCGGACGGAAGAGTATGAAATTTCGCACACTTATAGTTTATATAGAGGAGTGCAGAATGCTATTTTTTTTTAAATTATACATAAAAACACATTAAATCAATAAAAAAAACATTACATACAACATCTTGAAGTCGGTGCATTTTGCAATTTTATCTTATTATTTACGTTTCACTTGGCACCGACTTCAAGATGTTGTAGAGTATATAAGTAAGACTATGTAGTATAATAATATTATATAGTAATTATAAAATAATGTATATGTTTAAATATTGTAAGTATTATATTTTATGACACCCTAACCCTTTCCTACTTTTCCCAAATCAATCCTAACAAAACCAATCAACTCCCAACCTTTCATTTAATTTTATTTTTTTCAGGCGGGGGATATGCATTTCGCACATACCGGGTCCTTTGCTAGGGATTAGACCGTTGTCAATCATGGAGGCATTCCACTGAGGGCTTGTGTGGAGAGTCGAACCAATGGACAAATGTCCAAGGGCTAATACCCCACTAAAACCACCCTCCTCCGATGCCCCACGCCTATGGTAGGAAAGGCGTGAGACTTAGAACGTAGTCACGCCCACGCCGAACTATAACTGCTACCTACTTTTAGTTTCGCTGACCCCATCCGAGTTCTGCGGCGACGGCGTCGATGAGTTCCCGTGTTCGCCTTGCAGCACCGCACCCAGGGTCGCTTCTGTTGTACTAAGGAAAACGTTTACTATAAGTACATATATAAACAAAACTACATACTGGCAACACCAGATCTTCATCAGTCACAGATTTTTTTTCAAAACAGTTTTATTTTACCGCCTGTTGGAACGTAGTTCCTTATCGCGCGGTACGAATGGGGGCTAGACGGAAAAAATTCTTACGAAAAAGTTGTCACCGACACTTTTTGAACTTGCCAAGATAAAATGCAGCTTTATGCCCACGCAGTTAGAGTTTAATTTGGAGTACATTATTTTTAAATGTCATGGGTTGCTGACGTATAGATAGCATTTGCGGACATATAGTCTTAATGTCATTAAAATAAGGAGCAATATCGCGAATCTGGTTTAAAGTTAAATTTGTTTCAAGAGTCGAATTGCAGGGTGTGATTCGATTTTTAAATTGTTTCTTATATTGAAGTAAATAGGATTCAAACTTACTCATTTACTATTACACTTCGCATTGAATAGTGTGGTGTCGCGACGATTATTTTTGTTGAGTGTATACAGGTTTTTTTTTGTAAATAATCGAAAGGAACTTCGTTCCATCCGGGTGTCCCTTGACACCTCTCAAGTTTTCTTTTACAATATGTTTTATCAGAATTTTTTGTCACACGTGTCCGCACAATTTTTTGAGACCACTTTTGGATGGATAAGAAGTTTGGTATGAACATTGGTATGTTACATTAAGATCATTTAAACAGTTATCTTAGTATGAATAAACATATTAATAATAAATACTCGAAATACTCTTCATAATAAAATACGAGAGAGAGACTTTAAAATTTTGGTTGAAGTAAATAATTTTAAAATAAAAAAACAGCCAATTCCAAACTTAAAAAAATGCATCAAATCAATTCAATTTAGAAAAGCAAGAAGCCAATTCGGTTTTCAAACATGCCTCTACCTCCACCGTCTTTTTTAAATGCATGTAACATCATAGACAAACTTTTCTTTAATACAGGCAACATACAAATATTTCTGTTATTATTCATCTAAAAGAGTAAGACCTACCCTCACAAGAAATTAAACTAACACGTCGTAATATACTGAAACACGTTATTACATGTACATGCTAAATGGACTTTAATCTGGATGGATGGATTTCTAAACTATCAAATTGCATTATCAAACTTTTCAAATCATTATCGTGCTACATTCGATTAAAAAAATGTCGATTTCTATCCACCACGTCATGATAATAATTATACTCTATTACTATACCAAAGTCGCACAAATACTTAAACAAATCTACCAAACTTTTGGTAGTTCGCGCAAAACTTAAATGCGTTCCTGAAGTTCGTGCAAGTCATTGCGCAGAACACAATTACAAGGTTCATAAGATTATCTACAAAGCTATGGGGCCATCCATAAAGTACGTTCGGATATAGGAGGTATCGCTTGGTTTAACAAAATACGAGAAGGGAGACAGCGGAGTCTTAAGGAAACGTGACGTTCTGTCATGATGTATGTACACATAGTCGAGACAACATATTCGAAAATAAATCTATAGCCACTAAAGTTTGCTTCATTTAAATAGCAGTAGTACTCCGGAGTCATTATTATAACAGTTCGCAGGTTACATAGGTGCAAAAAAAAATGAGGAATGGGAGTCCGATCCCAGTAGAAGTGTTGGCTATTTCAGCTGCTATCCAGAATCGCATGCTATCTTTTTCGCACGACACCCTAACCGTGAACATTGGACTGGTACTGCACAAACTTATACAGCCAACTTCAGTCGAGACGCATTTAACTTTTGCGCGTACCGTACATCGTCATACCGTTACCGTAACTACCCGCAAACAAAAATATAATAAAAAATCTACCCACCACATGACACTCAACTCCTATTTAGTATCAAAATGTTCACTTTACCTAGCATACCTTTGTACCAAAGGTGGTTTTAGATATCTCCTCTCGATGTGGGCTTCGATGGAGGCCAGCTTGTGGCGGGCCCTGGCCACTATCTCTGCGCCGGTGGCTTCGTCTGGCAAACTCAATCGAGACGGACGCCAGCCTTTCACTTGCATAGACGCCGCTGCTACGCGCTCTTCTAGTTGTTCTACCTGTTTTAAGAGAATTATTAAAGTCCTATATATAGAAATCAATAGCTGTAAGTCTGGCTAAAAGACAAAAACGGCTTGACCGATTGAATTTTGTGTTTGTTTGAGTGCATTCCGGTTCCGATTGTGAATCTAACCCATCCCGGGTTAGATTCACAATCGGAACCGGTGACATATCGCTGAAATCAGCTTCCAAGAAAAATATTGTGTGTTTGAGTGGGACCCCGGTTTGTTTACATGCACAATGTAAACAGAGATCTGCGCACGTAATAAAAAGTTGTTACCGTCGCCTTTAGTAATTTATAACACTAGGGACGAAACCAATGCGTTGCCAGACTTAAGGATGGGTTAGAAGGTACAGGGGTTAAGTAGGAGGAATGAGAGAGAGGGGATGGAATAAGGGAACAAGATAAGGAAGATATGATAGGAGCAGTGGGGCAATGGAAATCTCAACGAAAAATGATTAGCTCAAGGATATCATTTAATTCATCCTTCCATTATTTCACTTCACATTCATTCACCATCCATTTCACTTGTATATGCTGTGTACGCATGTTGTCAAACCGATCGAGCTGGCCCAACAAGCTGTAATCAAGATAATCATTACAGCATGGCTCTACCACATCAAATCGTGTGCAAATACTTAACCACTTACCATACTTAATAACTGCATGTCGACTCTCCTCGCAGTGACGGCCGAGAAGGAACCCAGGGCATCCGGGCTGGGAAACCCTCCAGTAGACGCTATCACCCTGTCCAGGTGAGATATAGACAACTCCGTGCTGTGTATGTCCCCTTTGTCTATGTACAACTAAAGATAATAAATTATGAAAAATGTATATACTAGGGCCAAAGAGACCAGATACAAAAGGTCATTCACCTAAAAACTACTGTGGAGATGACAATCTATTATCTATCTCTATCCATCTCGTGTATTTGTCGTAATTTGTCTGTCTTTGTCGTAAGATCAAGACGGGTTCGCCAACATTCGGACGCCATTTTATAGTAAGAGTTACTGTTTTTAGTTCATTCCGTTTCGGAACGCGCTCGTGGTGATTCTTGTCATTTGTAGAAGTTTTGTTATTTTTCGTTGTTTATTTAATTATTGTTAGATTGTTGTTGTTGAATATTGTTTGTTGTTATTAAGAGTGGTTAATGATGGAGCCACAACCAAGTACTTCGAGAGATAAATCAACAGATTTTAGTTCTCCAGAAAAGAAACGCCCAAAGGTATGTACAGGAAATATTTTACCATTGCATTGATATTTGGATTTTAGCTGATAGATATTAAATACAGTATACTTTAAAGTTATTTAAAAAACAACAACTGTAATAATAAAACTTTTTTAATTTATTAAAAATGCACGTGAATAAAGTATATCATTTAAATTTAATTTTCAATTTCAGGTGACTAGATTTACGGTAAATGAAAAAAATATGGTTATTAACACCTATAAATATGTTAAAGAAACTGGGCCTAAGGATAAATACCCCTACAAAAAAGAGATGGCGCAGAAAACAGCTAGTATTTTAGGTATCGGCGTTGCATCAGTATATAGAATCCTCAAGGACTATAAAGAACACGGCGAAATTTCCCCTCCTGTCACCACCAAACTTAGACCAACGTTTAGTGACAAAATCGATGATTTTACTAAATCAGCCATACGCAAAAAAGTACATGCTTTCTTCATTATTATCCTTTAACGCATAATCAAAACTAAGTATTTCTGCCTGAAAGATTGTGTAAGATTATTATTTGTAGTATTGCCTATGTTTTATTGTATCCTGTATGTTATTTTCAGGTCACACTGTTAATAAAACCTGGGTTGACACCGAAATAAAATCAAAACGGCGAGCGTTTTTAGAAGGTCTTAGTACAGGTGCGAAGAATCCTACCTCAAAGGGCCGGCGACTAATCGTAGTGCACATTGGAAACGAGGATGGTTTTGTGGAAGACGGTAGCTGGGTGTTTGAATCCAAAGGCACCGGTGATTATCACGAATCAATGGATGCTGCACATTTTGAAAACTGGTTTGAGAAGATATTGCCCAAGTTAGGCGAGAATGCAGTTGTCGTCATGGATAACGCGCCTTACCACTCTAGGCGACAGGAAAAAACACCCAGCTCAACATGGTTGAAGGCTAACATTCAGCAGTGGCTTCGTAACAAAAATATCAGTTTCGATGAAAAGGAACTAAAAATACAATTATTAAATAGAGTAAAAATGGTGAAGAACCAATATCAATTATATGTCGTAGACGAATTGGCAAAGAAATATGGCGTCGAAGTACTAAGACTCCCTCCCTATCATTGTGAATTAAACCCAATTGAGTTGATTTGGGCTGATGTAAAGGGGCACGTAGCTAGAAACAATACTACGTTTCAATTTGCAAAAGTAAAGGCACTATTAAGTGAGGGTATGGCGAAAGTCACGCCTGATCGGTGGAAGAAATGCGTGGAGCACGTTCATAAAGAAGAAGAGAAGTTTTTCAAACTTGATTTTATTGTAGATGACGTGATGGATAAATTTATTATACATGTTACAGATTCTGATTCTACAGACTCAGAACAATCGGCGTCAGACTGAATAAACAATGATTTCTTTAAAAAAATGTTTCACTTTTATCCTCATTTCCATAAACATTATTATTATTCTCATTTCAACTCAATTTCTTTATATTAATTGTTACCTTTTTAGAATAACATATTGATAAATAAATTGTCTACTAAAATATATAATACAACTTTCAAAAAGTTACGCACCCCTGTATTTTCTAATGACCTTGCATTGGTTTTGTTTACATTTGGTATCGCTTCTCGTTGGCCCTACTATAGACAGATAACATTTCGGTTAAGTTTAAAATTATTCTATCCTACTTAATTGCTCACCAAAATACATAAAACAATTCCAAAAACTATGAGTAACTTCTTGGCAAAATAACAGGCGACCTTATCGCTAAAGAGAATCTCTTCCAGGCACCCTAACAAAAGAAATTGTAACTAATCTGGCGATAGATATCTATAGACAGTTTTACACAACTTATAATTTTGATTCTTTTGCGTAAAAAAGTGCAGACCCAGTTTCCGACATGTTAACAATCTCTACATTGAATTTCGTTCGCAAGCGGAAATGGCAGAAAGTCGCTTGCTATGCATTCTTAGCTTTGTTCCGCTTACACGATTCGTACAATTACGCGCGCTACAAAAATTGCTTTACTGCTCAGGTACATCAGGACAAATTATTGCTTGTGTAAAACTGTACGACAATCTATATTATACTATAATAAATCTGTAAATGGTTCGAGTTTGTGCAATGCTTTTAAAAATGTGTCGACGTCGCGTGATGAAAATCGTTAGTAATTTCACTCGACGTCGCGTGATAAGCAATATCCGCTCACCTTATTATTGACAGCGGGCAAGTGTTGCACGAACGAGGCGTGTAGCTCCCTCTCGCGAACTCCTCTCGGATGCAGCGACTCCATCACGTCTCTCAATTGCTCGGGGTCCGTTATGCGCCACCAGCCATGTCTGCACATTAATATTATATTTATAATAGCGTAAATTAAAAAAAAAAAAAAACTATAGACGTAAAACTATCGGCTTAACTAAGTAGATACCTTTTTAAAGATACTAGATGGCACTTTCGACAGCGCTTCTAAAGTACGATCGATAATACAGATGACTGTTTTACCGACAGTCTATTGATACTGTCGGTAAAACAGTCCCGTCTCAACTACCACTCTCCAGATATTTATTTTATTTCTGTTTCTCTTATATATAGAATCAGAAATGAGGATTTGCATAAGAGAGCCAAAGTAATCGATGTTACTCGTTAGATTATCATAGTAGACTCTGAGATTTGCTAAGCGTAGTGTAGGACGTCCTCTGAAGAAAGTGGAGAAGTGGGACAGATGGTTCAAACTTGGGAAGGCCTACATCCAACAGTAGACATAGGTTGGCCGAAGAAGATGGTAGCCGGCTTAGCACAGTAACACAACTTGTTGCGAGTCGCGAGACTCGAATCAAAATGCCGTTAGATTTACTATAGAGTTTATTAGAACTATACAAACACGTATAACACAGGTACAAATGTAACCGAACACAACAAGTCCAAACGTAATGCAGAAGGTCGTAATTCAATAAAACGCGCAAAGTCCGTCACTTATTAGATTCCCGATTATACTACCCACGTCTCTCGGCCATTGCTTTATACTGCACAAATGCAATATGTCCGCCCGGCAGCGTGGACCGAATTTCCTAGAATCAGCTTGTCGTACTTTAATCCGTAACACCTGGCTAATTATCACAATACAACAATAGGCCGCATGCCAATAAGTAAACAAAAGAAGACAACCATAAAATAATTTCAATGTTATTAGTTCAAATGCCGACGGCTAATAAATGTGCTTTGTTTCAGATATGCAGGTGGATTCTGTGTTTGTCGGGACCTGAGTTGTAACAATAATTACCTCAACTCCTTAGGAACAAAAGTGCCGTGCAATTTCGGTGGTAACCCTTGGACCTTGCACGTCTCCAGCTGTTCCATCTCCTCCAATGACATCTGAATCGGCGGTGGACTGTCACATGTGACATACGTCGACAGCGCGTTGAAGTTCAGCAGACCCAAACTCGTGAGGCTGTTTGCTTTGGCCTTTTGCGAGACAGAGTCGTTCTTTAACGCGTCAGCTTGGAGCTCCTTTTCTAGATCGTTGTCCTGTTCAAAGTTATAGATAAAAAAAACACTTGTGCGTCTTGGGATGCTCAACAGAAGCGATAACTTGCGTGAAAGAAAGGGAAGCCAGAAAGACTGGCGCCGTAACGCGTTACGTAACGAAGCGGTTTACCCTCCCATAAGAAGTTATCACTTCAAAATACGGCTAGCGCTGTGGGATAGAGTGAGAGAGGAGCTTGCGTACCGCTGCCGTATGCGCGTGATAAAGGGAAGCCAGACAGAGTGCCGCCGTAACGCGTTACGTAACGAATCGACTTACCCTCTCATAAGAAGTTATCACATAAAAAATCAAGGTTTATTTTATATATCTGGAGTGCAATAGACAGGCTGACGCCCAAATGATACGAAGTATTTATTGCAGCCTATGGACATTTGCAACACCAAAGGTGCTACCAATGGCAGCTGGAACCTGGCCACTGAGGTCGAAAAACAACTCAAGATTATCTTACATATAAAATTCTCGAGTTGCGGTGTTTATAGTTAAACTCCTCCGAAACGGCTTGACCGATTCTCATGAAATTTTGTATGCATATTGGGTAGGTCTGAGAATCGGACATCTATTTTTCATCCCCCTAAATGTTAAGGGTAGTCCACCCTTATTTTTTTAAAATTTTTACATATTTTTTTATGATACAGCAATAAAAAATACATACAACCCTAAGTTTTCAACCCTCTACGATCAACCCCTATTTCCGGGCAGGACGACGTCTGCCGGGACAGCTAGTATTCTATGTTATATTATATTATTGTTACGAGTTGCGAGACTCGAATTAAAATGCCGTTTTAATTACTATATACTTTATTAGAACTATACAAATACGTATAAGACAGGTACAAATATAACCGAACACAAAAAATCCAAATGTATTGCAGAAAGTCCTAATTCAATAAAACGCGTAAAGTCCGTCACTAAGAGATTCCCGATTGTACACACGTCTCGCTTTTATCGTCGTTTTCGCACGACTTAATCCGCCACACCTGGCTAATGACTCGACCGCACACGGCCATAAAAGAGTACAATAAAACAATGGGTTGTTTTCTAGAAACCTATGCCAATCAATAAGTAAACAAAAGAAGACGACCATAAAAGAATTACAAAGGTAATGTGTTTTTACAGATATGCAGGTGTGAATTTGTTTTGTCGGCGCCTAGGTTATAACAATATGTACATTAAATGAATATATTAATTTTAGAATTGAAATTACCTGATCTTTACTTTCCTCCTCAGGTTCTTCTGATACTTGTGTGTTATCTTTGTTCATGTTCATACTGGCGTCCATCATATCTTGGTCCAAACCTGACATCGTCATTGAACTATCCGCATATAAATTATTTGTTGGCACCTATAAAAAATTTAATGTAGGGGGAAAAAATTAAAATTAATTCACAAGGGATGTTCACTGGTTTTCTGGGGGGGGGGGGGGTCATCCCTTACAGAAAAAGCAACTTTTTAAATCTTTGTCTGTTAAAGCATCACGTGAAAACTACTGAACGGATTTAAATGAAACTGGACATGGAGCCATCTTTAATTATATCCCGGGTCAACGCCTAGGATATCTTCTATCCCGATGATCGACCTCGTTTCTATGGGATAGACGAATATAAGAAAAAAAAAACACAAAAATTTGCGTGCATTACATACGCTAGTTGAAGTGAAACTTCAGTGAATATACTCACAGATAATATATTATCAGTTTTATTTAGGTCCAAATGGGACCTATGTTTAATCATCGGTCTTATTGACTCTAATCTGTGCTGTGCAATGTAAAACCCGCATCTCATTCTCTCACAGGCTTAGTCCTATAGATTTATGTGTTTATCTCTTTTGAGTGTCTCTTTTTTGTTTCGTCGAGTTTCAAATCACAACGACTCTAAAGAAGTTTTACTTCTAAAAGGTGGAGTTGCAATCTTTGGGTGCTTCCGTCGTAATTCACAAACAAATACATCGTCGTCATAGCATCCCGAACGAAGTTGCGCTGGGATATGCTAGTTTACTCTCCCCTATATAATCCCCATTTAAAAAAAATAGTGGTACGAGAATTTTACCTCACACTGTAATAAATATTTAATAACACATTGCGAACTGGTATAGACTAGGAAGTAAAATAAAATTTAACTTATACTTATTGACCTACGAAAAGTTCTGCAGTTTAACTTATTTTAAATTTGAATAAATGATTTCAAAATGGCATATTATTGAAGTTCTTCAATTTTCTTTTTTGGTATGCACTTGCTAGGTTTTTACGCAGCTGAGTTATCTTTTTTCTTTCACCATATCCCAATTAATTGGGGTACGTACAATATGTCTTTTCCTTCCACACTCGTCAATTCTGACATACATCTTCTGTCACACCACAAATCATATCATGCTTCACACAATCCATTTTTGAAGTGAAACTTACGATTACGGTCTTACGATTTTTCGCTCACGAAAAAGCGTCACGGTCGCGTTTTCTAATACTAACATTTTTCGGTTTTCAAATTGGACAAGTACAATAACAATCTGCCCATAACACTTCAAGTTGAAATTTTGTTGCAATTCATTCTGTTACTTGTCAGTTGAAGATTTTCCACTTGTCCGTTGCAATTCGTTATTCCACTTGTCTGTTGCGAGTTTTGTTTCCACTTGTCCGTTGCGATTCGTTTTTCCACTTGTCCGTTGCGATTCGTTATTCCACTTGTCCGTTGCGATTCGTTATTCCACTTGTCCGTTGCGATTCGTTTTTCCACTTATCCGTTGCCATTCGTTTCTCAACTTGTCCGTTTCTTTTTGGTCTACCTTTACATTTGCACTAAAGGTGGGCGATTATATTAATTTATATAATCGAATTATTTCGAATAACTAATCTTGATAATCGATTATGAAATTAGTTATTAATTTGTTTTCAAAATTGAATGATGTTACTAATATTAGTTGTTATATCATTCAATACTATTAGTAACATTCCAACTACAGTGAGTCTTTCTTTGCGTTTTTCTTTGTGTTTTCGTCTCATTTTCGGTGGTGCGAATGGCTAGAGTATTTGTTTTTGGTGGAGTTTTATCATGGTACGTTTACATGTATGTGTATGTAATGTTCTCGAACACTTACCTATTTACAAAAACAAAAGTCGCACAAGTGCTCACAACTAAATTAGTAACTACTTATAGAGATAAGTCGATTATGACAGCATAATCGAGATATCTCGAGATATCTTCATAATCGAATGATTTAATTAGTATATCTCATAATCGCACACCGCTAATTTGCAGAGCTGAGTTGTAAGAATAAAAATTATATTTAGTACATACCTGAACACTAGTAACCATACTGTTAAGCGTGAACAAACTGGGATCATTCAACAAATGCAAATTATTCGACACGTCCCACTTATGTCCAACACAATGAGCCACCATAGAGCAAGTTTGTTCGTTAACACAAAAATCCGGAACCGAAGGCTTCTCTCCACTGGCACTTAAAAACGAATTCTCATGTCTCAGTATCGAAAACCATTTCCCCTCCAAGATCTTCGTATAGAGATACGCGTGAGTAGCTTCTTCGTCCATCTCTTGTTTAATCTCCTTCTCCTTTTTGATCTCCTCTGCTTTCTTCGCAGCATCAAGCTGTGACGACACCGCTTCCGCCATCTTTCTCAACTCCTCCAAATTGTTCACTAATTCGTTTTTGGTCTCCGGTTCTTCAACACCGGGTTCAGTCTTTACGTTATCTACTTTAACGATCTCTTGAGGTTTGTCCATGGGTTCTGGTTGGTTGGCGAATAGGGGTTTGTGGGTTGGTTTCTGGACTAAAAACGCTGTGGGAATGGAATCTTCTATGTCCAACATGTCCTGTTGTTCATTGTGTTGCTTTTGTTGTATGTATTTTTCTTCCATTTTTATTGACGACCCTGCAAACAAATTTTGAATATATAGATCTTGAAGAGGGTTTAAAACTATGAGTTTCTTAGTAAAACTACGTTTTCACGGTTTTAAACGCGGTAATTTATTTGATTTTTATTACTCCCACGTTTCGGCTACTTTTCAGTAGCCGTGATCACGGAAGACAAAGATGTCAAGTGTCAATAAGTATTGTTAAAGTTTTATTAAAACTACTTTTGTTTCATGAATGACGCATCTTAGTGATACAACATTAAAATTACAATGTAATCGACAAATGAGTAATTTAAGTCTGACCTAAAATAACTAGATATAACTTGAACTAAAAATGTGTCCAAAAACAAGTTTCCTATTGTCTTCATTAAGGCGAAGACACTTTGTTCATGTGTTCTTTGTTAATGTTTAGCACATAGCACTGCACTTTATTATTATGAGAGTATTATAACACTAACTCACTAATTTAAACTACTAATTAGTTTAAATATTTAGGTATCTATTGCCTTTTTCCTGCAACATCTACATCGCCTGATTCAATTTTTTTTATTTAGGTTGCCTGAGGCCTGATAAGGCCGCCTACTGTATTGGTTCGAAAATATTGTAAATATGGTTTGTTTTGTAATTGCTCTCTCTCTCAACTCGACTCAACTCTCTCTCTCTCTCTCTACATACCTTCAACTTTACAAGCTCCATGTTTGACATTTGGTTCATATTTGATTATCTGCGTGTGATCGCTCAAGTTCAGCTCCGACTTGATACTCTTTAGTTCCATTTCAGTCTTTAGCGCTTCCTCCTTTTGCAATGCCTCGCTTTCCGCTTCGGCCACTTCCGTTTCCTGCTGGGACGGCTCTTTCTTCTCTTTTGGACCTTAAGTAAATATTAACCAATCATCTATATATTTACGATACGATGATTCATAACTCTATTTTGACAGGTTCCTAATTTATATAAAAAACACGATTAATTAAGAATCTTGTCCTTTTCCGAAGTCTGTTAAAAATCACTCCACCTCTTTGTTACATATTATTATGTAGTTGTTGTTATTAGTGTTATGTTATTAGTATTACGGCAGGAGTTCAGAAGACAGGCAGACGGCCCACTTGATGGAAAGCGGTTACCATCGCCTATGGACATTTGCAATACTAAGGTGCTACAAATGGCTGCTGCTCTCTTAAGGGAGACTGGAACCTGGTCACTAATGTCGGAACACAACTCTAAACTGTTATGGGGACATACTTTAGACCAGGGGTGGTAGCCATCCAGTCGAGCAAATACCCTACCACCTGGCTGTGGGTTGTTTTGTCGCCTCTTATGACAGGCCGCCCGGCCGCAGGAAATTGTATTCTTTCTCCGTTCCTGCACGGATAAAATGAAATATATGAAAGAATGAATAACATACATTTTTTCTTCCGTTTCCCGATATCCTGCTGAGGTCTCGCGTTCATCGAATTACTCTCCAGCTGCTGGTGGTAATCCATGATCTCCGGCTGCGCAGACTCCATGCCCTCGACGAATACGCCCCCGCATTTGCCCAGGGACCAGTAACGGCGCCAATACCTGTGTATCATCGACTTATATACTTACCATCTTACTCATATTCAGTTATAGTAAGTTTCAAACTTACTCAAACTCAATATGAGTTTCCATGTCTATTATACTTGCCAATTCAAAATTTTATATATACACTTTTTATTCTACTAATATTGCAAAACCCATATGTTACACAATTTTTCTCTAATCCATCCTAAGGTTGTCTGGAAGAAATTGCTTTTAGTGATAAGACCGCCTTTTGTCTTCTGTACTTTAAACTTCTTGAATTGTATCTTAATGTTATGCCATAAAGTGTACTCTATTTTATTCTAATATGAATAAGGCCGTTAAACTACACTATCATTTTTGAAGTGAAACTTCTATATAGACAGGGAGGTATTAGGATTTTGTCTGTCACGAAAAAACGTCACGGCCGCGTGGAGGGAATAGAAGGTATATCACGGCATAATGTTAGAGTAGACTATGGATGTTTTTTTAGTTCCGGAACGAATTCAGTTTATTGTTTGTTAAAAGAAAATATGTTGAAATAAAAAATGTATTCATCAGCTGATGAAAACTTTTTTTACTTAATAGATAATGCTATTATAGCGTAGACGAATATATTAATGACAATACATCAAAATAAGATAGTAACATTGACATTTTTGAATTTAATACTTTAACTTGTTTTTAACAATTTTAACAATTCTTTTTTATTTTTTTTGACATGTATATTTAATTAAATTAATTTAAAAACATTAGTGTAGGGTTATGTGAGTGTAAATATTTGCACGTCATGTAAATGACAAAACATACTGGGAACTTTATATTATGTAATACCTATTCATGTACCTATGTTTTTGCAAATAAAGATTGATTGATAATTAATTGATCGACCTCTTTCATGTTGCAAACGCATAGTGTTTTTAATAAGCCTTATTCATAAGAGATTCTATAGGATATAACTCACAGTGGTGAGTTGAATCAACAACTCACTTGTCTAAGGCCGATTGGAGATCTGATTTGACAGATAAGTTATCTTGATAGGCAGGCTTCATCACGGTGTTTATCTTCACCGTTAACACATAGTAATTGTAAAAAATTACACTTAAGGTCAGAAAACTGATTATACATTTTCTGGGCCAGACTTGAACCCGCACCCATCGAGTTGAGTGTGCTAACCATTAAGCTACTACGACACTCTGAGTAAGTAATAATGTGAAATAATCACCTATCCTGTCCGTAGCAAGTCGCCCTCAATGCGTGCGATCCGGCTGTCAGTTGCTGCAATTGCTGTTCAGACTGCCTCAATAGCTTCTCCAATTTACGAGCCAACTCCTCTGAAGAAAGATTTTTGTCTTCATCCTACAAATAATGATATAATCAAAGCAGAGTGTAGGTACTACATTTACAACAAATAATTGGGAGGCTGGTTCACGGCTTCCCGACTATACTCCAGGCCTAAATAACTGTCAACAAAGTTCCTTGACCTTTTCGTCGTTCGATCAGCGATGGCAAACTTTTTCTATTAGTCGGGTACACAAACATATAAGTATAATTTAATATTATTAATTGATAGAATTTTGATTATATTTATATATTTTCACTAGTTAAAACTGCGTATTCTGTGGAGTTTTCAGCTTTCACAGCAGGAGCTGTCTGAGACATTTACTATGAAATCAAACTGCTCGAAGGTGTTTCATTTCCCGGGTATGGTATAAATTAGTTACATTGCATAAATTATGCTGGTTCATTGTCTTTCGAAGAAACCGGAATCAATGGACTTTATTGCCACTTTAGTTTGGAATATAGTTTTGGTTAGTTAATTTTATAATAATAATTAACGAAATCCATCCATTTCCCTACAATATATGCTTTCTAGTGAACTTAGGCGGACCATCGTTTAGACCAGTGATTCCCAAAGTGGTCTATATCGAACCCTAGGGGTCTATGACAACCTGCAAGGGGTCTACGTCAGCGAAAAAAAAATTTGGGGGTCCATGAAATGAAAATGGGGGTCCACGATAGTGGATCTCAACACATACACTGATAGTACCTATTTACTTACATCATACTATCTTATAATATCAAAACATATACATTATTTATAAAAGTACCTATAAAGTAAAAAAATTATTATATATGTTTATAAAATTGTGTAAGTTAATCCATATGGTGACATAGAAGAAACGAATGTCATAATACAAAAGGAACTGACTGAACTAAGTACAAACGAAGAACTTAAGGTTCAGTTTAAAAACGGATATCAGCAATTCTGGCTGCAAAACAACATACCCGTTACTTATCCCGTATTATGGAATATAGCGAGGAAATTTTTAATTTCCTTTCCATCGTCATACCTAGTGGATAGGGGGTTCAGCGCTGTTACCAATCTCCTAACGAAAAAAAGAAACAGACTGGACATCATTAGCCGAGGAGATTTAAGATTAACCCTTACAAAATTGACGCCAAATGTTGATAATTTATTATTAAAGCATCAGGTTCATCCTTCTCACTAAAAATATTGACTTATTGCTTATGTTATTTTATTTATAGTTTATTTAATGTTACGTATATTTTACATAACAGATACAAAATTTTATTTTGAGTAGTTTTAATTTAAATTCAATTAATAAATGTATAAATTAACATGTGTTTTTACTTTAAGTTTTTAACACTAACTTCACTACAGTTAGAAATTTACAGGAAATCAATATCAGGTAAGTAGGGGGTCTACCCAACACGGAAAAACATGGCAAGGGGTCTACGACATAAAAAAGTTTGGGACACTCTGGTTTAGACTCTTTAGACTACTACACTAAAAAGTCTGTTTTAGATTTTTGCAGTGAAACTTCTATATAGAGGGAAAAAAAGTGACACAGTAGCGTGGTCTAATTCTTACATTTTTAATCTCGTGATATCTTTCGAATGGTATGTCCGAATTGAACAATTCAAAAAGTTATATAAAGGTATTGAAGCAGTCTTGAATATGAAGTAATTTATTTTGATAAGGATTGATACCAAGATACAAATAAAGAGCCTTTTCAAGCGGCGGCATTTTAATTAAATTTTTAAAATAAAAGAGCACTTATCGTGGCATAACTATAATAGTTAGACATATGCTGTGGCGACACTTTTTCTAGATAACGATGTGTTCTGCAAAGTCGTAGTACATTATTTCATTCCATCACCAATATTTTTCGCAGCGCAAGCGATTTAAGGAAAAAAAATTCACCTTGGGTATCAATATTGGAGTTTTAGTAAGGATCCCTAATTTTTTTGTAAATATAATATAGCCTATGCCACCCGAGAATAGCATAGCTTGCCAACAGTGAAAGAATTTTTCAAATCGGTTCAGTAGTTTTTTTTTTATATTATTCTGTTAACATAATTTGAGTTTCGAATGAAGATTGATGACGAAAGATGCGCATTTGTTAATGTTCCGTTGTATGTGTATAATTTTATAGTAGATTATGGATATTTTTTTGGTTCCGGATCGAATTCAGTTTTTTGTTTGATAAAATAAAATATGTTTACATAAAAAATGCATTAATTAAAATGATCCTAACCTAACCAAATCATAATTTGCAGTAAACCTGCGAAAAATCGAAATGTGTGCTGGGACACATATTAGAAGTGAAACTTCAACGGACAAGTGGAAAAACGAATCGCAACAAAAAGGGTTTTCAAAGTGGACAAGTACATTAACAATCTGCCCGTAACACTTCAAATTAAAATTTTGTTGCGATTCATTTTGTCACTTGTCAGTTGAAGTTTTTCCACTTGTATGTTGCGATTTGTTTTTCCAGTTGTCCGTTGTGATTCATTTTTCCACTTATCCGTTGCCATTCGTTTTTCCACTTGTCCGTTGCGATTCGTTTTTCAACTTGTCCGTTGAAGTTACATCTCAGCACACATTTCGATTTTTTTTATTACTAAGTAGATTACTCATATTTTAAACTAACTTTTCTATTTACTAAATATATCAAATACACTTCGAAATGTATAAAAATATTGACTTTAACATCCTGTGCAGAACCATAGCCGAACTATCACACAAGCCTGATTGGGAAGTACCACAAATTTGTGGTCAAACACAGATAATTGAAAACGACCATTGAACTGATGCTTTCTCGCTCTAACTACATAGAAATCGTATTAGAGTAAAAGAGACGGTATAATTCTCTTGGCAATTTTAATGGCAGCTGGACAATAATAATATTAAATTTGGCTCCTGAAATGTGTTAAACTAGTTTCTAAAAAAAACTCACTTCCTCAGGCTGAGTGCCCTCACTCTCCAGGTCACTCAGAACGTCGTCCCCCATGACGCTGTCCTTGTCCAACTTATTATCCGGCGGTGAGCATTCGTCCTTATTGTTGTTCGTTATCTCCTTCCCTTTAATACTGTTCGACAGATCCTTCAAGGGCGATATCTCCTTGTCGCTCTCTTCCACCTGCTGGTTGTCCTTGTATGGGGAAGGTTCCGGAGTTTTCTCGTTGGTTTCGATATGCAGCGACAAGTCCTTGTCTTGTTTCTTCGGTGTCTCCAGTTTCTCTAGATGGTGATCTGTTTAGAAAATGAAAGTAAACTGGCGATTTCTACAGATAAATTAGCTTCGATATATTTTTGCGTTTGTAGTAGTGTACTGTCAGCACATAAATAAATAAACTAATACTTTTTATATATTTCTATAGGCACCTGCGTACCCAGTACAAGCACTTACTTAATATTGAACAATATTTAAATAATAGATATTAATTAATAGACTGTTAATACTAAAATTAAATTTCAAGGAAATTTTAATTTCAAGTTTAGGTGTCCTGTAAATATACAAATACTACTACAAACGCAAACACATTACGAAGCTAATTTACCTTACTAAGTTTATTGTTTACTTACAATTAAAACTTACATTCATTCTACAGACTTAAAATTAAAATATATAAATGTAAAATATATAAAAGATGTATACATCTTAGGGTTTTACGAGAGAAAAAAATTACAATTAATAAATACGTCTCAAATCACCGTCAGTTGACGACGAAAAGTATATGTCTGTTGTCGGTATTAAAACTACATTTAAACAAAATTACCGCAAAACCGATCCGGTAATCCAAGTAGTTTTTCCGTGAAAGCTTAACAGACAGATCGAGTTATTATCGCATTTTTTATAGATAATATTTTTTTATATCTATAATCTTGAGAAATGATTGGTCTCCCATACAAACTTGCATCCCCTATTTCAATCTGTTCTCGTTTTATTTTTCTATCCACGTCTATCTATCTGTCAACTACATAAACAACACAAATGACAAAAACGTCAAAAATGTTCAAAATGACCAAAACAACCAAAATGAGCGAAATGTCCAAAATGATCAAAATTTCCAAAGTGACCAAAATAAAACGAAACACAGAGTTACTTTAGCATTTGTGATATTAAATAGGGATTAAAATATATCATAGTTTTAGATTTGGCCATAAAGGCCCATTTTGAAAACTCCAAAAGTTAAAAGCGATATATGTATTTATCTTGTTAAGCGAAAAATATCTCTAAGTTAAAAAAACTCACCATCCTCGTTGAAATGCGGTGAATTTCTACTGAGATTTGCCGTACTTTCTTCCACTAGCCTTTGCATCCGCTCTAATGCCAACGCTTGTTGTTTCTCCGTTTGTTCCGAACGTATTTTCCTTTGATGCATCACTCGTACCCTGTTTAAATTTAATACAAGGGAGTAATTTGAATTCATCCATTGCTATTTTCAAGTGGCAATTATCAATAGTAGAGCGCGCGCAAAAGTTAAATGCGTCTGAAGTGAAGTTAGCTCCGTGAGATTACGCAAGTGTTAATGTTTATTGCAAATAATTAGCGCGTGGTGTGAAAGAGATAGCACGCGAATCTAAATAGCGACCGAGAGAGAGGACAGTATTCTTCTCAGCTCTGTACGTACTACCTCGAGATCCTTAGAAGTGTCTTATGCGTAATGACAAGCACGAACTTCAGGCACGCAATGAAATTTTGCTCGTACTATACGTAATTTATAAACATAATATTTTGATTTAAAGGTTTATATACATTAAATTTTCTTTATTGTATTTCTACTTAGTAATATGGTCATAAAAAAATATTCTAAATATAATAGTGAATTTTACTAAAAGGAAACATTTCTTTATTTTCAGAACTAAATATTGAGTGAGTTCAAAGATTTTTGATAAATCACCCATCTGAGTCGAGATTTCAGCTAATGAAATAATACCTACATATTTATGATACCCATTGAATGGGTCAGAAAAACATGTTACCTAAAATTAAGGATTTTTAAAAAGAAATAAAATACCACTTACTTTCTTATCTTCATGTCCATCAAGTACCTCTCCTTCTTCAACTGATTCAAGTGTTCTAGGGAGGCGTCGATCTGTCTCAGCACCGCCTTATTTTGTAATAATTCGTCGCAAAGGAACGATAGGATTTTGGCTTTCGTTGTCGCGTTTAGTGCTAGGAAAGGTTTGTCTCTTAAAGCCTCTGCAAGAGAACATTTTGGAGCAAATTAGGGAAACAAACAAATAAATCTATGGAAACAGGAAGATAAAGGCAGGAATTAGATATAGTGTTACCCTCATGGCTTTTTTTGTGGGGGCACGTAGGGGCACGCAGTGCGCTTAAAGGAAATTTCGAAAAATTGCCATAAAAACTGCAAAAATGAAAGAATTTGAAAAAACGTGGAAAAAATCAATTTTGGTAAACTTTAGCAAAAAAAAATTGTTTTGTATAAGTCAAAATTATCCAAATAAAAATTCAGAGACAAAAACGAACAAGAAATTATAGACTTGCAACTTTCGAGAATTAGCGTGCCCCAAAAAAGACGTAACAAAAAAGGTCTGGTTACCCTAATATTTACACCTCAATATTACTTGATTAGCGAAATTTATATTTTCATCCATATTAACTCATGAAGATAAGAGAGAGAATAGAAGGAGAGACAACGTACCAGACAATTTGTAAGTGTTATTGTTGTGTAGATGCTCATAGTAAGCGGCGTTTTTGGTGCTCGCGCACGTATGTAGCATCTCGGCGTCGTTCTGGTGGTGATCCGCCACGCGACGCTCGCGCTCTCTCTCGGCCGTCAACCCTGATATATCCAAACCAATTTATAAAGTTTGTATCCGCGGAGGAACCCGGCTGCCTATCTTAAAAGGCGAGAAAACAACCCACAGCCGGGTGGTAGGGCATTTGGCCGTCTGGATGGCTACAACCCCTGATCTAGAGTATGCCGCCATAACAACCTTGAGTTGTGTTCCGGCATTAGTAGCCAGGTTCAAGTCACCCTTTAGAGAGCGGCAGCACCTTTGGTGTTACGAATGTCCATAGGCGATGGTATCCGCTTACTATCAGGGCCGTCTGCCTGTATGCTGAACTCTTATATATAAATGCAATAAATAAAAAATCAGGCAAGCGCGTGGCAAACATGAGCCTTCTTCCGGACCTATGGAGTGGATTTGTATGTGATGGCATATCACTAGACAACTGCCAACTCGACCTATTGCGAACTAGGTCTCTGCTTAAGTTATATTCGACAGGTAATTCTGTACCCCTAATATCATTCACTCATTCGCTGCTATGGTTTGTATTGTTTGGTTATAAATAATAATTGAAACACTGGGTGAAGTAAAAATCCATAAACTTGAAAACAAACACTTAAATCAAGTAATATTATATACATCACATATAATCATAAGATGAACAAAAGAATTAGCCGCAGTGTTGCCACTATTAATAAAAGAATATATTGGTGTACCAACACCTATTTTACAATTACATAAATACATTCTCTATTTAAAATGTTATTACCTGTAAGAGATTTCACCTCTCCCGTGGCGTTAGCGTACAAATATATCCTTAGAACTTCGCTGAGATTCGCCGGAGTTATGTCCCCCATGCGAATGGCGTGCCCTAATAGAGTTGTGTGGCGACCAGGATGCGGAATGCCCGGGTCCTCTGCAAGTGAAAAGTTTAATATATTTTTTTATTATTCCAGAGACCTATTTTTTTTTTCTTCATAACTATAAGCAAATGTGTTAAGCGCATTAAATATCGGTGCGAGCGTGTCTCCCAGCGGAAAAAACTTCCCATAAGGTCTCTGTTAACTGGTTTCAGCAGTTGTCAAGTTTCAAGATGACACGCCGTTTAGAGTCCTAAATGAAAGAAAATTTCCACAAAAATAGTTAATACTAGAAAATATTTCTTACCAATAGCAGTAAGCAATAGCTGCGTTAACACTTGTATTAACTCCTCTTCTGCGTCCGCGCAGCAGTCGGGTAACAGCGCACTTTGCAACGTATTCAAAGTTGGTATTGCTTCCATATCTACATACAGTAACATTTATTTAATACCTATACAATCTTAGAGTCTTATGCTGATAATAGACGAATCAACCAAATTGAATGTTATGATTCAAGTTTATTTTTATATGGATCACTTTGGTTGCGTCACAAATTGAAAGAGAAATGAACCGTGTAACATCGATTTAAGCGTTCGTGGGCTTTTAAATACAATAGAGCGCAGAGGTCTCGGGTACAATAGAATTGTTGACATTCATATCAACTAAGACATTTTTATTATCTTATTTATACCGTTTATTCTAAGGCTTTTGATATACTTTCGCATTCCCTTCTGGTATAAAAACTTGATTTGATTGAGATTAATAGCGATCTACTAAGGTGGATTAATTCATATCAGAGATAACGTAGTCAAGTAGTGATCATTGAAGTTCGCTGTTCCTTATTTACACCAATATTCTTTGGAGTGCCGCAGGGCTCTCATTTCAGACCGCTGTTATTTAATATGTTTATTAACAACATAACTTTCTTAAATAGCAAGAAATTGAATGAAAAGGAGTAAGTTAGAACTTTAAATTTATGACTGATTTAAGCTTAAATAATGTTTGAAATACGTTGTTTGAAGGTTTTATTTAATTGAGATGTTTCTATAATATCAAGTACGGGTAGATAGCGCGATCTGTAATTTCAGTGTTACGAGTTGCGTATTACATGACGATTGTCATTAGTTAGTATTCTTCTTCCATTTCTATAGTTACTTTAGTTTGCGTCTAAGGTACACTCACCAAATCCTAAAATTTGTCCAAAGTTATGTATGAACTCAAAAACTTGTAATATATCGGCCATAGCTTGTCCCGGCAGTTTTAAGCCTGGGATCCTATTCAAAACTGGTAAAGGTTTCTGGTCTGATAGCGAGGAGTCTTCTTGGGGTCGTCTGTAAAAACATTAAAATTTCACTAAACTAACAGATAGACAGAAAGACATTCAATAATTCTAAAAAATGTAGTTTCGGAATCTGCTCGTCCAATTTAGCCCCCCTGATATTTTTCACATTATTAAACGCATTGTACAAACTCGAACCATTTACAGATTTATTGTAGTATAGATAGATTACAATTTTCTGATTTGGTATAAATACTGTGTAAAACAAAACACTGCATTTTATATAAAAAAGCGATAAAGAAATCACTCGTGGCATTGAAATTAAAACAATAGATATCTAAGATTTAGAAACTTTTATGTAACATCTTCTTGTAGATACCGAGGTAGTGCTACATCCAGAAATCTTATTCCACTGCAATATAAAATTATTGAAACATAAGTTAGTATGCCCAATAACTAACCTAAGTTCCGCAAGCAGCTCCATCTCCTTTCTTCTCTGCTGCAGCTTCTTCTCTTTTGCTAGCAATCGGTCCAGCAAATTCTGATGTTTCCGCCGTTCTCTCTCTTCCCATCTTCTCCTCGCGTCCAGTTGACGGATAAAAGTTGTATGCTGACGTCTTCTTTCGCGTTCCTGGGGAGATACGCACCATCAGTCACATGACACGTTATTTGTGTCATTAAATACATGATACATCTGTCAGGTGCCGTAAAAGCGGGATACATCCTATAATGTGACCAATATAACTGTTCTTGACACAATCGGAGAAGGTTTGGACCTCGTGTCTTATCCGAGTTAACTCGGACCAAGCACGACTATGACAAGTCTATTCGGATTTATAAAAAATAGCGTCAACTGGTCTGACATCTAGAGTTTGACAAACGAAATTAGATCCTCGATTATTCACAAAATTATTAAATGGCAATACTAACACAAACATCAATGTCACTTGACCAAAACAACAATGGTGGAATTATGTTTTAATTTTGGTGCAAATATGTTTTAATATTTATGAGCTTAAAACATAAATAAAGCTAAAGTGATCTGCCAAAGTTATTGTTTTACATCATTTCCAGATTCGAGAAAAACAACAGAATAAAGACGCTAAATTCAAAGAAAATCAATTCTTATTCTTGATTGTATACATTGCCATATTAATATTTTCTAAATTTGCGGTTTTACAGTCTCTAATTTCATTAGCCAGACTGTATACGTAGTAACTATCTCACAATGAGTAATGTCGAAGACCGGACGAAGCAGGGAAGAAAATTCATTAACTTGCCGAAAAAATTAAAAAAAAAATCTAGGTATTTCTAATACTAAAACAGCAATGATAAATCAGTTTAATTCAATTGCCACGCATGCTGTCAAGAAATTATGTACAAAAATTCCAAAATATATAAAATTACCCAAGAAGTTTTTTAAAAGAATACGAACTCCCAAAGGACAACATAAAGGAAACAAAATGACTTAAAGACAGACAATTACATAAATATAAAACCAAACACATGTGAACAAATAAACGTAACAGAAAAAAAATGTAGAAGAGTCAGTGAAGACGAAAACATTAAAATAAGAAAGACCAAAAAGAGGTTATAAAAGAAAGAGACCACAGCTAATACTGTAAGACAAAACATGTGTTAGAGTTATCCCCAAACAAGCACAGCCATAGACAAGAAATTACCTCATTTATATACTTTTGCTGAAATCCCAACACGTCACAATCCCACGGTAGGTTGAAAACAAAAACACAAATAAATTAACACACAGTCATAGTTAAAATTACAATATAATATTTTAATGATGATTTTGGTTGGAAACGAACCAAAATCAAGTCATTATCTGACATTTTGACCACTTCTCATTCAAAATAGATTCTTACTACATTGCGACCATAAATAATTAAAATAAAACAAGTTGAGGGTATAATAAAACTACGTTTTAACGGTTTTAAGCGCGGTAATTTATTTGATTTAGGTTTATCCGACGTTTCGGCCGCTTTTCAGTGGAAGAAGTGGAAGGAACCTTCCACTTCTTCCTTCCTTCCTTCCACTCATTTTAATATTATATAAAAAAAAATTTAGAACTAAGCATGTTTGCTGAAGAGTTTCTTGCGCCGCTTCTTCTCTTCAAGCCACAACATGTTGTGAAGCGGTGGTAAATTAGATTAGGCTCCCATAGAGTAAATAATATCCATAAACAAAATTTAAAACTAAATAATTAAAATGAACAAGTTGGCGGTAGGCTGAATAAAAACTTTGACAATACACGTTTGACAAATGTCATCTTTGTCTTCCGTGACCACGGCCACTGAAAAGCGGCCGAAACGTCGGATAAACCTAAATCAAATAAATTACCGCGCTTAAAACCGTTAAAACGTAGTTTTATTATGTGTACAAGTCGCGAAAACTTAAGAAAATATTAAGTTGAGGGTAGAGAAAAATTAATTTGACATTAGTCATTGATTGAAATTTGAGTCCTACTGTGTGGAACTCGTGAGGATGTTCAACATCTTTTAACGGAGCGCAGCAAAAATAAAGATGGCAAAGAACAACTGTTGGGGGAGTTGGGACTGAATCGTTTTGATGTAGGCATTTTCATAGAAATTGTGGCAGAGCCAGCCTCAAAGAAGGCTAGTTTGTTAGCCAGATCATTAATTAACATTTAGGGCCTTACTTATAATCGTTTCTTAAATTTAAAGAAACTGCTCAGCAACTGACTCATAAGCTCTTCTTTAGTCGAATATTTTGGGTACAACCTACGTTAATCATTCAAATTTCGTTTATCTGTGCTCTTCTTAGACAAACAACAGGTACCTAATGCATGTTTATAATTGAAAAAAAAAAAGATATTCATTGATTAGGGTCTGATTATAATTCTCTTAAGAGATGCCTAATCGTTTCTTAACGAGATTATTATAAGGCCTTTAATATATTTATATTAGCTATTGTATGTTTAGCAGATGGGGCTGACATGCCTATGTGGCAAAAGTCCCAAATAACTAAAGATGAAAAAAAAGAAAAAAATAAGTAATATTGTAATGTCAGTTATTAATAAGTGGCCAAAGAGTCAGATCAGAATAGATATCAAATAAGTATCAGGCATAACTTTTTAAACACAAATTATCTAACATTCGCCCGAAAGCTAAAAACAAATAAAAAGCATATTCTAATATTTTTTGGATTGTATTTAAAATTCAAAATCAGACCAAAGCCCAATATCTAAGACACAGTTTGACGAGTATACAATAATAATGTGTATGTGAACAAAACAAAAAAAATGACAAGACAAAAAAAACACAAAATTACCTGCTCTTTAAGTAATAGTGCTTGTTGTCGCTTTATTTCTCTTTCCTGCAACAAACAAGCTTTATTCAAAAAGGTTTTTAAATACAAGCTTTTGAGATCTGGATATCATGTGTCTTGGCTAGCAGAGTGCTAGCCAAGACAAGTAAAACGAGCCCAAACACGACGGGTCTATCTTGCTTAGTACAAGAGTTCCTACGGCCACCTTCCGACTCCATCATCAGATCAGCTCCATGGTACCATATTATGGCATTATCAAGCGATACACATATGTGTGCAAGATTTCAACCACAATCGGAAACCGGGAAGTTGGTCAAATTTAACTTGCAAGATTCCACCTGAACTTACATAATACATACATACTTACAAACAAACATGTACCTACATCCATTGCAAGTTAAATAAAAGCTGGTAAAAATAATATTAAATTCATGAAAAAATATCTTCTAGTCGTTAAAATAGGAGATAATTTTATGGTTCTGGTTACAAGGACTTTTGAAACAGTCTCACCAATTATTTTAGTTTCTGTAGTTAAACCCAGTGTGAGCTCTGTTCGTGTTTTTTTGAAGTGAAACTTCTTTAGAATCTTTGTGAAAAGAGACAAACACATAGAATTCAACCTTATTTAATTCGAAATAAGGCATATTTCTCTTTATCCTTTAGTATTAATTTTCACTTTAAATATAACTTGAAAGATTTCAAATGAATTCTACCTCTATCTGGATATACTTAAGGCAGATATTCTTTTATATGTAGATTAAAGGAAATTGTGCGTAACAGTGCATTGAATTTTGAACTATATGCTTGTGATTTAAAGTGTAATTTAGATTGAATCATATATCTTAAATATGTAATATATGAAATGTAATATTTTGCATTAATTTACAAAATAATTTTTGAGCTTGGTGAAAATATTATAAAGATAATAAACCTTATAATTATCCAAATACTCCTGATACTCTATATTAATCTCATTCTCTCGTAGACTACTTTTCTGAAGTTTCACTTCTACTGCATGTGAACTGCATACATGCTACACACACATTTTATTTAATCAATATTTTACATTTTAGTCTAGTACTCGCCAAAAACTAGTTTTAAATCAACTTGGGTTTGCTAGTTTAAAAAGAATGTTCTTTACCCATACATACATATTATCGCCCCTGTTTCCACTTGCTAGATATTTAGTAGACAACCACTTCTTCCTATATTCTAACATTGTTTCTGTGTATTTGTAAGTTTGTTTCAGTAATTCAAGCTTCGATATGACATTTCTCTACACAATACAAACCTGTTGCCTCTTGACCTGTTCTTCTATCTTCTGCTTCTCAATCTCCTCGTGCTTCCTTCTCTTAGCCTTCATTTAACGTGCGAACAACATCGAAAGCGGTACAGCAAATTATAATATTAAAAACAGCATAACATGAAACAAAATAATAGCCTCTATAAGGATATATTGAAAATTAAAAAAAACTAATCAAACCAGTATAAACTATAAAAATATTGACCACACTGAAATTAAGCTACAAAAATAATCTATAATTAATTGTCCAAGGCTTTGCCTACTAGAACGTAATGTCCCGAGTTTTATTCTTGGTAGGGTAAATATCCTGAACGAACTTACCGTTATTTACTATGGTCTGGGTGTTTGATATCTAGCGTCATGCTATGTAGCATGGGGATACATTATGTATGTGTTTGTCGGGCAATTATCTGATTGGTCATGACCATTTTTAATAAAAAATTTAAATCTTAATCTTATATATATATATAAAAATGAATCATAGAAATGTATGTTCTGGCATAACTTGAGAACGACTTTACCGATTTTGATGATTTTGTTTTTGTGTGTCTGAGTGAGTTCCCGGATGGTTTATATTCACAATTGGAACCGGTAGGTGGCGCTGAGATCGGGTTCTAGAATCCTCCTAATCACCTGGACCGATTTTGGTGAGTTTGTTTTTGTGTGTTTGAGTGGGTTCCCGGATGGTTTAGATTCACAATTGGAACCGGTAGGTGGCGCTGAGATCGGGTTCTAGAATCCTCCTAATCACCTGGACCGATTTTGGTGATTTTGTTTTTGTGTGTTTGAGTGGGTTCCCGGATGGTTTAGATTCACAATTGGAACCGGTAGGTGGCGCTGAGATCGGGTTCTAGAATCCTCCTAATCACCTGGACCGATTTTGGTGATTTTGTTATTGTGTATTTGAGTGGGTTCCCGGATGGTTTAGACTCACAATTGGAACCGATAGGTGGCGCTGAGATCGGGTTCTAGAATCCTAATCACCTGGACCGATTTTGGTGATTTTGTTTATGTGCCATGAAACAAAGTTTTTTAGGAATTCAGAAAATGTGGTGGTACGACGTTCGCCGGGTCAGCTAGTATAAAATAATTTTTTTTTTAAATTGCACACCCTACACAACAATCTTGTTGTAAAAGAGTGCTGCGAAACAAAATGGCGTCTTGACATTTCTGCTTTTGTTTATTTAGCATAATATTAAGCATTCGTCGAACTAGGCGTAATTTCATGTGGTCATTTAGAGTTTTTTTAGGTCTTAAATTAATAAAGCCTTAATATAACACTTATGTGCAGGAAACAACTAAGCGGATCATGCGTGCCTTGTTACTTTGCATTTTTTTTATTTGACCATAATACGGTACATGACAGTATGAAAAATATAGGCTGATTTTAATATATATCGTAGATTACGATCTAAATATGACAAAAATAAATAAATTGTTTTGACTAAAATATTAAATATTAATTGATATTTTTGAGAAATAAAATTGTTATATTGCAGCCATTAGCCACGTGACAATGAACGCCGATCAGAGCGCGTGACGTCATAGGGTGCAAAACACAACAAGTTATCAATGACTTCTCAGATAGCACTTCAATGAAACAAATGTTTGTTTTGCACGCTGTGACGTCATGCGAGACGCCATGACAGCTTGACGCGTTTTTGTGACGTAATGTCAAAATATTTATAAAATTGCTAAATTAAATATGTTAATGTTGTTTTTTTGCTGAAATATTAATATTTTGGCTAAAATAGACCATAAGGCTCAAAATAAACCTGTTTCGCAAAAATTGTCAACTACCGAATTATTGAATGCACCATTTTACATAGCTAAGCAGTACTTTTACTTCTAAGCACTTTGGAACACTATGTTTTTAATAGAGATGTGCCGAGTTAGACCTTAGCCGACTAGCCGATTAGTCGGCTGTAAACAGGCCGACTAGTCGACTAAGCCGATCACTGTTTTGGGCATTTCCGTGACGCTTAGTTTTTTTATTATTATTAAAAATATCTTATTTCTATTTTTATTATTAAGTAGTATATTTATAGCTGATTCGCGTATGCGCAGTTCGCAACCTGTTTCGTTTATTTCGCATTGTATCTTGATTTTTACTTTTGTACGGGTATCAGGGCGGTGTTTTTGTGAAATATTTTTGTTTAAAGATTTGTTTATGTTATCGTTCATTAAAGTGAAAGAGGTCAATTAAAATTTAATAATGTCAATAAAAAAACCGACTTCAAAAACTAAAAAACTAAAATGTATAAAATAACTTATTTCTAAAGCTATTATTATTAATATATATTATCTAAAACATCTTAAAGTCGGTGCTTAGTAATTTTCAAAATATAGTAATTTTTATGTTTTGCTTTGCACCGACTTCAAGATGTTTTAGATAATATATATTAATAATAATAGCTTTAGAAATAAGTTATTTTATACATTTTAGTTTTTTAGTTTTTGAAGTCGGTTTTTTTAAACGAAGTTTTTAAATTTTATTTGTTACTTTTTAGTGTCTAGCTATGTATGGGTGGACCTACGAATGGTGCCGCGCTTCTTAAAAAATATAGGTCCCCAAGAACCCGGAACAAAAAAATGTTCGTAAAATGAAAACTACTGGGCCAAACTATGTCAAATTTTTAGGGGACCACATGGCAGCTATTCCGCGTCGAACAAAAAAAGAATCACGTAAATCGAATCATAAATCTCAGAGTAATTGGGGTACATATGGAACGGAGTGAAAATTATTTTCATGAAAAATGTTCATATAATGAAAACTACTGGGCCAATCTATGTCAAATTTTTAGGGGACCACATGGCAGCTATTCTGCGTCGAACAAAAAAAGAATCACGTAAATCGGATCATAAATGACGGAGTAATCGGCGAACATATGGAACGGAGTGAAAATTATTTCCATGAAAAATGTCCATAAAATGAAAACTACTGGGCCAAACTATGTAAAATTTTTAGGGGACCAATTGGAAGCTATTCCGCGTCGAACAAAAAAAGAATCACGTAAATCGGATCATAAATGACGGAGTAATCGGCGAACATACATAAAAAAAAGGAAAAAAAAAAAAAAAAAAGATTCCGACGAATTGAGAACCTCCTCCTTTTTTCGAAGTCGGTTAAAAAGAAAGTCTCGTGTATGGATTACAATGTTTTAGTAATTAACTACAAAGTAAGAAGCCGGATAGTCGGCGGTCTTTGCCGAATAGTCGTCGACAACGGTAGTGGCCGGATAGTCAGCTTTACCGACTAGTCGGCACATCTCTAGTTTTTAAGCATGAGATTGAGGTGGATAATTGATTCAGACTGTACTTCGGAATAAAAGATTTTGTTACCGTGCCCAAGATCGCAGAGAGACGAAAGTTCACCCACTCCGCTAGCTTGATGACGTAAAACGGATGGGGGAGAATCGAAGTTTCAAGAAAGCATATTTATCTAGGGCGCAAGAGGGAACTTCAGAGGTCGAAACACAGTTTGGGTTTCGATAGACTTATCAAGTGTGGGAGACTCATCAAACGACTTATCACCGGATATGTCATAGCAACTTTGTGGGACAAAGTCGCTTAACATTTGCCTTATCCACACTAAAGTTTTGATTGAGATGTCCTCCAGGAATAAGGTGTGATGAGCACCATTGGAACATAGAGTGAAACCTATAGGACGCTCAGCGGGCATCGATACATGTCCCGCGACACTTAGATGTCGCATCCGACACCGAGCGACTCCGCTTACGACAGCACCCGACATGTACAAGCAAAACATAAATGCGTCCTTGAATTTCGTACGGGTTATTTCACAGTACACCGTTATAAGGTTCACAGACAGAGCTGGGAGGGGAGTGTGGCGTTCTCGCTCTCCCGCTATCCGGAATCGCATGCCATCTCTTTCACACAACACACCGTATGGTGTAGTAAATGTTAATATTTGACTGGACCTACGCAGACTCAGGGAACTAACTTCACTCGAAACGCATTAAGTTTTTCGCGTACTGTAGATCCCATGTTGGGCGACAATGTCCCTTAGTGAGAAAGAGGTTATTTTTTTTAAATTAGTAATCTGTAGCGTACTTTATGTGCTATAACTAAATATTAAGTTTTTTTAACTATAAGAGCCTTGGTGTAAATACATGAATTCATAGTGCACCATCCCGTACATAATATCATAGAACCATGTTAATCTCTATATAAATATTTAAATAGAAATGTTAGTATAAAGACAAGTATAAAGCCCCAGAATCGTTAGTCATAGTTCATACGAACGTACCGCTCCGATATCCTTTCCGGGCGGATGTATCGATATCGACAAAGTCCCATCCTTGCCCAAATTCAACGTACTCTTAATATGTTTATTCGTCACATCACTAGCGTCATCGTCGTCGCTCAAATCGATAACCTCTTTAACCAATTTCGGACTCTCTTTCGGCATCAAGCTCAAATTCTGAGACATGAACTCGTTTTTCGCATCGATATATTTCTGTTCTAGAGCTGTGACGTTATCGATTTTCTTAGCTTGCAACTTGGCCCAATCGCAACCGTTCATAAACTCACCGATTCTCGAATAAGTATCGATTAACTTCTCCAAATTATTATCTTTCTCAGTCTTTAACTTTTTCTCGTTCGCTTTGAGCAACGAAAAGTCGAATTTGTCTTTACGTTTCGGCAAATCGAATGAGGCTTTTTCGGCGAAATCTTTCATCTTATCCAGAGCGTTGTATTCGTCTTCTTTCCACGTGCTTTCGAAGCTAATTGTTTTAATTGGTGAGTTTTCTTTGGGCGGATTCACTGGTATTAGAGATAAGCTGATAGGAGGCATCGATCTGTCTTTCGCTTTTGCTGGTCCCATCACTATCTCCGGTGTTTTCCATTCGTCTTTTGTCGATGGCAAAGCCTCTATGGTGAGTTGCGTTCTATTCTTGTTGATATGCTGTTTAATTTGTTTCTTATTAATTCTTTTATTCGAATATTCTTTTATTATCAATTGGATTTGACAACATTGTCAATCATTGTATGTTTTCGTTGAATTTATTAGACTGTTAACCCATAGATTTGATAGTTAAACAAATAGAAAGAATAATAATAATAGTATATAACTAGACACACAACTACTGCGATACTAACAAGCCGTAATTTCCAATGCTTTCTACAATAAAAAGCAAAAAGTAACCAATTTGAAAAAAAAATGACAGCAACCCCGGCCCTTTTTGCTTTTGAACTACGATATGTGAGCACAATGTTGCCAGGCATCAAATTGATAATAAAATAATAAAGACAAACACAAGCACAAAAAATGTATTTAAAAAAACATAAAAATTAGTTCCCATACTATGGACATTATCTATACAAATGTTTGATCCAATATCTGCCACCAATAGCATAAAGTACGGTCAACAAAAAAAATACATAGACCCAACACGATTCGGAACTATATATCCTTGGAAAAAACGGAGTACTTTAGTGAATTGTTATATTAGAAGTAGGATCACGTACGAGTATTGTTCTAAAATGTGGACTTTTCGATGACACAATTCGTGGCTGATTACAAATATTTATTATTTTTATTAAACTGGAATTAAAACATACATTTATTAAAAAAATAAAAAGCTTAGAATAAATTTTCATTTTTTGCTGACCGTACAAATAATATGAGAACTTTTCAAGATGACTTACTAAATGACATGACAAAACAATTAATTTTTATATTCCCCAAAATAAAGAGTAATCGGGCACTTAATCATATCAAGAAAACGTTCTGAAAATCACCTCTAGAAGTTGCTGACTTCTGGCTTCTTTCTCCTTCTTTACCATTTCAGCTTTTTCAGATCTTTCTAGTTCTCTCACTAGCCGCGCCTGTAATATTATTATATCACAATATTTTCCATGATTCTAATTCAATCGTATATTATATACACTAGTTAGAAAAATTAAAGGATATTAAAAAAAACAATTTTAAGGTGATTTTCAATAGGCTATTAACTCAAAGAAAAAAATGGCCGTACAGTAAAAAAACAAAAAGTAAATTGTAGCTATAAGCATCTAGTATTCAGATCCAACCATTAATTATTTTTAAGATACATGATTCCAGAGTATTCCTGAGAAAAATCTATTTTAAGCAATTTCCTGCCCATTTCCACGGCAGCAAACAGGAAAGTGGACAGCGCGAGTATGTAAACACATGTCGTACATGCAAACGAGAACGTTAGACACTGCTTTGTTACTAGCATAAGACACCGAAGATTGAAATGTAAAATATATTCACACGCACTCACGTCGTCATTTACCTGGTCCCTGGTCCTCGCGCTGGCGTCTCTCCTCGCGTCCCTGGCCGCTTGTTGTCTCCTCGCGAGTTCAATGCGTCGGTCCACCGGCGGAGGAGTGGGCCTGGGGCCAGACAACGCCGACAATGCACGAGCCTCCTCCAACCTAAAGTAGTATGCAGCAAATAAATTCTATTTAATATTATAATCGAGAAAGTTTGTTAGAATGGACGTTTCTTTGTATTGATGCATAGTACGTGCAAAACTTAAATGCGTCCCTGAAGTTCGTACACGTCATTGCGCAGAACACAATTATAACGTTCACTGTTACAGTAGTAGTACAATTGGTATTTGAATGGGTCTGGGGATGGTTTATATTCACAATTTCTTTGTATTAATGCATAGTACGAGCAAAACTTAAATGCGTCCCTGAAGTTCGTACACGTCATTGCGCAGAACACAATTATAACGTTCACTGTTACAGTAGTAGTACAATTGGTATTTGAATGGGTCTGGGGATGGTTTATATTCACAATTTCTTTGTATTAATGCATAGTACGAGCAAAACTTAAATGCGTCCCTGAAGTTCGTACACGTCATTGCGCAGAACACAATTATAACGTTCACTGTTACAGTAGTAGTACAATTGGTGTTTGAATGGGTCTGGGGATGGTTTATATTCACAATTTCTTTGTAATAATGCATAGTACGAGCAAAAATTAAATGTCTCCTTCAAGTTCGTACACATTATCGCGCAGAAAAGAATTATAAGGTTCACAGTTACACTAGTAGTGCAATTGGTATTTGAACGGGTCTGGGGATGGTTTATATTCACAATTTCTTTGTATTAATGCATAGTACGAGCAAAACTTAAATGCGTCCCTGAAATTCGTACAAGTCAGTAGTAGTACAATTGGTCTTTTAATGGGTCTGGGAATGGTTTAGATTCACAATTTCTTTATATTAATGCATAGTACGAGCAAAAATTAAATGTCTCCTTCAAGTTCGTACACATTATCGCGCAGAAAAGAATTATAAGGTTCACAGTTACAGTAGTAGTGCAATTGGTATTTGAACGGGTCTGGGGATGGTTTATATTCACATTTTTTTTGTATTAATGTATAGTACGAGCAAAACTTAAATGCGTCCCTGAAGTTCGTACACGTCATTGCGCAGAACACAACTATAACGTTCACAGTTACAGTAGTAATACAATTGGTGCTTGAACGGGTCTGGGGATGGTTTAGATTCACAATTAGACCCGGTAGGTGGCCCTCGAATTGGGTTCTAGATTTTTGTTTCTAAAAGTCACTGTTTTTCAATTTTAATCAATGAAATTGAGTGGCTACCTCAGCCGACTAGTCATGGAATGAATCCCGTAAAATAACAAACTACCCTCACCTCTTAGTGATCTCAGCCTCGTTGAAAACCAGAGGATCACCAAGATCGACCGGCGGTTGGACGTATTCACCGAGGACCGTACGAGCGCTGAAACTGAAGTTGTCCAGCGATATTGGCGGACACGGGTTCGAATCCAGGAACTGTAAACGACGTTTGAATGAATAAATTAAAGACTTACAAACACACGAATTTACACTCTTATTTTGTAGCAAGAGTTATTAATTAGGTTTAAGAGCGTTCTAGTACCGGATATCCGTATCATCTCTGGTTCAACAGAGACTAAACGCACACAACAGCGCAATTAGCGGAACAAAAAAAATAAGAGAGTAGTACTTTTATTATTAAACAATATGGGGCGCATTTCAAATAGTAATAATTAGGAATGGAGTTACAACTAAATAAACATCTCTTAATATAGTGTTTGTGGAATATAAAGTCAATATTAATGAAAAAAAATTAAATATAGCAAAGTAATATTTTTCAGATTTCACGTTAATTTGAAAAGTTGAAAAATTGAAGATTTTTAGCAGTAAAACCATACATAACTGTAAATAATCGAGAGCTTAGTATCAGATGTTTCCCCCAATGCTCTCACTACTGCATCGATGATGTTAATTAAAAAAAATATCAATGAAAAGAATGTCTGTCAGCTTTCTTCTTTTTTCAAATGAGAGCTAATAAGAAAAAATATACTCGTACAACCAGCCGTTATTTTGAAAAAAAAGTGTGTGTGTTGTGTAAGTTATACTTCTTTGGCCTAACAAGATAAAAAACGACACTAACAATAGAAAAACTAAAATGTTGACTATAGCTAACTTCAGGGTGTCGGTTGACTATAGGTAACTTCATGGAGTAGGTTTTCGTGTGATGGTGTGAGCGCGCGCATCGTAAAAATTTACTCTCATCATTTTTCCCTAACGCGCCTAAAGTACGTATAACTTCAAAAAAAATGCATTATAGCGTTTCGCTAATTTTGCCCGCGTGTGTCGTCTTCATAATAACCTGTTGCAACTCGTGTGCACTCTTCAACTTGAGGTTATGATGCGGCTCCGGCGGGTTGTAGCTGACGTCGCCCTTGATGCTGCAGTTGCGGGACAGTCCTTTGATCACGGTCACTCGCTTCCAACCTTCAAACAAACGGAGAATTAATGAACGAGGAGAATCCATCCGGCTCGAAGGACCAAAATTTATAGGTCCCGCTCTGCTGTGTCATGAATATATATAGTTTGAGTTCAAAGATGTTATAGCGCACGTCGGAGTGCGTTTGCAAAATGATCTGATACAATATTAATATAAAATAATATAGTAATTATAAAAGTGGTGACACGCGGATTTGAGCAGTATGGGGCTGTTTTCGAGAATTACTTGGTGAAATTGACATGTGTCTAGATAGGAAATATACTACTGGTAGGTGTAAGACATAGAGAAATTAGAAATAACTTCATTATTAACGCACCCAACCACCCTCTACGCTCTTAACCGACGACTGTCCGCCGTTCATTCCAAAATCAAATCACTCATAGTTTATTCTACACTTGCGTTCCGATACACACCGATATTTAACAATCTTTATTAATATTATAAATGCGAAAGTAACTCTGTCTGTCTGTTCCGTTTTCACGGAAAAACTACGGGACCGATTTGGCTGAAACTCAGTATATATATATATATATATATAGGGTGTTTTTTATAGAGGTATAGAACTTTAAGTTGGCATTACTGTTCAAGATGGCGACCGATTTAACAGCTGTCAAGTGATTTATTCTCAGTTTGGTTTGGCAATTCATCATGAATAGACTCACGCCTGAACAACGCTTGCAAATAGTGCAATTTTATTTCGAAAATAATGGTTCTGTGCGGAATACGTATCGCGCACTACGTCCATTTTATCGTCGACAAAATCGTCCATCAGAGCAGTTAATTCGATTAACCATAGAACGTTTTCGCACCACGTTTACTCTTATTGATAACTCGCATCCCCAGAGACGCCGTACGGTGCGTACAGAAGAAGCTATTGCTGCTGTAGAGCGTAGCATTGAGGAAGACCCGAATGAGTCCATCCGCCATCGAGCACAGGAATTGGATCTGTGTCCATCCACTTTATGGAAGATTTTGCGGAAGGATCTTGGTTTGCGTGCTTACAAAATCCAACTCGTGCAAGAATTGAAGCCAAACGATCATCAAGTAAGGCGTAAATTCGTGGAATGGGCCCAAAACGAGATTGTCGCTGTTCCCGATTTTCATAAGCGAATTTTGTTTAGCGATGAAGCGCACTTCTGGTTGCATGGCCACGTCAACAAACAAAACTGCCGCATTTGGAGTGAAGCTAATCCTCAAGTGTATGTCGAAACACCGTTACATCCAGAAAAACTGACTGTTTGGTGCGCTTTATGGGCTGGTGGAATCATTGGTCCGTACTTCTTCAAAAACGATGATGGCCAGAACGTTACAGTCAATGGTGATCGGTATAGAGCCATGATTATTACCTTTTTCATTCCTGAATTGAATAACCATGATGTCCAGGAGATGTGGTTTCAACAAGACGGCGCAACATGTCACACAGCTCGTGCCACAATCGATTTATTGAAAGACACGTTTGGTGACCGCCTAATTTCACGTTTTGGACCTGTGAATTGGCCTCCAAGATCTTGTGATTTAACACCGCTAGACTACTTTCTGTGGGGCTATGTAAAGTCATTGGTCTATGCGGATAAGCCACAAACGCTTGACCATTTGGAAGACAACATTCGCCGTGTTATTGCCGATATACGGCCACAAATGTTGGAAAAAGTCATCGAAAATTGGACGTTCAGATTGAACTACATCCGCGCCAGCCGTGGCAGTCATATGCCAGAAATCATATTTAAAATGTAATGCCACAAGATTATCTTTCGGATAAATAAAATTCATGTCAATCGAATAATCCATCGTTGTTTTATTGCAACTTAAAGTTCTATACCTCTATAAAAAACACCCGTTATATATGTGTGTGTGTGTGTGTGTGGGAGAAGGCCTCGTTCTCGTGATATGTTCTTTATTGGTTGGAGGTTTAGTGGGCGTCATCAGGATAAAATGCGAGCATAAAACACAATGGCCACGGTTTATACACTTTTAATTTAGATTTAAAACACATTTTGAGATAGTTTAGACCGAGCAGCGGGTTCAGGGTACAGATCGTACTTCTAACTTCAACAATTTCTTTAAAATTCTCAATGGTCCATCTCGACCTATTGCCACCAACCAAATGTGTCACAAAAACTCCTCCATCCACTAAGGCAGATACTACTCAAGCACAGATGGCGTCCCGACCCCACTCCGAGCCATATTGCTCTGCTCTGATTGGCCGATTATTCAATTACAATATTCATAACTTTTATTAGGTTAGGACAATCTTTAAGTTATACAAAGATTTAACAAATCAAATAAAATTGAATTAAGAATTGTAAAAGTAGTTAAAATGTAAACAAATAATATTGTGCATTATACGTACATCCAAACAACAATCAATCCGATTCATAGCTTCCCTCCGACATATATATATTTTCGATGCCGAGAATGAACATAGGATACTTTTTATCCCGAAAATGGGATAGTTTCCGGTATAAAAGTATATTTGTCTTTTTGTTTGTTATCCTTTTATGCAAAGACTATTGGACCGATTTAGTTGAAACTCGGTATATATATAAATTTGATACTGGGGTGGCCAAGGGAAACTTTTTATCCCGGATAATGGGATACATTTTGGAATAGATTTATGTAAAGGTTTCCCGGAAACTAGGATAGGTTTATGATTTTGTCCATTTCGTCTACTTGGTCTACTGGGTACACTTGATCCACTGGGTCCTTTTGGTCCATTGGGTCCACTTAGTCCACTGGGCCCACTTGATCCACTTAGACCACTGGGTCCACTGGGTCCACTTAGTCGACTTGGTCCACTTAGACCACTGGGTCTACTTGGTCCACTTAGACCACTGGGTCCACTTGGTCCACTGGGACCACTTGGACCACTGGGTCCCCTTGTTCTACTTGATCCACTTGGTCCATGTTATCTATTTTGTAAATTTTGTCAAGTTTTGTAAAGTATGTTCTTTACAGATAGACGGGGGATGGTATAGTTTACGATATAAAATGAAGTGAATCTTCCAGGGGCATATATTACATAAAAATTGTATACAATATTATCTGTACCGCTTGCTCTGTAAACAAGAGACACGCACTAGAGGTTAACCCGCGGCGCATAAATATTACACAATACATATTATTATGCCCTAAATAGACAAGTACCTAATGCGAGCGGCAGCCGCAACTGCGTGTCGTTCGGCCGCCGGCTGGTGTCGCTGGCGTCCGAGTCGGACGGGCAGCTGTCGGACGGACACTCGGAGTCCGTGCTCGCCGTCTCGCCCAGTAGCGCTTTTAACTTCTCCTAAAATACAAAGATAAAACGTTGCTATACAACGTGGCAACGCCGCCAGCCTTCTGGGAACGTTCCCGGTAAGTGAAAGTGGTTTGGGACCAATAACTTATCTTTGGATATTTTCCCCTTTGTTAGTTTATAGTTATTGCAGTTTTATTAATATTGATAAATGTTTAAAGTATTAATAATAAATGAAGATATAAATGACAAAAAAGATATTATTACGAACGTGGGACTCGAATTAAAATGCCATTGGAATTACCATAGAGTTTATTAGAACTATACAAACACGTATAATACAGATACAAATACAACTGGACACAATAAGTTTCCAAATGTAATGCACAATTCAATAACACGCGCAAAGTCCGTCACTAAACGTACGCCTGTCTGGCCTCGCTTGTGTTATCGCTTTGACCGCCTCCTCTCTCCATCCTGCCGTCGTTTTATAAAACGACACACCTGCGGCTATAAACAAGTACCATAACAATAGGCTATTGTTTTTCAAATTTTAAACACAAAGTAAACAAAAGAAATCCAAATGCGTGAAAGGTGTGGAAACCAGGTGTTCATTCACTTTGTCGGCATGTAACAATATAAAGAGTGCATTCTTAAACTATACTCTAATTTTTAATTAGCTGGACTAAAATGACAGCTGGGATCGAACTTCACTCATATCTTTGAATCATAGCGTAGGACGCCCTCCATTCCAGTGGACCGTGCAAGGTCGTTATGAAATCATAATATCAGCCCATTAATGTCCCACTGCTGGGGTCGGGCCTCCCATTATAGGGGAAACGGACAGTATACCCGCCACGCTTGTCCAAGGCGGCTTGGCAGGTTTGACACATCGGCTATCTCGATGTGCAGGTTGCATCACGATGTTTTCCTTCACCGTTCTTAGCACGTGATAATTATAACAATATGCTCATTAGATCAGAAAACTGACTAAGTCTGGTGTGCGCCAACATTTAACTGGTGGTTAAAAGAAAATAATCGATCAAAATGTATGCATAAACAGCGACTATTTTATTTTAACCATCGGTTAAATGTTGGTGCACACCAGCCTAAGAGGTGCATGCGTTCCGGTCAGGATCGAACCCGCGCCCTTGGATTTAGGGGCGCGTGCGCTAACCATTACGCTACCAAGCAAGGTAGGCGCAAAATGATCGGAGAACTGGCAGACGTGCCACGAACTTGAGTAAGATTACGTCTTGTGGAGGGTCTTAGGAAGTAAAGGTTCAATTGTCACCGGCGCAGCTCAGCGTTCGTCGGAGATACGAGCATATCGACAAGGAGGAGTTCGATTACTATTCGCGATTCAACTCTGCACAAATGCTTATATTGCAAGCTTTGAACATATTATGGCTCATTCATAAGTGAATCGTGTGAGTCATTGTTGATTCAAGTCACACAACTCATTTATGAATGGGCCATACTACAACACTATGCTTCAAGCTTGCAACATAAGAGGAGTTGAGTTTTTTGGCGGGAACTGAAAGGAGACGTTGTGTTGTGCAGTTTTATTTTCTAAAAATGTGTAAAATTACTCTAAAATGAACAAAAGTTGTAAGATATTGATAGTTTTTGAGTAGTAATTATGTGTTTTGTGAGAAATGAGAACTGTATAGTCAAATGTGGCCTTTTGAGTTGTCACAAGATCTCCGCTGAATGGCACTAGCTGATTACCTACAGTCCAGCTGTGCTACACATAGGCTTAAGAAAATTAAGAATCTATATTGTAAACTAAGATCTGGCTTAAAGGCCTAGTTGCCAAGCCATAAACCTAAATAAATAATAACATAAGAGGAGGTCGATCGCAGCTGTCACTTTAGTCCAGGTAATTAAAAATCAGAGTATAGAGTTTAAGGAACGTGATGATGTGTAGCGGACACACGAAACATGCGCTTTGTATATAATTCTTATGTCGATACATATTACAATATTTTATAATATTATCTCCATACTAGGGTATGCCTGCGACTTCGCCCACGCTTAAAATTCTGCTAAATGTCCGAAAAAAATTCTTTCGTGGACATTTTTTTTCAAGCTGAGATATTTTATCACAGCACGTAACTCACTTTTATCCATAATTTTGCGTTTTAAGCAACTCGTTGCACAAAACAATTTATTACGTTCGAACCTATTTAATTTGAATATCGAACTTCTCCTAAAAAGTTCTTAGAAGTGCATATGCAATAAAATATAATAAAACTATAATGCATCTTAATTAAGATATATTCCCGGTATACTATAACGGTTTGAAGCAGGTGTTCCGTTTGATGAAACATCCTGTATCTGTGTATACTGCACTTCTAAGAACTTTTTCATTCACCTAGGTCAGGGGTCGGCAACCTTTTGAGTCGGAAGAGTCAAAAATACAATTTACGAAATTTCAAAGTAAAAACAAAAAAAGAGCCACAATATTTTTCCTGCCAACAATAAATATTACTTGCATAAATTAAGTGTTTGATAATAACAAACAAATCTATTTATTCATATATAAGTAGTGTTTTTCACAACAAAAAGATAATATTTATGTGACATTATTAGATATTTACTTATTATTAAATAAAAAAATCAAAACAATTAACTTATTAACTTACAATACTAACTTGTGCTTCAATAACAGACAATTGGGCAAACAAACTCAACGAAAGCCATGTCTTTTTTTACATATCAAGAGCTTCATAACATATAGGGTCATACACAAAAATGCAATGTCTTGTTTACAAAAAATATGCATGTTACAATTTAGGAGGACTTACCAGTGTGATGCAAGTGTACCTAAGAAGAAGGGTATTCCAGATTTCAGCCTTATACGATCGACTAGTTTTGTTTCATTAACAATTTTGTGCATTGTGTAAAACTGCACTTTTGTCTGTACGCCCATTTGGTAGGAAGCCCGCGATATATAACTAAAGAGCCGCAGCTCTACACCCAAGGAGCCGCATGTGGCTCGCGAGCCGCAGGTTGCCGACCCCTGACCAAGGTAGCTTATATAGGACAGCCCAATAAATGCTTGTGCAAAATAATAAAAATCATACCAGGTCCGTTTCGCCGAGCAGCTGCTGCGCAAGCGCAGGCCTGAGCCCCAGCGCCCTGCTCTGCGCGAGCAGCGACGCGACCGTGTTCTTCTTGGGCTTGCTCACGCCGCGGCCGAGGTTCCGAGGCCGGCCGTCGCGGAGCGGCCAGCTCGGCACCGCTACAATAGAATATATCGTCACGAGCTACATCACTCGAATTAAAATGCCGTTGGAATTACTATAGAACTTATTAGAACTATACAAACACGTATAACACAGGTACGAATATAACAGCAGCAGCAGAAGGTGATGTCAGGAGCCTTAAGAACAGACGAGCGTGCATGACAAGAACTATGAATGTCAAAGAAGCAAGTGAGGTGTGTAAGAATAAGCCTGTATGGCGCTCTGTTGTTCGTGCCTACCCCGCAAGGGACCTGGCGTGAAGTTATGTATGTATGTACGAATATAACTGGACACAACCAGTACAAACTGCACGATACAAGTCCGTCACTATATCGCTTATCGAATGTACTACACACGTCTTGCTCGTATCGTAATCCTCGCTTGACTGCTTCCCCCCCCCCCCCCTTCGGGCTTCGTTTTATACTAAACTGTACAATACAACAATCGACCGCGCGGACTGATGTTTCCGAAAACCGTAATCTGCACACCTGCCGTCATAAACAAGTACAATAACAACAGGCTGCTGTCGAATTAATAGCAGATTTTAAACACAAAGTAAACAAAAGAAGTCCAAATCCCAAAAATATATATGTGTGTATCTACTACGATGTGCCCGCGACGTCGTCCACGTTTGACAGGTAACGTAGATTACAGTTATTTTGGCAATATTTAAAATCCAAGGTTATTTTCAGCAGGGCAATGGATTTTTTTTGTATGTAATTACATGAATTCTTATTTTCATAGTTACTAAAGGCACACATAACTACATCTGTTCTACTAAAGATCTCTGATAAATATAGAAACTATCATATCAAGCAAGTCTTTTAACACGTGGTTTCGAAGTCAGGATATTCCAGGGAATATAATAAAAAGTCTCGAATAATATCGTTGTAGTATCAATAGGATCCGAATCAACTAATTTTTATGTATACTACCCACTTTATAACTCTTATTAGAAAATTCCTGCGGGATTTCTGGAATATAAAGTATTAAAAAAAGCACTTGGCTATCGTAGTAGTCTTCACGTTTTTGTGAGGAATGTGAACTGTGTAGACTTTTGACTACTTGGCCTTTCGAGTTGTCACAAGAACTCCGTTGAATGGCGTCAGTTGATAACCTACAGTTCAGCTGAGCTATACATAGGCGTAAGAAAATGAAGAAACTATATTTTAATCTAAATCTGGCTTAAAGGCCTAGCTCAAGCCATGAACCTAAATCCCTATTATTAATATTATAAATGCGAAAGTAACTCTGTTTGTTCCGTTTTTACGGAAAATCTACTGGACCGATTTGGCTGAAACTCAGTATAAATATATATTTTTTCGATGCCGAGAATGAACATTGAATACTTTTTATCGCGAAAGATGGGATAGTTTCCGGGATAAAATTATATTTGACTTATTGTTGGTTATCCATTTATGGAAAGACTATTGAACCGATTTGGCTGAAACTCGGTACATATATAATTTTAATACCGAGGCCAGGAGGTGGCCAAGGGATAATTTTTATCCCGGATAATGGGATACATTTTGGGATAGATATATGTACAGGTTATCCCGGAAACTAGGATGGGTTTGTGCGGGGTTCGTCCACTGGGTCCACTTGGTCCATGTTATCTATTTTGTCATTCTTGTAAGTTTTGTTATTTATGTAGTTTACAGATAGACGAGGGATGGTATAGTTTGCGATATAAAATGAAGGGGGCAAATACATAAAAACTCAATACAATGTAACCTGTACTGCTTGCTTCTTAAACAAGAGACAGGCACTAGAGGTTGACCTGGGCACAGCCGCGGGGTCAACTCTAGTAAATAAATAAACAAAGAACTTACATTGGAGTTTTTGGCGGGAACTGAAAGGAGATGTTGTGCTGTGCAGTTTTATATTCCAAAAATGTGTAATTACCCTAAAATGAACAATAGTTGTAGGATATTGATAGTTTTTGAGCAGCAATGTGGCCTTTTGAGTTGTCACAAGAACTCCGTTGAATGGCGTCAGTGGATAACCTACAGTTCAGCTGAGCTATACATAGGCGTAAGAAAATGAAGAAACTATATTTTAATCTAAATCTGGCTCAAAGACCTAGCTGCCATGCCATAAATCTAAATAAAATATTACTTACATTCGCTGTCCTCGCTGCCGGAGGACTTGGGCCGCGGCGAGTCGGCCACCTGCGAGTTGATCTCGGGGGCGACGCGCCTCGGCTTCGCGCCTGGTTTGCGACGCGCTAGGAAATACATCATATCAGAACTTCAGGCTAACTCGATACTTCATTTATTATTAAAACTTTAGAAGACGATATTTGCTATGAATTGTATGATCGGAATCGCAAGTGTATGATGGTGGTGTACAAATTAATTATATACTAGTGGTCGCCCGTGGTCAAAATTCGACCATAATAATTAATGTCAAAGACTATACAAAACAAAAGAGTACATATGCGTGTGTGTGTAATGGTTTTTTATTGATTTAATGTGTTCTTTAGGCATATTTTTTTTTAATATTGGCATTCGTCGCTTCTTCTCTATATAAACTGTACGAGCCAATATTGCTCGTAGAGCGTGTTTTACATATAAATACGCAACAAATAATATACTAAAACAGACGTATTAACATCAGTCATCAAACGACCTTAATAAACAAAATACAACAACTCAATGTGGTTTGGCTTGCAAACACCCTTCAAACGGGGTCTATCGTTAATGACGATTAAGCCCGGCAACAAACAGTACATTTAATGGTCCTTCGAGCCTTGGAAGTTGTGGACTAGCAACGGAACGCCTTCGGGTTCGTCGTGTCCACACTGATGTCTGTTTGTAGTGCTCGGTGTGGTAATTCCCAGTTACGTTAGCAAATCGGTGTTATTGACCTCCCACAAGCGGGTCTCACCAAGAGAGATTGAGAGATTGCAAATAGCGTTAAGGAGGGAATGCAGCGCTAAGTACTAGCAGACAACAAGCCGGCAAAGATAACGTCCATTGTGTGTATATGTATAAGTGTGCGAAATTTCATAGTCCATTCGGGCAATTTTCGTAAAAAGGGGTTTGCTTAACATATTAATATATAGCTAAATCCAATGCAAGTGTGTGTGCCAGTGCAAAACAACATTTTCGGTTAGAAAGAACGACAACTTACATATCCTATCGTTATTGGACGAGGCGTTCAGCGAACTGCTCAACGACGTCAGTCTGGAGAGAGCGTCGGACGCCGGCGAACACGCTGAAATATTACAACCACTTTAGATATTCTATATAACGTGATCTATAATATTGTTGGCACCCAGTCAATTTGATCAAGACTAGCTAGCGTGGGGATCATTCTAATGTGCGAGCTCAATTATTGTAGTTTCATCAAAATCCTTTCAATAGCTTTTGCGTGAAAGAGTAACAAAGATACATCATTAATAATTTTCAATTAATCAGATTTACCGTAACATATACATTCTTACAAACTATCGCGTTTGTAATATTTATAGAGAAGAGATACAGAGATAGAGACATTTAAAAAAAATCTTAATACTTTAATATCACAGTCCAGAGACCTCAACAAACCACAGTCCAGCTTATATTTACCTACACGCAGGCTGCGCCCCTGGTGTTGCAAACGTCTATAGGCGGCGGTAATCACTTTCCATGAGCTGGGCCGTCTACATATTTACCAGCTTCGCAATAAAAAAAGTGAAAAAATAATGATTTCCTAAATATGACTATAGTGGATTTTAAGTAAATATAAACAAATATTATGAATAATTTCTATATACATGTATCATGTAACGATTTGGAATGAATATATTCTAATGACTTTGAATTTAATAAAAAGCCTTATTATTAAATGAACATACAGCGCGCATTCCGTGATAACGGCCGGCGAATGTTGTTACCAGGGAATATTTAATATCTTATTCATACAAGAAATCTTTAAAAAAAAGTCTGTCTCGGGACGCCCGACAAAAATGATAACTTAAACTAACCTGAGTTAAACTATTTAATATTGAAATTGTTCAACTTGACAAAAGCTTAGGTTATTACTTAAATGTTATGTATATAGCGCGTGGGTTAGAGTGAGGCAGGAGGAGGCTGCCGTATGCGTGAGAGAAAGGGAAGCCAGACAGACTGGCACCGTAACGCGTTACGTAACGAAGCGGTTTACCCTCAAATAAGAAGTTCTCACAAAAAATCAAGTATTATGTACACAGATGACTTACCCGGCGCGGGTTTCAGCGATAGGTTGAGTGGTGCATCGTCGTCCATCTGGGACCCCTTGACCAGCCCCAAATCCAAGGGGCTCTCACCGCCAGAGGTCGCAGACTTTGTGCTTAGGTTCAGACCCGAATCTGCATGTAACAACCACAAAGATTTGTTAAACTAGGCCTGTATATAGCAACTTGGCTACAACACTTATTTCTATTTTTTTAATTCCTTTTAAAGCAAAATAAATTGATAGATCACAGACAGATTGAATTTATCCATTTGATGGTGAATGGTTAAGAGAGAGAGAGACCAAAATATACAATTACAGAAACAGACCATATTTACAATATTTTCGAGGCAACCTAAATGAAAGAAATTTGAATTAGATATAGGTGGTGTGGTGGCAATAGCTACATAAATATTCAAACTAATTTAAGAAATAAATATATATATTTCAAAATACGTAAGTTATTATAATAAATGTATTAGCATGATTATATTCTGTTAAGCAGACATAGCTATTAGTGGTGTTAACGATGCCGAAATAGTTTGTAGATAGTTTTTAGAAAGTTGTTTCCCACGAAGGCAATGCAGATGTTGGGATATTGAATAGTTTATGATGACCCCCGTAATGTCCTTAATTGTTTTATGTTTTTAAGAATTTTGTTATAAGTTTAAAATAACGCCCTTTGTAAGACCATTTGCGTCAAAGATGATCCTGACATCTGCCATTGCCATTGTACATATTTTAGAAAATAGTTGTAATTGCATGCTTTGTTTAAGTCCAGTGAGGAAACAATTTATTAGTTTATAGACGAGGGTCGCATCTTCTGAGAAGGGTTTGGGTCCAGGCCAGAGAAATCGTGGGAAGCTTCCGCAAGATGTTAGTTTTTTAGTGAATTTGTTACTATAAGTAGACGTGATCTGCCGAAACAGAGTCAGTGTTGTATTAAGAGTATTGTGTAGTGTATCGAGCGAGAGTATCGAAAATAGTCAGCAGTCAAAGTGTATATGTATATAGTCTTAGTTAGCGTACGTATATCGATTACGGCGTTATTATAGCCAATGGTTATTTGACTTATTTGTAACTCAGTAGAAATAAACGACAAAAAACCGTAAGAGTGACTGGGGTATTATTTCCACCGGCATATCCCGCCAGCACCTCCTACAAGCTTCCACCGAGAGCCCTGTCGGAGATCCGCTACAGTTCTTAATAAGTGGACAAATAGTTTTCTGATCAAGTTTATAAATGTTAGTGTAGGGATTTGGCCTCTCTGACAGTAAGAGGCAGCATATTCCAGTTTGACAGCCTGCACCGTAAAAGAATTATCATAATAGGATGAAGTGTGTGCAGGTGTAATAAATTTTCGATACATATCATGGAGCCATTGTGGGCAGTGGATAGGCGAAGGATTTCAATATGTTCCCTAAGGCACTGAGGACTATTAGAAATAAATAAACTTCTTATGTAGAAAAATGAATGTTTGTCTGTATGTCCTTTATAGAATCGTAAAGTATACATTGGATCATGTGATGATCTTTAGCAAAGTTATTGTGCATGAGCCAGAGAAGGTTTCTGAGTGGGTTCACAATTGGACCCGGTAGGTGGCGCTGCTGTCGGCATATCGATTGAAGCTTTTCCGGGCAGTACGACGTCTGCCGGGACAGCTAGTATGTTATAAAGGAGAGCGAGAAAATGAGTGTTCCGGCGAAAATGAATAGGAAGCCACTTGAGTCTTTCACTATATTCGGAACATGTTCATATTTTCGCAATCCAAATATGAACCTATACAAAACATGCTATAGTGTATAAATCTATAAATACAACTTTTTTAAGTTGTCATATAGGGTTTGAACCATTTAAATGTGAATACATGTAATAGTATACCTGTAGGGGGCGCTGACCCCGCCAGCTGTCTCTCCAGAGCGGCCAAACTGACCCCGCTTTGACTAGCTATCGTTTGCAGCAACTCCCTGGATATGCCTGAAAATATTAACACCAAGTTAATATGATAAAAATGTACGCCATAATAATATATAAGCCATTTGTCTAATAACTTGTTTTTTTTTTATAGGTTTTTAAATACAACCTTTGAGATCCTGGATATCATGTAGCAGCAGAGTGCTAAAGCCAAGACAAGTGAAACGAGCCCAAACACGACGGACCTATCTTGTTTAGTACAAGAATTCCTATTCCTATGGCCACCTTCCGACTCCATCATCAGATCAGCTCCGTGGTACCATATTATAGCATTGTCACGCGATATGCGTTCAAAATTTCAGCTCAATCGGAAACCGGGAAGTAGGACAAATTTAACTTGCAAGATCCCACCCGAACATACATACATAACATCCATTGCAAGTTAAATGAACCCTTGCAAAAACGAAGAATTAGTAGAAGACCACTCTAAATAACATCAGGCATGCAGCAGAGCATTTTCATCCGTCCAGGACCGGAAAAAGAATACTAACTCCAGCGGCATGGCAGCCATCCATAAGAGGTGACAGAACAACCCGCAGCCAGGTGGTAAAGTATTCGTCCGCCTGGATGGCTACCACCCCTGGTCTAGTATGCCACAATAAAAACTTTGAGTTGTATTCTAGCATCAGTGGCCAGGGTCCAGTTTCCCTCTTCAAGGTCAAGGCTGGCAGCACCACTAGTATTGCTAATATCCATAGGCGACAGTTACCACTTTCCATCACAATTGGACTGTCAGCCTGTCTGCTGTCTGTCTGCCTCAGCAACAAAAAAATAATAATTTGAAATCTTCAAATTTTTTCTGAATTGAAAATTAATATTAACGGGTAAAGGGAAAGATCTTTTATCTACCATTAAATAAGGTTGAATTTTATGTGCTTATTTCTTTTTAGTGTCACTTTTTCGTTTCATCGATTTTCAAATCACAACGATTCTAAGTTTTCTTAAAAAAAAAGTATTTGCAAGAGAGGTTTTTAAAAAATATACATATTTATTACAATGACTGTTATGAGGTTTAAATATAATATATCGTTGGAATGATTACTCCCATTTCTTGGAGCTCCCACGCTCAACTACTGAATGGTTCTCCAGAACGTTTGTTCCGCGTACGACAATGACCTGGAGGGAACTACCAGCCAAGATTTTCCCTCTGCGCTACGACATGGGGTTGTTCAACAAGGGAAACATTTTTTTACTTTTACCAATTTTTTTTTGAAGTGAAACTTGTTTATTGGCGTTGGAAAAAAATTACCGTCACATTTTTCATTGTGAGACGAGCATTGTAATATTTCTTTACTTTATTGTGTTTTAATTAATATACGAGTTTGATGATTTATAAATTATTTATTTAGTATCCTACTGTAAAGTTGCATATAGTAAATCATTTTTCGAAAAATAAGGTCATAAAGAAATTTCACTTCTTATGTGTGTACACTAGTACACGCACACATTTTTTTACTTAATAATATTATTTCCAAATTTTTTCTACTATTATTATATTGAAATAGCAGAATTGGGCCCCTGTTTCGTTGCTTCAGACAACAGATATACGTATAAAAAAAAGAGTGCGTGTAAACGTTCACACGCGATTGAAGTAAAACTTTTTTAATAATTTTTTTTTTCAAAATTTTTTGATTGATTTGTTTCTAAACTATCTATTAACAAAAAAATATTTGAAAACCGGATGGTACGCCATATTGCCGTAACGGACTTCCGTTGCATTGTCGTCCAGTTACCTCCTAGTCGCGCCTAAAGAAGTTTTACTTCAATAAGAGATTACCTGCATAATCTGAGAGGTTCGGCGGCGGTGTGTTCGCGAGCGAATTGTGCCCGCGCTCGGATTTGTTCGGCAGTCGTATCACCTCCACCGACGAACGGGAGTTGCCGTATTCGTCCTGGAATATATTCAAAATTTTAAACCTCATTGAAAGAAAGCGTCAAATGAAGTGAAGCATCTTTTAAAACTCCTTTGCATAAGATTATATATTAACGGAATCTCCATCAAGTTTTTATTCTTGCTGATAAAATTTGATACTGACCACAATATACTATTTTTAAATATTATGGAACATTAGAGTTTTTTTTATGTGTATATTTTATTTTTTCTTCACATTAAATCGTCTAATGTATCCGCACGTGAGTTGAGTTTTCAATCATTCAAATAACTACAATCCACAACAAATTGATATTTAAAAAGTGTTTTACATGATATGCTTTTTTGTCCTTCGAGCCGGAAAGGAACCAGTGACCTACGGATACACATGTAGTATGCAAGTAGTTTGCGCCTATGTGGTTAATAATAATGTATCCACTGGAAACTATTCTACCATAATACGTATTAATTTGATTACTTAATACTAAGTTTTCCTAACGCACCCAGGCGCGATCGGTTTCCTATTCCAAAATAGGGCTTCTTTTAGCAGGTTCCACTGTGAGAGCTCGAGCTCAGTCTACCTATTTTACACCATATTTTCTTAAGTTTTCGTGACTATAGTAGAATTATTTTCTCCGTGCAGTTTGGGTCATAAATCAAACTCGGCCTCAGCCCGGCTAGGGCGGTGAGCATGTTGCGCGGGCGCAACGCCATTAACGATAAAAACTCATTCTTATCAAAGAAAGATTATCATTATTATAAAAATCATTATTATCTTTTTTGCTGTTAATTTTAAACTTAGACATAAGTATTTGTATTTATTTTTAATATAACTTTTGTTCTTATAGTTTTTTAATACATAGATACCTAATTAATAATTTATTTTAAATCATTATTATTCGTATTTTATTAAATACGTTGTTTTATCTATTTTTTTCTTTCATTTATATCACTATCCCACAAAATGACAAAACTAAATACACTATCGATAACGCTTATCGACAACAATAATGCGTATCACTATGCCTGCCCATAAGGCCCGTGAGTGGAAGAGAGAGCGAAATACTCGCTTAACCGCTCCAATTATTTATGACCCAAACTGCACGAAGAATATAATTCTACTATAGTATACATAAAACTACGTTTTAACGGTTTTAAGCGCGGTAATATATTAAATTTTTATTATTCCGACGTTTCGGTCATTTGTCAGTAGCCTTGATCACGGAAGACAAAGATGTCAAGTGTCAATGAGTATTGTTAAAGTTTTTATTTAGCCAACCGCCGTCGGCTGAAACAAAAAAAAAAATGGTTAAAATGTAGTTTTATTATCTACCTATTTTATTTGTCTGAGATATTAACGTGAACGAAATATACTAGGAATGACAATATAAAAAGCTCTGAGATTGTGGTTTATCACAGATGCTGAAAACTAAAACTGAAAGCATCTAGTCGCTTTTGGATTTGGATTGACGTTATACAGATGGTCTCTCTGGGTACGTTCCAATAAGCAATCAGAACAAACACGTTCTCGATTGCGATTCTTCCCGTTGCACTTACGAGTGTCACAATCATTCACTCAACTGAAATGGACAATGAAGTGTATGTATTATGCGTAAACATTAAAAATGGCGACTGAAAATAAATCAAAAGGTTAAAGTAACGTAATTTACGTTACAATTTTTGAGCAAGGAAATATTTTTTATTATTATTATCATTTTTACTATTAATAGAAAATATTATCATTGCCGCAACAGTAACGACCATGGTCGTCATGTGGAGTGTTGTGATCGCCTAGTGGAACGCACCCTTCGGAAACGTCTAACGGACGTCAACCACTCTGTATCATTGGATAAATTTGTTTGACAGATTAGTTTACGTCACGGCCGGTTCTTATATCTTATCCATCGTTAATTTGCCTATCGGTTAATATTTGACATAAGCTCCATACAAATAATGTCAAAATTCTACTGATTGTAAAGAAAGCGAATGAATTGTAAGATATATGAGCAGCGACAAGGCGGAGTATTCAATAGTGACTGGATACAGCAAGGCGTCTGACAGAGCCCAGTATAGTACGTCGTAATAAGTATGCGTCGGTCGCGTAAAGCGTCAAGCTGTACGCAGCCTACGGCGTTTGTAGCGGTCCACCGTCCATCAAGTCCATCAGTATATGACTCACCATTTTCTGCCTCTTGGGTAGCGGAGTCCCCCTATCCCCGGTCGAAGGGTGCACCGACACCTGCGGCGGGTCTAGGGATATCGTCTTCTTGCGACCTCTATTCGTCGTACCAGGTGGTGCCTGTTAAATAAAATTCAGTAAATAAATAGGCAGACGACCATATACACTATATATATTTTTGGAACGTAGTTCCTTATCGCGCGGTACGAATGAGGGCTAGACGGAAAAAATTCATACGAAAAAAGTTGTCACGACAGTTTTTGAACTTGCCAAGATAAAATGCAGTTGCATAACCCTTTATGCCCACGCAGTTAGAGTTTAATTTGGAGTACATTATTTTTAAATGGGTTGCTGACGTACAGATAGCATTTGCGGACATATAGAGTCTTAATATCATTAAAATAAGGAGCAATATCGCGAATCTGGTTTAAAGTTAAATTTGTTTCAAGAGTCGAATTGCAGGATATGATTCGATTTTTAAATTTTAAATTTTTAAATTTAAATTGTTTCTTATATTGAAGTAAATAGGATTCAAACTTACTCATTTACTATTTTGTTGAGTGTATACAGGTTTTTTGTAAATAATAAATATGGAACTTCGTTCCATCCGGGTGTCCCTTGACACCTCTCAAGTTTTTTATTATTGCAGGAGTTCAGCAGATAGGCAGACGGCCTGTAATATATCTTATACTAATATATAAAGCTAAAGAATTTATTTGTTTGTTTGCTTAAATGCGCTAATCTCAGGAACTACATAGGTCTGATTTGAAAAATTCTTTCAGTGTTAGATAGCCCATTTATCGAGGAAGGCATATATATCATCACACTAAGACCAATAGGAGCGGAGCACCAATATTTTTTTTATTGCAGGAGCTCAGCAGACAAGCAGACGGCCGACTAGATGGAAAGCAGTTACCATCACCTATGGACATTTGCAATGCTAAGGTGCTACAAATGGCTGCTGCTCTCTTAAGGGAGACTGGAACCTGGCCACTAATGCCGGAACACAACTGAAGATTGTTATGGCGACATACTTTAGACCAGTGGTGGTAGCCATCCAGTCGGACAAATACCCTACCACCTGGCTGTGGGTTGTTTTGTCGCCTCTTACGACAGGCCGCCCGGCCGCAGGAAATTGTATTCTTTCTCCGTTTCTGCATGGATAAAAGAATGTTTCAAAATCGGGGTTTTTTTAAACTATTCTACTATACAGGAAGTCCCGGTAGTGATATATAAGCTCGCCAGAGCCGTATAAGCTTACGAAGGCTTTATTCATCAGAATTCATCATGGCATGGCATGATGTATGTGGGTATATTTATGAAATTAATATCTTTTTTTTGTCTGGGGCCAGTCCCAGAGACCCACACCCGAGCAAACAAAATTAAGTTTGTTTGTGATATTATCCAACGCAGGAACGGAGAAAGAATACAATTTCCAGCGACCGGGCGGTCTGTCGTAAGAGGCGATAAAACAATCCACAGCCACCTAGGGTCTTTGCCCAACGGGATGGCTACCACCCCTGGTCTAGAGTATACCGCCATAACAACATTAACTTGTGTTCCAGCATTAGTGACCAAGTTCCAGTCTCCTTTAAGAGAAGCACCTATGGTGTTGCAAATGTCCAAAGGCGATGGTAACCGCTTTCCATCAAGTGGGCCGTCTGCCTGTCTACTGAACTCCTGCAATAAATATGTTAAAAAAATATGAAGTTTATTGTAGTAGTTTACCTTCGGTCCAGCTAGTGATGAAGTGTATTTGATGATCTCAGTGTCCGGCGGAAGCCGCACGCCGCCTAATACTGATGACGGATCACTGAAAGTAAACAAATAATCAAATTGCTAAATAATAAAAACGAAAACACAATCTTAGAATCCTTAGAGTTCCACTCCTTAGTGGTTGTTATTCAAAGCATTGTGCATAGCGGATTTATATCTGACTCGAAGGTCCGAACTGGTCCAATGGTTTATATAGAAATGTTTAATTTCTATGGAGTGGTGCATCGATTTTAGTTAAATAATACAAATGAAGATCAAAGGCCCCAAGTCTGCTATTACTATTTCATCAAAATCACCGGACACTTTTGTTTGCCCGATTTCTGTATTCTGTTAGTTCCGATCTGTGCCACACGCACTCCACTCAATCATTATATTCATTCGTGAAGCAAAAATTTTGTAAACCTTTTTACGAAAAGTGCGCGGACTGAGGAGTATGAAATTTCGCACACTTATAGTATATATAGAGAAGAAGCGACGAATGCTAATATTTTTTTTAAAATTTTGCATAAAAATACATTAAATCAATTAAAAAAACATTACACACTACCACGTATTTGACACACACACACGCACATATACTCTTTTGTTTATTGTTGCCTTGGCGAAATCTACGATTATAGAAGTATATAATCTTTGACATTAATTATTATGGTCGAATTGCGACCACTAGTCTATATAGTCTAAATATTTATAAGCCAAAACTCGGGAAAGAACTGTTTACAATTTTTGGCAGCTTTTCAATATTAATTTCCGGTAACGCCATTCTGCTAGTGGTGATACCATTTTTTCTACTATTATTCCGTCACGACGATATAGAGATGATATTGTGGATTTAGTAGAATAGTAATGTTTAAAACAACCCACAGCCAGTTTGTAGGGCATTATCCCGACTGGCTGGAAACCACCCATGGTCTAAAATATGTCGCCATAACAACCTTGAGTTGTGTTCCGGCATTAGTGACCTGGTTCCGGTCTCCCTTAAGAGAGCAGCAGCATTTGTAGCACTTTTTAGCAGCAAATGTCCATAGGCGATGGTAACCGCTTTCCATCAAGTGGGCCGTCTGTCTGTCTGATGAACTATTGCAATAAATAAATAAAACAAAATGATACTATCGCAATGGAATCATACTTTGAATATCTTTTCAACGACAAGATATTACAATAGCAGAATTGAGACCCAAGTCTAAAATAAGTTCTTGAACATAACCATAACTGTTTACACTCACCCTCCTTCCAAAGCCGCACTAACAAAACAAAATTTCAAATTCAAAACAAAGTTATTATTTAATCATGTTAACACATACCAATTAAACAATATTCATTTTGGTATCTTCTGAAGTGAATTAAATTTTTCCGAAAATATCAAAATAATATTATTTTAATTACAAATGCTTTAGGCCACATTCTGATAGGCAATCTAACAAAAAGGTACTCCCCCATATATAATAATCTTATATATAAAATTCTCGTGTCACAATGTTAGTTAGGTTGTGGGCTTGCAGAGTAAAACAAGAGTTTATTGTAAAGCACAGTGGAAATTTATTTGTGGTTTTGTACATTTATTTTTGGAAACACTTTTATAAGGACACAGCGAGACAGCGGTAACTTTACAACAAAGAACATAGATAAGACATAGACCGACTATTGATACTGTCTTTTTACTTTTTAATATATGGCATGGTTGCCAGATTAATATCTAACATCTATTTTTCATTCCCTAAATGTTAAGGGTAGTCCACACCTAATTTTTTTTAACTTTTAGATTATTTTTTTATGATACAGCATTAAAAATACATACAACCCTAAATTTTCAACCCTCTACTATCAACCCCTATTTTTTATTTGTTAAATATCGATTGAAGCTTTTCCGGGCAGGACGACGTCTGCCGGGACAGCTAGTTATGTATAAAAGATTTTAATTAAATAACACATGAACGTAGTAATCTTGCAGTTGGCTCTCGGACTATTAATTTTTCTTAGAAACTGTGTAAGAAACATTGGAGGTTTTAGTTCACAGAGAGAGTTTGGATGTGTTGATGATATGTGAAATGAATAAACTTACCTGAGTATCGTGTGAGGAAGGCCCGTGAGAGAGTCTATGCCTGCATGTCGATCCTTCTCCGAGCCAGTCATGCCGAAAGGGTACAACGATGATATATTCTGCAACAACAATAAATTATAATCATTACTATTATTATTAATTAATTTTTAACTATTAATTCTATACATAATCTTTTCATCCGTGCAGGAACGGAGAAAGAATACAATTGCCTGCGGCCGGGCGGCCTGTCGTAAGAGGCGACAAAACAACCCACAGCCTGGTGGTAGGGCATTTGCCCGACTGGATGGCTACCACCCCTGGTCTAAAGTATGTCGCCATAACAACCTTGAGTTGTGTTCCGGCATTCGTGACCAGGTTCCAGTCTCCCTTAAGAGAGCAGCAGCGCATTTGTAGCACCTTTGGTGTTGCAAATGTCCATAGGCGATGGTAACCGCTTTCCATCAAGTGGGCCGTCTGCCTGTCTGCTGAACTCCTGCAATTAAAAAAAAAACCATATTGTTACGAGTTTCAGGAGTCGAATTAAAATGCCGTGATATTTACCATAGAATTTATTAGAACTATACAAACACGTATAACTCAGGTACAAATATAATAACACGCGCAAAGTTCGTCACTAAATAGATTACCGAATGCAGTACACACGTCTTGCTTCGCTTGTGTTTATCGCTCTATCTGCCGATCTCTCCACTGGGGCATTGCTTTATACTGCACGAATACAATAAGTCTCTCGGCCGCGTAGACTGAATTTCTTAGAATTACACCTGACTAATGACTACCATAAAAGATTACAATACACGATGGACTGTTTTTCTAATTACAAATTTTAAACACAAAGTAAACAAAGGAAGTCCAAATGAAGAAAAGGTAATAAAATGTCTACAGGTACGCAGGTGTGAATTTGTCTTTTGTCGGCATTCAGGTTGTAACAATATAATAAAACTGTAGAAGTCGAATATCTGTACAACAATAGAAAATGCTAAAAACGGAGTCGGATATGTAAGAAGTGAAATAGAACTAAATTAGATTTTTTTCAAATGTTTTGTTTTTCTGTTTATACGGGCTAATCTCCGAAACGACTGTACCGATTTAAATAAAATTTTGTATGGTGGTAACTTATATCCCTGGTCAACATATAGGATACTTTTGATCTCGAAAAATTAAAGAGTTTCCCATTCCCATGGCATAGTTAAAACAACTTTCCACGCGGACAAAGTCGCGGGCAGAAGCTAGTATTTAATATATCTACTATATAGGTAAACCGTGTGCCATCCTAGATCGCAACTTCACTTAACATCAGGTGAAATAGCTGTCAAACGCGAACCTATACCACAGTAAAAAAAAATATTGCCAGAAGGCAAATATGTCATGGCTAGGTTATATATAAGTATTGTATCCAAAATTCATAAAATTCAAATATATTTATTGAATTAAAAAAAATTGAATTGTGGAGAACACTTTTTGTAGGTCATACATGTGAGTCAAATTTAAATCTACCTCCTATTCTACAACGCTTCGCATGTCATCGCTATTTAAAGGAGAAGAAGCGGCAAGAAATTCTTCAGCAACACGTCTAGTTAAAAAACTTTTTATAATCTATATTATAATATAAAAATGAATCGTAGATATGTATGTAAGCGCATAACTTGAGAACGACTTTACCGATTTTGATGATTTTGTTTTTGTGTGTTTTAGTGGGTTCCCGGATGGTTTAGACTTGCAATTAGAACCGGTAGGTGGCACTGAGGTCGGGTTCTAGAATCCTCCTAATCACCTGGACCGATTTTGGTGATTTTATTTTTGTGTCATGAAACAAAGTCTTTCAGGAATTCAGAAAATATGGCGGTACGAAGTTCGCCGGGACAGCTAGTTATTAAAATATCTTAGGGCTCTTTTAAAAACACATATAGAAGTTGTATTACAATTACTTTTCAAAGAGGTAATGGAGTGGTATCAAATAAAAAATATTATTTACTGTCGTAATAATGACATAGTAAGAATTATATCCCCGTATAATGGGAGTCCCGAGCCCAGCAGTGGGACAGTTATGGGCTGATATTATATTTTTTATATAAGAATTATATCTATAATTCGCCACAGATTCCTTATACATTATGCAAAATATAAACAATATTCTATTTTATTTTATTATACAAAATATTTTTATGTTATACAAAATGTAGTATATAATAAGCATCGAGCGAGCAGCTATGTGTAAAGGCATTTAAGTGTCGCATACCTTCCCCTTGGCGGCCGCCGCGACCGCGGCCTGGTAGGCGCCGTGGGCCGCCGCCTGCGCCAGCATCAGGTCGCCCCTCAGCAGCGCCAGCTCGCGCTCCTTGCCCTTCGAGCCGCCGACGGCGCCCGAGCACGACGACGACGACGACGGCTTCCCTGGGGCATTTGGACACATTTAGAAAAAAAAAATGAACATCCCTGCGATTGAGCGGACGTTTTATTCGGTATTTATGTTACAGGAAAAAGATCCAGTACTCTGGTGATATGTATTTTGATCTTTGCACAAAGTTTCACCTCTTGCCACTGAAAGACCGAGGAGATATTGCGGACTTTCTACTACCTCAAAAAATTATCACCTCTGATATTGATTGTCCAGATCTCATAAGTAAGGTCCACTTTAATATACCATCGATATCTATACGATTTAATCAACGCATAAATGTACCTTTAAGTTTTACTTATTATAGACAAAACTCATTTCTAGTGTGAGCAAGTAACTATTTAAATAATGTAAGTGTAAATACGACGATATCGACCCATTTGCGATCAGTATTTCAGGAGCCAAGACAGACACCGTCTAAGCCTTAAATTTTTCAACAGTGATTAGAAATCTCGGTGTCTTTTTTATGTTTACATGTTACTTTTAAGCTATATCTTATCCGTTTAAACCTGTCTTTGGCTTTCTTGTATTAATTTTAGATATCTAATCAAATGTATTTGTATTTAGCTGTAAGTTTTCCATAAATAAATAAATAATAAATTACATCACACGTAAGGGTGGCGAGGGGTCCTAAATTTCCTAACGTTACATTTCAAAGACTAATTAATATATTTAAGCTTATTTGACACGATATTTGAACTATTAACGAAAAACTTCAAAATATATTCAACTCTATCTGTATAAAAATAGTGTTCAAACTATTAAAAAATACTTTAAATGGAAATAAAACTAATTACGGAACTGCTGTTTTAAATATTATTATATATTAAATTTACCAAGTATGTTAGAGAGATTTCATCCCTGTGATTGACCCTAACGATCGATGCAATAAAATTACAGGCTGTAATTTTTACAGATTTTAGTCGGCTCGATTCCCGGGTGAAGCAAAAGAATTTTCGAAAATCTTTGAATGTAGTTTTATTTCTTTTCTTTGGAGTAAAATTTGCTATCTCTATTATTTAGAGTGCTTTCCCTCCAGGTCATATCACTAGTATATACACTATATATATACTAGGGAGGGATTAGGCTCACGAATGTGATCAGCTGTGACAAGGATGGGGTAACAAAATGATGAAATTCGTATGACGTAAATTGGACCTACTTATGCAAAATGGAACCGTTTTTATTAAAATTTACATACAAAAATATGTGTCTATATTTTGGAAAAAAAATATTTAGAATATCGTAAATTAGAATACACAATATTTGAAATATTATTTAATTTGCGAAATAAAATAAAAAAACTGCTCTTTCTCAAAACTGTCAGTATGTGGGTTGGTTCCATTTTGCATAAGTAGGTCTAATTGTGAATGCCCCCTATTTACTACGGTCTGGATATCCGGGATCAGCCCCAAAGCGGTCTGTTATATATCACCGATAGCACAAACGCAACTTGCTAAATCTTATATATACTAATATATAAAGCTGAAGAGTTTGTTTGTTTGAACGCGCTAATCCCAGGAACCGCTGGTCCGATTTGAAAAATTCTTTCAGTGTTAGATAGCCCATTTATCGAGGAAGGCTATAGGCTATATATCATCACGCTAAGACCAATAGGAGCGGAGCATCAATGAAGAATGTTTCAAAATCGGGGGGGTTTTGAAATCAAATTTAACGCGGACGACGTCGCGGCCACAGCTAGTTTGGGTATATACAATGTGTGTGCATATCTGCCGATTATTATAATTAAAAAACATCACTTCATATTAGAACATTACGTAGAATCAGAATGGACATAAGACATGAAGTTTGAACAAGAGACGGTGGTACCATGGCTTAAAAATAATTGTTCAGCATTAAATAATAAACAGTGAGTGTAGATATTACTTGATTGCGACGCAGAAGCTGACATCTTGCTACTCGGCTTGGACTGATGCGGTGCTGAGACCAAACTGTTCAGAGAAGCCAGACTGGACATTGAAGCTTGCGGGTGCATCGATGAAGGGGATGAAGTTTTTGGCAGACCATATGACGACCCTGAAATTAATAAGTATATTTTAGGACTGCATTGTTAAAATTACCATGTCATTTCCGTTTACTATTGTTACAACCTAGGCTCCGACAGACAAATTCCACGTACAGATCTATAGAATCACATTTTATTACCAGTCGGCATTTGAACTGATTGTAATCCTTTTTTGATCGTCTTCTCTTGTTCATTTATCTATTGGCATACATTTCTAATTATTATGGAGAATAGCCTATTGTCCTATTGTACTCGCTCATTAACATCATTAGGCAGGTGTTGCGGATTCTTTTGCATTTTTAAAGTATAAAACGACGGCCTGATGGAGAGAGGGGGGCAGTTGAGCGACGATTACGATACGGGCGTGACGTGTGTACATTCGGGAATCTAATAGTGAGGGACTTTGCGCGTTTTATTGAATCACGACCTTCTGCATTACGTTTGGATTTGCTATGTTCGGTTACATTTGTACCTGTGTTAACGTGTTTGTATAGTTCTAATAAACTCTATAGTAATTCTAACGGCATTTTAATTCGGGTCCCGCTAAACTCGTAACACTATTATCAACAACTGAGCGTTAAATCTCAGTTGCGTTTGAAGGTTCACTTTAAAGCCCAGGGTCTGTGTTGTCTTCAAGTTACATGCATGAATTATACTGTGCAGGAACAGAGAAAGAATACAATTTCCTGTCTTGAGGTGGCCTGTCGTAAGAGGCGACCAAAGAACCCATAGCCATGTGGTAGGGTACTCCATCTGAATGGCTACCACACCTGGTCTAGAGTATGCCGCCATAACAACCAGACTCCATTCTATCTTAGAGAGCAGCAGCGCATTTGTAGCAACTTTGGTGTTGCAAATGTACATAGGTGATGGTAACCGCTTCCCGTCAAGTGGTCTGCCTGTCTACTGAACTCAGGCTATAAAAAAATTGTGAAAAATTGCTTACGGGTTTTTTCTATACTAATTGTAGACATTATGAAAAGATTTTGAAAATTCAACCCCTAGGGGGGTGAAAAAGGGGTTTCATTGTATGAAAATCCGTCATTTTCCAATTAAAGAAGCACGACAGTTAATATACCTACTTCTGGTTAGAAATAAACGTACATGTGTATCGGTGCTTTTGGAAATTCATCCCCTAAGAGGTAAAAAGGGGACGAAAATCTGTAAGAAAATGGTCAATTTTAAAGTAGAAAGCACAAAATTTTATATCAATCAATTAATAACTCTTTATTGTGCACCCATACAAAAATGAACTTACAGACATAAGACTACATCTCATTATGCACAAAGAGCAGTCTTATCGCTAACAAGCGATCTCTTCCAGACATTCCGAATTTATATATCGGTTTTTGTTTAAAAATAGAAAAGATTTTTTTCGAAATTTAACCCTTGAGAGGCGATGAAAAAAGAGCTAAATTTTAACTTTTTTTGACTACACTATTACAATTTTAATCTATATTCAAATTCAAATTCAAATTCAAAAGTTTTTATTCAAAATAAGTTCCACTGGAGAACACTTTTTGAAGGTCATACATATAGGTTAAAATTTAATTTTACTTCCTAGTCTATGTACACCGCTTCGCAACGTGTTATTGCTGTTAAGGAGAAGAAGCGGCAAGAAACTCCCCAGCAACACGTCTAGCTAAAAAAAATTTTCTTTATATTTGTTGTTCTATTTTTTATATTTAAGTACTTTTTTTTAAAAAGATTTTATACAGAATTATGTTACAGAATAACTTTTGAAGAATTAATGGAGTTGTAGCAAACAGTGCATATTCAATAAGACAAAAGCGCAATAAAAGGATAGAAAATAATTATAGTTATAAATATAAAGACGTAACGTATTATTTTTTTTGCAACATATCTCCATATATTCCTTACAAGTACGGCAAGATAAAAACGTTATACTCGTACAAAACACAGTATAAGAGGTTGGAGCGAGCTGTTATGTAAATGAAGTTTTGTCATTTAAATATTCTTCAATAGTGTAGTATCCCTTTTTAAGCAAGATACTTTTTATTTTAAATTTGAATTTAGTGAAGGGCAGATCTAACATTTCACTCGGAATCTTATTGAAGAAGCGTATACCAACCCCCAAGAAAGAAGACAATACTTTTTGTAATCTAAAAGATGGCAATATCAGTTTATTACAATGCCTGGTGTTGAAATCGTGAACATCCTTATACCGCTTGTAGGCACTCAAATTATTACGAATATAAATTATATTATTGAAAATATATTGGCAGGCGACCGTCATAATACCGATTTCCTTAAAGCGTTCCCTAAGAGACACCCGAGGGCCGAGGTTGTAAATTGACCTTACGGCTCTTTTTTGTAAAACAAATATAGACTCCAAGTCAGCAGCGTTGCCCCAAAGTAAAATACCATAGGACATGACACTATGAAAATAACTAAAATAAACTAGTCTAGCAGTCTCTTCGTCAGTGAACTGCCTAACTCTTCTGACCGCATATGCAGCAGAACTAAGCTTTCCTGAGAGACTAGATATATGAGCGCCCCACTGGAGTTTCTGATCTAGGTTAATGCCTAAGAATACAGTTGAATCTACTAGGTTAAGTCTAGTGTCGTTAAGGGAAATATTAACATCGTATTCTTTTACATTGGGCATAACAAACTTAACACATTTAGTTTTATTCGGATTGAGTGATAAGTTATTTACGGTAAACCACTTAGATATTTGGGTTAAGGCGTTGTTTACGTCGTCAAATTTCTGTTTATTTCTGTCTACTTTAAATATAAGTGACGTGTCATCAGCAAACAACACTACCTCACACATATCATTAATAAAATATGGCAAATCATTAATATATATCAAAAACAAGAAGGGACCTAGAATAGAGCCCTGGGGCACACCCATAGATATGCTAGTCTCACGAGATTTGATATTGTTAATTTCAACGCTTTGGGATCTATTGTTTAAGTAAGACGACAGAAGATTGAGAGAATCGCCATAAATACCGTAATAATTGAGCTTTTTCAGGAGGGTCACGTGTTCAACGCAATCGAATGCCTTGGACAGGTCACAGAATACACCAATGGCATTCTGTGACCCTTCCCAAGCACCATAAATGTGTTTTAGAAGCTCAACACCTGCATCGGTAGTGGAACGACCTTTGGTGAACCCGAACTGTTTAGTATGAATTAATTTATTAATATTAAAATGTGAGAGCAGTTGATTTAAAATTATTTTTTCGAAAGCGTTCTACGTGAGCGAAGCCACTAGCGACAGCTAGTTTACAATATTTGGAAAAAAGTTCCTTATCGCACTTTCCTAATGAATGAAAAAGTGTAATCGCAATGAAAAATGCTAACCGCTGTGTACTGAATGCCTTTTTACAGCATCGGTGGATTCTCCGCGATGAACTTGAACATAGATAAAAAAATCATCAAAATCGGTCAACTGTATAGGAAGAATTCTGTGACATACGCACGAACCAAAAATTTTATCTATATATATAAAACAAAGTCGTGTTAGTTACACTATTTATAACTCAAGGACGGCTGTACCGATTTGGCTGAAAATGGATGGGGAGGTAGCTTAGAACCAGGAGACGGACATAGGACTTTTTATCCACGATTGGAACCGGTAGGTGGCGCTGAGATCGGGTTCTAGAATCTTCCTGATCACCTGGACCGATTTTGGTGATTTTTTGTGTGTTTGAGTGGGTCCCCGGATGGTTTAAATCCACGATTGGAACCGGTAGGTGGCGCTGGGATCGGGTCATAGATTTTTATTTTTTCAGAGCAGGACAACGTCTGCCGGGGCCGCTAGTGTTTATATAAAGACAGAAGATAATAATACGAAGAGCTATATGTAATGATAAAAGTACAACGGCATCGTATAGCTTTGTTGATACGTGCCCCACTCACTCATGTTCTGTTGCGACGCGGCGCTGGTCGAAGGACTCTTCTCTTTCGCCGACGCACTCGACGACGTGCTGCTTCTGCCCGACCTAAAAGACAAGAAACCAACCAATATCAAGAACAACAGAAACAACAAGACAAAAAAAATATTTGATAGATTTAATGCGAAACCTTTAGCTTTAAAAAAAATAATAAGTTCTGTATTTTTTTATTGCAGGGGTACAGCAGAAAGGCAGACGGCCCACTCGATGGAAGCGGTTACCATTGCCTATGGACATTTGCAACACCAAAGGTGCTACAAATGCGTTGCTGCTCTCTGAAGGGAGACTGGAACCTGGTCACCAATGCCGAAACACAACTCAAGGTTGTAATGGCGACATACTTTAGACCAGGGGTGGTAGCCATCCAGTCGGGTAAATGCCCTACCACCTGGCTGTGGGTTGTTTTGTCGCCTCTTACGACAGGCCGCCCGGCCGCAGGAAATTTATTCTTTCTCCGTTCCTGCACAGATCCTATCTGTCTTGTTTATTTTAAGTTTATTAAACCTTTGTATCCTTTATATTGCTCATTTTAAGTGACTATAAACATTAGACTACTGCCGATCCTAAGTATTCTGTCCATATCTATAATGAGTTGTCTTCTAAACATTACTAAGTTGTCCTATAAATGTTAATGAGCTGTCTCATCTCGTACGAGATCCTGTATATCCTGATTAAATCAAAACTAGTAATTAAAGGGTAGAAATTGCACCACGAGAAATATTTAATTAATGTATTAATTTTGCACTATTACATATTAGTAGGAATTTTTTTTGTTGTTTGTTTGTTGGTGTTGCCAACATATCCTTTACATACCCCATTTTGAATAACAACAAACATTAGACCACTGCTGATCCTACATATAATAACGAGTTGTCTTGTAAACATTATTGAATTGTCTCTTAAATTGTAATGCTCTGTCTCTTATACGGTAATGAGTTGGTCTTATAATCAGTTTTAGATTGTCTCTTAAATGTTAATAAGCTGTCTCATAACCATTAATGAGTTGTTTTCTAAACATTATTGAATTATCTATAAACTGTTATTAAGTTGTTTATAGGCTCAGAATAATACTACTTTAACAACTGGGATCGGTTTATATGGAGACCTTTTACTAATACCACTACAAGAAAATAATATATTAATTACTCACCTTTCACTTCTGCTAGGCTGCTTGCTAGGTTTAGGCGGTTGCTTCAGTCCAGCGGCTGACAAAGCAGACAGGGCAGAGTACGGATCGCCCAGCGGTGGGAAATTAAGCCCGGATGCCTGGAGACGGGCGAGATAGTCCTGGGCTGCTAGATGGGAGGCCATAGACCACCACGCTGCACCTGAAATTAGATAATTATAGATAGTCCATAAACATGTTACGAGTATATAAATAGGCCAAGTGTATATCAGTTTACGCACAATGAAGGGTTCCATAGACAAGATCAACATCCATATACTTATCTCAAAGAAAACTCAACAGTACGTATTCAAATCAATTTGAACTTTGCATTTTCCTATTTTAAATGTAAGAGGGTCACACTACTACTTCAGAATGAGATATCTCAAACCTATTTATTGACTTGAGCACAAATGTTATCTACATAATTCACACATCATCAAAGTTGACATCCTTTTTTTTTTTTTTTTTTTTTTCAATTTATTGATGCACAAAACAAATAACAACCAAAACAAATTAAAATATTACATTACTAACATAACAATCTGGATTGCAATTCTAAATAGGTGCATACAGAAAACTAATAAAACTAAACAGGTGTAAACGATTTTGTGTATATATACATATACACACACACATACACACACGCACGCACGCACGCACACACACACACACACACACACACACACACCTTACTATATAATTAAATCTATTGTATCATCAACTGTAAAGCATTATTTAAGGATATTTTTAATATTTTACAATATTTACAGAAGCTGTTTTCAAAGATATCAAGATCAGTGTTGTTACTTGCCAACTCATTATAATATCTCGCCATTCTCACCATGGGATTAAAGTAAGAAATGTTATTTTTGTGAACTTCAAGTGCAAAAAGATTAGTGCAGTGTGATCTACGAGCAGTATATCTGATATTAAAAGATATTTGAGAAATTAAGTCGCTTGAGTTTATCATATAATGTATAATTTTGTACAAGTAAACTAAATCAAAATATTTACGACGAATAGATAAAGATTCCATATTGAATTGGGCTAGTCTTAGTTCATAATTAAAATTACTTCGACCTGGTTTAAAACGGTAAGTTAATATCCTGAGACATTTTTTTTGCACTCTTTCAATGTCATCTATGTGTACTTGATAGTACGGAGACCAAACTGGTGTCGCATATTCCAATAGACTTCTTACAAGTGAAAAGAATAAGTATAATACCGAGTGAGGATTTTTGAAGTCTTTACTTGATCTGAGAACAAAACCTAAAAGTTGATTAGCTTTAGAAATTATATATTGATAATGTGAGCGGAACGAAAGTTTTTCATCAAAGATAACGCCTAAATCTTTAGCAACAGAGGACCTATTAAGAACACAGTTGTTCAATAAATAATTACTATTAATTTTATGTCGTTTATTTGTAAAAGAAATAACAAAACATTTGTTAGTATTCAAAAACATATGATTAGACTTGCACCATTTAACTAATGTATGTAAGTCTTGTTGCAAAAGAGAGCAATCAGCTGGACTCGAAATGTTCTGAAATATTTTTAAATCATCAGCATATAACAGATTATTACATACTAAGTATTCAGTTAAGTCATTTATAAATATAGTAAAAAGCAAAGGCCCGAGAAGAGAGCCCTGTGGTACGCCTGATGATACAGTGATAGGTGATGATAGGTAGCCTTTCAAAGCAACCAACTGACTTCTCTTATCGAGATAAGAAGAGATCCAACGATATAAATTGCCATGTATGCCGTACAACACTAATTTATGACACAGAAGACGGTGATTGACCTTATCGAAAGCCTTAGAAAAGTCTGTATACACAGAATCAACCTGGCCTCCTATAGCAAAAGATTTACAAAGAAAATCCTTATAGACGAGTAGATTGCTTATGGTAGACTTGTTTTTTAGGAACCCGTGTTGTTTTTCAGATATTAGAGGTTTGAAGTGATTATAAAGGTATAAGTACACTGAAGATTCAAAAATTTTAGCAAAACATGATAAGATACTTATAGGCCTATAATTTTCACATCTGGATTTATCACCACTCTTATGAATGGGTATAATGTATGCGGTTTTCCATAGCTTAGGAAAAACACCGCTTGCAAGCGATTTGTTAAACAGTGTGCATAAAGGAGAAGACAATTCTTTTCTACAATTCTTAATAAAGAGAGGGGGTATTCGATCAGGTCCAGCCCCTTTATTAATATCAAGTAGTTTAAGTTTAAGGAAAACTTCACTTTCATCAAGTACAATAGAGGATAATGTACTACTTATACGATTCTTAAAATAGTTGTTTTCTTCAAAAGTATCAGAAAAGTTAGCATTGGTGTCTTTCTCATAAACAGAGCTAAAATATTGTGAGAAAAGCTCACTTATTCTTAATCCGTCAGTTGCAACAGAATCTTTGAACTTCATGACTTGTGGAACGGATGTATAATTATTAGATCCATGGACTCTTCTATTGTTAACATAACTCCAAAAGGTTTTAATATTTTTTTGAAGAGAATTTTCGATTGAAGACACATATTTTTTGTAACAGTCAACAGATAATTTCTTACATCTTGTCCTAAGAAGTGAGAAAGCATCATAATCGCGAGGATTGTTAAATTTTTTAAATAATTTATGGTACTTATTTTTCTCCTTATTGCATTTAATCAAAGGCTTGCTATACCAAATTGGATATCTCTGATTTTTAACAATAGTTACCGGCGTATATTTATTGATTATGCCAAATAACGTATTGTAAAAATTTTCGCAACATATATTGACATCATTGTGATTAAGTATATGAGACCAGTCAATCAAATTTAATTCATACTTAACTTTACTTAAATCGCATTTAGAGAAATTCAATCTTTTACAATTTTGTTGTTTTATCGATTTAGATATACTATAATGAGGAATATTAATTGAAATTGAGGGGTGATGTCTGTCTAATAAACTTAATTCGTTCGTTTCATTAACAGTAATGGAATCAAAATTAGAAAGGACAAGATCGAGAATACGCTCATTTGTGTTAAGAATCATATTCACTTGCTTAAGACCACAAACTGTTACTAACTCTATTAAACGAAGAGATTTTTTATTTTGAATATGAGATAAAGTAGTTGGATAGGAATATGAAGAAGTTGATGATGGCCATAGTAAATCAGGACTATTAAAATCACCAATTAATAAGAAATTATCATTAGGAAGTTCATTTAAAATAATATTTTGGCAATGTGAATAAAAATAATCTAGGTCATTGAAGTTCATGTCTGGAGGCAAGTAACAAACACAGATATTGAGATCAGGGACATAATTTTTTTTTTCATGTTTAACGGTAATCCAAATATCTTCAAAACGACTATCCCAGTGTGTCTGACGAATAACTTGAAATTGTTTGAGAATAGCAATTAGAACTCCACCGCCTTCTTGTTTTTTACAGTGAGTTTCAACGCGATCCCGTCTAAAAATATTATAACGGTCATCAATAATTTCACCATCAAAAACACTATCATTTAAATTCGTTTCTGTCAGGCAAACAATATCAAAATTTGAGTTTAGTGCATTTATGTAAAACTGAGTTAACTTACTACGTATTCTATTAACATTTTGGTAATATATACTAACCATAACTATTGAATAACAAGGGAGAACAAAATATAAATGTGATATTTATTATAATGACTTAAGATAACTTATTAAGTGAATCTATATTCTTTATATGGATAGCCGGAGATTGTTCATCCTTACGAATATAAATTTGACCAAAGCGAATCCAAACAAACTTATATTTCTTCTCGAAACAAAATTTTCTGGCCGAGCTATGTAATTCTTTCGCTTCTGGTGATAAATGTTCACATAAATAAATTCTACGTCGTTCACCTTTAATACCCAGATGTGTAGTATTCAATTTTTCATCACTGGAAGATTTGTTAAATCGCGTGGTAGCAGAGAGTATTTGATCCCGAAGTCGCGGCGAAGACAGCGTTACCAGAATATTTCGGGGACGATTAGAAGCAGTATTCATCTTTGCTACTCTGCGGCAGGCGCGAATATCAGTGTCAGAAATGACAACTTGTAAGCACTCGCACAGTTTTTTAAATAAACCTAATACATTTTCATTTTTACTCTCAGGTATTTGATGAATTTCAACATTTAAGTCTCTTGAGATTTTTTCTATTGTAGCTGTGCGATTCTGCAATTTGGTAAGGTCAGTTTGAGTTTTAAGAAGTGCAGCCTCCAAAGATTTAATACGCTTATCTTTATCTTCTATAGCCAATTTTAAGTCCCTTTGCTCAGCAGTAATAAAGTCAGTAGTGGCTGTTAATTCATTTTTAAAATGTTGCAACGCATGGTCTACTTCGACAACTACTATATCTTCAATATCTTTTCTAAGCGCTGAACGCAGGTTTAAGACAAAAGCTGAGTTTAGAGACAGTTTAGAGTCAAATAGCTTGCTAATGCTTTCCATTGTGACAGGATCGGTCTTTAGGTTCGAAACTTCGTAAATAATGCTATCAGATTGCTGAAGTGTGTTATTAGAAACAACGCTAAAAGAAGCGTTCATCGTTTCATCCAAAGTACAATCTTGCGCAGTGGAAGAGCGGCAGGGAGTATTGTCTTTATTTATGATCTTACGTCGAGTTACATTCAAACAGTATGGGCAACGCAGTGAAGCAAGTTGTGCGGCGGTCAGATCCTTGGAAGAGTCCACAGATATGTTCAAGCATTTATAGCAATACTCAGAAGAACAGTTATTGCATTTCAAACAATTAAATTCAGTTAATACCTTAAGGCATCCGTGGCATTGCATACTTTAATTATTTATTATTCCTAAATGAAGTAGGTAGTAGCAAAAAAGCAGCTATGATGCATAAAAGCGAGTGATTTGTATGAGTGAACTACTATGCAGGTAATGGTTCAAAATTTCGAGGCGCAAGCGCACTGATACTTTGGCGTAACTGATAAGATCCAGGGGTCGCTCGACGAACGACGATGATTCGATCCCGCCTTCAGCCCGCTTGTTTTTCAAATAAAAAGAATTTCGTCTTAACAAAGCAATATCACTCACGCCTCAAATGCGCCCAAACTTCAAGCAATGTTGAATGAGACGTCCGACACAATCCAAGATAAGATGGCCGCTGCTTCAAATGTAGATTAGCCAAAGAAGAAACGAGAGGGACCGACTTTCTTCACAAATTAATCCAAGTTTAATTTGAATTAAAGATACAAAGATTCAATATTTAAACTAAAAATTCACAATACACGTCTGTTCAGTTCGAGATCTAGTAGACGAAAAAAAGCTTTTGTAGTACGTTGGTAGCATATTGAGGAAAATGATTATGGCTTTAATGGTAGCACTTATAGGCTGATCCCAGACACCCAGACTATAGTAAAAAAAAGTCAGTTTACGAAATTTTCCATACTAAGAATAGAACCATAGACCATATCTGTGAATTAGGTGAGCAAACACTTGGACCACTCTAACACAATGCTGTCAATTCAGTTAATCAGACTATTATTTTATTGCCTCAAGTACGTAAACAGTCAGACGACCTACGCCAAAAGTGACGGTGCCAACACTTTGCCAGCCTCTAAAGGGGCCAAGCATGGCGGGTATGCTGTCCGTTCCCCTATAGTGGGTGGCCCGAGCCCAGCAGTGGGACGTTTGTGGGTGGTTAATATACTCACTTGCCGCTGGATGCAGGCCGAGCGACGCGGCCTGGTTGGCCGCAACGCCGAGGGTGGTCGGGGGCGGGTACCGCGACCCGAACCCGAACAGCGCCGCCTGCGCTTGCGCCTGCGCCTGGGCGGCCGCGCCGCCGGCCGACGCACCATCGCGGCCCCAGTACGCTGCAAACAGATTTAATACAAGATATTAAAATACGGCTATAAGCTGGTGCAGCTGCCGCCCGACAAGAGGACCTAAAACGCCGTAAATATGCATCCGTTGGTAGCGGATACATATTTGTGACTTTCGGTAACTCCATTAGGTCCAGAAGGCCACCGTCTTTATCGAGACCTATCAAAACGGTTGATAGATGTCTCACGCAACCAAATCACTGGCCTGTATTTTTGGCAACGCATAAGCGTTGCCATAGAAGGTGGTCATCATTTTGGGAACGTTCACAATTCGGAACCAAAAAACTATTTGTAATTTTTATCATTTGTAAATAAAGTTTTACTTAAACTATTATTTACGTAATAATTGTAAATAATAGTTTAAGAAGCCATATAATGAAAGATATTAGAAAAAAAAGCTAATGAAGTGTTTTTTATTGCACGAGTTCAGCAGACAGGCAGACAAACATTTGCAACACCAAATGGGCTTGCTGCAAAATTCAAAAGTTTTTTCAAAAATTTATTCACATTAAGTTCCACTGGAGAACACTTTTTGAAGGTCAGACATATAGGTTAAAATTCAATTTTACTTCCTAGTCTATGTACACCGCTTCGCAACGACAAAACTAATGCGCTACTGCTCTCTTAAAATAGACTGGAACATGGCCACTGATGTCGGAACACAACCCAAGGTTGTTATGGCGGCATACTGAAGACCAGGAGTGGTCGCCGTCCAGTCGAGCTAATTCCCTACCACCTGGCTGTGGGTTGTTTTGTCGCCTCTTACGACAGGCCGCCCGGCCGTCAACGCAAGGGATACCATCTGCCCCCGTTTCGAAGTGGGGTGTGTTCTCCCAGGGCACACAGGGACTGTTGCGTAACTATGTTCTATATCTCAGTCTTTCCTTCACAACAAAAGCGCAGGGTCGACGGGAGGAGGGGGTTTTTAGTGGGTATTGAGGTTGCTCGCCCGTGCGGCATCGCTCTGAGTCTTCCACACTCCTCAGTGTCAAGCCATCGCGGACGAAGCGCAAACAAAGCATACTATTGCTAGCGTTATCGCCCTCGGTGGATGCGCGCCGTTTCCTAGTGACGGCCCTGAGAGTGCGTAAATCGGTTAGAATTTTCCCTCGCCTCAAAAAAAAAAAAAAAAAAAAGGCCGCCCGGCCGCAGGCAATTGTATTCTTTCTCCGTTCGTGCGCGGATATGCCAGCCATGTATCTACCTAGAACAGCTGACTGTCAAATCAACATTGTAAATATCGAAATGCAAACATATTGCACCTACTGTAAAAGTTATAATAGTCTCATTCTGAGCGCTGAATCACACAATCAATAACCGGTCTAAGAAATTATCTTAGATCTGTTACACGAAATGCTTTAATTTACCGCGCACTCAGAGTCGGGGAATGCCCTATTAATTTAAAATCGTAACTCAGCTATGAGAGCAAGAGATTCCGGTATTAACAATGGTAGTTAGTGCCCGCACTGCGATTATTAGCCTTAGAGGTTTATGCGAGCAAGACTTCACGTGGTAGAGTGATGCTGGAATCTGTCAAATCTATGATCGTGTGTATATGCTGCTGTTGTTCGTCGTTTTTACACACAGACTGAGATCCCAGTCACCCCGGACTTACGTGATTTTAGGAAAAATGAAATTTTTAGGATCGGTAGTTTAACATAAACTTAGAAAGGAATGGATATTCGCTAAGCTGAAAGCGGGGCCGTTTTTCAGGGAGCTGGTATTAAAGGTGGAAAAAAATCATTCTAACTTACGTCAGAGTAGCAAGGCTAGTTTTTACATATGTCATATATGATGTTGTTATAAACAAAGACACATTTTTTTTGTAGTAACTTACATCATTTTAGGAAGGCTGAATTTAATATATATTATCAAGTATAATATTTTAAAATATTTTCAATGAGCCAGACAATCTGACGTGCCAAACTGTGCGAGGAAGCGAGACCACATTCTATTAGATAGCTCGTCTACTTGTTCACTAGCTCCGCAATCCCAATGACCGTGATCATGGGCGGGAACAAACCCGGACGGGACGCCGTCTCCTCCTTCTGCAAGCTCGTAATGCTCGCCAAGGAGGAGTGGTAATATGAGCGTACGTCGTTGCTTCGCTCCCACCAACGAGTACGCGTCAGCGCCGGAGGGCGTCCTTAGACCTCCGACCGCCGTGACACTCCCTTGGGGAAAGGGTTCCCACCCGCAGTTAATGCCGCCAGTGTTCCGCGTGCGCTCACCTCTCCACCCGTGGGGCGCGTGATAAACCGCCCCACGCACAGAGAGCTTGACGCCGTCCCCCCCCCTCCCCGGCAGTGGAGGAGGCCTTATGGGCCGCCGCCTGCGAGGGGCTGTGAAGTGGCTGGATCAAATACTTGTGGCCCTGACACAAGGGCGAATGATGTAACACCGAGCGGTTTTAGTGGGTATCCCTAACTGCGACGTGGCATAGCACTTTTAGCTTGCGGTGCTAGTGTCACCCCAACCTGGCGAATCCTACACTCCCCACCGCATTTCCCCACGGTGAATAGTCCAATCTTTACTACAAGTTTTATTAAGGTCCTTTCACAGACCACTACTTTCTATAAATCTGCATAGACTGATGAAGTGTAAACAATTCTCAACATTGCCTACTTATGCAAAGGCGCCTTCAACATCCACCACACTTTTACCTTTGAAACCAATCAAAACCCACCTTAACACTATTAACATAACAGTCATATGAACTACAAAACTCATGTCAAGATGTACCTATAAACAAATTTAATTATAGAGTATATTTATTCAAATTTAAGCCCTATGCCTTTGTCTTTACGAGTTTGAGGATTAGCAAAGCACCTCTTGCAGGATGATACGCTCTGGGTGCGAGTGCAGTGACCTCGAAGCGAGTTTGCTTCATGGTACAATATCGAGTCAGCAGTCAGCAGGGCTGGCAAGTAGCAGCTGATTAGTGAAGGATTTTTCTTAATATTTCTAGAATAATGAGAGAAATAACTGTTAAACCAATTATAATGCTTTGGGATAATTTTGACATACTTTTTGATGTGTTGATACGAACCTATATTTTTTTCGATTTTCTTTCAAAAACCTATTATTGTCTGGGTCTAAATTATGTTGTTATTAGTAATCTATATATTAATACGTAAGCAAAAACTTTGTAGGTACCCCTTTTTACGAAAAGTGCGCGGACGGCATTAAATCAATAAAAACATTACACACACTACCATGTATTTGACACACACGCATATATACTCTTTTGTTTATTGTTCAAATCAAATTAACAGTGAAACCTTGGCGAAATCTGTGATTATGGAAGTACAGTCTTTGACATTAATTATTATGGTCGAATTTCGACCACGGGCGATAGTATTGTTATAATTATGTATATCTATATTAGTTTATGATTATTATTATTTTGTATTTTTCTTTAATTATATTTAATTTAAGTTAAATTACCAAATATTATTTAATTTTTCTTGTAATGTCTCCTTGGACACCGGATTGCATAAAATAAAATAACAATGGAAAATGTATTCTATATAAGAAAAGACAAGTAAAAAAGTTCTAAAACAAAGACAAACGACGAAAAACGTTTTGAGAGTAGACATCAGTTACTTTCGCATTTATAATATTAGTATGGATGAATCATCATCGGCCTAAGAATTCTACCTGTCGGGGACAACCCTTCCCATTGGCGCTGATGGCTCGTTTTAAAGACAACAAGAGGCAAGTTATAGCGCGTTTACGAACAAAAGACAGTGAACTATTTTATCCGGACGAGTATGCCGGAAAGCGGTGGTCATTGATCGCACGGACTCATTGGTCATCTTATTATTTACAGTGTCCGCCCGCGGTATCGTATGCAGTAGGGATGAGGACACATGTTACAATCTCTATCTTATATATAAAATTCTCGTGTAACAATGTTCGTTCCCATACTCCTCCGAAACGGCTTGACCGATTCTCATGTAATTTTGTATGCATATTAGGTAGGTCTGAGAATCGGACATCTATTTTTCATACCCCTAAATATTTATTTTTAATTTTTAGATTTTTTATACAGCATTAAAAAATACATACAACCCGAAATTTTCAACCCGCTACGATCAACCCCTATTTTTTAATAGCGATATTAGTATTTTTATAATTTTCTACTGGGATGATTTAGATTTTAATTTGCACCAGGTAGATGGAGCTGCAATCGGGTACCAGAATTTGGTGTTCTTTTTGTTGTTGTATGTGTTGAAGTTTGTCCCGGAATGGTTTATAAAACGATTGGATTGTAGGTGGCGCCGCGATACTCCTAAACGCTGGGCCTGATTTTGATGAAATTTTTTATTTGTTCCAGTGGATTTGAGAATAGTTTAGATTAAAATTTAGTCCCGGTAGATGACGCTGGAATCGGGTTCTAGATTTTTATTTTTTAAAGGCAGGACAACGTCTGCCGGGTACAGCTAGTATCTCTATAAACGCGAAATTTTGTAAGAATGTATGTGAATGTATTTTTGTTACTCTTTCACGCAAAGAAACAGAATCAGGCCGAGCGGCCTGGCCACAGGAATTAGTAATTCTCACTTACCACCAAAGAGTCCGGCGGCATCGAGCAATCCGTCCGGCGGGGCTTTGCCCGCCGCCTCGGCGCCGTCGCCGCTCTCCTTGTCCATACCACACCTGGAAAATAACATAACGCAACATTTAATTATACAGTTCTATACCTAAATTATTCAGAGCATTATTAGTGGTTGGTTTAAAATTAAAGACGATAATTATATTGCAAAATTCCATTTTTAAGCTATTGCATAGCTTTTATCGCGGGCTTTGAGCGCAGCGACCGAATCAAGAAATTCCGTAACGAAAATAAACCTAACACCTCCCACTCCGCCTACCATGCGCGGTGACGGGGGCCTGAGGCGGGCGCCGCAAGCGGAGGCGTGCGCTGGCCACAGTGAGCCGCGAGCTCTCGTAGCGATTCGAGGATGTCAGGTATTGCAAATTATGGACGACGAGCTGCTCCGAAATAGGACGAATACGTAAGCAGCTGTTTGTGAGAAAGTATATAGGTGTATAGGTATCTATCATATCTTTATAATGCCACACTCGCCGCATGCGCGCCCCGTAAGTATACATGTAGGTATGTATATATGTATACATAGGTGATTTGTTTTCTTATTGGTCACCACGCTCAAAAAGTGTAACTTGAATTAATATCAAAGAAAAAAAATACTGCATAAATAAAAAATTAATAAACAATTATAATTGCATAAGTTGATAAAAAATGCTATGCAATAGATTTTTTTAAATAATTTCAACGTACAGACATGGCATGTTTAGAACTTAAATTAAGTAGTAACATGGAAAAGGAATACTTTTCTTTTCTTTTTCATGGCAGAAATAAATACAACCTTAAAATAAATTATCTACCTATCTATAGTGCATGACAAGAGCTATGAATGTCAAAGAAGCAAGTGAGGTGTGTAAGAATAAGCCTAAATGGCGCTCTGTTGTTCGTGCCTACCCCGCAAGGGACCTGGCGTGAAGTTATGTATGTATGTATGTATATATATAAAAATCAATTCCTGTTCGTTAGTCTCGCCAAAACTCGGGAACGGCTGGACTGATCTGGCTAATTTTGATTTTGAATAATTTGTGGAAGTCCAGGGAAGGTTTAAAGGTGAGTAAGTATTTAAAGAATGCTTGGAATGTAGTAAAAACACATTACATGAAAACTGGATTTAAATGAAATTCGAAACGGAGCTAACTTATATGACGGGGCGTAACTTAGCATAGTTCTTATCCCGATAAATGACGTCGACAAAAGTAGCGAAAAAATGGCGCTGCGATCGCATCTTTTTTGGAAACTAATGAACGTATATGGATGAAACTCGACATACGGCTGTCTCATAATCTGAATCAAGGTTTAAAATACGTTTTATATAAAATAAGTCGTTTACTTGTAATAAGCGGATTAGTATAACAGATGATCCTGCAATTGCGATGTAGACAACCATCGCTGTAATTCAACAACAAATACATTGCCAAGATGCCTAAATGTCATTCATTACGTATTAGGTACTTCAAATCAGGTTGGCTACAACTTTTTTTATTATTTGCTGTGCAGTTGTCTACACTATATTGATTTAGTTTCTTTGTTATTACTGTATGTAAAGACCGAATCATGTTTTTCTGTTTTTTTTAAAGTTATTATACATAATCTCATCTCAAATCAAATAATATCGAACTAAAACTAACTTAAAACATATAATTAAATACTAAAAATAAATTAACTTATAAATATAAACTACAAACTATACTATAAAATAACTATATAAAAACTAAAACTAAATAAAAAAGGGAAAAACGCCTAAAGATGAGTAGATGGTCCCAAACTACTCTCACTTACCGGGAACGTTCCCAAACGCACGTACGTAACGTACGTGTAAATAAAACAAAGCTACTGCCTAGAGTTTGATACGCAGCGCAGCTGTGGGGCAAACTCTAGTACCTTATAAATAATAAATAAACTATATATATACAAATTTAAGCAATTGTTTATAATTTTCATTTATAAGTAACTTACATACATAATTATGTATGTATATGTAAATTATGTTCGTACAGATAGTACATCCAGCCACCTGTTGTACAATGACGAAGTCCCCTTACTGAGATACATCGATGGGGTGGTTACCACCCCTACAACACCACTCGACTGAATGGGGGATAATTTTTGATGAAAAATTAAATCTTCTGATAAGAGAAAACTTTAGTTTTTTTTTGTAGAAATGTCGAGAATATCATATTAGACCTACTCTAAAATCGTAAATAGGCCATAAAATAGTGCTATGTATAGTCGTGGTATGAACATGTTACCTTTTTAAACTTAGTCACAGAACAGACTGTTCCACAGAAAATTATGTTAAGCTATTTGACAATTAGGTTTACAATTACTTAGATTTGTAAAGTTGTTTGATTTTCTATCTTGTCTAAGAAGATTGTTTGGAGATGTAAAACTGTTTGTTGGTTTTAACTATGTTAAGCGTAGTGATTATATCCACTTTGTTTCTTATTGTTAATCTCAGCGTCTGTCATTGTCAACATAGCTATTTTCTTCTTTCACATTTCTATATTTTACAAAGTTGAAATTAATTTAAATGTTTGCAGTATTGTTTCTTGTACTCGTGCAAGCAAAAGTCGAAATTAAGGTGACGAACATTTTCATTCCGCGATTGTACTAGAATTTTAATCTTCGTTATCGAGATGAAACCACTGACAACCGCCTTCGTTGGTATGGCCACATCAAAAGATGAAATGAAGAACACTTAGTACAAATTGCTCTAGACTCGACTACAAAAGAAAATTAGCCCAATACTGTTATTACTATATCGTACTAATCGTGGGACACTTAAGTAGATAAGGTTTGCCCGATTTCGTATTCTGTTAACTCCAATGTCGTGCCCGTGGCACGCCAGTCTATCTTTTTAAACATCTATAAGCGAAAAATCGCAAAATAAATATTTAAATGTTGATAGTTTTTAAATATAAATTTCGGCTAGCGCTAGTCTCGTTAATGGTAATACCAATTTTTTTCTACTATTATTTTGCCGCGACGATATCGAGATGTGGATTTAGTAGAATACGAACTTTTCACATTATCGCAATGTAATCGCACTTTGAATATAAATAGCAGAACAGGGCCCCTGTTGGTCGCACTTACAGATACCTTAAGAAAGCCAAATTGCCCTAACCGACAACCCAAGACTCCTATGGCTTCGCGCAGTAAAGTGAGGAGACCTGACGCCAAATCTTGGAATACAGAGTGTACAAAAGACGGAGAATGAAAAGATCCTAACGTAACTGTTATAGAAACAAGTCATGTATGAAATCCACCAACCAATCCATTTTCGCTAAGAATGGCCGACCATTCCTTTCTTTAAAGCCCAACATATCCCGTAGACCCAATGTAATATTGAAAAAAAAACGTATTTTTTCATCCCATCAATGCATCCCACAAGGTTACTATAATAAGGAAGCTACCCCCCCCGTGATTCATACCACCCTTTCAACTCACACACAGTTAATAGGGGGTATTTTGGTACCACCCACTAGGGGGCAAGTAGTACTCGCATACTATAAATAAGCGGGTATGTATGTCAGTTTGTCTAGGTCATAAGGTCATGGTCAGAACATGATTATGTAATTACAATTATTATTAAATCTAAAGACTAATGAACAAAAATAAACACGTTGCTTATACAGCGTGGCAAACGCAGCCAGCCTTCTGGGTCCGCTTCCTAATGGCTGTGATCTGGCAGATAATTTGGGCCTACTTATGCAAAATGGAACCAACCCACATACTGACAGTTTTGAGAAAAAGCCAATTTTATTAAAATTTTGCATACAAAAAATGTTTTATTCTGTAAATGTTGTCAGATCTTGTTATGATTCTTATTGAGTCGATAAAAGGTGCATTTTGAAAGCCTTCTGCATCCTTAACGCAATTTTGGCATGTTTGTGGATTGGTTCTGTTTTGCATAAGTAGGTCTATTTATAAGTTTAGATTTGATATATTTCAGTTTATCAATTAATGGAAAAATATTGTTACATACCGACAAAGAAATGCGCACCTGGTTTATTACCTTTTCTTCATTTGGACTTCTTTTGTTTACTTTGTGTTTAAAATTTTCAATTAGACAATAGCCTATTGTTATTGTTTTCGTTCGTAGGAATAATTAATCAGGTGTGCAGATTACGGTTTCTCGGAAACCTCAGTCAACGCGGGCCTTTGTTATATTGTACAGTTTAGTATAAAACGATGCCCGAATGGTGGGTGGGGGGGGGGGGGGGGAGGCAGTCGAGCGAGGATTACGATATGAGCAAGACGTACATTCGATAAGCGATATAGTGACGGATTTTGCGCGTGTTATTGAATCGTGCAGTTTGTACTGGTTATATTTGTACATGTGTCATACGTGTATGTATAGTTCTAATAAACTCTATAGTAATTCCAACGGCATTTTAATTCGAGTCCCGCACTCGTAATAATAGGATATAATATTAAAACGTAGTACATATCTTTTTTTCTTTGTATAAAATTACATATAATTGAATACAATGTAAGAAAACTTAACTTATTTGTATTGTATTTTACCCATAGTCCCTCAAGACTATAAGTAGAATACTTACTGAGCCCAGATCACCGTCTTCTATGGGTAAGGTGCCCAGAAGGCTGGCCACGTTTCCTCGCTGGATCGCCATACTGATCCGTTGGCCGAGGTAGGCACCAGCCTTGTGTTCGTTCACCTGAAGAGTCAACGAGTCGTTTCGATAAATTTTGGTAGAGGCTCATGGCTCAACGAATTATCTTCTTTACGGTCTGGTATTTTACTAATACATACGATATTTAAAGAAAGTTATAAACGTTATAAAATATCTATTAAATTAAAATAAACAAAACTTGTAGTTTCAAAATATAAGTGTAAACTGCTAATTATTACACGATACCTTAACATAAAAAGCCGTGGTAGCTTAGTGGCTTAACTCAAAGGACGTGGATTCGAATCCTGGCCGGAAAAGCATGCCAGCTTATAGGTTTCTGACCTAATGTGCATATCGTCGGCGTCAGTGCATGACCTATAGTAGAATTATTTTCTCCGTGCAGTTTGGGTCATAAATAATCGGAGCGGTGAAGCGAGTATTTCGCTCTCTCTTCCACTCACGGGCCTTATGGACGGGCATAGTGATGCGCATTATTGTTGTCGATAAGCGTTATCGATAATGTATTTAGTTTTGTCATTTTGTGGGTTAGTGATAAAAATGAAAGAAAAATATATATAAAACAACGTATTTATTAAAATAAGATTAATAATGATTTAAAATAAGATTAATAATGATTTAAAATAAATTATTAATTAGGTATCTATGCATTAAAAAACTATAAGTACAAAAGTTTAGAATGTAACAAGTTATGTTAAAAATAAATATATACTTATACCGACGGTATTATTATAAAGACCACGTGCTGATGGTGAAGGAAAACAACGTTACCAAAGTTGCACATCGAGATGAACCATGTGTCAAACCTGAGACCTGAGAAATTGATGGCCTGAACCCAGCAGTGGGACAATTACGAGCTATTATTATCACTATCAGAAATTACCGTTATTACGAAAAAATTCTAACGGTGTGTCTGAAGGATTATTTTGAAGTAGCTGTCCCGGCAGACGTCGTACTCCCCTGATAAGCTTCAATCGATATGCCGACAGCAGCGCCACCTACGGGATCCAATTGTGAACCAACTAAGAAACCTTTGGCTCATGGACAACAACTTTGCTAAAGATCATCACATGATCAAATGTATAGTTTACGATTCTATAAAGGACATACAAGCAAACATTCATTTTTATATATAAGACAAGAAGATATACATATATAAACGGCTGAAGATATATAAGATATATAATAAGATATATTTTAGAATTGAAACAAGAATTTTACCTAAAACTAGAAGTTTTAGGTAAAGCCCGTTACGATAGACGTGCTAACTTAAGGGACTTTGATGAAGGCTCATTGGTAGGGCTTCATAATCCTGTTCGACGTAAAGGAAAATCTCCAAAATTGCAATCAAGTTGGGAAGGACCTTACACAGTAGTCAGTAGGATTAATGATGTTACTTATCGAATTCAGAAATCATCAAGGAGCCCTGCAAAAATAGTGCACGTAGATTGACTTGCGAAATTTCATGGTTCTAACGATGCTCGGGACGAGCACGTTTTAGAAGGGGGGTAGTGTGGCGAATGATGGTGGAACCATCTATTTAGTTTTAGAACTTTTAGAAAAGCTAGAACTTTGTAGAAGGAAAAGACAAGGACGGATATATTTAGAAAGGGATAGACGATGGACGAAAGAAAGAGATAGATAGATGTTAGAAAGGGATAGATGCATAAAGGAAAGTTCCCGAACAGAAGGTTCGGGAAGGAAGAGACAGATAGATAGATGGGTTCTAGAAAATTCTTCCGGGTATATAAACAGCGTAAGGCGCGCCTACCGGGCAGTTTAGACTTGAGTTCAGTTCAAAACAGTCAAGCAACAAGTGCGATACGAAAGAGTTGGAGGAAGAGTTTAATAGAAGACACTGACGAGTTTAGAGGTCAGTAAGTGAAGAAGGAGTGTAGCGTAGCTCGAGAGACGAACCAGAAGCGAGCTACACGCGGCAGGATAGAATATCGGAGGTGAGCACTGCAGCACCAGGTGGTGGTCTGAGCAATATCGGCGACGGTATTGTAACTGAGACACCATGTCGTCGAGACTGTGCATCGTTGGTCGTGCGTAAAGGGGCAACCCTACAGAGGGGTTTTACGTGCGTAAACCCCCCCCCCCCCCCCGATACTTTTCATGCCGGGAGATGGGATAGTTTGCGATATAAAATGAAGTGAATCTTCCGGGGGTAAAATTTTAGTACAATGTAAGCAATATTAATGCTTGCTCTTTAAACTAGAGGCTCGCATTAGGGTCTGACCCGCGGCCTGAAGAAGAGCATGATAATATCTCACACTATAATTTTTGGCTACAGTAACTGTGGTGCCGCCGTGTAACCTTCTTTTGGCCTATACGATCTTTTCTTCTAATTAATAATTTCTTCCTTCAAATCTGACGGCGCGTGCCCCTTTCGCACGTCACGCTAATCATTCATTGTCATATCATAAAATAAATGAAATTAAATCGCCACGCAAATGCAAATATATCATAAAGTAAATAAAATAATATTACTCAATAATATAATACAAATATAATACACGCCGCAAATGTAAATATATAACAATATATATACTATAACCTGCACCACATACATTACATTAACAAACGTATATAAAGTACAATAGCGACCAGTGAAGTGCATATTGGAGAAGAGGAGCAGCTGTGTTTCAGGCTCATTTATGAGGTACGTGCATGTCCTTCTTTCCACTACTTTTCAAAATTGTCCCAATCTCCTTTTTTCTTACTTTGAAGCAGTCCGCTTATCACTAGCTTACAGGTGAGTACGCGGCTCTAGGTACGTTGGGGACTTTTGGGATAAGGAAAAAAGCACTGAACTCGAGTGAATCAATCAGATACGAAGTTTTCACTTCTGACGTGCGGTCTCCTATGACTGACATTTTTTTACCGATGGTAAGGCAAATAAATGGATAGTGCGATTTCATCGTCAGTATTATTCATACGTGAAGCAAAAAGTTTGTACCCATTTTTACGAAAATTGCGCGGACGGACGAGTATGAAATTTCACACACTTACAGTTTAAATAGAGAAGCGACAAATGCTATTTAAAAAAAAAAACGGGTGCGACTTAACAATCCGGTACACAATTTTTAAGTAGTGGGTGGGCGTAGTGGGTAGGGTGGAGGTATACTTACCCCCACTACAACCCCTAAGGTCCGGAGGTTTTAATTTTTTTTTAATTTTTAAACTTAACCTCACTTATTTTTGTTGTAAAATTGTCACTTTTGATAATAACAAAGCGTGATTTGAGTTTCTGAATGTACTCATGAATTGTTTATGAATGTACTCACGAATTACATATAACCATTGGAACTTTTTGTAAAATTAAAACTGTTTTTAATGTAGAAATGATACGTCGGCCGCTGTGCCGCGCCAGCGACATGCTAGAACCGACTGGTTACCATTTACTATTTATTTTATACACACAAACAGTACGAAGCTTTGTCTCATATGAAACATTTGTTTTATTTATCAATTTACGACGATTAGCACTTTGTTTTTAATATCACAATAAATCAATATATTAATTACATAAATTTTTAAGTACATTGCAGAACATTTTTTCTTTAATATTGGTTAAATATAAATAAATGGGATTACTTGAAAAATCGTCTTTATTGGTCGCCATTTTGAATGGTTACTCTTGTGGTATATGTGAATGTGCTCTATTGTGTTTTTCTTCACTTTTATCCAATTAAACTGGATTTTAGTTCTTTTTATGTTGATTACTGGCTTTTTTTTGGAGTTTGAAAAGATTTTTCAACTTTGGAGTTATGATAGAAGTGCAATATTAGCCAAAAAATAAGTGAGGTTATGTTTATTAAAAATAAAAATAAAACAAGGTCTCCGGACCTCGGGGGTTATAGTAAAGGTAAGTATGACTCTCCCCCTCCCCATTATACCTCCCCGCTACTTAAAATTCGTGTACCGGAAAGCTATACATTTACCAAAAAAACTATGCATAAAATACATTAAATCAATAAAAAAAACATTACACACACCATAAAACTACGTTTTAACGGTGTTAAGCGCAGTAATTTATTTGATTTTTTCTTCCACCCATTTTAATATTATATAAAAAAAAATAAAGCTAGGCATGTTTGCTGAAGAGTTTCTTGCGCCGCTTCTTCTCTTCAAGCCACAACATGTTGCGAAGCGATGGTAAATTAGATTAAGCTCCCATAGAGTATATAATAACCATAAACAAAATTAAAACTAAATAATTAAAATGAACGAGTTTGCGTTAGGCTAAATAAAACTTTAACAATACTCGTTGGACAAATGTCATCTTTGTCGTCCGTGACGACGGCCACTGAAAAGCGGCCGAAACGTCGGAATAACCAAAATCAAATAAATTACCGCGCTTAAAACCGTTAAAACGTAGTTTTATTATGTATTCAAGTCGTGAAAACTTCAGAAAATATTATTACACACACCACCATGTATTTGACTCAAACCAATACATACTTTTTTTATTGTTAAAGTCGAATTAACAGTGTAGCCTTGGCGAAATCTGTGATTATAGAACTCTTTGACAACAGAACCTTAGTAATGATCAAAGTTATAATTTAAATTAATTATGGTCGAATTTCGACCACTGGGCTACCAACCAACTACTGGCAATAATAGTTAGATAGGCGTCTTAGATCATTAAAATTGATGACATCATCTTGCATTGTGAAGTTGATTATAACTTCGTCCAACGTAACATCGTTCCAGCAAGGTCAGAACTAAAATAACACTATTTTTTTTTGCAATATAATTCGAAGTGGTCTTTTATTTATAATACAGTTGTTTGTTTATGGACATGATTTTTAATTATGTATAATTTAACGTTATAATAATTAACGTAACTCAACATGCATACTCTAAAGGGCACTCCAAGACTTGCTCCAACATCGCGACACATGACCATGTGGAAAGGGTTTACAAAGAAAGAAAGAAAAAGAGTTTTATGAATAACTTGTTTTTTAAAAAGGTTTTTATAAATAAGCTTTTGAGATCCTGGATATCATGTACCAGCAATTGCTAGTCAAGACAAGTAAAACGAGCCCAACCACGACGGGTCTATCTTGTTTAGTACAGGAGTTCCTTCGGCCACCTTCCGACTCCATCAACAGATCAGCTCCATGGTACCATATTATTGCATTGTCACGCGATATACATATGCGTGCAAAATTTCAGCTCATTCGGAAACCGGGAAGTTGGTCAAATTTAACTTGCAAGATTCCACCCGAACTTACATACATACATACATCCATTGCAAGTTAAATAAAAGCTTGTAAAAATAGCGACGTATTTATATATATAACACAACTCAAAGGTTATTGTGGCGGCATACTCTAGACCACTGCCACGTCTCTCTATCCCACTCCTCCTTGCTGACCCCTCTATCTCGTCTCCTTGTCTCATTTGTGCTATCCCACCATAAAGGCTGTCAACGCGTTGGCTTCTCTCTTGGTGTTGCAAACATCTATGAGCGATGGTACCCACTTTCCATGACATGCAGCTTCCAGCTTTGCAATAAAAAAATATCTATTAGACCTGCCTCAAGAACTCCCTCGTTTAGCGTCAGTCAAAGACCTACAATTTCATTAATACTTTGCTTTAAGATTCTTCCGGAACTTGAATATTCATGGACACTTGACACTGGCTAGAAACACAAATCGAGCTTGAGATATTTAAAATTAGAAAGTCGGTATCTACCCTGTATACAGCGAAACCGCTACCAGTGTCATCGACTACACCTAAAAACAGCTTTCAAAGGAAACCCAACCGTTCTTTATAACGCAATTAGCAGTCAAAGTGTACATGGTACACGCCGAGTCGCACCAATTCCGTGCTTAATGTTGACCGATGGCCGCCATAGGTCGTCGACCCCTCATTGTCTTTGAGTTTACCGGAGACACGACGATCGCCGCGTTTCTGTATGACTTAGCTACACCGTGACGAGCGTGAACCATGCAGACGTTTGAGTGTGGTACTCACCTGCGAACCGTAATCGTTGCAGTTACTAAAACCTAAAATAATAGTGTGTACGTGGCTCGCGAACGCATCGCGACCTGCTCAACAAGCAACACTACCATTTCCACTTACTAATAAAGTTCAATATAAAATATTTACATGTCGGAAACCGGTCTGCACATTTTTGCGCAAACGAGACTGCCGATCGGAATTATAAGTTGTGTAAAGATGTACATCCATACATATTGTTACGCCGACAAAGTAAATGCACACCTGGTTTATTACTTTCGCCGCATTTGGACTTCTTTTGTTTACTTTGTGTTTAAAATTTGTAATTAAAAATACATTCTATCGTTATTGTACTTGTTTATGGACGCAGGTGTGCAGATTACGGTTTCTCGGAAACTTCAGTGTGTGACCATTTTAGCAATAAATAGATTAAATTGAATTAGGGACGTTTTTGTTTGTAATGGGGGGGGGGGTAATATCAATAACTCTTTCTTTCCTTTCCTCTCTCTTTTCTTTTCACTTTTAAATCCGTACCACGCCCAGAGCTCGTACGGAGCACGGCTCGCGCCCGCACGGTCGGCCATGAATCATCCTTTAGAAAACCGATATGACTTGCCGTGAGAACTAGTATGTGGGTTTAGTACAAGTGAATTGAGGCTTAATTGAGTGGGACATAAGCAAATTCTTCGCCCTCAACCGCTGGTTTACATCATTTACATGGAAAAAGGTTTATTAATTCGTGCTTCTTTATGGAAAAAAACGACGACCTCTATTCTATTCTATTGTTGAGCGGGCTTAGTGGTGCTACATCGGCGTTAAAGGGAGGGGAGGTGCGCATGCGTCTCGCGGGTATCGACGTCAATCGGCGTCCCGGAGACGCAGATGTGCGCAAGATCTCCTGTAAATACCGCTGCAGGGATCCAGCATCTAGGGAGTGGAGGTGTCTTCACCCCTGTTGAGGGAGTGAGTTTGCACTGCTTACCAGGGCATTCTCAAGCACTGATGCGCTAGGATCAGCGTGGGCGTAACAACGTTCTAAGTCTAACGCTTTTCCAACCATGAGCGCGGGGCACATGGGAGGAGGGTGGTTTTAATGGAGTATTGAGTATTCGAGTCTCCAGATAAGCCGGCGATTTGACTGTGCTGCCCATTCGTGGTGTCACCTCTCGTCGCTTTGGTCTAATTCCTAGTAAAGGACCCGCCCGGTAGTGAGCGAAATGCATTTCCCCCGCCTTAAAAAAAAGAAACTACATCGGCCTTATATATTAAGGTGCTAGAGCTTAAAAGTTATCAGATAAGTAATTTTTGATATATGAGCTAGTTTCGATCATATATATGCTTTTTTGGTTCAGTAGCCAAATAACGAAAAAAGTGGACATTATTCATCTTTACGGAACCCTACGTTGTGGGCGGACTATCAAATACTTAACAAATTTATTTTAAAACTAGGATATGCCCGCGACTTGCATCTATGCTTGAATTTAAATTCCCGCGGGATTCTCAGGATAAAAGTAGTGCAGAGGTTTAAGTCTAAGAGTTAGTTGTCGATCAGCGAAAACCGCATCCAAACCGGCACAGTAGTTTTGACGTGAATTCCGAACAAACAGACAAAAATCTAAAAAAAATGGCATCGTGTTCTTCGTCTATACCAATACTATACTAACTATACTAATATTATAAAGAAGTAAAGTTTCTGAGTTCGTGACGTTGTAGGGGGTATAATCTCTGGATCTACTAAACCGATTTTGAAAATTCTTTTACCAGTGGAAAGCTACATTATTCCAGTCCTGAGTGACATAGGGTAAATTTGATTGTGATTAATAATAAGTAATTTTAATTATTTTCTGATGCCCAGCGAAGTGGGCACGGGTCAGCTATTCGTTTATATAGTCCAGTCCAGTTGTTTTTTGAAGTGATAACTTCTTATGGGAGGGTAAACCGCTTCGTTACGTAACGCGTTACGGCGCCCGTCTGTCTGGCTTCCCTTTCTCTCACGCATACGGCAGCGGTAGGCAGGCTAATTTATCACTTCTGTCGGGCGTCCCGAGACGCACATTTTTTTTTAATAGCTTTAATTCACAGACGCGGCATCTTTACAATTGTATAATATTATATAGATTAGCTTTAAAAGTAGATGTGTTTTATAAAACTTTGCTATTATATCAAGAGCAAACTAATTACCCAGATATATTTAGCTACAAAATCATAGCGTGGAAACTGATATAAAGTCGTTTAAACACGTTTACTGCAATACGGACACGTCATCTGGTGCAATGGCCTAGATTCACAGGGGTCTGCTATAACTACGGTGTAATACATTATGTTTATTATGCGAATTGGACATTTCAAGCCTTTACCGCCATTCTATTGTAAGCGACGTTTGTACCTAAGGGGATATTCATTCAATAATTACGTAAGAATGATTTTGACGATTTTTGACTTCCTCCCCCCTACCCCCATATCTTATACTAATATATAAAGCTGAAGAGATTGTTTGTTTATTTGCTTGAACGCCCTAAGCTCAGAAACCACTGGTCTGATTTGGTCCCATTTATACAGGAAGTATACACGCCGACAAAGTAAATGCACACCTGGTTTATTACCTTGCCCGCATTTGGACTTCTTTTGTTTACTTTGTGTTTAAAATTTGTAGTTAAAAAAGCATTCTATTGTTATTGTACTTGTTTATGGCCGCAGGTATGCAGATTACGGTTTCTCGGAAACTTCAGTCCACGCGGTCGATTGTTGTATTGTACAGTGGCGGTGGCAGTCAAGCGAGGATTATTAGGACGATACGAGCAAGACGTACATTCGAAAAGTATATAGTGACGGACTTGCGCGTGTTATTGAATTGTACAGTTTGTATCACCAAAGATGCTACAAATGCGCTGCTGCTCTCTCATGGGAGACTAGAACCTGGTCACTAATACCGGAACGCAACTCAAGGTTGTTTAGACCAGGGGTGGTAGCCATCCAGTTGGGCAAATGCCCTACCACCTAGCTGTGGGTTTGCTCGCCTCTTACGACAGGCCGCCGTAAGAAATTGTATTCTTTCTCCGTTCCTTCACGGATAATTATTACTATGTGTACATTTGTATAGGGCTCCATAGTTTTGGCCTTACTTATAATCGTTTGTTATATTTTAAGAAACTGCTCAGCAACTGATTAGTGGAAACCTTACCCATAAACTCCTCTTAAGGATAAGAGGTGTTAAAGTAACTTATAAATAACTGTCAAAAATAACCAACATGGAGAGGTTAAGTGAATGCTAAGAGGTAAACAAGATGGCAAGTTTTATGTGATACAGTCATTGATTAGGGGCTTAAGAGTCTGTTATTTAAGAGATGGCTAATCCTTTCTTAACGAGATTATTATAAGGTCCTTTATTTCTTAAATTTAAAGAAACTGCTCAGCAGCTGATTAATGAAAATCTTACTCATAAAATCCTCTTTAGCCGAATATTTTGGGTACAACCTACGTTAATCATTCAAATTTCGTTTATCTGTACTCCTCTTAGGTAAACAACAGGTAATACACGTTTATAAGTGAAAAAAAAAATATTAATCGATTAGGGTCTGTTTCTGATTCTCTTACTCAAGAGATGCCTAATCGTTTCTTAACGAGATTATTATAAGTAAGGCTCTTTATGTGTACAAAGTCCTTCAAACACACTTATGACAGAGGTGCGTAACAATGTGTTATTTTATTACGCAAAGCAGCAAAATCAATATCGTACATATCGGGGTTGTTGAACGGTGTACAAATACACAACTCCATTACAATACGCCTCAACTATTACATTTTACTTCAGTGTTTATGTACTTGAAGAAGTGGACTTGCATTAGGCTGAAATCTACCGGCGCGAGGCGATTCATTTTTACAAGTTTTTATTTAACTTGCAATTAATTGATGTACCTATGTATGTAAGTTCGGGTGGAATCTTGCAAATTAAATTTGACCAACCTCCCAGTTTTCAATAGAGCTGAAATTTTGCACCCATATGTATATCGTGTGACAATGCAAATTAAATAATATGGTACCATGGAGCTGATCTGATGATAGAGTCGGAAGGTGGCCACAGGAACTCCTGTACTACACAAGATAGACCCGTCGTGTTTGGGCTCGCTTTACTTGTCTTGACTAGCACTTTGCTGCTACATGATATCCAGGATCTCAAAAGTTTGTATTTAAAAGCCTTTTTTTAAAATAAGTTTTGTATTTCAATTTGTAAAAAAAAAACCGATCTTAATTATGTATATTTGTATGTTATTTATATTAAGTACTCTAGCTATACCTGGGAGACGTTGTCTTACCCTTAAAAAAATAAGAATCTAGAAACCGATTGCAGCGCCATCAACTGGGATCAATGGTTAATCTAAAACATTCTCGAATCTACTTGAAAAAACGCAAAAAAATGTGTGTGTACTTATGTACACGCGTTAGAAGTAATACTTCTTTGGCGTAACAAGATAAAAAGTCCGAGATTTTTTTTTGATCTCTTGCTCCTCCTCTGTCATGATTCAAGGCAGAGGGTCTTCTTATTTTTTCTTTTTTATACTATTCTACACTTCCATCTTTTCTGGGCAACTCTTCTACGACTTAAATTTACAATAATATTTATATCTACCACATATATATGTACTTTACAAACTTGTGAGTATTTTAATAGTTAGACTCACTCACCTTCTATGGTAGTTTTCATTCAGAGCCCCTTATCCGAGTGAGGTGACTCGGTCGGCTGTTCACCGCACATTTTCACTCACTTTATGTCACTCACCCACACGAGTTCACTGCACTAATCCCTTACGTCACTAACACATAATGGTATACATCCAATGGAAATCTGAAACAAGGAATAATTTTGATTTGATTACATTTGTTTTCTTTTATTTATAAGCTTTCATTTAATCTTTTTCATCCAGCGAGAAGAAAAAAATTAATATACAATGTAACACAAAAAGTGTTTTTCAAAACAAGCCTTTATTTAAATATTCTGAAAAGGAAAAAATTGAAATACATAAAACCCTTAATTTTATTACATTATATTTCATACAATTTTATAAATGCTTAAAATATGGAAATTATATAGAACTAGAGATTACACAGCGGCTGCGCAGCGGGTCAAGCTATTTGGTGCCTCTAGTTTAAAGAGCAGTCGTTAATCTGTATTAATTTGTATTACATTGTTTCAAATTTTTATGTTGGTGCTCTTTGCCCTCGGAAGGTTTAGTTCATTTTATATCGCAAACTATCCCATCTCAAGGAATGAAAAATATCTATGTCCATTTTCGCTATTCAGACAGACAGGTCCGGGTTACTATCGCATTTTTTTTATAGGTTATGAATTTTTATATCTATAAACTTCAGAAATGATTGCTCTCCCATACAAACTTTCATCCCCTATTTCAACCCGTTCAAGTATTTTTTATCTATCTCCCGTCTATCTGTAAACTACATAAAAGAACAAAACTAAAAAAACTACCAAAACTACGAAAACTATCAAAACTACAATTACTACCAAAATTACCCAAATAACCAATATGACGAAAATGGATAATCAGAAAAAAAAACTATCCCTCCACTTTCTTTGATAACTTTTACATACATATATCTATCGCATTATCCGAGATATGCATAACAAACAGAGAGACAAATATATTTTTGTCCCAGAAACTATACAATTTTTCGGAATAAAAATTATTCTATTTTCATGCTGTTCATGTGAGGACACACACACACACACACGCACACACACACACGCACACACAAACACACACACACACACAAACACACACACAAACACACACACAGACACACACGCGAGCACGCACGCACGCGCACGCACACACACACACACACACACACACACACACACACTAAACACACACACACACACACACACACACACACACACACACACACACACACACATTAAACACACACATTAAACACACAATAAATTTAACTTTTTATTTGACATTTTGTAAAATATGACATAATGCATGATGTGACCACCTATAATAGGGAGTATATTTAGCATGAGCATTGTTTAGATTTAAGTCGGATGTTTTGATATATCTCCTGTTGATGGTCCATAATAAATATATATATATATATATATATATATATATATATATATATATATATATATATAGAAACTTAGTATGTGTGTATATATGTATATATACACATACTTAGTTTCAGCCATATCGGTCCAGTAGTTTTTTCCCTGAAAGAGCAACAGACAGAAATAGCTATTTTCACATTTATAACATGAATGTGGAGGGTATAGGGACTTAAAAGATTTTTTAAAAACATTACAAATATTTTTTTGTGTTTGTTTGTTGGTGTTTTTTATGTTCATTTATTTCATTTCTCTTTTGACAGCAGCTACTTGTTACTTTGGAAGTGGTGGTAGACTCATGACTTGATAAGTAATCTGTAATGCTGATGGATCAACCGAATTGAATCAATTTGGTTGAAATGGGCTGAAAACTGAATGGTATATCGGTTCAAAGCATTCAATGACATTGAATGATTCAAGTTTATGTTAATATGGAACCGTTTGGTTGATTCATTAAAATTGAAATACAGAAATGAACCGTCTAATATCGGCTTAACATTCTGTTTTGAAATAAATATATTCATTTTGGATTTACTTTGGCAGGCGTTCTAATGATGCGGACATTTTGGGAACGTCCCCGAGAATTTATTATTCCCGATGAATGCGAAGAAACTCCACAACCTGACGACCCTGAATACACAGTACATCACAAGTACGGTAACCATTTGGCGTAATTTGGCAAGTATCGGGTGTCGTAGTGGAGGGTGGCACGGGGCGCGCTACCCTCAACGCTCGATCGAAGCTGAATAATAATATTAAACATTGTTGAAAGGTATTTTGGGGCTGTGGGGACCAAAATTAAACGGTTATATGTATTTGTATGGGGGTAGTAATGGTCTTTTTTGTTTCAAATATTCATCGTGTAACGCGATGTAGTAGATTCATAAAAACAAGCGGCCGTGTGCGAGTCGAACATGCGTGCGTTAAGTTTTTTATAAATTGAAATATGTAACTATAAAAATTGTATTCTTTTTAATTTTAGAAATATTTTTTACATAATTTAGGTTAGTAAAGTTTTCAATACTAATCGTGCGTAAATTGGTTTTAAGTGAATTCCTATTAATTAATATTATAAATGCGAAAGTAACTGTCTGTCTGTTATGCATTCACAGAAAAACTACTGGACCGATTTGGCTCAAACTCAGTATAATTATATATTTTCGATGCCGAGCATGAACATAGGATACTTTTTATCCCGAAAAATGGGATAGTTTCCGGAATAAAAACATATATGATTCTTCGTTTGTTACGTTTTTACAGAAAAGCTATTGGACCGATTTTGTTTAAAGTAAGTATATATGTAAATTCAATACCGAGGGAGGACAAGGTATAATTTTCATCCCGGATAATGGGATAAGATTTAAGGTTATCTCAGAAAATAGGATAGGTTTTTTTTTATAATTTTGGTAATTATTGGTCATAAATATAACTATACTTCGAGACACATACAAAAATGTAATTATTATGTCAAACGTGTCTATTTGATAAAATTATTTGTGATGGATAGACGGACATGGAAGTGAGACCGGTTCATGAACTAAAGGGCCAACAGTTTGGTACTAAGCAAAAACTTAAAATCCATAAAATACCTATACTGGTATTGGTAACGAAAAGAAAAATTGGCTAAGGGCGTAACGGTACACGCATAATTTCGGGTTCCGTAGATATTATGAATACCAATTTACTGTCATAGCATCTCCATCTCCAGCCTTTAGCATGAGATAAAGGGATAGATAGATAATTAGAAAGCAGAAACGGAATAGGCGATTGGGATGGAGATTTATCCGTGCAGGAACGGAGAAAGAATATAATTTCCTGCGGCCGGGCGGCCTTTCGTAAGTGGCGACAAAACAATCCACAGCCAGGTGGTAGGGCATTTGCCCGACTGGATGGCTACCACCCCTGGTCTAAAGTATGTCGCCATAACAACCTTGAGTTGTGTTCCGGTGTTAGTGACTAGGTTCCAGTTTCCCTTAAGAGAGCAGCAGCGCATTCGTAGTACACATTTGGTGTTACATGTCCATAAGCGATGGCAACCGCTTTCCATCAAGTGGGCCGTCTGCCTGTCTGCTGAATTCCTGCAATGAAAAAAAAATAAGGAAGATGGTTTGAGGGAGGGGGGAAATGGGCCATTGGAACTCTCACTCATCGTATCAAACACTGTTATCTCAAGATTAGCTGTTTGCTGATATTAGGCTGACGGCCCAACTGTGATGGAAATTGGTAACCGTCTACCATACCGTAACATTTGCAATACTAAAGGTGCTACCAATGTGTTGCCGAACTCGTAGATGGGACTTGAACCTGGCCACTAATACCGGACTCAATGTTGTTATGGCGGCATACTCTAAACCAGCGGATCCAGACAAGCAAATGCCCTACCACCTGGCGAAGACCTGATATTGTGAGAGCGTGGTATCACACCGATCGAGACGGCCCTAAGAGCTCTAATTAAGACAATTACAATTAGAGATGCCACGAATAGTGGTTTGGTCGAATACCGAATATTCGGTCACGCTCTCGACCGAAGCGCCGAAGATTCGGCTACCGAATGTTCTGTGTAGGATATGTGCAATTCGCGTGTAGCAGGTTAGTATTGCAGCAATAATTTATGAAGTATTTTCTTGCGTTCTCGCAAATCATAAGTACGCATAAATATAACTATATTTTAACGGTTTTAAACACGACTTTAAATGATTTTTGAAACGTAATATTAAAATTAAAAATTAAATAAACTCATTCAACACTTAAAATTTAGTAAGTATGCGACTATCAACTTTTAATGGAAATGTATATAACTTTGAGCAATATGTGCATTTTTTCACGATTTGGTATTCGTCATTCGGCCGAATACCGAATAGTTATAACAGCCGAATATTCGTGGCATCTCTAATTACAATTATTATTATCGGCAGACAAACACACGCATTGTATATCCCCAAGCTAAGTAAATTAAGCTTAAATGTAAGTAGTTCGTACTATATGTTACGTATACTACCATCGCCATTATCATCTCAATTCATTCCTGGGGTTGTCTGGAAGAGATCGCTTTTAGCGTTAGGACCGCCCTTTGTACACTAGATATAATTTTAGTCTTTAAGTTCATGTTTGTATTGGTGTACAATAAAGGCCTTACTTATAATCGTTTCTTAAATTTAAAGAAACTGCTCAGCAACTGTGAAAATCTTACCTATAAACTCCTCTTTAGCCGAATATTTTGGGTCCTCTTAGGTAAACAACAGGTACACGTTTATAAGTGAAAAAAAAAGATATTAATGGATTAGTCTGATTCTGATTCTCTTACTTAAGAGATGCCTAATCGTTTCTGAACGAGATTATTATAAGTAAGGCCCTAAAGTGTTATCTATCTAGCTATCTTGTGTTATGGGAAATTTACAACGGAAAATAATACAAATAACATAGTAAACAACGGAACGTTCGTTTTCGAAATTCAGCATGCCAGGAATCGCACCTAGAACCTCCGTATTACACTGAGATAAGCCGACAAAGGCTTAGCACACTCAACCACAGAGGTCGTCCAATAATGTATTCAGCTTGGCTCTACAAAAAAAAATATAAATTTAACTTTAACATTATTTAAGTCACCATCTTACTCTTAACATGATAAATAAATAAGGAACCCTAACAAATAGAACAAAACCAATCCATAAACCGAAAGGTAAAACGCACTAACGAAAACCACTCGTGTACACAATCGCACACATACGAACCGGTGTCTCCAACAAAATAAAACATAGCTCGCTGTCATGTGGTATCGATTCCGTCCCTTTAGGTGCTCCATCTCGTTCCAACTTTAAATTATGCCATTCGCAAGAGTGAGACAGGTGTGCTTTCTTGCCGTTTGAGATGGCCGAAGCAGTGTAAACGTGCAGATTAGCCGGGTGACGCCCTGTGTATTATTTTGTTGGCCTATAACTGAGATTGGTTATAGATTCTCTGGCTGTAGAGCTACAATATTCTTTTCTATTTAGGGTTCCCAGCTACCTTGGCAATACAGAAACCCAAATGTTTTCTTTATTTGTTTGTCTTTGTATGTCAGTCACTTTTTTTTTTAATTTACTGAAACTTGTATACGGATGAAAGTTCACAGGAGCGTCTAGCCTATACGGCGATATACACTGATAGATAGGTGACGCTTTACGGTCCTATTTATATTGAGGTAACGTAAGTTTTAAGCCTTTGTCTACGCTTAAATTCCCGCCACAATTAAATAAAAAAAAATGATTTTTTATTGTTTCTGGCAACTTTTACTTTTTTTTCGAATACTTTTTGATTTTTAAAGAACGCAATAAACGCTGTTAAAGATTCTAATTTTCTTCATTTCAATTAACACCAATAATACAAAACCCAAAAAAGAGTATTGCATATAGGAGACTCCGTAACAGCTTCTTTATGGTTCCTAAAGAAGTCTTCAAAGTTATGCTCACCGCAAAAGAGTGGAACTCACTGCCGGAATGTACCTACAACCTGGGCGTCTTCAAGTCACGTGTGGATGTTGTTACATCTCAGAACATAGCTCCGCTCGAAATCTTTTTTTTAAATATTAATTAGGTTCTCGTTTGACCACGATCACGTCCAATGCCGGACAATGATGCGTTCGAAGATGAAGCACGCTTACTCAGATAGTTCCTATTCACACGAGACTTTAAGATACCCGGATTGTATTTTTCGGGAAACACGGACTCTGGTAGTGCATTCCACAATTCTGCGGTACGTATAAGGAACGTGGAGGCGAATCGTTCAGTACGCACTGGCAGCGTTTCCAATGTGAAACGATGGCGTAGACCAGAGCGCTTTGTAGTCCGAAGATGGAATGGTGAAGGGGGAATCAGGTCAAACAGTTCTGCCGCACACTCTCCGAAATGAATCTTATAAAAAACCGATAATAAAACCCGGCGTCGATGCTAATCGAGCGATATAAACGCGAGGTTATACTGCAATTTAACTCACATGCTTGTTTATGGTTCTCTAGCCAAAAGACGAAGAGTCGACGTTAGTCATTTCTACGGAACCCTTCCCAGCTCGCGGATAGACACGGACTTGGCACACTTCAATTTACAAATGACACGTTACTTTTTCGAGCCTGTACCTTTGTTTCCACTCGCACATCTGCACGCCGTATTTAGTATGCCATGTTAATCCTCAGATTGATTAAATGATTTACATTATGTGTTACGAACCCCATAGAATGGAACACAGGGGCGATGCCATGGGAACGAGCGAGCCTGGAATATGACACGTTGATAAAACAGTTGAGAGGGCTGAATAACGAAACAAATACCAAATATAATTTCTAATAATGCAAACAACAAAAGGGAATTAAAGAAAGATAAAAAAAGACTATCCGAAGAAATAGCGACGTATGTACACTAAATACAAATTATAGTAGTAATAGCTAAATCTATCCATTCCTTTAACAGACTTGTGAAGGAGCACTATCTAACTGTATAACCGTGTTTATTGTTTGTTTTTTTTTATTATGCACGAATTCAGTAGACAGGCAGACGGCCCACTTGATGGAAAGCAGTTACCATCGCCTATGGACATTTGCAACACCAAAGGTGCTACAAATACGCTGCTGCTCTCTCAAGGGAGACCGGAACCTGGTCACTAATGCCGTAACACAACTCAAGGTTGTTATGGCGACATACATTAGAACAGGGGTGGTAGTCATCCAGTTGGGCAAATGCCCTACCATCTCGCTGTGGGTTGTTTTGTCGCTTCTTACGACAGGCCGCCCAGCAGCAGGAAATTGTATCCTTTCTCCGTTCCTGCATGGATCAAAATTTACGGATGTATTATGTTATATTTATACTGTTGTGTCGCGGGACTCGAATTAAAATGCCACAGGTACAAATATAACCGAACATAACAAGTCCAAACGTAATGCAGAAAGTGGTAATTCCATAACACGCGCAAAGTGCGTCACTTAATAAATTACCGAATGTACACAAGTCTCGCTTTGCTCGTGGTTATCGCTCGACTCCCACGTCCCTCAATCAGGGCATTGCTTTATACTGCACAGATGCAATGTCCCCGTATCTAAGTCAACTTTAATCCGACACACCTGGCTAATGACTGCCATAAAATATTACAATACAACAATGGACTGTCTCTAGAATAATTAGTAAACTCATGCCAGTAAGTAAACAAAAGAAGTCCAAATGCCGAAAGGTAATAAAATGTATTTTTACAGATATCCAGGTGGTGTGAATTTGTTTTTGTTGGCGTCTAGGTCGTAACAATACATTGAATTTATATAGTACTTGATACCATACTTAATGTATAGGTATAGTAAAATTCACTTCATTAATATACGTCCAACTGTCATCTTCCCACACATGAAAACAATATTACACGAAGCACTTGCCATGGAAATTAATTGGCAGTCATCAATGGCCACTTTCTATTTCGTTACTAATACTATTCAATACTATATAATCTTGTATACTACTTGCCACGGTGTCCTAAGACCGTTTATTAGCTAGCTCCAGTCAACAATTGTAACCATGAGTCACAGTATATAAATGTATATAGTTTTGGTAATTTTTGAGTGTAGGGTTGATAAAGGTAATTTTCACATAAGTATATCTCGGCTTACTCCTATAGAAAGAAAGAAAGAAAACAGGTTTATTTTTAGGACATAATATACAAGTGAAACAAACACATTTAAAGTTATAAATAATGCACAATAAAAAGAAGAAAAAGAGAAAACAACTAAATAGTATCTGAAGATATATTAAGTCCTAAAAATGTATGTATAATGTCCTTGAGTGCATTTTTATATGGTTTATAGGAAACATGCATAATAATGTATATATATAATATTATACAATGTAACAATAAACATGCCGTGTATAAATGTTAAAGCTATTAAAAAAAACAATTGGAATTCTATATATATATAATGAAACTGGTGTTCGTTTGAGGCTCAATCACGCTTAAACCACTGATCGTATCGACATGAAACTACCACCATTCGATGCGAAATTTTTCCTAGATGGTTTATGGCTATTTATCTATATATATCTATATATCTTCTATATATATATAATGAAAATGGTGTTCGTTTGAGGCTCAATCACGCTTAAACCACTGATCGTATCGACATGAAACTACCACCATTCGATGCGAAATTTTTCCTAGATGGTTTATGGCTATTTATCTATATATATCTATATATATAAACTTATATCTATATATATAAACTCGAAAACTACTGGACCGATCATCATGAAACCACAACCAGTCGACGCGGAATTAACCGTAGATGGTTATAGGCTATATATTTTTCAAATTCTATGAGCCCTTTCCCATGTTTTTTCTCATATATAATGAAAATGGTGTTCGTTTGAGGCTCAATCACGCTTAAACCACTGATCGTATCGACATGAAACTACCACCATTCGATGCGAAATTTTTCCTAGATGGTTTATGGCTATTTATCTATATATATCTAATAAACTCGAAAACTACTGGACCGATCATCATGAAACCACAACCAGTCGACGCGGAATTAACCGTAGATGGTTATAGGCTATATATTTTTCAAATTCTATGAGCCCTTTCCCATGTTTTCTCAATTTGTTTGTTTATTAATTTATTTGAATAAGGCGGTACGAAGTTCGCCGGGTCAGCTAGTACACTATATAAACGATATAAAAGTATCGTGTCCTCCACGATACTTTTTTTAAAATTTCTTGTCTGTTTTTCTGTTTGTTCGGCATTCACGTGAAAACTACTGGGCCGATTTCGATGCGGTTTTCGCTGATCAACAGCAAATTCAAATCTGCGCTACTTTTTGTCCTGGGAATCCCGCGGGTATTAATTCCATTGAGATTTATTCACTGCTCGATAACAAATTTTATGTAAGAAAACGTATGATATTTTTATCCCGCGAATACCGCGGAAATTTTCCCGGGAGCGGTTAAGTACTTGTTCGGGTGCATAAAATTAGTTTATTCCGATACAGTTTTCACTAAAAAGATAGCTAACTTTTTTTTTAATACTGTGGTAGGAACCACTTTGTGTTCCGCGAATCCCGCGGGGATATCCTAGGGCTAAAAAAATACCGCGCTGAAACCGTTAAAACCGCGATAACTTAAGAAAATACTAAACATTATTCTGTTACAGAAAAACATTTTCAATAATAATATATATAAAATATCAAAATATATATACAATATTAACATCCGTCGGCAACGTAGCCTGGGGTCCAAGTTAGGCAGGTAGGTACAGTTAGAGCTCCATATGTTAAACAGTTGAAGTCGTGGTAGAGTAATGGCAAGCGCATGCGTCCCAATCTCAAGGGGCGTTGGTTCCGATCCTGGCTGGAACGCATGCACCACTTAGTTAGTTTTCAGATCTAATGTGCATATTGTTACAATTACCACGTGCTAACAACGGTGAAGGAAAACATCGTGATGCAAACTGCATAGAGAGATAACCGATGTGCCAAACCTGCCAAGCCGCCTTGGACAAGTGTGGCGGGTATCCTGCCCGTTCCCCCTATAATGGGAGGCCCAAGCCCAGCAGTGGGACACTTATGGGCTGTTGGTATAAAGAAAATACCGCGCTGAAACCGTTAAAACGTAGTTTTATTATGTGCGTTAAAACGTAGTTTTATTATGTGTATTAGTAGTCACGATAACTTAAGAAAATACTAAACATTATTTAACATTCTGTTATAGAAAACATTTTCAATAAAATATTGATAACAAAATGTATATAAAATATTAACATCTGTCGGCACCGTAGTCTGGGGTCTTAGATACCGATTGTTAGGGCTCCATAGGCTTAACAAGAAAAAATAGTATTATGAACAAGTAGTTTCTGAGAAGAAATTGGCAACCAAAAGCATATTGACGGACGGACAGATATGGTAATTGTATAAGAATGCCGTTTCAATACAGGATAACACGGGACAAAAATGCCAACCAAAAACAGCACGCAACCGCACAACTCCAGGTGTAGCGAAGCATTATTAAGAGTAAAAAAATTGTATATTAAGGCGACCGCTTAAAAGTCGACTTTATCTTTATTAAAATAAGGGGCCTTACTTATATAATCGTTTTTTAAATTTAAAGAAACTGCTCAGCAACTGATTAGTGAAAATCTTACCCATAAACTCCTCTTTAGTCAAATATTTTGGGTAACACCTACGTTAATCGTTCAAATTTCGTTTACCTGTGCTCCTCTTGGGTAAACATCAGGTAATACACGTTTATAAGTGAAAAAAAAGATATTCATTGATTAGGGTCGGATTCTGATTCTCTTACTTAAGAGATGCCTAATCGTTTCTTAACAAGATTATTATAAGTAAGGCCGTAAGTCTTTAAATCTTTATAAGGGGAAATAGTGGGTAATAAAAACTAATGTCCGAGGTCTGAACGATGGAAAAAGGATATTTGCAACAGTAACAATCGCCTAGTAAAATTGTAATGTAATTGAGGCACGGCACTGAGTCATTGACGGGCGTTTATCTTTGTCTAAACCATATAAAAATGCACTCAAGGACAAGCCCCGGTCAGTGTAGAACTATCATAGGAAATGACAACAAAGGTTACTGAGCTATTGGGATAAACTACTAATGGAACTAGGTATCTGGGACTGGGTCACAAAAATGCCGTACAAGATTGGGATGCCCCTTGCATTATGGGTTGAGAGGCTAAGAGGTGTCCAGAGGTGGGCTGCATGTTCACCAAAGCTACTACCGAATTTAAGCCTTTTATCACTGTCACCCTTAGGAGCTTGAGGTACTAATTATTATTACAAGTTTCTCGTTGGCCTGTACTCGGGGCAAGGCATCGGCGTTGCCATGCACCGCGGGAATGTAGCTGGCGTTTTGGGCACGTTCCCAATCGACGGCGATTTAGGACTCGTATAATATTTTTATTAATGAATTAAAATTCTTTATTGTTACACCATAAACTTAAATCTAGACAATTGGTATCGATACATTTGTATTAGAAAAATGAGCGGCCTTATCGCTTATAGCGATCTCTCTAGGCAACCCAGTGTCTCAGGAGATTTTAAACAAAAAAGTAATACAATCACAATAATAACCAACTAACGTAAAAATAAAATATATATTTGTATTTATTTTGTATTTTCTATTTTATAAATACAAACTATATATACATAATATTTTATTAAGCTTTCGCGACTACTCAATAATAAAACTACATTTTAACGGTTTTAAGCGCGGTTATTTATTTGATTTTTGTTATTTCGATGTTTCGGCCACTTTTCAGTGGCCGTGATCACGACAGACAAATATGATAAATGTCAACGAGTATTGTTAAAGTTTTATTTAGCCTACCACCAACTTGTTCCATTATTTAGTTTTACTTTTGTTTATGGTTATTATTTACTCTATGGGAGCCTAATTTAATTAACCACCGCTTCGGTCGGGCTTGGGTCGGCACAATATGTCTTTTCCTTCCACACTCTTCTATTCTGACATACATCTTCTGTCACACCATAAATCATCATATCATCCTTCACGCAGTCCATCCATCTTTTTTTGGTCTACCTTTACATATGTACCCATCCATCTTGTAGTTTAACATTCTTTTTGTCATGTGTCTTTCATCCCTCCTCATTATATGCCCATACCAACTTAGTCTTCTTCCTCTCAATTTTTCAGTCACGTGTGCAACTTTCAAAGATCCCCTTATGTACTCATTTAGAAAGAACGAAAGAAAGAATGAATTTATTTGAAGAAATAGCGAAGTACTTACATTGCTAACATGTATTAAAAATAACAAATATTGAGAATTTGTACCCCGCATCTTCCACAAACAAGGTTTGCACTCAGCTTGTTGCTGTGCCGGCATAATATCCGACACAACGCTGATTTTCAGTGCAAACCTCCTTTTGGCTTAATACTAATAATAATAATACGACCCGAATAATTTAAATTAACTTAAAAACTATTTACTTTGTAAACTATAATATATACATACATAAAAAAAAGTATATTTTTATTTGTTAATTTTATGATTTAAATAATAAAAAAACAAATATTTCTCACCTTATCCATTCTTGTAACACCACACAATCATCTCAACATTCTCATCTCAGCTGTGTGGAGACGTTTGTGCTTTATCACTTCGACGGGTGCAAAGTAAATAAAGTTATCTAACAAAATGATGATTTTTAGTTTATTGTACAATCGTTTTAATAAAACAATTCTTTACAATATGACATTATTTGTTTTGCATATATCACATCATTTCAATAAATTTTCGTACGTAAAAAAAGCCAGGTACGTATGTTCTTTCAAATACTAGGAAGTTAATTCGACCATATTTTCGCTCTCCTGTAAAGTAGCTATTTTGCAGATATCTCTTTTTACTTTGCACCCGTCGACTTTAGTGGCCCAACATTCGGACCCGTAAAGCATGACTGGTCGTATGACGACTTTCTTTTATATATAGGTATAGATTAAAATGGGTGGAAGGAAAAAAATGTTTAAAATGTCAATTTTTCGTTTTTATCACTCTATTACGTAATCCTACAAAGACTGAGATTTGTTTTGTAAATTTACATATCTTTAACCAGTGAAAGGAAACTGCTGACAAGATATGTTTTAATTTATATTACCTTGTTTGCTAATTGCCAACAAAACGTGCTTATAATTTTATAATCAATGAAAAGTAAAACGCAAAGGCGTGTAGGTATCAAACCACTTCCTTATACGATTACTGATATGATCATTTTCGACGTGACTAATGTGAGAATTCGCTTATAGTGATCTAATGGTTCTGAGAAAAAAAATATGATAATGAAGACTGTACACTTGCCTTTTTTAGATATTTTAACTATTTTAATATCGTACATTTAAGATCCCTTAAGCACTATTTTTAGCCGATTGAGACAAAGCATTATTATTCGTGAACAGTATTTCATTCCGATATATAACTGAATTATATTGTTACGAGCTACATAGGACTCGAATTAAAATGCCGTTGGAACTACTATAGAATTTATTAGAACTATACAAACACGTATAACATAGGTACTAATATAAATAGACACTACAAGTACAGACTGCGCGATTCAATAACACGCGCAAAGTCCGTCACTATATCGCTCATCGAATGTTAATGTTTTTTCAAGCTGAGATATTTTATAGAAAGAAAAGAAAAGAAAGGAAATAATTTTATTTAGGACAAATTATAACACACACAGTATAATTACTTAAAAATTAAAACGAAAATAATATAATTTTGTCCCAAAAGGGGCATCAGACTCAGCATAATGCCGGTCGGTTAAAACCAGCGCTGATCTTCCGCTGTGCCCTTAAGGTATCGTCACGGTAAACAGTACATCATTGCAATGCATAAAACTAGAATACTAAACTATATATATACATACATACATACATACATAGTACATACACTTAAGATAGAAATAGGGAAACTCATTATCAGGAATAAATATAAGAATGTTAAATATACGTTCTTAAAAATGAAATAAAATAACAAACAAAATTAAAATACAATTAAACTAAATTAAATACCACTTGTATCATGTTTTAGGTCGCGCTGTGAAAGTTGGTGCTCTTTTAAAAAATATCTTTAATGTAGCTCTGAACCCAATAAGATGTTGCAAATTTCGAATGGGTGGTGGAATATTATTCCAGCACCTTGATGCTGCGTAACGAAAGCTCCCGCGGAAGCCAGCTGTATAATGGCGCTCAGAAGCAAGTTGTACCGCACACGTCCTAGAATTGACCATTCTACGACTTGATACCCAGGAGAGCTTCTCATACAAGTAACGTGGGGTTTTGTACTTAATGACCCCGAAGAGAAGACACGCCAGGTGCAGCATTTTCATGATTGAATGCTTATTCAAGTATGGTGTTACATGACCTCTTAATGGAATATCGAAGCAGAATCGAGCACAAGCATTCTGAACTCGTTGAACGAGCCGTTGAGTTTTAGCTAACAAGCGAGGGCCAAAACAACGTCAGCGTAATTTAATCGAGCTAAAACCAGGGATTCCACTAATTGAACACGCAGTTGTTCAGATAAGAGAGGCCTCATTTTGTACAAAACTTATCAACGCACGTAACTAATTTTATCCATATTTTTGCGTTTTTAGCAACTCGTTGCACAAAAAGCATAAAATATTGTGTGATTGACACTCTTTCATTTGAATATCGAACTTCTCCGAAAAAGGTTTTATATATATGCACTTGTAAGAACTTTTTGATTCACTCTGGTATATAAATGAATGTAGATCAAACTTTCCGTCTAGGTTATTGCAAAGGTCTGGCAAAGGGCGTTCAAAGGCAGACAGCGGTAACAATAGGCACTTTGACATAGCCCAGACAAGCCGCGTCTAAGCGCAGACTGATGACCAAGCTACTTTTTTGCCAGATTATTCACGTTTAACTGGGTGATATTTTAGTCATCCATAATATTATAAAATTCTAAACATGCTGTATCAGTACATTGAAGCTGTTTAAAAAAAAAACAACTGGAAACGACTATATGAGCGATGGAGACAACAATACAATTTATTTTAGCTTTCTTGTCTATTTATTTGTTCGGGATTCACGTAAAAACTACTGGGCCGATTTTGATGCCGTTTTCGCTGATCGACAGTTGACAATTGATAGACTTAAAATTTGCGATTCTTTTTATGCCGGAAATCCCGCGGGAATTTTGCTAGGAATGATTTTATATAGCTAAATTTAAAAAAAATCTAATTCCAAAGTGATTTATACACTGATCGATAGCAAATTTTATGTTTTAAAATGTGTGATATTTTTATATTTAGCATAGGTTGCATGCCATGTGATTTAGGAGATGAGCACTGAAAATCAGCGTTGTGTCGGACTACGTTTCGGCACACCAAAATGCTTAGTGCCAACCTCAGTTCCTAATTTCGGTACACAATTTCTGTATATATTTATACTTTGTTACTATTTTGTCTTATGTTTGTCGCTCTTTCTTCCTTCTTTAGGGCAATTTTATCTCCGATCGGAGCGACTTTGAGACTACCCACATATATTCACATATTCCGAAAATAGAATTAGAATTACTATGTTCTATTCAGTCTGAAAATTTAATATCAATTAAGTTCCGAAACTGCGCAACAGATTTCAATTAAATTTTTATCTTTTATTATTCCTGATGTGTGTGTCACACACACACATCAGGAATAACGGATGGGACAGGCTCGCTGGAAGGACAGAGAAGAGGCTGACCTGTCGGAGCTAGGAGCCCGTAATTGGAAAGAAACCGCACACGATCGAGAAAAGTGGCATGCTCTCGTTTCGGAGGCCAAGACCCACTTTGGGTCGCTGAGCCAATGGAGTTAGTAAGTATTATTCCTGATGTAGAGTAAACAGGCTGACGGCTCCGCGAGAAGGAAAGTGGTAATAGTCGCTTATACCAAAGGCATTACCAATGTGCAGTCCGAATGGGGGGGGGGACTAGCAGTAAGCTGGCCACTGAACGTGGCCGCCTAATTCGCAGTCGCTACCAATTTTTTAACATTACGGCTTGGTTACAAGAGCCGCTGTTATATTAAGGTACAGATAATAAATCCTTTAAACGGCCAATCCCATGACTGACTATTCTAACAAGAACCACATAATATTTACAACGTGGAATCATTATAGTGGTCGCCCGTGGTCGAAATTCGACCATAATAATTAATATCAAAAACTATTCTTCTATAATCACAGATTTCGCCAAATCACTCTGTTAATTTGACTTGAACAATAAACAAAAGAGTACTTATATATACGTGTGTGTCAAATACATGGTAGTCTGTTTAGTGTTTTTTTTATCGATTTAATGTACTTTTTATGCATAATTAAAAAAAAATAGCATTCGCCTCATCTTCTCCATATAAACAATAACTGTGCGAAATTTTATACTCCTCCGTCCGCGCAGTTTTCGTAAAAAGGAGTAGAAAGTTTTTGCTTCACGTATTAATATATAGATAGATCATTATATTGTTCTACGTAAATTCACAGATAATTTACACAAAGAAAAGACATAAAGACATTACAAAGCGGAAATTACCTCGGTAGTACCAGTTCTTGTCTGATATGGTTAAATAAACTGAGTTTTTATTTCTACACAGTGTATATTATATATACAGGACCGAATGTTTGAGTATAAACTTTAGTACGTCTCGGAATGATTATAACACAACTTATATTCTTTCCTTTTATTATCTTCGGCTTACTGAGAATCCACTGTTTGCTACAACTCCATTAATTCTTCTTAAAGTCTGTAAAATATTTCTGTATAATACATACACATCATACGCACCGCAAAGGAGTGGAACTCTTTGCCGGAGTTTGTCTTTCCCGATACTTATAACCGGGGTGACTTCAAGTCCCGTGCGAATAGGTACCTTCTAGGTAAGCGTGCTCTATCCTAGAGCATCTTCGCTCCACACAGGGCGAGATTGTGGTCAAATGCGAACCTATACTACAATATAAAAAAATATATAAAAAAAAGAGCTTGAGATATAAATTGAATAAGAAATATAAAGAAAAATAATTTTTAGCTAGTTGTGTTGCTTGGGAGTTTCTTGCCGCTTCTTCTTAACAGCAATAACGCTGCGAAGCGGTTTACATAGACTAGGAAGTAAATTTAAATTATAACTAATATGTATGACCTTCAAAAGGTGTTGTCCAGTGGAACTTATTTTAAATACAAATTTTTTAATCTGAATTAACGTTGTGGATTGATAGAAGATGTAATAAAAAAAATGTTGATAAAGGAATGTTAAGGAGGTTTGGACGTTAAGAGAGAAAATCGAGGCCAAAAGTATGGACATCAGTGTGGGTAGTATAGTTGATGCCGGTAGACCGCAACGTATATACTACGATCAAATCGCAGCTGTCATTTGGCTTGTTTTATATCTTACCGACCGATCATTTGCCTTACTATCGATTAAAATTTAACATAAACTCCATACAAGTAATGTCAAATTCAACCAATGGTGAGGCAAGTGGATGAATAGTAAGATATAGGAACCGGTCATTAAGTCATTAAAGAATGGACGGGTAAAAAATACCTATAATAAACGTTTGTGCTTGAAAAAATTAATAAAAGTCGATGAAGAAACGATGTATATCAACATCTTAGCAAACGGCTAACGGAGTAAGAATACAATTTCTTGCGGCCGGACGGGCTGTCGTAAGAGGCGACAAAACAATCCACAGCCAGGTGGTAAGGCATTTGCCCGATTGGATGGCTATCACCCCTGGTCTAAAGTATGTCGGTATAACCACCCTGAGTTGTGTTCCGGCATTAGTGACCAAGTTCCAGTCTCCCTTAAGAGAGCAGCAGCGGATTTGTAGCATCTTTGGTGTTGCAAATGTCCATAGGCGATGGTAACCGCTTTCCATCAAGTGGGCCGTCTGCTTGTCTGCTGAATTGCAATAAAAAAAAACCCGTAAGAAAAACAAAGTCACCAATATAGTTTAATAGGTTACTGCTACACTCGCCATCGGCTGAGCGTTCATCCTCACTTCTTTGTGTCGCTTCGCTCATATACGCAACGTTTCTCTAGAAAGTTTGTCTTACGCACTATGGAAATTTGGAATGAACTACTATCTGAGAAAATTCCCAGAGCGCTACAATATGGAGTTTTTCAAAAAATGTGTCATAAGATCACTTCGAGGTCGGAAGTGCGTTGGAAACACACCTCTAGTGTTGCAAATACGATGGGCATTATGGTAATTTGGAATGAACTACTATCTGAGAAAATTCCCAGAGCGCTACAATATGGAGTTTTTCAAAAAATGTGTCATAAGATCACTTCGAGGTCGGAAGTGCGTTGGAAACACACCTCTAGTGTTGCAAATACGATGGGCATTATGGGAATTTGGAATGAACTACTATCTGAGAAAATTCCCACAGCGCTACAATATGGAGCTTTCCAAAAAATGTGTCATAAGATCACTTCGAGGTCGGAAGTGCGTTGGAAACACACCTCTAGTGTTGCAAATACGATGGGCATTATGGTAATTTGGAATGAACTACTATCTGAGAAAATTCCCAGAGCGCTACAATATGGAGTTTTTCAAAAAATGTGTCATAAGATCACTTCGAGGTCGGAAGTGCGTTGGAAACACACCTCTAGTGTTGCAAATACGATGGGCATTATGGTAATTTGGAATGAACTACTATCTGAGAAAATTCCCAGAGCGCTACAATATGGAGTTTTTCAAAAAATGTGTCATAAGATCACTTCGAGGTCGGAAGTGCGTTGGAAACACACCTCTAGTGTTGCAAATACGATGGGCATTATGGTAATTTGGAATGAACTACTATCTGAGAAAATTCCCAGAGCGCTACAATATGGAGTTTTTCAAAAAATGTGTCATAAGATCACTTCGAGGTCGGAAGTGCGTTGGAAACACACCTCTAGTGTTGCAAATACGATGGGCATTATGGGAATTTGGAATGAACTACTATCTGAGAAAATTCCCACAGCGCTACAATATGGAGCTTTCCAAAAAATGTGTCATAAGATCACTTCGAGGTCGGAAGTGCGTTGGAAACACACCTCTAGTGTTGCAAATACGATGGGCATTATGGTAATTTGGAATGAACTACTATCTGAGAAAATTCCCAGAGCGCTACAATATGGAGTTTTTCAAAAAATGTGTCATAAGATCACTTCGAGGTCGGAAGTGCGTTGGAAACACACCTCTAGTGTTGCAAATACGATGGGCATTATGGGAATTTGGAATGAACTACTATCTGAGAAAATTCCCACAGCGCTACAATATGGAGCTTTCCAAAAAATGTGTCATAAGATCACTTCGAGGTCGGAAGTGCGTTGGAAACACACCTCTAGTGTTGCAAATACGATGGGCAGTTATTCGTGGGTTATTACTCCAGCAAAGAATAAAAATAACTGATTACGGACCAATAATGGCTGTGATTAGCTACATAAACAGACGAACATGACATATTTCTAAAGTAGACCTAGTTTTTGGTTACGGAACTTTAAAACATACGTTAAACATGACATCCCTAAATTGCAATAGCAGTAACACGAACTGTCCTGAGATGGGCATAACCAAGTGTTCGCGACAACTCGCCTGGCAGTCGGCCAATGGCTGCTAATTGATTGGACAAGCACTTCAATGCGACAATTCCTGGTTGAACTCTGGATTCTGATCGTTATAATGTGTTACGTAAGTATTTACATATTATTACGCGAAGAGAAAACCACTCTAGTGACTCTACCCACACAATGCTGTGTGCTGTCAAACACTTATATGTGATTCTACCTTCATCCAGTCTCTCTGTAAACCAGTGGCGTGGACTTCATACAATACAAGTCGATTTCCCATAGCCTACTTTTAAGAAACTAGCGACCAAGAGGTCGAAAGCGCTATACATTCATTGGCGTTTAGGCGTTCTGTTCAAACAGATTATTACTAGTGTCTCTATAAATTAATTAGCAACGAAAAGGTAGGAAGCGCCATGCAATTTATTGATATTTTTGATTTGATTGATTGATTTTTTATTTGTGAATGTATTATTATTACACTTACACACGTACGTTGCTATTTCATCCACAAATATATTGGATGAAATAGCCACTCGTAACCCGGTCGACACCGACTTTTGTTTCGAAATATACGGTAAGAATGCAAAATTATAAATACAAATTGTAATAAGATAGAATTAACATCGCGATAGACAGACGGTTTATTTAGAAGTGTTAGTTTTATTTACAAAAATAATTCTGGATGTCTACAACATCCAGAATTATTTTTGTAAAATGACTGACATACGGCGTCGAGGTGGACTAAAGAGGTGATTTAGTTGGTAGGTTCGAGCATCCCATCGGGATTCCAACACTACCCGACTATTGTCCCCGAGCGGTAGGGTGTCCATGATGGATTACACCTCGCAAAAAAAAGAAAAAAAAGGGGGTAGGGGGAAGGTTCCACGAGACACGATTAGCTCAATGCTAATCATTTCATGCCGATACTCTGTTTCCGTATCATATATCACACCGAGCTGGTCGCAAAGGCTGTAGTCAAGATGGCACCACCCATACAGTAGTATCTATGACTCTACCTCGTCAAAAATGTTGTTTTAGTTAGGATTATTACAAAAACCTTCCACGAATTAAGATATTGTAAATTCAAAAGAAAAAATAAGCTATAATCACTGGATGATCTAAATACCACGCCTGAGTTAACAGAATGCATTTCAAAAGAGATTATAATATCGGCGCAGGTAAACGCATTGCAACCTTGGTGAACACCTTGTGTCGTGTCACCGGTTGCTTGTTGTTTAATGAAGTTTATTTTAAAGTATTTAGATATACCTACTAGAAGTTTGGTGGTTCTAGTGTTTTTATTACTTTTTATGGCATTGTATTTAGAAGCAAATCTAAGATAAGTATTTTTTTTTTTTTTTTTGCAGAGGACACATATTGTATATTTTAAACCGTAACTTGGTTTATGGGTGTGGCTTGTGTTATGGGTAAATTTGTATATCCCACTCCGTTGTATTGTAACAACGGAGCACTCTGCAATTGATTGCATACCAAAAATCTGGGTTACTTCTGTGACGATAGTTACGTGTCATATTATTCAAGGTGTGGGTATTTTCTAATAAGCCAGTCAGTCGTTTACTCCTGACTGCGACGAGGATGGGGTGGAATCCACGCGTGCAAAGTCCAAATCCTACGGTTTGGTGTTACAAATAGATTTTGTATCACATCTGAAATAACCCGACAGGTGCGTTTAATCGAAGTCCTTCATCAGTTGATGTGAATTAGGTTAAAGTATCGGTATGGATTCAGGAAAGGATCACGAACTCTGTCTAACGAAGTGGGGTGTGTTCTCCCAGGGCACATTCCAGGCACTTTATTGCGCTGGATCGGCTGGGCGTAACTACGTTCTAAGTCTCAGCCTTTCCTTCACAACAAAGCGCAGGGTCGACAGGGAGGAGGGGGTTTTTAGTGGGTATTGGGGTTGCTCGCTCGTGTAGCAACGCTCGGAGTCTCCACACTAGCTTAGTCGATCGCGGACGGATCACTGTCAAGAGCATACTATTGCTGCAGTGATATCGCCCCCGACCGACGTGTGTCGTTCCCTGGCAACGACCCAGTCTGTGCGTAAATCGGTTAAGCATTTTCCCTCGCCTCAAAAAAAAAAAAGTATCGGTATGAATAGTCTTCCACCTAAAAAAAACACAAATCCTGTGTGCACTCTTAAAAGCTACGATAGATAGTACTGTACTTCGGTACAACTGCTGAACTTATTATTTTAATCTAATATTATATCAAGCAAGTTCGATCGAGCAATTTTTTTTAAGGCTGTGGAAATGGTTTTCGCACACTACCGGATCCTTTACTAGGGATTAGACCAAGCGACGAAAGGTGAGACCATGAATGGGCACCAGAGTCAAATCGCCGGCTTGTGTGGAGACTCGAATACTCAATACTCCACTAAAACCACCCTCCTCCGCTTATGGCAGGAAGAGCGTGAGACTTAGAACGTAGTTACGCCCACGCTGATCCTAGCGCATCAGTGCTTGAGAATACCCCGGGAAAGGTAAACTCCGTCAACAGGGGTGAAGACTCCTCTGAACCCTAGGTGCTAGAGGGCCGCTACAGAATCGAGCAATACTTCGTGTACTGTTGACATCTTTAGGACAGCTGGGCCAAATACCACTTGAACGTTAGAGAGAATTCATAAATGAGCCAGGTCGGCAATTATCGTCGTTTTAATGCTCAACTTCACTCTTGAATACATAAATGCTACGTTGCTAGATTATTAGTCTTAAATCGGATACACTTTGGGGAGTGTTCCTTAGACCTGCACGGAACTGGATCCCCAATCCCCATTTTATTATCATACAACTAACTACATACACTTGTTTAGGCAAACCTTATTTGCTGGAAACACCACCAGTCTGATGTCCAAAAGAAATTTCGAGGACTTTATCAAGTTTTGTCTCAAAGTTGTAAAAAGTACAGTAAGCAGAAATAAAACGATAGATATAATTATAATATGTATAATTATTATATATTTAGTTATATATATACATAATGTACAAATATAACAAAAGCAAATAATAAAATAGACACTAAGTCCGAAAACATAAAAATAAGCGAAAAATCACAAAAACAGGTAGAAATTAAGAAAATAGTAAATAACATGTAAAAAGCATAAATAATAAGATAAAAGTTGTATTATAGAAAGAAATATAAACAAATAACAAGAAGCTTGTTGTAGTAGTAGAAAGCATAAATGTAAGAATGTAGTGCCTAACATAGAAATAATAAAGTAGAAATAAGAAACTGTAAAGTAAATTAAGGAATATTGGCAAAAATAATCTTGTATAATTTTGGAAGCAACAAGACATGTATTAGAATAAATAAACATTGTAAAAAAATAAACTTATTGAAAAAAAAAATAAGAAAAAAAGATATGAAATAAAAAAGATAAGATAAAAAAAAAGAAAAAAAACCCCAAAAGTGATAAACCCGAGCAATCTAGTTCACTCGGAGGATTACCTAAATAAATAAAAAACACCACCAGTCAGGACGAAGCGCTTCACTTCTACTTTGCTGCGTACTGTCGAAGAATGAAATAGTTTGCCGGTATGAGTTTTTCTAAGTCACGAGCAAATGGGTATCTTATAGGTAAGCGTGCTCTCACCTAGATCGCGTAACCGCTCACCTTCAGGTGAGACAGTGGTCAAACGCGAATCTATACGAACGTAAAAAAATACACAGACAATAAGGTAACAATCAGAATCGATCTCGGCCCGGGATTCCCGGGACCTCTGCGCTCCAGTGAGCTACACCGTTGATTGCAGATACTAGATCATTGTTGTGATGTTTCACTGCATGATAATCCTTAAGTAGGTATATTTCTAAATTAATTATACTAGTGGTCGCCCGTGGTCGAAATTCGACCATAATAATTAATGTCAAAGACTCGTCGATTCTATAATCGCAGATTTCGCCAAGGCTACATACACTGTTAATTTGACTTGAAAAATAAATAAAAGAGTATATATGCGTGTGTGTGTGTGTAAAATACATGGTAGTGTGTGTAATGTTTTTTTTTTTATAGATTAAGTGCCGCTTGCATAACGATCGCCTTTAAATAAAATTATTTAATCATATTAAACTGCCTAAATACATTTTACACAAAACGTATTGGCAGTTCTTTGAACATATTTAATGGCAAATTTGGCGATCTGCAAGACGCTAATTGTATTTAAGTGTGTTAAATACGTTTTGTGTTTCTTAAATAAATTTAAGCAACCTTATGCAAGCTGCCCTTAATGTATTTTTATGCATAATTTTAAAAATATTAGCATTCGTCGCTTCTTCTCTGTATAAAATATAAGTGTGCGAAATTTCATACTCCTCCGTCCGCGCAATTGTCGTAAAAAGAGGTACAAAGTTTTTGCTTCACGTATTAATATATAGATCAATTTTCATGAAAATGAGTTCTTATCCATGACCGCGAAGAATAAACATGAAAACAAACATTATTATGGATTTAATACTGAAGACGAGGTGCGTACAAGTTGTACGTACAGACAACCTTGTGCCAGTTTCTTGTAACTCGCTACACAAGATGGAGCAATCGATCGATTTTATTATGATTGAATATTAAACAATGGACGAGTGTTCATTTAGTTGAACCGGTACGGTTTATTGTAATTTTTGCGATGAATTTTCAAGAATTTTACTTTAATTTTATTAATATGACTAGCTTCTGCCCGCGACTTCGTCCGCGTGGTCCGGTTTTTTAACTATCTCACGGGAACTTTTTAATTTTTCGGGATCAAAAGTATCGTATATGTTGACCAGGGTCATAAGCTACCCCCATACAAAATTTTATGTAAATCGGCCCAGTGTTTTCGGAGATTAGCTGGTACAAACAGACAGACAAGCAGAGAAATAAAAAATTTGAAAAAATCTAAATTAGTTTTATTTCACTTCTTAAATCTTACAGAGAGATTTAAATACGTCTTGCCAAAAACAATAACAACATCCACGTAAATAAAAAATTTCATAAAAAAAGCTAATCAGCCAAACTTTGTTAAATTTGTAGGGGACCAAATGGCAACTATTCCGCATCCAACTAAAAAAGAATCACGTACATAGTAGGATCATAAATTTCAGCGTATTCGGTGTACATACATAAAAAAATACCAATCAAGTTGAGAACCTCCTCCTTTTTTAAGTCAGTTAAAAATACAAGTTAATACTGTTGATTGCATGAGTTCAGCAGACATGCACACGGCCCACCTGATGGAAAGCAGTTATCAAAACCTATGGACATTTGTAACACCAAAGGTGCTACCAATATGCTGCCATACTCTGAAGGAAGGCTGGAAACTGGTCACTACTGCCGGAACACAGGTCAGGTTATTATAGCGGCATACTCTAAACCAGGGTTGGTAGCCAACTAGCAAGCAAGCAAATACCTTACTACAATAAAAAAAATTATAACAAATAATAAAACTCACACTGCTTGGTTTGGGTTTCGCATTTCATAGAAAGGGAGGGGGGGGGCAGTTTACCAGCCGCCTCGATATGAAGATTTCATCACCATGTTTTCTTTCACAGTTAGCACGTGGTAATTGTAACATCATGCGCATTAGTTCAGAAAACTGCCTACATGCGCCCTGAAATCCCTTAGACGTATTTTAGAATACCGAGTCTAGTACATCGAAGTCAGTGGATAAGGCTGACTATGTTGCCTCACTGGATCGCCATACCTATCCGTTGCCCTAAAGTAAAAGCCAGCCCTTATATTCTATTATTTTGAAACATTTTATTTTATCAAAACGCGTTATCGCCTCTTCAGGTAATCAGATGACTGGTTTCTACCTCGGAAAACGTATCAGCAAGGCGATACAGCGCGATAACGAAGCGAGCCTCGTGGGAACCTTACTCATTGACTTCGATGACCTAAGCTAAGTATTCTAGTTACAGTTTTAAGGAATTATAAGCAGAATAAATTCTACATTGTACTATAATATTTTGTCGCAGGACTCGCAGGACCGATGGCCAATGGAGCCGATGAGTCCTAGAGAGGAGACAGCGTGTTGGTAAACCTAGTCAAGGACGCTCTGCAGCCCGATGAATCGATGCATGAAAAAGAGCAGGACCGGGAAAAGTGGCACAAACTTGGGGAAGACCTACGTCCAGCAGTGAACAACGGTTGGCTGACGACGACTAGTTTATAATTTATGTACATTTTGATGTAAATACAATTTAGATATGTACACATTTTTAGAGTAAATTAAATAATAAAGAATACAATTAAAATATATAATATTTTAAAATTCTAAACTTGCCGTCTGTAAGTTAAAGCTATTAAAAATAAAACAACTGGAATGCACTATATAAACGATGATGCATTTTTTGAAGTGAAACTTCGATATAGACGGGGTCTTACGATTTTTCGCTCACGAAAAAGCGTCACGGTCACGTGTTCTAATACTTACATTTTTAAACTCGTGATATCTTTTTTTTTATTTCTTGTCTGTTTGTTTGGGATTAACGTTAAAACTAGTGGGCCGATTTCGATGCGGTTTTCGCTGATTGACAGCTCATTCTTAGTCCTAAAATCTGCGCTACTTTTTATCCTGGAGATTTCGCGGAAGTTTATCTGTGATAATAATGGCCATTTTAATTATTTAAAATGCCCAGATTAAAAAAAACGAATTTCAATGTGATTTATAACTGATTGATAGCAAATTTTATGCATATATTAAAAAAAGTATGATACTTTTTATCCCGGGAATCCCGCGGGAATTTTCCCGGGAGCTGTTTGCAGTTGTTTGGGTGCATAAAAATTGGCTTATTCCGACGCAGGTTTCACTAAAATGATAGCTTACATTCTTTTTTAAATGCTGCGGTACTTTGTGCCCCGGGAATGCCGCTATAATTTCAAGTCAAGAGCGGAATAAGTTGCGGGCATATCCGAGTTAAACTTTAGACAACACTATTTACCTTAAAATACAATACTATCATCTTTTACCTTATCCCAATCATTTGGAGTCACTAAAATGCGTCTACCTTCTACACTCCTCGATTCTGGCACAGGTCCTATCACACCACAAACCCTCAAGTAATCCTACACACAATCCATTCACTAAACAAAATAATATACCCGTAGTATGCAAAATTGACTAAACACAAGTATAGCACTTAATTCTAAACTCGATTGTATCAAAGATTTCACATCTAAGAACAAATAAAACTATTGGTCGGCTCATAAGCGAAAAAACTGGTTCGACGCGCCAGATTGTCGAATTGCATGAGTCAGCGACATCGTCAAAGTGCAGACATGATTCGCGTCAGTAATGCGATAAGTCCAATTCACGATTATCGTGAAGGAAGCACCGCATGTTATAACTTCAATCACAATCAATATAAAAATAACACCAAGAGGTCCTGAAATGTAAATATGTGTCCATGGGTAGTGGGAACGTATTTGTATCTTTCGGGGTCGAGACCCTGGGGCCGTGGGGCCTGGAACTCGCCTTTTAATACTTAAACACCTCCCAATATATATATATATATATATATATTTTACTCCAAATTAACATTGCCACAGTTATTCACGACCTTTTTTTGCTCCACAGCAAAACTAAACATCAAGCTGCAGAGCCAAACTATTCTTTTAGTTCCAATAAAAAAAATGTGTCAGTTGCGACGCACGACTGGAGTTTACTCCTACATAAAAAAAAACATATAAATAATAACAGCCCATTAATGTCCCACTCCTGGGCTCAAGCCTCCCATTATAGGGAAACGGACAGTATACCCGCCACGCTTTTCCAAGGCGGCTTGGCAGGTTGCAGTTTGCAGGCACACTCACAAACATAATAATTAAAAAATAAAAACATATAAGTAATATCAGAGCGTCTGACAGAAATATACATGCAGTTGTTTTGCTTTAACTCATCTTGGAAAGTTGAAAGCAATTAGCATTACATACCGATTAACACTTTAATTTATAAAACGGTTTGACCGGCTTTTTTTGTTTAATTCACTCTAATACATGGATGGTTTAAAAAAAATTGAAGAAATAGCGACGTATTTACATTGCTAACATTTATCTTAAAAATAAAAACATTTTTTGAGAATTCGTACGCCGCATTTTCAGCAAACAAGGTTTGCAGCCAGCTTTATAGCTCTGCCGACATAATATCCGACACAAAGCTGATTTCAAGTAAGTAAACTACAAATATTGAGTACGTACTCGTTAAAAAAATATAAAACTAACAGAATACTAGTATTCCATATTTGAAATATTATTCAGTATCAAGCACAAATCCTTGGAATACAAATTATTATTAGATTATTGTGGGACTGGCTTTTAAAACTTTTTTAGACTACCCAGAAAATGTAAACTATTATATACTACTAAGAAACAATTTTGTTTGAAAGATAAATATAAATACGTAAGACAATATTATAGGTAAACACAATTTATAGACAATATTTCTCTATCTATCGATTACTCCGAGCCTCTCAAACACAAAGATAATGAACTGAATGACTCAGCGTGTTATAAACCGGATAATTTATAAATATCGTTGGCGATCACGTCTATTTGTTCAATACATGTACGTCTTCAAATAGTCGGTTTATACGTAGAGGATAGGTTAGTGATGTTACGTCAACGATGTGTCCCGATAAGATTGAATAATTTATGCTAATGATTGTGTCATTCGAATAAAGAATGTATTTATTTACCGTTTAAATTTGGAATACTTATTTTTAATATTCATAGTGATGCGTTAAAATGTTATATACAATTTCAGGACTCGTTTTTTAACCGATTTCAAAAAAAGGAGGAGGTTCTCAATTCGTCGAGATCTTTTTTAATACATTTAGTTCAATGCCAAATGAGCAGCTGGCAAAAAAATTTATGCACCAAGCATACATAGCAGTACTTGAGGGCTTTCCACGTGGCTTAGCTCGCGTAATTTCGTTTAAAATGTATCCCGCGGCAACTATCCCCGTTATAGACATACGTATAGTGAATTTAATCATAATCAGTTCCTTCAAATTGGGACAACTCGAAGGCCATATTTTTCTACACAGTTCACATTCACATCGCAACTGTATGTATAATGTACTGGACTATTTTAAGAATAACATCGGTATCAAACTACATTTATGCAAGAATATAATATACTACTTCATTTCATTTCAAACAATCAATATCCTACAACTATTGCTCATTTTACATATTTTTTAAATATATATAAATATAAAACTCCCTAAAATACATCAGTAGCACTAATAAGAAATCGAAAAAAACGTTCCAAATTCAAAACATTCACAATTCTGAACAGTGCGCACCTATACGCTCATCACTATAGCGCCGTGAAGGCAAAAAAAATGATCACCGGACTCGTCTGCGGTATGCAAGGCGACATAATCGAGATGAACACCGAGACATAGGCGTATGGGGTGACAGCGATCGCAATTTCACATGTACGGGTAATAGGCGGTAACTCTACTACTTGTACTGGCTGGGTTGCCAGAATATCTATACTATAATACTGCAATTAGTTCGAATCATACATTGCTTTTCAAAAACTGAAAAAAATCAGAAGGACGAATTCTGACCAGCAGATACCAAAAATGTAATTTTTAGAATTTTTGTCCGTCTGCTAGAGCATCACGTGAAAACTACTGAACGGATTTGAATGAAGCTCAACATAGTGCTTACTTGTAACCCGAGTTAACACTTAGGATACATTTTATCCCGATAACTTCTGACTTTTCCACAAAATAGACAGATAAGCTAAATACATGGCGCTCGCTGCAATCGCGTTTTTCCAATTAATTAACAAATACGTTATCATAGGAAACTAGTTATTCATTGTATTACTTCAAATCAGGTTGGCTTCGACTCGTCTCTATGCTTTGCTGGGAAGTTGTTTAGACTAAAGGAACTTAGTTTTTTTGTTATTATAGTGAATTGAACAAGAAACAGTATAAGAACAAGTTTTAGATCTAATATATATAAAAAACCTATTTTAGTTTTTATGTGAGTAACGTAGAGCTAACACCAAGGGTCTTTCACGCGACGTTGCCGCGGGAGAATTTTGTTATAAAGCTAATTGAGCAATTAAGCATTTTTGCGTTATGCTATAAATTTTAAATCCAGGATGGGTTACAATGAGATGAGTCAGAATAATAATATGAATAATAATAATTTACATGTACTTGATAAATTGTCAAACGCGAAATTAAAGTAGTTTATAGCTAGCTATAAACGACATAAATGGGACAAGAGCTGTGTAACATAATCGTGTGTTTGGCAAAACATTGGCTATTTGATAATGTTTCAATTGTTTTGCGAATATATTGCACTAAAAGATAAGTTGAAAGTCTAATCAACTGTGACTCTTTAACAGCTTTAAAAAGTTTTCAGTTCATACCACCAAAATTGCGGTGCAGTATCTTAGACTTTGGGACGTCGGACTTGATACGACAAAAATATTAGGTCATGGCAGGAAATCATATCAGCAGAATACTGACTATGGTGTGGACAGGATACTAGGATCAGGTCAATGAGTGAGGGAGTATAATGTGTAAAATAATGAAGTGAATTAAAAAATAATGGAGCGATTATCATTTTTCAACAGGCAAATGTTAGTCACCCATAATAATTGCGTGAGCGTATGTTGGAACTAGGTTTTCTAAGAGATTTTCAAACGAGGAAAGAATTTAATATTTAATATGATGACGGGCAATAGTATACATTAACTAGTACTTTGATATATTACAGCTTTACAATTCAATGAAAATGTGTTCGCCGGCGTCGGACGGGGGTGGTGTTATCGACAAATAAGTAATTTTAAAGGAGATATAGTCACAAATATATGAAAGATCAATAATTAAACGAATACGCCTAATTTGAACTATCTATATTAGGCTTACTAACATCTCACGCCTTACCAACACCCACATAATGTCTGTTTTACTGATTCTAGTGTAATATTAAACTATCAGTTGATTCGACTGTCTAAAATTCGACTGAATTTATACAGAATATTTTAGTGGAATTAATAATTTATTTAAATTAAATGTTTTTGAATTCATTGTCGTATTACTATGAATGTTATTCATTGCGCTTTACGCCGGTTTTTAAATAGCTTAACATATTATTTTTTTATTTCGAAGCTGACTAAACATCACACAGTTCAGCAGCTAATAAAAAGTGGTTACCGCCAGATATGGACGTTTGCAACACTAGAGGCGAATATATCGCGTTGGCAGCGTTTCCGATGGGATAACGAGAATAGGATAGGGGGATGAGATAGAGGAGTCAGACAGGGCGAATAGGATACGATGGGATATCGAATTGAAATGGAGGAGGAGGACGTGGGCTATTGGAACTCTCATTCATCTCACGTAGCACAGTCAGCTCAAGACTAATCGTGTCACGCCGATATTCAGTGAGAGCTGTAATATAATTGTTCCAATATAGCTCTACCACGTAGAACGTGTGATATAATATGTCGTGCAATATGTATATCTCTACCAGTGTTTTTATGAAAACTGATTTACATTGACTCCAAATTCGCGGGGCTGACTTCACACTGGCATTGTGTAAACTGATTTGATATCAGTACAGTTTTTTTTTTAATTTATTCGTGACCGTAGAATCAAAGTCTTTCAGTCGGAAACATGTTAATTAATAGGTCTTCGTATAGTAGCGCAGTTGTATTGCAGGCTACAACCGACGCCATTCAATGGAGTTCTTGTGAAAACTCGAAAGATCACATCTGACTATACAGTTCACATTTCTCACAAAACACATAATTTCTACTCAAAAACTATCAATATCCTGCAACTATTGTTCATTTTAGAGTAATTATACACATTTTTAGAAAATAAAACTGCACAGCACAACGTCTCCTTTCAGTTCCCGCCAAAAACTCCATATCAGTACAGAACTAAGTCAGTGCTGCCTGGAATATTCCTGATTAAATACTTTGAAGTATGTCCGCTCCTCAGTCAGTAGCTGGATTAATGTAAATCAGGCTTAATGGTAAGAAATATTACATTGAAATCTTAATTTGCACTTTCGACGTTTTATGAACAAAAAATCGAGGATAATATCAACTATGTAGAATAAAAACCTTGACGTTCTTGATTATTTAAAGTCTATTATGGCAACACTATCCTTAAAGCTACAAGCAACACGTCTATCTAATAAAAGGCCGCTCGCAAGGCGCGGTCGTGAATGCAATTATTTCATGCTCGTTGTTGCTTATGTATCCGCCATTACGGAGAACACATTCGAAATTCAAACTCCATCAAGATAATGGCCGACGGATCGTTGTTTCCTAAACAAACAGCCGTTTAAAAAAGGATGAACTTCTTTTGTTTAAATAATATGATTTTAATTGCATTCACCTTTTTTATTCTTAAGTTGTCTTTATTATTCAGAAGTTCAAAGTAATTAAAATCTGGCTTAATCAAAGAGCTTAAAGGATTAATTTAATGAGAATCTATGCTAATCTGGCTATATATATCTAATCTGGCTTAAAGGCCTAGCTGCCAAGCCTTAAACTACAAAAAATTGTCGATGCTCGATCTGGGATAATTTTAGTGATAGTAGCTGTCACGCAGATATAAAAGGGTGTCAATGCGTTATTTGTGAGTAAACATATTTAGTTACCAGCAGATACATTACTATTACCCACACAGACGCAAACCATGTGTAGTAAGTACAACATAAGTTTATAAAACGCCTCACTTCAACTGCGTGTAAACTGCACACACATATTTTTGAAATGAAACTTCATTATCGGCGTTGGAAAAAAAAAAATACCGTCACTTTTTTCGGTTACGCGCCATCTTTTTCTTGCCCCTACCACGGTCGAGGCGACCGTGGTAGGGGCAAGAAAAAGGGCTTTATTTGTTTCACCAATTTCTGTAAAGTTGCGTATAGTAGATCATTTTTCGAAAAATAAGGTCATAAAGAAGTTTCACTTCTTACGTGTGTAAAAAAAATGTGTGCGTGTACTAGTGTACATGCACACATTTTTTTTTATAATATGCTATTTCTGAGCAATAGTGTTATCCACCTTAATATATGCTGTAGTAGTTACGCACGTATACGTGAACAAAGACACTAGCAAACATTAGTATATAAATATGATATAGTAAAGCAAGGCTACTATCATCTTTCATTCATTCTCTTACGAAAGATTATTATTACGTTAATAATAACGTTATATGACGCCTTGATAAAACATTACATCACACTGATAACACAAATTAAATATAAACAAATAATAATGAACGCTGAATGTGATCTTTGGCGTTCCGTGGCTAAATAGATTTTGAAGTGAAAACTTCTTTAGGCTCATTGTACACTTTTGGGATAGGGAAAAATCAATGCACTCGTGTCCGTCACGCTGAGATACAGTTTTCACTTCTGACGTGTAGATCTACGACTGAGTTTTTTTATTGTTTACCCTTTCCGACTATAATTTCAGAATTTTCTTTTCCCTTTTATTTTATGCTTTTTGTTATTATCTTTTGTGGGATTTTTAGGGTCTTTTTATCTTTTAATTAAAAACTTATCCTAAATTTATATCGTCGGCGTCAGCGCAGTAGATTTGTATGTAGGCTTTTACATTTTTGGATGAATCATTATGTTTTTTCAAAATTGTTACATATTACAAGTCTTATTCATATTCAGTTAGTGTAAGTTTGTAGGCTTCTTTAAGGTACTTTTGAATAATATATATTACATATGACAGCCTCTGTGGTTGAGCGGGCTAAGGCTTTACCGGCCTACTTCGTTGCAACTCGACGCTCTGGTTTCAAATCCTGGTATGGTAAATATCGGAAAGCAATTTGCTCTGTTATTTACTATGGTCTGGGTCTATTTTGATTTGCTTAATTTGGGGATATACGTGTGTTTGTATGCCGATTATTATTATTATTTCATTTATAATTGAAGACATGAGTGGATGAAGGTGATAAGTCTCATAATTCCAATTCTGAGTAAATCGAGATAAAAGTTTTACTTTTATTTGAAACTGAACTGAACTTAACACCTTTAGCAACTTTTTATTTTATAAATATGCCTTATATCTATGGTCTAAGGTCTGTAGTCATTTGGTATAGACTTATAACATTCATTTACGCAAAAAAAAGCAAAAAACCGAATATGCGACATATCACCTTCATCCACTCACGTCTTCAATTGTATATACCAGAATCATGGCGAATAAAATAATATCACCAAAAAATTTAGTTATAAAATCTGCACTGTCACCGACGATAATTTGTTTTACTTGCTCTTTCTATTACATGTTAATTCAATTGTTTATTTTCTTAATCCCTAGTAATTTATTAATTTTACGTTTCTCTTTTTATAGGTATAACAACTTTGTCAGCTAAATAGAGTTAGCGCCGGTAGCAATCGTCGTATGTACTCACCTTGATCAAATTGAAGATATTTTTAAGAAAAGTTAGTCAAAATATAACTCTAGGGCTGCCAACTATGTCTTTCGAGCGCTGTTTAAGCTAGAACAAAGCGCTAGATTACACTAAACATTAGACCTTTTTGCCTTTCATCTTGAAAGTGGACCAGTTTGTATAAGGGATGCTAGGTGCGTATATATATAATTATGCAGATAAAAAAAGGAGCTTTAGATAGATAAATATGAAGTTAAATTATTTTTAGCTAGTTGTGTTCTGGGGCGTTATTTGCCGCTTCTTCTTAAACAATGATAACACATTGCGAACTGTGTAAATAGAACAGGAAGTAGACTTAATAAAAAAATGAATTTGAAAATATTCTGGGGCTGATCAATATCAGATTCGTTTACGAGACCCAAGTATCCAAGTAGTGTAAATTCCTTACACTATTGTCTGGGTGTTCCTCAGATCAACCCAACTGTCTGTTGTAGGATAGCCGTAATACAAACATAACTGCACAACACGGTTACCGATGTGTAGAACTCGCCAATTCCGTCACGCTGAAAAAACGTTACGCTCTGCGGTTGGTCGGTTATCGCTGTTCTTAGATAGTTCATTTCTGTCTTTTAATTTGAAAGAATCAACCAAAGTGATCCATATTAAACCACACTAGAATTGTTCCATGTTATTGAATACCGTCTCGCGTCCTTTCAGTTTAGTTTCTTTTAACCAAATTTATTCAATTTGGTTGATCCCTCTATTATCAGCATTAGAACAAAATGAATAGTAACAAATAAATTGAAACGATACATATTAAGTACTTAATAAGTAGGTATCAACTTTAAAGATTTTAAATAATATTAAATGCAAAATGTGTGAAAAATTTGGATTTAAGATGATAAGACAATAAAATTTGATTTACTCCCTTGATTTATACTTACTGAAATCTGAAAATCGTACAAAGTTGACTACATAATTAGAATAATTTTGCATAAATTTCAAAAGTATAAAAAGCCGCCTAAGATAAAGGAAGTGTGAAACGAGTATTATTAAAAATATAAATTGACCATTGACAAATGCCCTCTACATTGCATTGCAAGCTAAATAATGCATAACTTAAAAGTCATACCTGGCTATACTAAAAATAGAACACAGACATTGCAGATTTTGAGGTTATAAGTAAATTTTTTATCTCATAAATACCTTAAACAATCCTCCTTGTATTCAAACGAAACAAAAACTAAATCACCGTTTTGTTTTTAAGTCACACAGGCTACAGTAACATTAACCATACAACAGGGATCACAAAGCTTACACTGCCACTAAAATTATTGATTTTATAGAGTTACAAAACAACAAAAGATATAAAAGCGGCCAGCTCGGTACTCAACGGCTCACCCCCGCGCCGAGCCGAATCGATCACAGTAATTGTCGCGCACAAAGACCACTGGAGACAGACGGAATGCACACATTAACAAAAACAATGCGATCAACAACAATTTCGACTAGATAACACCGATTTCGAAGCAATTACCATATGGTAATGTATATTTTTGGATGTTTAGCTCGTTTTAAATAGGTAATTAGTGCGAATTGTATAGTTTTTTTGTATGGAGACGCGAGCAATTGGACGGCCGCGAGCAAGATGGCTCCGTGTATGCCGCGCGGCGGTCGCCCCCCGCCCGCCTGCCCGCACACCGCGCGTACGTGCAATGAAAGATAGGTGCCCGGTTTACACCGCGTGCATGGGACGGAGGCCAGTCTCGAGACAGATCTTGTGTTAAAGCACAAAACATACACTAGGTTTTTTTTCTTTCTTCTCTCTCCGGACGGACTTGATTGGCCGGGCTGTTAACTTTTTTTTATTTTCTATGTACCTATATATATATATATATATATATATATATATATATATATATATATATATATATATATATATATATTGTCTTTTTTATCTTTCTCCTTATTTTGTCTTTTTTGTTTCTTTTCTTTATTAAGAAAAAATCTTACAATGGTGCTTACTTCTAATACATTCTTATACTATAGATTCTCATACTTTTAGGTTATACAGTTTTTTTACATTAATTTCTATTTACTAGTCAGCTAACCTTATACACTAGTTTCGTTTACAGAAGCTTGTTTACGTATATTGGGGTCTTCGCCCTCTGCAGGACTTCAGTATTTAGAGACTACGAGGAAATTAGGGTCTCGATATAGTACTCTTTGGTTTAGCTTCAACTCTGCATTCAACTACCTCCCGGAAACTGAATTGATTTCGGATCAATACCAGTTACAACGGTAGCTTCTCAGTGGCTCTCATTAGCAACACTGCAGCGTCTGATTGCATTTAAGCGCGCATGTAAACGACATCGACGCCATGAAGCCAAACTGTGTCGACTAGGCATGACCACGCCGCCGCCGTACTTTCGCTTTCAAGCGCGTCACCGTTCGCATATGCAAATTAATTGACAGAATAGCATCGCGGTGGTATTGGTGGTGCCGTCTACACAAAGTCTAACACTCTGAAAAAACTATGAATTATATCTAGTCGTTTACTACCTACAACTTTTGCTTTATTGAATAAAATATAATTATAGCTCTATTTGAATTTTCATTAAAAAAATCAGGTATTGTGAAGTAATCTTCAACTAATTCAAATCGGTCATAAAGTCTGATATAGCTATTTTGCCATTTGAGCGTTGAAACTGTCAATCTACAAAGTAAGACAATTCATCTTATAATAATATTTAACCGTAGACAATATTAATTACTGCATCGTTACCACATCGGAATGTGTAGATAAAGTTTCATTTACAAATTCGCTATGTTGATATCGCAAGACATATCTCGAGATTCAATCCCATGAACTCGCCCGCAGTCTTTCCCTTCACACCGCTATGCCCGTGCGGAGATCCCCCCTGCCCTGCCAACCGACCTCTTATATAGTGCTCTTTACAACAGAAAAAAACACTCATTTCCCAAATTCCCTAGTCCGCTCCGCGCTCGACCAAGATGGCCGCCCGGCTTCCATTTTGATCTGCCGATTACGCGACTATGCGTCCCTGCCGCTCGGCGCTTCGAAGCCTAAGCGTTGTTTAAATTTCGAACCAACATCCAATTGACATAACGTATTGCACACCTATCTGGGTTGAATTTTCGTGTTCTTTACGACCGTGATGTCATTTTCGTCATAAAATAAGTATTATTACGTTAATTACAGCTGTTTGTATTATATAAAACAGTTAAAAGTATTTCTGATATGCTAGCAAGTACTTGTGCGTCCTCGCCTTCGATATTATGCCTAACATTATTTGAGATTCGAACAAGAGACGATTGGATGTGGCGTATTGCATACCTTTCTGGGTTAGTTTTTCGTATTCTTTACGACCGTGATGTCATTCGTACCAAAAATGACATGTCATGTGTTGTAACGTAGCTATTAACTCCTTCTGTTATATAAAACAGTCAAGTGTATTTTTGATACACCAACTACTTACTAATGCGTTCTTACCGTCGGTAGTAAACCTAAACATTATTTCAATTTCGAACAAGATTTGATTGGACAGGGGTATTGCACACCTACCTGAGTTAGTTTTTCGTATTCTTTACACCGTGATGTCATTTTAATCGTAAATTGCATATGTACCATTAAAATTAAGCAATAAATGTGGCAATTAACTGTTAATGTAATGTAGAAAAGAGGAGTGTTTCTGGTGAACTAACGACTATTTGCGAGTCCTTGGCATGAGATATTAAACCTGAACATTATTTAAATTCCGAACAAGCTTTGATTAGATAATAATTATGACGTATTGCAGCGCACCTCTATGAGTTAGTATTATTCATACCACAGAGTACATTGAATATTGATTCATATTCCTTACGACTGTGATACTATTTTCGTCGTAAGTTATTATATATTCTAAAATATGTTTTTCGTAAACTGCTGGTCCGAATTATCCCTCCTGATTTCTTTCACATTTTTAAACGCGTTATATACGCGTGAACCGTCCACAGATTCATTATATTATAGAGAGATTAATATGCTACGCCGACATTAGACGGTTCATTTCTGCCTTTCAATTTGGATGAAGCAACTAAGGTGATACCTATAAACTTGTATCATTTAATGTTGTGAAACAGCGTCGTGCCCTTTCAGACCTGAGCCCTTCAACCAAATTGATTCAATATTTAATTTATCTATACTAATATTATAACGAGGTAAAGTTTGTGAGTCTGTGACGTTGTAGGGGGTAATCTGTGGATCTACTAAATCTACTTTGAAAATTCTTTCACCAGTGGAAAGCTACATTATTCCTTGGTTGTGATTAATAATAAGTATTTTTTATTTTGTTTCTGATGGCCATCGAAGTAGGCACGGGTCAGCCAGTGGGTAATATACAACGGAGCACTCTGGGGTCTATTCCAGACATTCATTGTGGTCTGGCCACAGGGACTTATTGAAAGTTCGTTTACAATATTTACCATGCCTATAATGGAACCCGGAGCCTCTGCGACTTGTCCACTCAACCACCCGTGTATCAGAAGCGAATTTGGTTGATCCGTCTAATATATTTTATTTATTTAGGTTTATGGCTTGGCAGCTAGGCCTTTAAGCCAGATCTTAGTTTACAATATAGATTCTTCATTTTCTTAAGCCTATGTGTAGCACAGTTGAACTGTAGGTAATCAGCTAGTGCCATTCAACGGAGTTCTTGTGACAACTCAAAAGGCCACATTTGACTATACAGTTCTCATTTCTCACAAAACACATACTTACTACTCAAAGCTATCAATATCCTACAACTACTGTTCATTTTACACATTTTTAGAAAACAAAACTGCACAGCACCACATCTCCTTTCAGTTCCCGCCAAAAATTTCCCGTCTAATATATTAACATTATATAACAGATAAATAATTCTGAACTACCAATGACAATGTGTTCTTGCAGTTTATTCAAAATTCGAATATAAGTTGATTGGCTACGGTATATTGCCCAGCTATCTGAGTTATACGCATTGAACAGATTACTCTACTTTTCGTGTTCTGTATTACATTACTTTTTTTAATTACATCTTTTATTGTTACGGGCTACAGGACTTAAAATGCCGTTGGAATTACTATAGAATTTATTAAAACTATACCAACACCTATAATATAGGTACAAATATAACTAGACGCAATAAGTCCCAATGTAATGCACAATTCAATAACACGCGCAAAGTCCGTCACTATATCGCTAATCGAAAGTACTACACACGTCTTGCTAGTATCGTAATCGTCGCTTGACTACCCCACCCCTCCGTTCGGGCATTGTTTTATACTAATCTGTATAATACCTACAAAGGGGCCGCGTTAATCTGCACATCTGGCAAGCTTCGACGCAATGCAATAAAAACAAGGATTAGTCCGACCCTAATGACGGCCATAAAATAAGTATGATAACAATAGGATGTTTTTAATTTAATTTTAAACACGAAATAGACAAAAGAACTCCGAATGCAGGAAAGGCAATAAACTGCGTTTTACGATAGCCAGGTGTGCGTTCTTTGTCGGTATGTAAAATTATTTACTTATTTATGGCCGGTTGCCCATGGTATGGGTTAAATTTTGTCATTACTTGTATGGGGCTTGTGTCAAATTTTACCATTGCATTTTGTAAGATATAGGAACCGCCATTAATCACATCTGTTTATAATTATTAGAGAATAATAATTGAACTATAAATATTTTTGTTCTCCGTTGTGTTCCTGCCGTTCGGTGTTGAGCTGCGTTGTCCTTGATACTACTGCTTCATCTGGGATAATGTTATAGTTATTGACCATTTCACGCAGACGTCGCGATGGGTGTAATGCGGTATTTGTGATGCGGTATTGTTATTAATTTTGAATGACGTTAAATATTGACAGATAACGTGTGTATATACTCAAATGTTACATTGTTAACGGCGTAAATTTTAATGTTATAAATAAGACGTATTTGGCTACAGTCAATAAGTATAACATTATTGCAGGTAAAAGGGTCTACATCACTGAATTAGGCAATACTTTGTTCACAAACTCGGCATAAAAATGTGTTTTTCGTGTAGTTTTTATAAGTGGTAATGAAAATATCGATTTATCACGCGAGCTCAAACGGGAACACTTCAGGGGTAAATTATTAATAAGAAATAAGGAATCAACGCAATTATTTATAATTAATTTTGTACAGATGGAGATAAACATATCCAGTCTTATTCATATTGAGTTAGAGTTCCTTAAAGAAGCGTCCAAACATACTCTAACTCGATATGAATAAGAACGATCGTTGATAATTTCGCAGAACCCACGTTCACAAAGAATACATTCTCTTGATATGTTTACGCATGCACGGATGGCGTATTGATTGTATTCCAATGAAAGTTTGTTATAATGTGTAATGAGAAATCGACGAATACCACTTAATTATGTGTACTCTTTGTATACTTGGAGTTTTTCCCTATTTATCATTTATGTGCTATAGAGTAAGAACATTGTGTATTTCGGGTACAAACATGAAATCTCGCCACTGCATTCGAAAAAAGAAGTAAAGAATATGGTTGTTGACAGTGAAAGTAATTTATTTGTTTGAAACATGGTCATTTGTGCTAAGTGTCAAGTTGCGTGTTTCGCCTTGACAAGCATATTGTTACGAGTTGCAGGACTCGAATTAAAATGCCGTTGGAATTACTATAGAATTTATTAGAACTATACAAACACGTATAACACAGGTATACATATAACTGAACACAACCAGCATATAGATTATCGAATGTAGACACGTCTTGCTTCGCTTGTGGTTATCGCTTGAATGCTTATTCCTCCCTTGGGGCATTGCTTTATACTGTACAAATACAATGTCTGCTTGACCGCGTGGACTGAATTTCCAAGAATCACACCTGGCTAATGAATACCATAAAAGGTTACAAACTATTACAATACACAATGGGCTGTTTTTCTAATTCCAAATTTTAAACACAAAGCAAACAAAAGGAGTCCAAATGCCGAAATGGTAATAAAATCTGTTTCTAGAGACGCAGGTGTGAATTTTTCTTTGTCGGCACCATGGTCGTAACTATTCAATTTTTTGTAATTTTGGTTACAAGCCGTTTGTAGTCCTTATAACTACATATAGATATTATGATTATATTTCTGATTGTAATGCTCTTAGAATAACAACAAATATTTGATATACAATTTATTGTGTCGTTCAGTTATATATTATTCATAAAACAATTAAATTAAGATAATATCGTTAGCAATTTTATATAATTTAGTCAATCTTATGCTAATATATAAAGCTGAAGAGTTTGTTTGCTTGAACGCGCTAATCTCTGGAACTACATAGTGGTCTGATTTGAAAAATTCTTTCAGTGTTAGGTAGCCCATTTATCAAGGAAGGCTATAGACGATATATCATCACGCTGAGACCAATAGGAGCGGAGCACCAATGAAGAATGTTTCAAAAACGGGGTATTCTGAAGTGTAACTTCTTTATCGGCGTTGGAAAATTTACCGTCACATTTTTCGGTTACGCGTCACATTTGTCCGCTACGCGCCATCTTTTTGTTGCCCCTACCACGGTCGATTTGAACGAAGGAACTTAGGTAATTACAATTAATGAAATGTTATAATAATCTTAGTAGCAATAAGGTAAAATGAAATAATTGTATTATTTGTGTTCATGTCTATGATAATAAAAGCTTTTTGTTTAAACTTTATGTAATTTAACTTTTTTAACCGATTTCTATAAAGTTGCATATAGAAGATCATTTTTCGAAAAATAAGGAAAAATAACTTCTTTATAAGTTTCACTTCTTACGTGTGTAGTACACGCTCACATTTTTTTTAATTTACTTTTTTTTACTATTCCACGCGGACGAAGTCGTGAGCAGAAGCTACTTTATTATATTACGTTCTTATTATCCGTCTGTTTAAAATTAAAATATTCATCAATGTTATAAAATGCCATGGGTATCAGCCACTCTGCTACTTTTATATTAAGGGGAGTGACTTAAAAATGTCTGCTAAGTAAATAAGAGCTTCTTTGACATATTTCAGTTTTGCTATTGGGTAGCATAAGTCGGGATTTCTTGAATTAAACGTACTGTCAAATCAACTGAGCTAAATTTTATCATTTTACAAAACGCCGAAGCCACCTAGATTTTCTACGAGCGTTGCAAGTTATGACGTCACTTCTATAACGAATCAAATAGCGTATTAATTATAGTTTAAACTTTCTACTTATAGATTTATGTTATTTTGTAAGTATAGTTTTATTTAGTACATTATTTTATTTTAAAAATTAATTTTTAGTTTTATTTTAATGTTTATTCAAAAACATATTGCAATTTAGGTCTTTTGCTGATTATAATAACCTTTATCAATCAGTCAGTCAGTCAAATAAGTGCTTTTGTAAGTTTAAACAGTAATTAAAATTATAAGAATAAAACTACGCTGTAACGGTTTCAAGCGCGGTAATTTATTTGTTTTTTATTGTTCCGACGTTTCGGCTACTTTTCAGTGGCCGTGATCACTGAAGACAAAGAAAATATTAAGTAATTAAAATTGTTTCTATCGTTATATTTCAAAGTTATGATGATGACATGGTATTTGAACACCCGCTCTTTTATTGGAAATCTAGCAGACCTAACACGTTGTCTTGATCTAAAAAATAAAATTTACTACCTAATTGCAGCGCCACCTACTGGGTCCAATTGTGAATCTAAAACATTCCGGGACACACAGAATACTTCATCAAAATTACGCACTCGAAAAACTACAAACTGCGCAAGAAAAAATTTCCGTGGGATTCCCGGGTTAAAAATGTTACACATTTTATTACATAAACTTTCCTTTTAATCAGTAAAAAAATTACAATTGAATTCGAGTTTTTTTTAAATCTGGCCATTTTAAATCATTGTTATTAAAAATCCCGCGCGATTCCCGAGATAAAAAGTAGCACTTACAAATTTGAAAATCGGTCCGAAATTGATGAAGATAACGTGTAACAAAGAAGTCAGTTAACAATTTTCGAGAGTTCGTCTCGAATTCTCTGGGATTCACTTATCAGATACTAACATGGTGACTGTGAAACCAATTCGGGAGTTTCCCTACCTTTTCGATTAAAACACTTTTAAGAATCGGTCTACTATTGACGGAGAAATCGAGTAACATGCATATATACAAAAACATACAGACAAATCGAGGACATCCTCCCTTTGGAAGTTGGTCAAAAATAATCTATCAAACATATCTCTGTGTACCTCTTAAGAGCACCGGTCACATTAAATCCTTACACCGTTGAATGTAGGAAACATATCAAAAGTGGAATTGATCTGGCTCGCTATGGCAAACTCACCATAGCGGAGGTCATTGCACCTAGAAAGGTGGTTTGACCAGCCTACAAGACCCACCGCGCTTCTCTGCACTCATACAAAAATAGGTGATCCAAAGGAAATGACGTTGATTGAGTGGTGTCTACATGGAGCGGTCGTTTACTGACGGAAGTTGACACAGCGTTCGGATGATGGTTATTCGTCTTTAGTAGAAAGTATTGTGTAAAATAAGGAAACAGTTAACAAGCAGGTTATGCTTGATATTTATTTATTATGAATGTATAATGTCTATAAAACCGTCACACGACGCAGTGTGGACGCTAATACTTAAGGAACCTTTAGTAGTAGAAAAGAAGGTTCTTTGTAAAATTTTGGGTCCAACAAAGAGAAGATTGTAGCTGGAGGGTGCGAAGCCATCTCGAGATTGAGATCTCTTGGCCGAGCCCAACATAACAGAAGAAATAAAAGCTCACCACCACCGCTTCTTCAGTCACGTAGAACGCATGAAAGAGAATCGCAGCGTGAGGAGAGCATAATATTTGGGACGGCCGGTAGGTCGGCGTGCTGCCGGTCGTTTAAAATATTGCTGGAACGACAGAATGGAAGCTGAGCTGTGTGGTCTTCGAGCCTAAAATTGGCAAGAAACTGCGTAGGACCGGGAAAAAGTCATGTTCTTGTTTTGGAGGCCAAGACGTGGTCTAGGATGGAGCACGCATACCCAGAAGTTACCTATTCACTCGTGACTTGAAGACTACAAGATTGTATTTGTCAGTAAAAACAGACTCTGGCAAATGATTTCAATCTTAGGCAGTACGCACCAGAAAAGACCAAGCGAAGCGCTTCGTTCTTACTGGTGGTGATTCCGTCTTGTAATGGCGGCGCAAATCGATGCATCTGGTTGTCCCATGGTAATATGAGGATAGAGAATCTAGCTCGTGCAGTTCTAAGAAACACCTTGCGTCTATGCTCAAGACATTGAAATCGAGCATTAAAAAGACGGTAATTGCCGATCAGCCCCCTGGCTCCTTTATGAAGCGATTCCAACGCCTATAACTGGAATCTGGCTGAGCCGTACTAAAGATGAGAACAGTACTCCCTGCACAACCGTACGGTACGTATGTATTTGAAAGAAACGAAAGGATAACAATGTGTATGTAACATACAGATAAAAAATGACAAACTAAAGCAGTTATAAAGTTTATATACCTACATGTTTATAAGCGATGGAAAGCATGACAGTGATATAGTTGTACGAGTTGATTGTTTTTTAACAAAAACAAAAGCGATTTTTCACTAAAACACTACTGTTATGTAAAAATAAGGTTTTTAAATACAAGCTTTTGAGATCCTGCATATCATGTAGCAACAGAGTGCTAGCCAAGACAAGTAAAACGAGTCCAAACACGACGCGTCTATCTTGTTTGGTACAGGAGTTCCTATGGCCAACTTCCGACTCCATCATCAGATCAGCTCCATGGTACCATATTATTGCATTGTCACGCGATATACACATACGTGAAAAATTTCAGCTCAATCGGAAACCGGGAAGTCGATCAAATTTAACTTGAAAGATTCCGTTACATACTAACATACGTACGAAGCTAATAAAAGCACAATCACAAAAGAAGTATCAGCAATTTGACTAGTAAAGTCGATGTCGGTAGACCGCAACGTACTGATCATGAGCAAATTAAAGAAATTTTGAATAAAGGTCAGGTAAAAATCACTTTCAATATACGTATATATATGACGAGACCATGTGCCGAAACGTAGTCCGACACGGCGTTGATTTTCAGTGCCCACCTCCTAAATCACATACGGCATGCAACGTCGTAGGTACGAAACAATATTAGCTCTACCCTAACCATTCCGTATTCTGTGAGAGCATATCACACCGATTGCTGGCTAGTTCCTATATCTTGTTATACATTTACTAGCTCTATCATCGGTTTAATATTAATATCACTTGTATGGAGCTTTTGTCAAATTTTTACCGATAGTAAGGCAAATAAACGGTCGATTAGCAACACAAAAGTCCCCTAGACTGCAAAAATTGGAAGTTATGACGTCATAACGTATACGAGTCAAATAGCGTATTATTGTTTAAAAGTTAATAAGATTATTACTATTCGACACTTTAAAAGTAAGCTAAAATAATAGGGTATTTTAAGATCGGCTCTTATAATGAAAATAATTTTAGTAACATGTATCATGTTGTTTTTGTAACATGTATTCATTTATTCATTATTCAATAGAGGAGCGGAGTTAAGTCAAATGAGATACTTTTTAGCATTTTACATAACGTCTCAGCCTCATAGATTATACGAGCGTTACTTAATGACGTCATAAGTAGATACACGTAAAGGAATTAATGCGTTTTGTAGCGCATTTATTTTTGTTAGAAAACAAGCACTTTAAATTATTCCTATCATGATATTTGAAAAGTTGATAAGCTGTTATTTAAAGCCTGAAAAATATTAGAATGTATTGTAACATGTGTTCGCGTGTTAAAGGATTGTGAAGTCCCCATTTTAAAAATATATTAATTCCTTGCAATCTTGTCTATAGTACTAAATCCACATTTAAAAGGTGGAAGCTGTTTTTGAATCGTTCGCAATGTTCTAAATTTGAATATGGACACTCACTAGCCTAGTGGCGCCACTGGTGATAACCGAAAGCGATTCGTGTTGAATCGATAGTGCGGCAAACGGCAATATCTTTATAAGCATGACCGGTGGAGACAGCGGTCATAGAATATACACTGAAACAGAAAGCTTACTTGGTAATAATGAAATAAATGTACATGTGCATACAAACACGGGGCTAATAGCCGGTGCTACATCTTACCGACCGTTCATTTGCCTTACTATCGTTTAAAATTTGACAAAAAATTCAATCTATGGTAAGCCAAGTGAATGAATATTAAGATATATTAATCGGCCATAAGGCGATCTTGATACAATGCCGTTACCGATTTGCTGATGCCTTTTTATAGCTGAGTTTAAATATGTTTTAACTAGAGGAGGGGTGGCTATCATAAAAGCCAGTTAAGTAACAAGTTTACAGCTTAGCCGTCAGCCGTCGGCTGTCGGTTGGAAAGTCATTTACCCATTAGCCAAATACCCACTATTTGTTTTTTTTTAGCCAGCTATGAACTAGGCAGGTGGCTAAGTTTTCGTAACTTCATTTGGTTAACCATTGCTAGATTTGACCGTATCTTTTTTTGCCTTGTAAGTTGTTAATAACATTTTTTATTTTGTCCCTGCTCTATTTAAGATAATGTTAGGGTTAGTGACTGAGTCATGCTAATGTTGCTAAAGGTTCAATGCTTGTTTGTGATGAGACATTGTTATTAATGGAGTAAAGTTGTTTTTATATAAATTTATTTATTTGATTTACTAATTAAATATTTCACATGTAGAATTAGTTTAACCAAAATTAGATCGTTTTGATCTTACGCCAAAGGGAAGGTTTACATTGAAAATCAGCGTTGTTTCGGATATAATTCCGGCACAACAATATGCTGAGTGCAAACTTTGTTTGCTGAAAATGCGACGTACTAATTTCTCAAAATATTCTCTTGGTATAATAATGTAGGGTGGGCCAAGAATTCGTTAAAAGTTGAAAGTAACGCCCCGCGCAAACACAAGCCGTGCGGGGCGCGGGGAGGGGTCTTGCCACTAGCTCGTTTCTCGGAAATTTAGTTGCAATGGCGATCGCTTTACGGGGCCGCAGCGCGCTTATTGTGTAAAACAATTTTATTTAAACAACAATTCGCTCATTACTGTGAGACGCTTATTTCGCGTTGAATATGATTTACACGACTTAAGTCAATGTCCGAGTGCTCCTTTAATAAAGAAATGGGTGAAGAAGTTCGAAGAGACGGGATCTACACTAAATGTGAAGCAAACCGGCGGCCCACGGACCTCTCGGAGCGAAGAGAACGTGCAGCAAGTTTCCGCTTCTGTTCGACGTGATCCAGATTTATCGACGCGCAAACGTTCGGCTGTATTAGGATTATCTCGCACATCATTACGCCGTATTTTGAAATTAGATTTGAAGTTACATCCATATAAGATCCAAATAGTGCAAGAACTAAAACCTAATGATTTGAATTTGCGTAAGTCGTATGCCGAAACAATGTTAGATCGTTTCAGTAATTTTGATAACTTCTTATTTTCCGACGAAGCCCATTTCCACCTCAACGGACATGTCAACAAACAAAATTGCCGGTATTGGAGCAGCGAAAATCCTCAAGCTAAACACGCGAGGCCACTTCATTCTCCTAAGGTAACTGTATGGGCTGCAATTTCAGCAAAAGGAATCATTGGACCCTACTTTTTTGAAGATTCCGCGGCCGTTCGGTTACTGTTAATTCTGCTGAGTATGTGAAAATGTTACGGGAGTTCTTGGCACCCATGCTACTGGAATTTGCTGGCTACAACCTTAACACATGGTTTCAACAAGATGGAGCCACTTGTCACACATCCAACGAGTCCCTGCCGGTGGTCAAAGAAATGTTTCCGGAAAAGCTGATTTCCAGACGAGGCGACATCCCATGGCCACCCAGAAGCCCAGATCTGTCCCCAGCAGACTTCTTTTTATGGGGGTATTTAAAGAGTCGTGTCTACATCCATAAACCAAATACACTAAGTCAACTAAAAGAAAAAATCAGCGAAGAAATGTCGGCAATCTCGCAGTCTCTTTGCCGTCGAGTATTCGAAAATTTAGGTACTCGCTTAGAAGAGTGTAAAAGTCGAAACGGTGGCCATTTAGACAATATTATTTAAAAAAAAACCAAGTAACGAGCTTTCTTGTAAATAAACAATTTTTAAAATATGTCAAATGGTGTTTTTTTTTAAGATTTTTTTAATGTTGACTAATTCTTGGCCCACCTTGTATAAGGAATGTAATTACGTCGCTATTTCTTGAAATAAAGTCTTTCTTTCTTTTTTTAAATATTGGTAGATAGATAACTTCTGTTACATAGTAACTCTAATGTAGCTAATAATTAACGTCGTTATTTTTTTGACTTTGTCCATGCTTTACTTGAAATTCCCACGGGATTTCCGGGATACAAAGTACTGCAAAATTTAAAAAAAATGTTAGCTACTGTTTACTAAAACTGAAAACAGTGTCGGTATAAGTTAATTTTTACGCACTCGAACAACTGCAAACCGATCCCGTGAAAATTTCCGCGGTATTTCCGATATAAAAGATATCACACATTTGCTATCTATCAGTGAAAAAGAACACATTGAAATTCGATTTTCTCTATCTGACCATTTTAAATCATTTCCAGAAAAATCCTGAGGGATTCCCGGAATAAACAGTAGCGCATATTATAAGTCAAAATATTAGCTGTCAATCAGCGAAAACCGCATCGAAATCGGCCCAGTAGTTTTTACGTGAATTCCGAACAACCAGACAAACAGATAGGAAAACTACAAAAAATGCATCGTTTTGTCTATCGTTTATATAGTCTATTCCAGTGTTTTTTTTAATTGCTTCAATGAACCGACACGGCATGTTTAGAATCTTATAATATTAGAAATATATTCAAATTAAATTATTTATGAATCTCAAGTTTACACAGTTTAAGTACCTATAAGTGTCAAATACAAGAATCAGACCATTTTATGAGTACCTATGTTATATAATCCTGCATTGTATCCACCTTTATCCGGTAGCCAGTTAAAAGCTGAATATTAAATAAATTGCTATTATATTTTTAAAGGCTTAAGTTAGTTTATTAGAGATTTTTATAATCATAATATGACTATTTCTAGCATAGAAATGGCTATTCACCGGCGGCTGTGCTAAACCTTGCTATCAACGCTTTGAAAGCGTTCTTAAATAAAATTTTTTTTTTTATGGTTTTTAAATACAAGATTTTGAGATCATGGATATCATGTAGCAGCAGAGTGCTACCCAAGATAAGTAAAACGAGCCCAAACACGACGGGTCTATCTTGTTTAGTACAGGAGTTCCTATGGCCACCTTCCGACTCCATTATCAGATCAGCTCCATGATATTATTACATTGTCACGCGATATACATATGCGTGTAAAATTTCAGCTCAATCGGTTACCGGGAAGTTGGTCAAATTTAACTTGCAAGATTCCACCCAAACATCCATTGCAAGTTAAATAAAAACTTGCCTCGCTGTATATCCGCGTGTTTTATCACTTCGTACTAAATATTCGTTCTGTATAATCTGTGCCGATGGAGACAGAGTCTGCGGGCGGCGCGTCCAAAGGTGAAATACAGCGTCCTCCATAAATATTGATTTTATGTTTGAGGCCCGACGGACTGTGTAGGGTTGGCCCAAAGAGAAAGATTGTTGCGCATAGCGCGTCACGGCGCAGTAACATATTCTAGATCCCATGACGTCCAGTTTAAGTGTGAGAAAGAAAGGAAAGATGTTTATTTGGTCTTCAAATAGCGGGTCACATGGCAATGGGTTAAACAATGTAGATATATTAAAAAAAGTCTCGCGGTGGTACCAAATAGGTGCAGTTATTATCCCCGCAACTTGCTATTGCGCCTGGCCGCCATTTTGGTGACGTAACCGTAGCCGAACACTCAGTACTGATAGCATCACTGGCCGCCGAGTACGCCTACATATCGCGGATGACGTCACGTGAATGTTAATTTGACAAGGTTCCAGCGCAATAGCAATTTGCGGGGATTATAATGCCATGTGCCAGGTAATAGGTGCCTGACGCTGGTTTTCAACATATAATATATAGTATGCATAATAATAAATTGCATTACAGTATATTACAGTGGAGTGGCGAGTCACCGTCTGCCCATTTTTCAATGTTCCCCGAACATTGCGACGGGCAGACGCCATAGTTCCCATAGTCCCAGACCCCTAATACCACTAGCAGTTCACCCCGATAGCCCGGTACTTTTTTCCTTATTTCCCACAATAGTCCCACTGGCCGGAGCTTGTCCTTGGGTGCATTATGATATGGTGTAGACAGGGATAATCGCCACTCAGTGTCACGCCACATTTACACTAAATTTGTCAAGGGGCCTCTACGTGTTGGCCTTCCCATGGCCCCACGCAAGCCCCCAAAAGTCCGGGCCATTTTTATGGCCCGTGGAAGACCACGACATACATTAAAACATACATAGATACACATATAATTACTATAAACATAATAATTAGTACTGAGCAAACTGATAAAATATTCAAGAAAAATGTTATAATATTATATGATATATGAAATACATAATAAAGACATTCCCTGAGTTAAAAAAAGTTAAGAAAATTGCGACAGGTAGCGTACTTAAAAAAAACAATAACACGTCAAATAAATAAACAAGATATCCTATCTCTTTTCTTTCAACTTCCCCCAATTGTTTGAGGTCGCCATACTGTCTTTGTCTACCATACGAAAAAATAGGTATTGTGTAGTGTTATATAGTTGCGCAGTTCTATTAATTATTTGAGTTTATAGCCTAGATGTGATATTTACGACAGGCAGACGGACGAACATGACGTGTTTATAAATAGCATTCCATTTTTTGCTACAATTGCTAAGAAATCTTAATAAAGGTAATCAAATTTAAAAACTTCTTTTAAAAAAACCGACTTCAAAAACTAAAATGTATAAAATAACTTATTTCTAAAGCTATTATTATTAATATATATTATCTAAAACATCTTAAAGTCGGTGCTTAGTAATTTTCAAAATATAGTAATTTTTATGTTTTACTTTGCACCGACTTCAAGATGTTTTAGATAATATATATTAATAATAATAGCTTTAGAAATAAGTTATTTTATACATTTTAGTTTTTTAGTTTTTGAAGTTGGTTTTTTTAAACGAAGTATTTATTTTTTATTTGTTACTTTTTAGTGTCTAGCTATGTATGGTTGGACCTACGAATGGTGCCGCGCTTCTTAAAAAATATAGGTCCCAAGAACCGGGAACAAAAAAATGATCGTAAAATGAAAACTACTGGGCCAAACTATGTCAAATTTTTAGGGGACCACATAGCAGCTATTCCGCGTCGAACAAAAAAGAATCACGTAAATCGAATCATAAATCTCAGAGTAATCGGTGTACATATGGAACGGAGGGAAAATTATTTCCATGAAAAATGTTCATAAAATGAAAACTACTGGGCCAAACTATGTAAAATTTTTAGGGGACTAATTGGAAGCTATTCCGCGTCGAACAAAAAAAGAATCACGTAAATCTGATCATAAATCACGGAGTAATCGGCGAATATACATAAAAAAAGCAAAAAAAAAAAAAGATCGCGACGAATTGAGAACCTCCTCCTTTTTTCGAAGTCGGTTAAAAAAACATCTTTCTAACTTAGAAAGCTTTTTAATCTTACTAAAATTAATATATTACAAATATCCCGCTATTTAAAGGATTACAATTAAAATATATACAAATATTCTACACCATTGGTCCCCAAACTATTTTGCCTCGTGGACCCCTTGCCAATAATACCGCGTGCACCCCCTATCTTTTTAACGGACTTCTAAAAAAAGAGAAGGTTCTCAATTCATCATGTAGAACTCGACCAAAATGTCTAGAAAATGAAGTAACTTCTTGCCTTCTGGCAATATTCTATTTTATCTATAGTAAGGTCAGTGAAACAAAGTGAATTTATCAGTGTTATTTTAATTTTAACTTTGATCCGAGTCTACAATCCGCTAAATAATAACTAAATACGCGTATAAAACAAAGTTTCACGTGAGCAGTGATTTTTAAAGATTACCAAGGATGTCTAGTGGAATTTGAAGCAAAAATCTTTTCGTTACAATTCGACGATATTTACCAAAGATCACCCGACATGATAGATTTGCAATGGTTAGTTTAGTTTATTTTAAACAAATAATAATTCTGTTAACCGTCATAATGTGTTAAAATTCTTGCTTACAAAATTATAGTCATTATTATTAAAGTAAACATCATAGAATATGTTGACATAATACGTCGTGACTAAACCTACTTGATACTTTAACAATGTTTGAAGTTGTACTAAAAATACTAGTAAGTTAAAAATTTCAACACGATTTGATTAATTGGTATTCAGTATTGTGGACCCCTACTTGCAGCTCGCAAAACCCCAGATTTTGTTTTCGTTGACATGAACCACGTTCGACCCTTAAGGGGCGGTATGAATCACTTTGGGGACCTATGTTCTACACTACCTATCACTAATTTGTAGGAATATGGCTCAAGTATTCATCGATAATAGCTAAATGAATTGCATAATTAGCGGTGATTGATAAATGACATAATTACACGTGGTATTCAATCGTGTAGGCTATGGTTCTGATATACGCAGGAAGTCAAGGCATGTTCCTGCTTAATTTATGTCTAACTCTAATCTTTAAAATGTTGCCTACTCAATATACTGTAGAACGAATAAACTCAGTAAAGTTTGGATTATGCGGATTATTATTTCTCAAAAGCGTCAGCCCTGAAGCCTCGGAGTTAAACCCCACGGGGATGTCACAAGTTTGAGGGCAGTGAGATGTGAGAAAGAGAGGATGAAATACACACACCGAACGCCAAAAAGGAATAGACATATTTTTATTCATCCCTCTTCTAACTACGTACTTATTAATTCCTTTTTCAATAGGCGATTCTGTTTTACAAACACAAAGATTTAAAAGGTTACTTTAATTAGAGATTTTAACCAACTTCTTATAAGAAGGGTGATGTGTTTGTGCATGCTGCTGTTATATTATATTCAGACAAATTATTAACAAGGGTAGATTAGTAGTTATGTTTCTTAATATTGTGTTGGGGGCAATAATTTTTTTTAAAGGTAATTTAAAAAAGTTTGTAGGATCTTGATCTCCAATAAAAAGGTTATAATTATTTGATACGATTTTGTACTGGCCACGAATTACCGATGTTGTTTAGATTTAGATCTATATGCCTATTGATGTTCTTTTGTTTTATACTTTTGTACATTTTTTCCTCTCATAATTAAAATCGTCAAATTAGGTACTTATTTAGGCAGGTGCCGTTTATCATTGTTGAAAAACTAAATAAAATACATTCCGATAAAGAGTGTTTAACAAATTTATTATAGAAAGTGACTACACAGTCTTTAAGATAGAGAAGTTCGTGAAAATGATTAATATTAAATGGAAGTTCTTTAGAAAATACAGAATCCCGCGGAAACATTTTCAATTTTGGAATAAAATATTCCTTAATTTCAATTCTCTATAAAGAATAGTCAACTTTCTCAAAATCGGTTCATCAATCAGGTAGTGAATAATAAAAAGATACCATAAATACGTATACAAACATGTACTTGGATATTTTTTATGCTGGGAGTTACGGTTAATAAAATTTAAAAATCAATCTAAAACTTGTATGTAACCTTGTATAAAGAACATAACACATAACTTGTATAAAGAATATAAGTACCTATAATTCTAATCTTTCTTACGACTATTATTGTGTGATTAAATGATAGTCTCTAGAGATAAACCACCCAGTTAACTCTACGTTAACCTTTTCAATAGTTCCGTCTTTAATTTGAATAATTATCAATAAAACAGATTTAAAATTTACACATAACAAGCGATTACAAAATATGAAATCTTAAAACGCCATTCATCCTGCGATAAAAGGCATTTAAATCACAAATGTAATCAAAGACACACATCAGCGGCTCGAGTATGTACAAATAATCAGTTTAGTTGAATTAAAACAAGGATATTACAAATAGTTATAGATAAAACTTACTTGTATTATTACAATTATTGATCCAAAATGTAACACATTGGTGATAAATAAAACTAACGGAACAGTTTAGGACACTTTTAGCGAGTGAATGTTTTGTTTACAAAATTGCGAATGTAACTGAGTGAATGAATGAATAAATTGAACTAAAGTGTACTTGTAGTTGGGTTACTAAAATACGAGTAACGCCATCTAGTTTAATTTTGATTTTATATTACAATAGGTTAATTAGCCAAGTGGTATGTAAACTTGTTGTTTGCTATCCGTCGTAAGATGGCGTTGTTAATTTTATTGTTGTTAAATGAACAATCATGCTAATTAACAATATCTATTTTTAAAACTTTGAAAGTATAAATTACAATAATTGTCATTTAAATACAAACAAGACAATATAAATTAAATAATAATAATGTAACAATTATGTACTGTGCAAGTTTAATTTACAATAACGCTTTTCAACAAAAGATGGCGTAAGGCGTTACGTTTCAATAAAATGTAATGGTATCTAATTCGGTAGTTGTCAATTTTTGAGAAACAGGTTTATTTTGAGACTTATGGTCTATTTTAGCCAAAATATTAATTTTCAGCAAAAAAAAACAACATTAACATATTTAATTTAGCAATTTTATAAATATTTTAACATTTCGTCACAAAAACGCGTCAAGCTGTCATAGCGTCTCGCATGACATGACGTGCAAACCAAACATCTGTTTCGTTGATGTGTTATCTGAGAAGTCATTGATAACTTGTTGTGTTTTGCACACTATGACGTCACGCGCTCTGATCGGCGTTCATTGTCACGTGGCTAATGGCTGCAATATAACAATTTTATTTCTCAAAAATATCAATTAATATTTAATATTTTAGTTAAAACAATTTATTTTTGTCATATTTAGATCGTAATCTACGATATATATTAAAATCAGCCTATATTTTTCATACTGGCAACTACCGAATTGCACCTATTATAGGAAAATTTTACTTACATATTACGATTTTTCTAAGAGTTCCAAAACAATTTTTGAAAAAACGATATCACTATAAAATTGTCGTAATTATATCACTGTTATTTTTCTCAAAGCATATGGTTGTATATGAACAAAATGGATAGATCGAGCTCCGAGCTCTCAAAGTGAAGCCGACTAAAGGCAGCCGATTGTGCCGCAGTATGTTACGATAATTTACAGTGGATACATTACTATTAACCATAAAGACGCAAACCACGTGTATACTAAATTAGTTTAGGCAGAAAACTAAAAAAAAAATCGCTCGTCATTGGTGGTTTTGTTCACGTAGGCTCTGACTATAGTATTATCTTATACTAATATATAAAGCTGAAGAGTTTGTTTGTTTGTTTGACTGAACGCGCTAATCTCAGGAACTACTGGTCTGATTTGAAAAATTCTTTCAGTGTTAGATAGCGCATTTATCGAAGAAGGCTATAGGTTATGTATCATCACGCTCACTCTAAGCGGAGCACCAATGAAGAATGTTTCAAAATCCGGGAGTTTTGAAAACAAATTCCAAGCGGACGACGTCGCGGCCACAGCTAGTTGATGATATACTGATGGAGTAAAATTTCAATAAAATAGGGTAGGCCGATATACACGTTACTAAGGAAGGATTTTTTCAATATAGACAAGTGTTTGGGACACAGAAGTCACATATCCATGGAATGCAGGAGTATCGCTAGAAAATTCACTTGTACGATATAAAAAGCTAGCAAGAGTATTCAAAGAAATTTCACCCTCAGGAAAAAAAATCACGAACTTCTAGGATATACCATTTTCAAACTATTTACTAAGCTTATTAGGAGCAATATTATATTTTGATAGAGTCTTTACATGCCTTGGCAAGTATAATACGTGAGCAAATGCCTAGCAAGACAATAAAAACAGAAACATTCATTTAAAAACAATGTTACTTGCTAGATTTTGAAATTGCATTGCTGAATTGTACGTGCCAGAGACAGGACATATCTGTGGCATGCGGGGTATCGCTAGATATGGACGAGGACACAATTTCCACGGCTTGAGAGGCTCATTTCTCCACATATATCTATCAATAGTAGTAGTGTTCGTCAAAATGGCAGCCAAACTTTATGAATACAGCCTGTTCTGATGTATTAAGTCTCCGGGTTTAACTAGTTCAATCTCTAGGTCTTTGACCGACGAATCTGAGTTCTTGTGATAAATCAAAAGGCCACATTTGACTACAAAGGTCACTTTTGTCACAAAAACAAACAATAATTATTCTGAAACAATTAATATCCTACAACTTTTGTTTATTTTAAAGTAATAAAAATAAATAAAATAAAAAAGCCTTTATTTCTACCATTAAGTACAGTTTTTTTTTTAAATATATATAAGTATATGTGTACACATTAAATAATGGAAGTCGCCTCTGCGGCGTAGGCCTCCCCCAACTCTTTCCAGTTTTTTCGATCTCTAGCTATTCTTCTCCATTTTGTTCCACACATTTTTGCAAAAGTATCTTCCCATCTCTTTCTAGGTCTTCCTCTTTCTCTTTTTCCATCTCTGGGTAGCCAATCATGGATTTTCTTTAAAGTAATATTGTACATTAAAAAAACTGCACAGCACAACGTTGGTTCGGTACTCAAATAAAAAAACAATTTAAATGATTGTTTTTTTAAATCTTGCAAATGACACGCCACGTTACTATGTACATTGAAATATAGACCGAGTTTCTGAGAAAAATGTGACAAGTAAAAAGATGGTCGGTTGGACGGACATGACGATTTCATAATATAATAATAAATAATACATTTTTCCATAGTACAGTTTTTTCTTAGTTTGGACTCCTGTCTCCTGCTTTTCAGTTCTGTAATCTTAAATATTATGTACACATGTAACACTTGCTGACCCGTGTCCACTACACTGGGCATCAGAATTTTTTTTATCACAATCAAATATAATATTCATGTCACTCAGGAATAATGTAGCTTTCCACTGATGAAAGAATTTTCAAAATCGGTTTAGTAGATCCAGTGATTACCCTCCACAACGTCACAAACTACCTCTTTATAATATTAGTATAAATTACGGTAACTCATACAAATACTTAATAGATTTTTGTAGTTATGTTTTTTTGTTATTATACTTTTTTTATTTAAGGGACAAATAAAGAAATATTTATAAATGTATAATGGGTGTAATAATGGCTATGGAAATATAAAATACTGCATTATAAAATGATAACTTTGCAAGTACAGCGCCATCTGTTACGTAGTAGAGAAATTATAATGACGTCACGCGAAACGTAGAACAACCGGTGCGTACAAGTTGCACGGTACCGTTGGGTTCAACGACCCACAGCGTTTTGTTTACGCGGGAACAAGCCCGGAAATTTAACAAAAATCTTCTGTGAGATTCTTGAAAAAAAATTCACACACGTGCACAAGTTGGCGGAATTAAGAGAATATCTATAAAAATTAAGCGATGTAACGCTAGTTTCGCATTTCTGAGGTCAAGAAACGTTCAGATGTGAACGAACGATTTTAGCGGTATTAATGAATGCTTTATTACGATTCCTCGCGAATTTTTGATGAACAAGCGCTTTTTTTAATTTGTGAAAGGCTTGCGTTTGTCAGGCCAGTATGCAGTTACTGTATTAATATGCGTTGCGTGTGTGAAGAATAATAAAATCTTTTTTTTTAAATTACGGCTTATAGCTTGTTCATATATATTTTATGCGAAATTATTTTTTTTTAAATAAATCGTAGTGGTTCATACGTATACACAAGGAATTATTTTATTATATTAAACGGATTAATGAAATTGAAACAATTTGGTTGAAAGCACAGAACTGAAAGGACAGGATGATTATATTATAGTTTTTTTATTGCATAAGTTCAGGGAGACGCCCCATCTGATGGAAAGCGGTTACCATCGCCTATGAACATTTGTAACACCAAACGTGCTGCAAATGTGATGCTGCTCTCTTAGGGGAGACTGGAACCTGGCCAATGCCGGAACACAACTCAAGGTTGATATGGCGGTATACTGTACCACCCAATACCCTACCACCTGGCTGGCTGGCTGTGGGTTATTTTGTCGCCTTTCAAGACAAACAACTTGAGGCCTCCCGGCCGGCCACAAATTGTATTATTTTATTTGTCCATTTCTGCGCGGATACAACACACACACACACACACACACGCATGCACGCGAGCACGCACGCACGCACGCACGTACGCGCACGCGCGCGCGCGCGCGCGCGCACACACACACACACACACACACACACACACACACACACACACACACACACACACACACACACACACACACACACACACACACACACACACACACACACACACACACACACACACACACACACCACATAATTGATTCATTTTTCTCTGCGCTATGACATAGGGTGTTACAAATAGGCGACGAGAACTTTTCAGGTGAGCCATCTTGCTATTTGCCTGGTTAAGGCAATAAAACAGCAAATGACGGAAAATTCGTTTACGAAATTTACCATGCCAGGAATCTAGCCTGTAGCCTCTGCGTTCCAGTGACTTTGGTTCGGTAAAGTTTAATCTGCTTTCAAACATGGACAACGGAATGATAAAATCAGAAACGACGATATCCGTCTATCCGTGCAGGAACGGAGAAAGAATACAATTTCCTGCGGCCGGGCGGCCTGTCGTAACAGGCGCCAAAACAACCCACAGCCAGGTGGTAGGGCATTTGACCCACTGGATGGCTACCATCCCTGGTCTAAAGTATGTCGCCATAACAACCTTGAGTTGTGTTTCGGCATTAGTGACCAGGTTCCAGTTTCCCTTAAGAGAGCAGCAGCGCATTTGTAGCACCTTTGGTGTTGCAAATGTCCATAGGCAATGGTAACCGCTTTCCATCGAGTGGGCTGTCGGCCTGTCTGCTGAAATCCTGCAATAAAAAAATAAAAACATCGAGATTACCGACGTGTCCAATCCACTTTGGACAAGTGTAGCGGGTGTACTGTCTGTTCTCTTATAAATGGGAGGCACGAGTCGAGGAGGGACAATTATGGGCTTATTATTATTATACTTTAGATAGTATTGAAAGAAAGAAACTTTATTTCTTTCTGACATAAAAATTTACAAATTATAAGGAATGCCTGTTGTGTGAGACTATTGCGTACTGTAGACACAGTGCTCCACTCCATGGCTGAAAAACTAACCACAAACTAATGGTAAGGTATAATAATGTGGTGTGCTTGCGTATGTAACATAAAGTCACTTTCCGCGTCTGTCTATATAAACGCGCATTTTAAGCGGTTTTCACCATCAGTTAATTTTTCACTGAAGGTTTATATATATTGTTACGAGCTACAGGACTCGAATTAAAATACCGTTGGAATTACTATAGAATTTATTAGAACTATACAAACATGCTATGCTGGAACAAGTGAATGAGTTTGTATATCTTGGATGTGCTTTTAGCAGGGATGGAAGGTACACCGCTGACATAGAAAGAAGAGTAAATTTGGGGAATAGTGTGAATGGAGCGTTAGGTAAACTTCTAGGCGCTAAGAACCTCAGCCAGAAAGCCCAGCTTGCCATACACAACGCGGTGCTGGTACCTACGCTCACGTATGGAAGCGAGAGTTGGGTATGGAACAGAGAGCATGAAAGTAGAGTAAACGCAGTCGAGATGCGAGCACTGCGCAAAATCTGCGGAGTGACGCTCGCGGACCGCGTTCGTAATACCGAAGTAAGAAAGAGAGTTGGTCTGAAAGAGAGTGTCGGGGTGAAGGTAAGGAAAGGAATGCTCCGGTGGTTCGGGCATGTGGAAAGAATGTATGATGAAAGAATGACTAAACAGATATACAATGCAAAAGTGGATGGATGCAGAAGTCGCGGAAGGCCACGACACACCTTCCATGGTCAAATTGATCGTGTATTAGCAGAAGGTGCCTTAAGAACAGACGAGCGTGCATGACAAGAGCTATGAATGTCAAAGAAGCAAGTGAGGTGTGTAAGAATAAGCCTGTATGGCGCTCTGTTGTTCGTGCCTACCCCGCAAGGGACCTGGCGTGAAGTTATGTATGTACGTATACAAACACGTATAACATAGGTACAAATATAACTAGACACTACTTGTACAAACTGCACGATTCCATAACATGCGCAAACTCCGTCACTATATCGCTCATCAAATCTACGTCTTGCTGGTATCGTAATCCTCGCTTGACTGCCTCACCCCTCCGTTCGGGCATTGTTTTAATACTAAACTGAATAATATAACAATGGACAGCTTGGACTGAGTTTTTCAAGAAAACGTAATCTGCACACCTGGTTAATTATTCCTGCGAACGGCTATAACCGCAAACGATGAAAATAGGCAATTCTGACATAAAGTAAGTCAAAGTCCTAATAAATGACGTCTAACCTAGAAGAGACTAATTTATACAGTTATTACACAAGTAACAAGCGCAGTACGAATCGACGTTTGACCGAGTCTGCCTTAGTCGCTTCTAGAATCGACTAAGTATAGCCCGAAACATATTATTTTAAGTTCGGACATTTGACTTATGTTACGCGATGTTCATCACACCACAATCGTCATAGATAATATGATCCTGCAAACACTATGAAGTAATGGCTATCTTTAACAATGATGTAATATTATTATTTTGTAGGGTAGTTTTCGTAGTATTTTCGTATAAAGACGGTGTGGCGTGTAGACGGTGTTCATTGCTTACTGTGCGGTGTGAATAGTCACACCAAAGGCTGAACAGGGGAAACCCTGCCCAAATAGTTAATATTTGGTACGAAATTCGACCATAATAATTTGTTGTCAAAGACTATACTTCTATAATCACAGATTTCGCCAAGGCTACACTGTCAATTTGACTTGAAAAATAAACAAAGGAGTGTATATATGCGTTTGTCAAATACATGGTAGTGTGAGTAATATTTTTTTTATTGATTTAATGTATTTTTGTATGCATAATTAAAAGAAAATTTAGCCTTCGTTGCTTCTTCTCTGTATAACCTATAAGTGTGCGAAATTTCTTACTCCTCCGTCCGCGCAATGTTCGTAAAAAAGGGTACAAAGTTTTTGCTTCACGTATTAATATATAATATCTGTTATATTTATTTATAAACTTCTAATCTCTATATGATCTTTGATTTAAATTATTTAAATTCTTAACGAGTTGAATCTGTAGAAAATCTTGGGAAATTATATTAAACAAGATAGATATTCGCATTAAAAATCTATAGGATAGCTATAAACATAGTTGCTAAGTACCAGGCAATCAAGAGGACACCATAGAAGAACCGGCCACACCGTTAACGCAGCAACACGAAAAAAATTTACAGTTAGCTGCCGTCTCGAGCCAGCAACGCTTCGAAAAAAGCACAAGCACACACCTCCCCATCTGTCTAGGACGTCGGTACGCCATTGCGAAAGCGCGGGAAATCTGACATTGACATTTCGCAGTTGACAAGTGCAATTTTAGGCGGAGGTGCACAAGTGATACAGATAAAGACAATGAACGAAATTGGATAATTTATTAGTGTTGTTTTTTTTTATTTGTGTTCAAAGATTCTGTGTGACTCTGTGATTTTTTGTTCGGACAAAATGCCCAGCACTATACGAGGTCTGTTATTTTTTAATTATTATAAAATTTTGATTATGTTGCTAATTGCTTAGAGATATCTAATTTATTTTTGTTATAAATGTTACATTTGTTATGTTTAATAATCTAGACCTTTAAACAAACTACCTTAATATATTTTTTTATTATGTGCTAGTTCCAAGATTCTATATGACTCTGTAATAACTATCTCGGGATAGGTCATCGAGGTCAATGGATAAAGTTCCTAAAAGACTGGCTACGTTACCTCGCTAGATACAGGAATACACTTATTTTATTATAAGTATAAATACATAAATTGCATATAAGTATGTAATTTATGTAATCCTTTAGTAAATTATTCTAAGTATTTTTTAGAAGTCTGGGCAGACGTCCTTTATTGAAAAATAAAAAATCTAGAATCCGATTCCAGCGCCACCTTCTGGGTTAATAGTGAACCTAAACCACCTCGGGACCCGTGTATTTTGTTTAGATTGATGGGTTACATTATTGAAATTTTAGTAGGGATCCCTAATTTTTACACAGCCTATCAAGGATAATGTAGCATTGGAATGGTGAAAGAACGTTTGAAATCAGTCTACTAGTTTTTGAGTTTATTTGTTACAAACATACAAGTCTTTCTTCATTATTATATTATTAATTTATTTGTATAAATTAATACATATATTTTAGATATATTTTATAGAAGAGTAACATTATATGCGAAGCTCAATTTGCTAGAATTAAAGAAAACAAATTAAATCAGTTGCCAGGCAAAACTAATTACATCTAAACCACGAATCATTAAAAAAAAATAAGTCATAAAACCAAATTTCCTTTTTTATTACGTCTATTAGAATCCATACAGAATTTTTTTTGGCAAAAATCACGAAAGGTTATTGCTCTTTAACTTAGTATTGACGGAAATGCGCCGTATGACTAATAAAGTATAAAATTTAAATTTCATGTGAAAACCGGGGTATTTTGTTATTCGTATGTGGCTAAACGTTACTTTCGTTGACTTTAGCCTAAACTTTGCATCAACTGTGACATAGGTCATTGAACTTTAAATAGTCATTGCTTTATGACCTACTTTAATATCTTTGTGAATTCACTTCAATCTTTGCTAATAGCAAAAAACAGTTTTTGGCGGGAACTTGTGGAATTATATATAGCTTCTGACCGCGACGTCGTCCGCGTGGAATTTGTTTTTAAAAACCCCCGATTTCGAAACATTCTTGGTGTTCGCTCCTATTGGTCTTAGCGTGATGAGATATAGCCTATAGCCGATAAATGGGCTATCTAACACTGACACTATATAGTACAATATCATCTTTTAGTTCCCGTTATGGAGGGTAGAGGTAAGGAGAACCATCTCGTCCAGTGAAGGGCAGCAAATTAAGATGGCGCCATAATAGCAAGTGGAAAGTATTTCAAAATAGCGCCACAAATAATTAGAGTAGGATACTAGATTAAAGAAGGAAAGAAAAACTTCCACTTTGTCACCGCGCATTTTACGAAAATGTAACTATTGCATGTCTCCTCATGGTGGAATTTTCAGATAATTTAATTAGTTATCTTAATTAGTGAAATAGGTTTCAAAATTTCAATTGGTCAAAAATTATTATTAAAAATTATATACATACGAGAAAGTCTCAATACTTTTCCAAATTATAATTTTTAAAATTTTCAACCCAGCACACTTCACTTCGTTTATAACTGCTAAATTCATATAATTTCCTTTTCCTACACAAGCGCTATTTTAACGAGTTTTCGAACCATAATTTGCTGTTTAAAGGTGCACACTTTTTCAACTGATCCCCATAATAGATGGTCCTCCTTACCTCTTACTCTTATACTATTTTTTTTTTTATGTATGTATATATTATAATTTACAAAGTAAATAGTTTTTAAGTTAATTTAAATTATTCGGGTCGTATTGTTATTATTAGTATTAAGCCAAAAGAAGGTTTGCACTGAAAATCAGCGTTGTGTCGGATATTATGCCGGCACGGCAACAAGCTGAGTGCAAACCTTGTTTGTGGAAGATGCAGGGTACAAATTCTCAATAGATGTTATTTTTTTAATACATGTTAGCAATGTAAGTACTTCGCTATTTCTTCTTCAAATAAATTCATTCTTTCTTTCTTTCTTTCTTTCTTTCTTACCCTCCATAGTTACCGCCAAAAACTCTTTGTCAACACTCATTTTTCATAAATATTAGTGACGTGACCTGGAGATTGAAGTACAATCGAAAAGTTTAAACATAAATCTTAATAACGTCATGCGTATTTTTTATATTCTAAACTTAAAGAAGGCAACGAAACATAAAATATATTTTTTCTAAATAATAAATGGTTCTATTTTAATCGATTCGGTAATGTGTGACTTCCTATATCGATTCCAATATAATTGTACCATCATCGATAGTTCATGTAACTACTCAAATCAGTTTGATAGATGCCAAATGTGGCTTTATAGAACGGCCGAATTATACCTTTCATCATACTGGTTAAAAGTAGATAAAGCTGGTATTAGACTGGTCATTTCTGTGTTTCAATTTGGGTGAAGCAGCCAAAGTATCCCTATATACATAAAAATCATTCAATGTCATTGAATACCGCTGTGTCCATTCAGTTCTATAATAATAATTATTTATTTATTTGAAGACAACAGTCCAATACATATTTACAAAGCACACACAACAGTGTTCTTAGTAACAGCTTCTGCCCACAACTTCGTCCGAATGCTCGAAGTAAAAAAGTAAGTTAAAAGGACACACCGATTTGAAACATTCTTCATTGGTGCTCCGCTTCTATTGCTCTTAGCGTGATGATATATAACCTATAGCCTATATAGCCTTCCTCGATATATAGACTATCTAACACTGAAAGAATTTTTCAAATCAGACCAGTAGTTCCTGAGATTAGCGCGTCCTAGCAAACAAACAAACTCTTCAGCTTTATATATTAGTATAAGATTAATAATATTTTTTTCCTTATATCTATGTTAGTAATTAATGACTAGCATTGATTAAGTCCTCTTAATGAAGAACCAAATCAGTGGGCAGTCAAATTTATCAGCTATGCCCTCCAGGATGCTGTTGCTCCTACCACACAATCTGCTTAGTAACAACGCTCTTTTTACGTCATTCTATGCTTTTCTACCATATTTAATCAATTCGGGTACGGTTTCGGGTATATCTTTTATTTCGGATATCCGATAGTTTCGGTTCTCTTAAGTATGTAACATCCCTGGTTCAGAATTATCTTTATCAGATGAAGTATATCTGTAGGACTGTATTTGTAAATTATCCGCCAGATTTATCAATTTCTATTATTAAATATGGATTAATCTGGCTTAAATGCTTAGCCACAAAATGTAATAATGGATAAATTGGTCCAATAATCGCGACGTAACATTTTGTGCGTCTTAAATACAGTTATGTCACATTGACAAGGTCATAACATAATACTGCACATTGCACTCAACGCTTGCACCGTGAAAATGATTATTAAGCTGGACTGCCTAATAAATGCACTTTTTGGTACCGAAACTTTAAAAGCATACAAAGTACAATGATTACGTATATTTTTTTACTTAAAGATTTTATATATTTATATTATACAATCTGTTTTGTATTAATTAATTTATAATTGATATTTTTATTTTTGCACCGTTTAAAACAATATATAAAACGACATATTTAGATTTATTTATTAAGTTTACTTTTTTTAAGGTAGTTTAATTTATAGTTTATTCCTTACAACAGTAAAAGAGAATTGTATGTCTTTGTAGACCACGGGCCATAAAAATGGACATTTGGAGGGCTTGCGTGGGGCCATGGGAAGGCCAATATGTAGACTTTGACAAATTTAATGTAAATGTGGCGTGACATTGACCAGCAATTATCCCAGTCTACACCATATAGTAATGCGCCCCGGCTAGTGTAAGACTATTGTGGGAAATGAGGACCAAAAGTACCGGGTTTTTGGGGTAACGAAAATGTATAATTAGTAAAAACTAAAAATAAAAAAGAAACTACAATGTACATAGTTAAGTTTTCATAATAGATTTATGAACGGTCGAGTTTGTACATTTAAAAGGAGAAAAAATTAAGCGTGGCCAATTCGGACTAGCAGATTCTTGAAATAAGATTTTCAGTCAATCTAAAGTTTTAAAGCACGTAAAAAATTCTAAATTGATACTCGTAACATAGCAGCTTTTATCCCGGATTAACACACTGGAATATAGCGAAAAGGAACGCTGCAGTCACATCTATCTGATGCCATGTTTCAATTCACTATCAAATACGTCGTAACGGGCAAGGAGAACAAAGTTTTGTTACCATAATAAACTAATATATTATTATTAAACAGTTTTTCTTAGTACATCTGCCTGGTATTTATGAAATCCTAACTTGTACTAGGCATGCATAAATTCTAGAAAGTTCCAAAATAAACTGCATCGGTTATGCAAATCATATTCTCTGTATTAAGTATTTATGCTATTCTAAATTGTAATTATGAAAATGTGTTTGAAGATGTACGTTGAATGTGTACTTGTACAATATATAGCATCCATAAAAGTACATTACCTAAAATCTTGGAAAAACAAAACCTATGCAACGAACGATAAGAGAAATCTTTGATTTGTTAAATTCAAAAAGACTTCTTCTAATTTGAAACAACAAAATCAGAATAGTACTAGGCTTGCATAAATGCTATAGAGTTCCAAAACAAACTGCATCAATCATTCAAAACACAGCCTTGTATCAGGTAATTATAATATTATTGTAATTATAAATACATATTTAAAAATACATTCAAGATGAACTTCTATACAATATCTAGCATCCATAACAGTACAATGACTAAAATCTACCTGAAAACTGATACAATAAATACGAAACGTATGTTTCAAATTTGGTAAGATTTTTTTTATTTAGCCTTCTCCTCCATCGTGTGTTAAGATAGAGGGTTCTTATTTTCTTTTATTTATTTATGTTCTTATTACTATGACTCAACACCGGGAAGGGGGTTTATTTTTATTTCTATTCTTATTTTTTCTTTTTCAAAACTTATCTATCTATCTTTTTATTACTAATACTAATTTTTACGCTTTCTTATTTAGTATGTTTATAATATATATTTGTTTGCTTTAATACCTATTTATTATGTATACTTTCTTCTTACTTCAATTTGATAAGTTTAAAAAGCTCCTTCTATTTTGATACATCAAATTGAGATACGTACTAGGCTAGCATAAATACTATAGAGTACCAAAACGAACTTCATCGGGCATACAAAACATAGCCTCCGTACCAAGTAACAGTACATTGGTTGGGGTCTGGAAAAGCGACAGTTCCGCGACCGCTAGTTCTATACGCAACGCAAGGCCCTCTATGTACCGTTGCAGCAATCCCTTTCTTCGTGACGTAGTGTACGGTAAAACGTTGGGCGGTGACGCGTGTCGATAAACCTTTTATTTTTGTCGATGATTTGTGACGTAATAGTTTTTGGCGTCTTGAAAATAATCGAGATTTAAAGTTATATATATATAATAGATAACTCTTAATTAGGCAAATGACACTACATATTACAAAAACATTATTTACACATAACAAAACGCAAAGACGTGACGTTTAGTTAAAGAATGAAATTCACACAAAAATATCGAAAATAACAGTTTATTTACTATCGTATATTACTATTAATTATCGAGGGCTTCATAACAAATGGGCGTACAAACAAAAGTGCAGTTTTATACAACTTATACAAGTGGCAAAGTTGTGAATAAAACAAAAGTAGTTGACTGTATAAGGCTGAATATTGGAAAAGCTTTCTTTTTAGGTACACTTGCATATTGGCAATACTTGATAAATTGTAACATGCATAGTTTTTAGAAAACAACAACAAAAATGACATTTTTGCGTATAAGCCTATGTTATGAAGCCCTCATTATAAATTTACAAGTATTAACGCCATATTAAACAATATATAAAAAGCCTCAAAATAAAAAAGAACACTACTGCGTACATATCTATACATACAGATATATAAGTAAAATTGAAGTGTCTGTTTGTAATTTGAAAAAATCAGAGGGGTAATTCGGACCAGGAGTTTCTGAAAATGCAATTTTTGGATTTTTTGTCTGTCTGGATGTTCCGGCTAATCTCTGAAAGGGCTGGGCCGATTTTGACAGGACTTTCACTGGCAGATAGATGATGTTTTAAGGAGTAGCATAGGCTACGTTCAAAAATATGGTTCCGCGAGAAAAAACTCCACGCGGACGAAGGCGCGGGCATAGCTAGTTTACAAATAAAATGAATTCCATGTCCCTGTAGGTGGGGAGCGTATATTAATAATGCATTGCCCAAAATACAAACCAAGCTTTTGGTCATGCGACGCTTTTTTCAATCGCATTGAAAGGTGATAAGCGTCACATGCCTACTGCCCCAGTCTTGCATATTAAAACCTTGTTCAGCCTTAAATCAATTATTTATATATAATACAGCTAAAATAAAATAAAATATTCGGGTTCATATTGTTACAACTCAGATCCCGACAAAAACAAAATCCACCTGCATATCTGAAACAAAACACATTTTATTAACTGTTGGCATTTGAAGTGAGTGTAATTCTTTTATGATCGTCTTCTTTTGTTTACTTATTTATGGGCACACGTTTCTAGAGAACAGCCCATTGTTTTATTCTAGTCATTTATGGCCACTTGCGGCCGACTCATTAGCCAGGTGTTTCGGATTATATCGACTACGATACGGGTACACTGTATTTCTGCAGTATAAGACGATGGCCTGATTAAGGAAGGAGGCAGTCGAGCGATAACCACGATTAAGGCGAGACGTGTGTACATTCGGCAATTTGCTAGTGACGGACTTTGCGCGTTTTATTGAATAACGACCTTCTGCATTACGTTTGGACTGGTTGTGTTCAGTAATATTTGTACCTGTGTTATACGTGTTTGTATAGTTCTAATAAATTCTATAATAATTCCAACGGTATTTTAATTCGAGTCCCGCTAAACTCGTAACAATATGGTGACTACTACGTAGTGATATTTCATTATTTTAAATAACTCTGCAAGGATTGTTTAGGTCATTTTATTAGGGTTCCTTAACTGTGCCCTTTGGACAAAAAGGGAATCTTTATGTTATTTTCATATCGGTTCGACCGCCGTTTCATCTGTCTTTATATGTCACTGTCGTTTCTTACATACTACTGGGACTATATATAGATGAAATTTGACAGTAAGGTGGAGTCAATATTGCACTATACAATGGTGTAGTATAACCATGAAACATCTAGGGTGACCCTCATGCTTGTAACTGAGGTTGAAAATCTTTTCAATGTTGGTTTTGTTTTTATTTTTTATTGCAGGAGTCCAGCAGACAGGCAGACGGCCCACTTGATGGAAAGTGGTTACCATCGCCTATGGACATTTGCAACACCAAAGGTGCTACAAATGCGCTGCTGCTCTCTTAACACTGGAACCTGGTCCCTAATGCCGGAACACAACTCAAGGTTGTTATGGCGACATATTTTAGACCAGAGATGGTAGCCATCCAGTCGGGAAAATGCCCTACCACCTGGCTGTGGGTTGTTTTGGTACCACATAGTCCTGAAATTTAACGTAAATAATCACATAAATGTTCTTAAGCATTGTATTATTTATATTTAACTCAATAAAAGGGGATATAATACAAATTGCTTCATAAGTTGTAACTTTTTTGACAAAAACAAACCGACTCGAAAATATACTCGTAAATATTTTCCGTAATTTTATAAAATATAAATATATTTATCCTAAATATATCCGGCCAGTTTTATTTTCGCGAATAAATTTGTTTTCTACTTTTTAATTGCTTGAAACCTTTAGAAATGATATTTTATACATGTTTACATGTTTGACATTCCAAGAGTGAAGGCGCTTGGTATTCTTCAATAAAGGTGACTCACGGTTTCCCTGGGATCTGCTCATCAGACCTTGACTTGGTGACAATGACACCACCTCAGAATTATACTCTTTCCAATAATGGAAACAAAATTGAAAATTGGTCCACAATTGACGGAGAAATCACATAAAAACATAAAAAAGACATACAGTCTAATTAAGAAACTTAAAAGTGGAAATTCTGTTGAAAGTTAAGTTTATGGAGCTTTAACGAAAATTAGTTTAAGCAAGACCCATTGAATGTCACTCTTAATAAAACACCTGTGGACTGTAATGCATTCGCCCTATTATTTTATATTATTTTAATGTACTAACCTATTCCTACAAGACAAGCTAAGTCTTCATCGCGGGTTAAAAATCTGGCTCAGTAATATTAATTTTCATTTTCTACTGTGTATAATAATTCCTAATACCTATACATTAATTAAATTCCTACAACATATTACATATATCGTAGGAGTCAGTGTAGAATCTTGTAACTCCATTTTGACGATATTTTATCGTCATAATCGTTACATATTACATGTATATATATCACAATTTTGTCGAAAAAAATAATGTCAAAAAATTAGTTACAATGTCAAACCTACCTAGTCAAGAGTCGCCTGGAAGAGCTCTCTTTTTAGCGATAAGATCATCTGTTGTACTATTTTTCCTCTTGTGTTGTCTTTGCTATGGTGTACAAATGTCAGGACTGCACGTCAGAAGTGAAAACTTGGTACCTGAGCGTGATGGTCACGCGAGTTCAGTGCTTTTGTCACCTTAAAACTGCCCAACGTGTCTAAAGAAGTATTCACTTCAAAAAGTTATTTATCTGTCTTTCTGACATCATACGAATGACAGATTAGGCATAACAATCGACACACATAAGCTCATCACTAGTGGTGACGTTTCCATCGATAACGGTGCAACGCCTCACCCACATCGCGGTAACTGTGAGACTCGCTTGCTCCGTTATCCGGACGAGTTCCACGCGAAGCGAGCAGACACAGCGCGTGGGACCATTCCAATGTTGCAGCACAATTAGATATACCTACATCACCGCATGTCACGTCAGTAGTTCCACAGATCTATACCTACCTGCATGATGTGAATCCGTGGAACGGGTCGCTTCAAAACAGCGTTCTAAAACTAAATGTGACAAAGATATGGTCGAGCGCAAGAAGCTCAGAGATATCGATTACGACATCAAGTCCTGTATCTTAGCAGCTTGGACCAAGTGGTGGAAGATATCCCGCGCTCCCAATTGAGAGTTCCGATAGCCCGCTTCCCCGTACCGTATTCCATTTTCGCTATCTTATCCCCCTATTTCTTTCGCATATTCCATCCCTTCTATTTCATTCTTTTTGTCTAAACCCTTTTTAACCGATTTCGAAAAAAGGAGGAGGTTCTCAATTCGTCGGGATCTTTTTTTTTTTTTTTTTTTTGCTTTTTTTTATGTATGTTCGCCGATTACTCCGTCATTTATGATCCGATTTACGTGATTCTTTTTTTGTTCGACGACTAGCTTCCAATTGGTTCCCTAAAAATTTTACATAGTTTGGCCCAGTAGTTTTCATTTTATGAACATTTTTCATGAAAATAATTTTCACTCCGTTCCATATGTACACCGATTACTCTGAGATTTATGATTCGATTTACGTGATTCTTTTTTTGTTCGACGCGGAATAGCTGCCATGTGGTCCCCTAAAAATTTGACATAGTTTGGCCCAGTAATTTTCATTTTACGATCATTTTTTTGTTCCCGGTTCTTGGGACCTATATTTTTTAAGAAGCGCGGCACCATTCGTAGGTCCACCTATACATAGCTAGACACTAAAAAGTAACAAATAAAAAATAAAAACTTCGTTTAAAAAACCGACTTCAAAAACTAAAAAACTAAAATGTATAAAATAACTTATTTCTAAAGCTATTATTATTAATATATATTATCTAAAACATCTTGAAGTCGGTGCAAAGCAAAACATAAAAAATTACTATATTTTGAAAATTACTAAGCACCGACTTTAATTTGTTTTAGATAATATATATTAATAATAATAGCTTTAGAAATAAGTTATTTTATACATTTTAGTTTTTTAGTTTTTGAAGTCGGTTTTTTTTCTCATACATCTATCCCTTCCTCCTAACGTCATCCTGAAAATAGGCAATAGGTTGGCTGGGCCCCTGATTTTGCAAATGTGTATAGGCGATGGTAATCATTAATACTACTACTACTACTATAACTTCACGCCAGGTCCCTTGCGGGGTAGGCACGAACAACAGAGCGCCATACAGGCTTATTCTTACACACCTCACTTGCTTCTTTGACATTCATAGCTCTTGTCATGCACGCTCGTCTGTTCTTAAGGCTCCTGACATCACCTTCTGCTAGTACACGATCAATTTGATCATGGAATGGATGTCGTGGCCTTCCGCGACTTCTGCATCCATCCACTTTTGCATTGTATATCTGTTTAGTCATTCTTTCACCATACATTCTTTCCACATGCCCGAACCATCGGATTAATAATTAATCATTAATACGGGGAATTTTACTAGATATTCTGATCAATGCCAACCTACCCCTATAGCGTAGGAATAGGACGACGAGTCCTAAACACACTCACGGTGATCCCCATAAGTCGACAAGTCCGTAAGCGAATTTCTCCTTGTCAAGAAAAAGTGGCGTGAGGTAATTGGTTTTGGTTGTGTTCCCAAAATGTCGGTTTAGTCTCTCATTAGGCCTGTTCTTAAGTATGACAGTGCAGTGTGGCCTTGAAGTTACACAAGTGGGATCTGCGTTTCACCGAGATGATGATGATATACATGCCAATGATCTCAGAAGTAGAGATGCCTAGAACCGTTCAAAGCGGATAAGGAAAAGTAGGAATGCAGCCGAAAATTAAAATTAACACTTGAATGATAATAATGATAGTGACTACAGGCACCAAAACTGATTGCATAATGAATGAATTTTTTACTGTCAGAAACGTACAAGCAGGCAGATAGCCGACCTGATGGAAAGTAGTCTTATGGTCATTTGCAACCGAGGTGTCGTCAACAAGTTGCAAGAGTCTAGGGTTTCTTCACCATTTTAGTGTATGGCTCCGTCATTTCTAACTGTTTTTCTGTCTTACATTTATTCAGAGACAATAGGTCTGAGTCGATTAAAATTAGTAATCGTGTGCAAGTATAATATATTAATGTCGCTATAAAATGGTGTAGTACAATCGCAAGAAACTAAAGAAAATTGTGTTCATAACGTATTTTATCCGAGCAAGAACGGAGAAGGAATACCATTTCTTGCGACAAAACAACCTACTGCCAGGTGGTAGGGTATTTGGCCGCGTGGATAGCTAGCAGCCCTGGTCTAGAGTTATTTATATTCCGGTATTAATGGCCAGGTTTTAGTCTCCCTCTAGAGAGCGGCAGCATTGGTGTCGTCGTCCTTTGTCGTTGCAAATGTCCATAGCTGATTGATGGTAACCGCTTTTCATTATGGTGGGCCGTCTGCCTATCTGCTGAACTCACGCAAAAAAACATGATTATATCACTATAAATAGGTCTTGAAAATACTTTACGTTTCTTATGCCCGGTTCTATATTTAAATAACTGTTCTTTTGCCGTACTCATGTTTAAGACACAATCTTCACACAAGTAAAGTTACTTGTCTACCACTGGTAGGGTAAATAAATGAGTATAGTATTTTGGGAGTGCCCCGTATAGGATGGAGTCCTCCGTCTTAAAGGAAGATCTTCCAGCGAGCTGCTGTCCGTCGCAGGCTAGGCCCTTCTGTTATTTTTTTTGTTTGACTTGATTTTATGTTGTTGGTCCAAAGACCTCACAACTTTACCGGAGTTTTCAGGGCCTTCGCCAAGCGAATGCACGTCACTCGAGCCTTGGGGCGACTTGCTCGAGGGAGCTCCCTAGGGAGTTTTACCTCGGCTGGACTGTTGCCATGAAAGGGGGATGAATCTGATGATGCGCACTATAGGGCGACACAATGAACTAATTGAGAATGGGTGACAGGTAATATAAAGCCCGAGGGGAAGGATCCCGGCAGACCGGGATCGGCGGTGCCCTTGTGTTATTGTTGAAAAGTATATATTCTTTGTATGTTGCGGGAATCGTTTGGGACCTCAATTATTGCACAGTGCCATCTATTGGCTTGTAAGTGTTCCACTACAGTATGGTATAGGAAGCGCCTATAAATGGAAATCGGGGAGCTACCTTGCTTTGTTGACGCTAAAACAAAACAGTTATACATAATTATCTACAAGAAAAATTATCTAAATTACCTATAACCCGTCTATACAGAAAAAAACTCCGTTTTAACGGTTTTGAGCGCGGTAATTTATTTGATTTTTAACCGACTTAAAAAAAAGGAGGAGGTTCTCAATTCGTCGGAATCTTTTTTAATTTTTTTATGCATGTTTACCGATTACTCCGAGATTTATGATATGATATATTTACATGATTCTTTTTTGTTCCACGCGGAATAGCTGCCATTTGGTCCCTTAAAAATTTTACATAGTTTGGCCCAGTTGTTTTCTTTTTATGAAAATTTCCATTCCGCTTCGTAGGCGTACCTAAAAGGCTAGACACTAAAAAGTAACAAATAAATAAAAAAAACTTCGTTTAAAAAAACCGACTTCAAATAATATATATTAATAATAATAGCTTTAGAAATAAGGTTTTTTATACTTTTTAGTTTTTGAAGTCGGTTTTTTAAACGAAGTTTTTTTGGTTATTCCGTTTCGGCCACTTTTCAGTGGCCGTGATCACGGAAGACAAAGATGACAAGTGTCACCGAGTATTGTCAAAGTTTTATTTGGCCTACCGCCAACTTGTTCATTTTAATTATTTAGTTTAATTTTGTTTACAGTTATTATTTACTCTATGGGAGCCTAATATAATTTACGTAGTTTTATTATGTATACAAGTCGCGAAAACTCAAGAAAATATTAAGTCTATAAAGAATTAGAACTCAAAATTAAAAAGTTCGTTGACTTTAACCCGAAATGCATTGGTCATACTTTAGAATTTAGACTGTTGATTGTTTTAATTGTAGATTTTAAGATATTCCAGTCTAGACTCACTAAGACATGTGGTTTTATTTTTGTTGCCTTGGCAATGTGTTTGTATATAATTCTTATCTTTTATTAAATTGTTGTTTCGCATGATTGTTGCGTTACGAGTTACGACATTGTAAGTGTCAATTTATGTTTTTTTTAGTGTGAGCTTGTAAGGCGATGTTGTTAAGGGGCCGTTAAAACAAATTGACATATAAAAAAAGGACAGAACATCAATATTACTATTCTAAATTTAGAATTTCATATCACGTCCAGACCAGACCTTATCAATCATGGTAAAAAAATACTAGAATATATTTTAAAGATTAGCAAAAAAAACAAACAAAAAATTGTGTGTGTGTGTGTACTTATGTACACGCGTTAGAAGTTATACTTCTTTGGCGTATCAAGATAAAAATCTTTTCAAAAATTTTATATTTTGCCTTATTCTACGTTTGTAGAAAAAACGACACTAACAATAGAAAAACTAAAATGTTGACTATAGATAACTTTAAGGTGTCGGTTGACTATAGCTAACTTCAGGGTGTCGGTTTTTCGTGACAGTGTGCGCGCGCATCGTAAACGTATAACTTCAAAACTAAAATGTTGTCTATAGCTAACTTCATGGTGTAGCTTTTTCGTGTGACGGTGTGCGTGCGCATCGTAAAAATGTACTCTCAACATTTCCCTAACGCCCCTAAAGAAGTATAACTTCAAAAAAAATTTGGAGATTCATACAAAGTTTAAGCAATATATAAAATGTTAAAATTATATAATAGCTGTAGGATTTTGATGGTTTATAACAAATATTTTGCGTTGCTTTTAAAAATATTTTAGTAAAATGTCTAATCGTGTGTCGACATAATGTTTACATGTTTTGACAAATGCATCGCAAGTCAAGAAATGCGCGTCCATTAGTTTGAAAAAAGAAATTGCTAGGTTTTAAAAATTGCAATGCTTGCGTATCTTGCAAATTTTACACAAACATAAAATATATTAATAATATATTATATCTACACTAGCTGTCCCAGCAGACGTCGTCCTTACCGGAAAAGCTTCGATCGATATGCCAACAGCAGTGCCACCTGGTCCAATTGTGAACCAACTCAGAAACCTTCTTTGGCTCATTCACAACTACTTTGCTAAAGGGCATCACATGATCAAATGTATAGTTTACGATTCTATAAATTACATACAGACAATTTTTTTTAAATCTATATAGGCAAAACCCTTCAAGTCATAACTAAAAACTCCTACACGATTTTATTTCCACAAGTACCAAACTCTACTTGTCTATGTGTTTTAAATAACTTTTGACAGACTTAATAAGATGTTTGAAAAAAGAACATAACAGCATACCAAAGCATTTCTTAAATTTCTGCCAAAAGCTTCAAAGTTCACTTTTAAAGAACACGACCTCAGAACCTAGCGCCATCTGTTATACATAACCATAAATAAACCACCAAAAGGCATTCGATTTTCAAATTTCGCTTGCTACTCAATCATTCGTTCAATATCCAGTTGTAGAATCAAAATCGTGTCGAATAAGTTCATTCACCCCGACCGGTTCGAGGTATAGACTACACTAACCTTTTTATTTATTAAATAGTGACCATAGACAACCGTTATGTTTGTAGTAAAATATTATTATTATGTCGTATTTCAACACATGAGAGCGCTAATTTTACATGTTTAATTACGTGAATAAAAAAAAGATTTTAGCTGATTAATTTCGGTAATAAAATCTCAGGTTCTTTGAACTTTTTTTACGGTAAATATTCGCGTGGAATTTGACGAAACTTTCTGGTTGCACACGCATTGTTAATTTATTACACATACACATAATATAAATTTTGTATTTAGGTTTTTTTTCAACAATTTTAATTAAAATTTACTTACATACATATGAGACTTTTCACTATCTACGTTAGGTATTAAATACCTTAAAGAATTGTGGTGTGAGAGAGGACGTATATCAGATTAGAAAATTATGGAAGGAGTATTGTGCTGCCCCCAAATAATTGGGAGAAGGTGAAAGAAAATAAGTAATCATGAAAATATATTATTTTTTTGACTAGATACTCAAATTAAAAGCAGTTATAGGTTTTTTTATCTCTCTTTCTCTTTTTTTTTAGCTCTCTTAAGGGAGACTGGAACCTGGTCACTAATACCAGAACACAACTCGAGGTTGTCGTGGCGACATACTTCAGACCAGGGGTGGTAGCCATCTAGTTGGGCAAATGCTCTACCACTTGGCTGTGGGATGTTTTGTCGCCTCTTACGACAGGCCGCCCGGCCGCAGGAAATTGTATTCTTTGTCCATTCTCGCACGGAGTAAGGTGCTAATTAATTAATTTAGCTGAGTGCAGTTCTCGTCATGAATCTTGAAGTATCGGCGGAATAGTAGGGATTACTTTGCGCATTGAGCGTAGCCGATGAGATCCGATTTATTGACATATCGAAAATATTATGCTTTTATTCCTTTGCTCGAAAGAGATCTGAAATTTCATTTCTACGCATCGCAAAATGACCGTTCAAGTATCGTGTTGGGGACTCATCTAAGTCGTGGTTTCTTATCTTTGGTTTATATATCTTACTACCTCTTGCTTTACTTTTCAGTTTTGTCGGGTGATTGCACGTTTGCTTTCTCTATAGACAGTTGAGTATGAACCGATTTTGAAAAAAAAACGATTCATACAGGACCTGCGTTACGTAGTTAATACTAATATATTTTATATTCCAAAAGTATTATTTTCCCTAAGATTTTGAATCGTGGGAAAAACAACAGGTGGAATCTTAATTACTAATGTAAGAATGCGAAGACATTTTATTTATAACTATTTAACATATTTTTCATGTCTGGAAACGTGCATGAACTATATTACTATATAATTAATTTCCATCTATCTGTAATATATGTGTTTTCCCCACAAAAACGGGAACGCCCGTGCCTGGCATTGGGACTTTTATTGTATATTATTATTATACCTATATAATAATAATAACACAATTGAAGCATCTGACTGTTATGTCAAATTTCTTGGCATCGTCTTCAAGAACTGTGAATGGTCGAAGAAAAGACCCGAATAAACCGCCAATCTTAAGTAATTCCTCGTGTTGTCTTCCCCCAGTTGTTAATTCTCGACGCCGCAAAAAAAACATACACAAAGTAACTGACAACATACGAGCTTTTCATAGACAAGGAGCAAAGTAAACTGATATGTCTGATATAATATATATTGTTACTTTATTTATAATATTATTTCAGGAAAACACGTCCCGTACAAAATGATTACAATTATAAAAAGTTACAAGTACATACATATTCACATTCACACTTATTCACACACAGACAAGTCATAATTTCATTATACTATTATGCATAGCGCACTAGTGCCTAATGTAGGTGCACCAGTACTTTAACCAGGTAAAACGCATCAGAAGTTATGTCACATAATCACTGAGCTATGTAACCGACTAGTTCCAACCTAGGTCACAATGAACGACCTTCCTCAAAACCTAGGCATTAAAAACATAACCTACATTTTCCCCGCTAAACCGTTATGGTACTGGCCGCACATACAAATGGCGACCCATTTTAAAATTCGAAGGAATACAGTTTAAATTTAAAATTCGCGCTGCGAACACCGAAATGTACGTGACGGTTTGAACGCGCGGTTAGTTAAGGATGTGTTGAATTTATACGATGGATTACGTAAGGATTCGAATCAAAGTATCTCTGAACATGACAAAATGTTAATATTTTGTTTTTCATACGGGTTTTTTAATAAATCTTTTCCAGGTGCTAGGGTATTTGCTCGACTGGATGGCGACCACCCCTGGTCTAAAGTATGCCGCCATAATAACCTTGTGTTGTGTTTCGGCATGAGTGAGGTTCCAGTTTCCCTTAAAAGAGTAGCAGCGATTTTACAGCACCTTTGGTGTTTGTCTATAGTCGATGGTAACCGCTTTCCATCAAGTGGGCCGTCTGCCTGTCTGCTGAAATCTTGCAATAAAAAAATAAAGAAAAACAGACTGTCGTTTCAATACAGAATTTTTAGATTTAAACTGAACATTTATTGTAAATGTGTATACTTGAGTTCTAAACGTTCGTATGTTTTTTTCATTTTTAACAAATTTTTGTCTAATTATTTATCTGAATAAGCTTCCAAAGGACTGTAATGAAGGATATGTAAAATATCAAAACTTCATTAAAATAATATAATAAGTGTTAATGACTGTATACATTTAGGGCGATGTAAAAAGAATACTATACAAATCCAATTAAACAAAAATGTCATTCTCTTAAATCTAAGAACAATTAATTAAATATACGAAAGAATTCGTAACAATAAGTTTGTGAATATTTCTGTGTAAATAATATAGCATGATTACTATATATATAGGCAACCCATAATCTTTTTAGTTCAAATTCTTATCTAGTTTTTGGTCTATGTTTCAGGGTTTAAAAAAAATAATTCGTAAGTAAATTGGCGATAAAAAATGCAGCAGTGCAGAATGGCTGTTTTTATTCCACTCACAATGTAAAAATAAATGCTTAGGTAGGTGATAACTCATTTTCCATAAAAGCAATATCGAAACGGACACTCGCAAAGAAATATACACATTCCCTTTTTTGCACGAGTTGCGCAATCCAAGGCTTGATCACAAGCGCCGAGCGAGGTGAACGACCTAAGTTCGGCTACTTTCCGTTAGGAGCGCGTTACTACAGGTGGTTTTACTTTTAAATTCGCAATTTAGTACCGCTATTCAACAAGAGAGGGCGCTGACTTTAAATGCCGATCATCAACAATTTTAGGTATTTTTTAGACTTTTCTTATAGGTCTGCGTCACAAAATTTGCTTCGAGGTCAGTAACGTGTTGGCGACGTCTCTACTGTGACCATATATATTATTAGTGACTATAATAAACGACTTATGACTTATGACGATAAACACTTTCCATCATGTTGGTCGTCGCCTGCTTCAGGCAAAATAATAAAGAATATTGAAGTGATAACTTCTTATGGGGGGTAAACCGCTTCGTTACGTAACGCGTTACGGCGCCAGTCTGTCTGGCTTTCTTTCTCTCGCGCATACGGCACCGGTCGGCAGGCTCCTCCTCTCTCACTCTAACCCATAGCGCTAGCCGTATTTCGGTAATTAGATTCAATAATGATACTAATAACGTAGATACACAAAATTCTAAGAATTGTAACTAAGAATAAAATATATTTTATAATCAATATACGATTTTATTAATAAATAACCTTTCCTTACATTATATTAATATACATAAAATTTAAGTAATAACCTAAGCTTTTCTCAAGTTAAATAATTTCAATATAGTTAAACTTAGATTAGTTTAAGTTATCACTTCTGTCGGGTGTTCCGAGACGCACACTTTTTTTATTTTGTTATAAAGGCTTTTATTTATTCGCAAGTGGTTAACGATTATTCCGTAATAGTGTGCATATAATATATTATAATGTAAATAATGTTAAAAAAGTGTGTATGTGTTCGCAATAGAAGAGAAATAATGTGTGACAAGGGCTGGGAGGGATTCTAAATTTTGTGATGTCAAATTTTATATATTATTAACTTAAAACTTCAAAACATTTCCAACTCATATATCAACATATGAGAACAGTGTTTTTAAATATAATGTACTTACTTAATATCGTCGTTCATACATTTTTACAATATTAAATAAAATGTTACATTAGGGGCGAAGACAACGCGTTGCCTTTAGGATATGATAAAGGATAATAGGGCATGGGCGTACCCAGCTTTTGGCCCAGGGGAGGGACGAATTGAGAAATTTCTGAAGCCGTGTCCTCTGCGCTTGTTTTGCCCTACACATAACACGAAACTATACTACTAAACACCCACAGCAGATCCTGCTTTATAGATATTCAAATAAATAAACAATCTTTTTTTGTTTGTTCTTTAATTGTATTTAATTACGACTGAATACGACTGAGCGGCGGCTGCCCTCCCCTGAGTACGCCATTGAAATAGGGCAGTGAGATAGAAGGAATAATAATAATTATTATTTATTGAAGTTTCTGCCTTTACTTTAGACACATTACTGGGAAGCTTCTTGTAAATAAGAAATACCTGTATCAGAAGATTCCATTCTTTACCTTGTGACAAACAACTGCTACATATATAAACAGGCCTTTTTTGTCACTTTTTTTGGGGGCACGTTAATTCTCGAAAGATGTACCTAAGTCTATATTTTTTTGTTCATAGCGCCACTTAAAAAAACCTATTGAAAAACCCTTTTTTGTAATGTTTACCAAAATTGATTTTTTGCATTTTTCAGTTTTTATGGCAATTTTTAGATATTTTGAAATTTTCTTTAAGAGCACTGCGTGCCCCCGCGTCCCCCACAAAAAAGCCCTGAATATAAATATTTTTTTGAAAATATCCGGTTATAGTGACATTTATAGCAATTTTAGAAAGAATTTTGTGCTTAAAATGATCAATTTCCTTGTTTCTAATAGAAACACCCCACCTGAAAAAGTAACAGTGCTAGATGCAATTCTTATGGTTCATAATGTCTGTAACAAAATGTATTAATTATATAATAATAATTTTGTAATATGAATAATGACATGTCTGACACTTTTCTTCGATGTAATGACAAAAGGATTCTAATGCAAAACCCATGCGTAGCTATCTAGAAAAAGTAAAGTTGCCGCCAAACAATGTTATTTGGACGCTGACCCACTGAAACACAAATGACTAGGACGCCGGCCGGCGGCCGCGCCATGACGGGATGTGACGTCATCAGGACAGTGTAACACCGAAGTGGGCGAATCTTTATTATGTAACCTTATACGGTGGTCCTTTTAATTAATAAATGTAGGCAAATTATTTATATGCCTACGTTTTGGTAGTGATTCTATTTTAGCCACGGTAGTGAATTCTTTCAATGGGGACGAAAAAGCGTGATGCCGTGAATTTATTAATAATTTAAACACTATACTCATAGAGATGGTGTTGGAAATATTTAGGAGTTTTGAAGTTCATAATTCAAATTGAAACTAGAGCATTTGTGTCCTATTTTAGTTAAATATCATAAGCCTCCCGTGTCATTTGTCAAAGTGAAAACATGAAATCTGAAGAACATGTGTTATATTATTTCTTAAATATGTAATTTATAAAATGTAATATATAATATTTTATTAAGTTTTGCGTTTTTTTAAACGCGGAATTTACTTGATTTTTCTGATTATTCCGACCTTTCTTTCGGCCACGTTTCAACTTATTTTTTTTTAAATATTCCACGCGGACGAAGTCGCAGGCAGAAGCTAGTATAATATATTATAATCGTTGCGTCTTCTAAACAGTGGGTAAAAATCTTTGCTTTTACGAAGCTTCCTACGGTTTTAGAAGGCTCTTGAGTTGTTTCAAGGGCATGTAACGATTGAATATCTAAGGCGCGGTCTACACTATCTAAAACACCTAAGCCTATAATTATATGGTATGTATATAAAGTATATATCTGTTAATCATATAAAACTTCTGCATAGATATCGTGGGGGTTTTAAGTGTCTGACTGTTGAACGCGCGTCGCAATTGTTAGAGCGCGAAAAGTGCTGACAGAGCGATTTGTGTCACTACAATATCGTGTAAGTATTTATTATTAAAATGTAAGTAGATAGATAGATAGATAACACTTTATTGTACACCAATACAAACATGAACTTAAAGACTAAAATTATATCTAGTTATTTACAAAGGGCGGTCTTATCGCTAAAAAGCGATCTCTTCCAGACAACCCCAGAAATGAATTGAGATGATAACGGCGATGGTGGTATAAGTGACATATAGTACGAACTACTTACATTTTAATAATAAATTATATATGTATATGAAGAAACTTTATATATTACATAGATATATACATACCATACAAATATACATCTACAAAATATATAAATGAATTTAAATATCATATTCCAACGACAGGTAGTATTTTTTGATCATAGTTTTAAATATCGCTAGAGATTTTGCTTGTCTGATTGTAACAGGAAGCGCGTTCCAGAGCTGTATAGTCTTAACAGTAAAAGAATTGTTATAAAAACTTGAGTTATGTGCAAGAGTGTTCAATTGAAGTTTAGTAGAAGGGCGTAAATTATGAGAGAATAAAAGCAATTCAAAACTTTGTTTAAGGTAATCAGAAGTACTAGGGACAAATAAAATACTATAGAGAAAAGCAAGAATGTGAGTATTCCGGCGAAATCGAATTGGCAACCACTTGAGTTTTTTTTCGGAATTCAGAGACATGGCCATATTTGCGTAGTCCAAATATAATAAGTAATTGTAATTAAGGTAAAATATACTTCTATCGCCATTATTATCTCAATTCATACCTGGGGTTGTCTAGGGTACATATTATTAGATTAGAGATGAATAGTAAAGCAATACTTGAATTGGAATTAGAACGGTTAAAGCCAGAAATAAAAATAGGAAAGATATAAATAAGAATTAAATCCGGTTATAATATAGAAACACATCATCTGACATTTCCATACAAAAAATCTTCCGATCGGTTAGAAAATCCCTTGGTAGTTGGCAGTTTTATGTGTAACTAATTACGAACAGTTCATTATAGAAACATCAGTAGATTTACCAGGCGGTAACATTCTAACGGTTTTTAAATTACAAAAACGAATCTTTTTGTAATATAAAAACTCGACATAATTTGGCATTTATAGATCTATGCTAGACCAAACAAGTCAATATCCACATGATCCAACTTACTTAATTTTTTAAATTCGTTGATTGATAAAGAATGTATGGCGACGTGAAACTTTTCGTGTTACAGGTGAATCTAGTAACTTTCTACAACGTACAGGATTAGGGGGAACATACTGTTACGACTTGCGGAACTCGAATTAAAATTCCATTGTAATTATTATAGAGTTTATTAGAACCATACAAACACGTATAACACAGGTACAAATATAACCGAACACAACAAGTCCAAACGTAATACAGAAGGCCGTAATTCAATAAAACGCGCAAAGTCCGTCACTAATAGATTCCCGATTGTAGTACACACATCTTGCTTTGGTCGTGGTTCTCGCTCGACTGCCCCTCCCTCAATCAGGCTATCGTTTTATACTGCACAAATGCAATATGCCCCCGCGGCAACGTGCACCGAATTTCCTAGAATCAGCTTGTACTTTAAAATCCGTAACACCTGTATAATGATTAAAATACAACAATTAACTTTTCTCTAGAAACGTATGCCAATAAATAAGTAAACAAAAGAAGACGATCATAAAAGAATGGCAATAGTTTCAATTTTTTAAATTTTTTTTATTGCTTGTGTTCAGCAGCCAGGCAGATGGCCCACTTGATGGAAAGCGGTTACCATCGCCTATTGACATTTGCAACACCAAAGGTGCTACAAATGCGCTGCTGCTCTCTTAAGGGAGACTGGAACCTGGTCACTAATGCCGGAACACATCTCAAGGTTGTTATGGCGACATACTTAAGACCAGGGGTGGTAGCCATCCAGTCAGGCAAATGCCCTACCACCTAGCTGTGGGTTGTTTTGTCGCCTCTTACGACAGGCCACCCGACCGCAGGAAATTGTATTCTTTCTCCGTTCCTACACGGATAGAATTCAATGTTATTAGTTCAAATGCCGACGGGTAATAGATGTGCTTCTACAATTCTGTACGTGGAAATTGGTCTATGTCGGCGCCTAGGTTGTAACAATACAAATGTAGTTTCTTGATGAGAATGAAATATGAATAAGACCGAAAGGGATTGGCGATTGACAATAGATGATTACATTTCAATACTTCGAAAATTTGCGCAAACAAATAACAGTGATTATTTAAGTCAATTAATACAAGTGTTATAGGCAGGGCTTTTTTCTGTGGGAGCAGGTGGGGGTACGCAGTGCCCTTAAAGATAATTTCGAAAATATCGAAAAATTGCCATAAAAACTGGTATTTAAAAAAAATGATAAAAAAGCAAAAACCACAAATTTTATTTTTCAATTAGTCAAAGTTATCCAAATACAAAATCATAGACAACAAAAAAAAAATATAGACACAAATTCTGAGAATTAGCATGAAAAAAAATCAAAAAAGAAATGAGAAAAAAAGACCTGATTATAGATAATTTAAATAGCAAAAGTAATAAAACACCCAGTCGGTTTTGTATTAAAATAGGGATTTTAAATTGTCAGAATACGTCAGTACTACTGACGCACAACGCAGCAACACATACAATTTTCCCTAATGTCGGTACATGGCTTAGTGTAAATCAGGCTTAAGGCTCTATCTAGAATACCTAAAAGACGCGTGTGTGTGTCTGTCTATGGTTGGAAGTGTGAGACTACGCTATGCGGCAAGGCCCAAGGCCGTTCCAGTCAATATACCTCGTGCCTATCTACAAGATATTATATCAAAAGAAGCTCAAAACAAGATTTAAAGCTTATCGTTGAAGTGATTTAAGTGCGTTTATATTTACAATCGTTACATAAAACAAAATTAAAAATAAATATACCTATATTAATAATATCTATATATAGGTTATTTAAAAAAAATACATTTAGTATATCAGCCCATAAATGTCTCACTGCTGGGCTCGGGCCTCCCATTATAGGGGGAGAACGGATAATATACCCGCCACGCTTGTCCAAGGCGGCTTGGCAGGTTTGACATATCGATTATCTCGATGTGCAGGTTGCATCACGATGTTTTCCTTCACAGTTCTTAGCACGTGGTAATTGTAACAATATGCAGATTACATCAGAAAACTGCTAATTGGTGCATGTGTTCTGACCAGGATCGAACCTTGGACTTTGAGATGCGTACGTTAGCCATTACGCTACCACGACTATTACATTTAGAAAATGGGGTCCCAAATCACCATCACTTGGGACCGTTCCCAAAACGCTATCCGCGTTACCACGTTGTATGGCAACGCTTATACGTTGCTCAAAATACAGACCAGCGTTTTGGTCGCGTGATACATCTATTAACCGTTTTGATAGGTCTTGATATGTTATAGGCGATGGGCTCCTGGAACCCATGGCCCCAGAGATTCGACACTAAAAGCCACAAATTATGTTTTCGATACCAACATGCATATTTGCAGCGTTTTAGGTCCCCCTGTCGTACGACAGCTGCGCCAACTAACGCGACTGTGTCTGGAAGAAGGGACGCTGCCAAAGCGTCATTGCGCGTGGCGACCAACCTTCCATTGCACCTAAGACACCAGTTCGGTCTCTTGCCATCGTCGTTGATTGTAAATGATAATTGTAAATATCTACTATATATTTATACGTGAAGCAAAAACTTTGTACCCCTTTTGCGCGGACGGAGGAGTATGAAATGTCTCACCCTTATAATTTATATAGAGAAAAAGCGATGAACGCTATTATTTTTTTAACACGCATATATACTCTTTTCTTTATTGTTGCCTTGGCGAAATCTGTGATTATAGAAGTATTGTCTTTGACAACAAATCATTACGGTCGAATTTCGATCACGTGCGACCACTAGTCAAAATAAATAATAAGTGCGTTTATTAGCTGAATGTGTGAAGTGCACAGAACAATAAGTAAAGAGAAAGTTTTGCTTAAACAAAACTAGCTTTTTAATCGAGTTCTAAAAGGAGGAAGTTCTCAATTCGGCTCTATGTTTTTTTACGCGAGTTCTCCGGTAATTGTGGACCGATTATCCATTTTTTTTGGTATTCGAAAAGGCATACCTCTAATGTGGTCCCATTGTTACGAAGTTAAGATCTGTTTAATGGATTCCAGGGAAAAGGAGAGCATCCCTTTTTGAAGAGCGGCAAGCTCCTATACTTTTCAAAAGGCAAAAATTGTATACTTACGCGTGCCAATAGTACAATTTCTACAGGTACTCAACATATAATTTCTAAAACTTTTCAAGCAACTAAATAGTAGAATATATATTTTGTTTTTAATAAAAACAAAACCGACTCAAACTGAAAAGCAAAAAGATTTATTTTTTACAACATCTTGAAGTCGGTACCAAGTAAAACATATGAAACAACAACAAAATCGCAAAATGCACCGACTTCAAGATGCTGAAAAGATTTATTTTTTGCTTTTTATTTAGTTTGAAGTTGGTGTTATTTGTGTTAAAAAATATATATTAATTCTATACAAAGCACACATTTCAAGATTCAAGATCAGGCATGGAGTACTGTTGTCACCTTTGGAACGGCTCAGCTTAATACCAGTTGGACGTATTGGAGTTGTTTCATAAGAAAGCCAAGAGTAGGGTTTCTTCTACCTTTTTTGAAAAATATATAGTATTTTTATTAATTAATTTTTATTTAATTTTTACCTTAAAAGGATAGTTTTGGGAAAAGTTGGGGAAAACATAGTATACCCATTTATTTTTCATTAATTATTTTATATTTATTTATTTCATTATTGAATTTTCCATGTGTATTTACTGCTTTTTGCTGTGACTAGCAAAGTTGCATTATTTCTAAAGTAATCATAAGAATCTGAATAAAATGCGCGACAATTGATTTAACGATGACAATATACTATATATTATAGAAAAAAATTGTACTATCTATAGTCAAGGTGGAAGACCGCCAATGGGGTAAGTTTATAAAAGGCTAGGCTTTTAATTTTTTTTAATGGAATTTTTCGCTAAGTACAATTCGAAGACAGAATTCAATGGTGTGTTAGCTTCGCTGACTGGTTTGTTGTCGTCGTAACTATTCAAACACGGCAATAATGAGAGGTGTATGAAGTTTCCCCTCTGACGGACTTTGCCACTTTGATTATATATTATTTTCTATAACATATAGTGCAATTGGCTAAAATATAGTACGGTACTATATAATGCGGTTGGAAACCCTAGCCAAGAGGCTGATTGGTGTTGATAGTCTTTTGATGCTTGACTACAAAGCCTTAAGCTTCGCCGCAACGTAGCAAATGTGTCGATTTTCTATCGGATACACTTTGAAGAGTGTGCTATGGAACTACACGACTTAGTTCCCCGATCCCCTTTCTATTATGGAACAACCAGACACACCGGTTTGCGCCTTCGTTACATGGTGGATATTCTATCGGTTGGAACAAAACGTTTCGCCTTTACCTTTCTTTTGCGCACTGCCGTCGAGTGGAACTATTTGCCGGAGACTGTGTTCCCCGATTCATATAAACCAGTGGTCTTCAAATCGCGAGTGAATAGGTATCTACTAGCTAAGCGTGCTCCACCCTAGATAGACCAAACGCGAATCTAGACCATGATAGAAAGGCTGACATCTCTTTCATAATACGTACTGTTTATTAGCTTTGTTTGTAAAGTAAGAAAATCTTAACATAATTACTTACATACTCTCCTAACTAATTATTACGATGAAACATAATTTTATGATAAAACCGGCAAATCCATATGTCTTGGATAAGCGTGACGGATTCACGGTTCACCTAGGGATAACCGAGTCCAGTAGTGGGTTGATATGGGCTGATATTCTTTTATAATTTTAATTTGCTTCACTTACATAAAATCAAGACTATGATTCGGCACAGCAACAAGCTGAGTGCAAACCTTGATTGCGGAAAATGCGGGGTACAAATTCTCAAAATATGTTATTTTTAATACATGTTAGCAATGTAAGTACTTCGCTATTTCTTCAAATAATTTTTTTCTTTCTTTCTTTCTATGATGTTTTGGGACATGATAAAAAGTGTCGCAGTAGATCTAACTGTCAGCTATCCTCTATCTATCTGCGTTGTATATCGCTCGTTGTGTTTACTTCAGTTTTCCTTGTTTTGGTTGTCATCACGCCACGTTACATAATGAGTATTTGGTAATGACAGCAGCAAAAGTAGGCCTCAGTTTTTTTTTATTATAATCAAGAGGGCTGACTTTTGGGACATCATAAAAAGTGTCTCAATAGATTTAATTACCCACCACCACCTTGTCTATCTGCGTCGTATATCGTTTCATAATGAGGATTTAGTAATGTCAACGATAAAATAGGCTTCAGTTTTTTTATTAAAATAAAGAAGGCTGACTTTTCGGGCATGTTAAAAGTGTCTTACTCGATCTAATTGCCCACTACTCTTATTTATATCTGCATCTTATTTCTGGTCGCTGTGTTTACTTCAGTTTTCCTTGTTTTGGTTGTCATCAGGCCACGTCACACAATGAGTATTTGCCCTAAAACAGCAACAAAAGTACCACTAAAAAAAATAAAAAAAGTAAGGTATAATGGGATATCATAAAAAACTTCTCAATCGATTTACCTACCCACTAACTACCATCTTGAGTATCTTAGTCGTATATCGTTCCATACTGAGTATTTGGTAATATCAGCGACAAAAGTAAGCCTTAGTTATTTTTCTAAAATCAAGGTTGCTATGTCATTTTGGCCTATGATAAAAAGTGTCTCAGTCTATCTAACTACTGAGTACCCTCTTGTCTATCTTTGAGTCGTATATCGGTCGCTGTTTACTTCAGTTTTCCTTGTTTTGGTTGTCATCACGCCGCGTTACATAATGAGTATCTGGTAATGGCAGCAACAAAAGTAGGCCTCAGTAGTGTTTATTGTGATATAAGTTTAGCAGACTGTTTGTATATGATAAAGGTTTTATTACGATGACAGTATAAAATATTGGCTTTAAAAAACATCTGATCTATTTATAGGGTTTATGTTTAGTACTATTTATGGTTTGTTCAGTTCAACTTAAGGTTGTGAAGTAAGAAGATATAATAATACAATAATAGTAATAATTGTCAGACAAACACACATATTGTATATCTCCAAATTAAGCAAGTTACGCTTGTGTTATGGGTACATCAGACTACTCTAAGGCTGATCCCGGACACCCAGACCACAGTAAATAACAGAAAAAATTCGTTTCCGAAATTTACCATACCATAAATCAGATTCCAATAAAAAATATAGTTCTTTCAGAGAACCTTTTTAAAATATATATACTAAGACGGATAGACGTACATGAAAGATTTTTTTTATATTTCTAATAGCGACACCCAACAAAAAATAGGAACATACCAAAATACAAATATAATTATACAGAATTTGTAACTAAAACATGTAAGTTTTGTTTCTGACAAATTGGCTAGCTTGTCGGTATTCATCACAATTTGACGAATTCATTCTTTCACACACCTTTTTACCAAGAAGGCATACGACCTCACTACTCCGATATATGATGGAAATACCAAATACCACACGTACAGCTGAAGAGCGGACCTATTTAACGTCGTTTGTTTTTCCTGAAACATATAAATTAGATGTTAGATTAGAACTGATTATCAACAACCCTAATGTAGTTTAAATTAGTACACATATCAGAACTTAACTTAATCTTTAGTTATATTTTATCAATAGCAAGTTTTGTATACTTAGGATCTAGGTCTACAAATCTAAGTCTTTTTAGCTCAAGGCCACACTTTTTCTACTGACCCTACTACATGCCCCGGACTGGCATCAATTCGATTATGTGCCGTTTTCGTCATTCTCAAACGATCGAAGCGAATAGAAAGGGATAGATATATCAGGACGGACGGAGAAGGTCGACGCCCGCGCGGTACGCATGCGCGCGCACGTGTCGACCTGAAAACGCATGGTGTACACGAGGCAAGATATTTCAGGGTTTTTCTTGAAACACCTGTTAATTTTATATTTTATAATTCTTAAATATTTTGTATTATCTTCCCTTGCGTAAAATCTGAATTTATATTTTGGAGAATCATTTAATTTTTGGAATTCAGTAGTCATTTTCAAACACAATTACACAATTAAGTTATTATAATAATAAGATACCAATTTTATTTTCTTAGTTTCCGTGTGCTTGATTTGCGTTTTCGAAATTTTTCGCTTTTGTTCTTATAACTGTTTATTATATCGGTTTTATGTTTCCTACTATATAGATTGTTCTACAGGATGAATTTTTCAAGTGGGCCTTCAGCGCCAAATCCTGAACTATAAAATAGACTAAAAAATACTGAAAGGGCCGATTTTGACGAAAATTAGAGTCATTAGATTTTCGCAAAACACAAAGTATTATTGCACCAAATCATAGTCTAGTTTGCAAGGATCGATTTCCATGCAGGAATATCAAACAGCAAGCTACGTATAATTTTTATCAAGTATGGAAATTGTTTATTTATTTATGGAAAACCTACAGCTAAATACATTTGATTAGATAACTATAATTAACAAAAAAAAACAAAGCCAATGACAAGTTTTCACTAATAAGCTATTGGTTAAAAGTAACATGGAGACGTAAAAAAGGCACCGAAATTCTTACTTACTGTTGAAATATTTAGGGCTTAGACATATCTTGGCTCCTCAAATACTAATTACAAATGGGTCGATGTCATCGTATTTACTAACATTATTTAAATAATTACTTGCATGCACTAGAAATTAGTTTTGTCTGTAATAAAAATTATTTTATTTTTAATATGAGAATAATGCTTTTGATAATGATGTGCACTGCTGGACGTAGGCCTCCAAGTCTGCGCCACGTATCCTGCTTTTCCGCCTTCCTCATCAAGCCTCACCAGCCCCTCCCGGCGACCTTACGCAAGTCGGTCCACCGGGCTGGAAGGAGTCTTACGCTACGTCTATCGAGACGTTGTCTCCATTCAGGCATATCAGCATATAGTTATAGATGACATATATTTGGAATATTTGTTTTATATATTGATACAAAATTTTGTAAGGTGATCACGAAAAAAAGTGAAGGTTAGTGGTGACTACCATACGAGTAACTGAGGTTTGGTTTTTTTCAATTTACATACTTCAGTCATGTGTGGTACCGATAACCGTTAAAGATATCTTGAAAATCCCTATAAATGGGGAGGCCTGAGCCCAGCAATGAGACGCTTATAAACTGTTATTTATTATTTATATTCAATGTTGGAATACTTCATGGTAGCAAATGAATTAGTTAGTGGATAGTTAGAACAACGTGATCTAAGTTTTGTTTTATTAAATAAGTTATAAATTGATGATATCTACTAATAAATAAAATATAAAAAAAGAAGAGAGAATAAAACTGTACAACAAATCTGAAGATATATCCCGAGTCCGGAACACGGAAGTGTGGTCTACAGAGAGCCTACGCGCCGTCGCGTAGCGCTACGCTTTGGTAGGCCTCCGAGCGGCTACGGCAGTCGCGCGCCGCCCTAATATTATATAGACCATTGTGTCAATGGAGGCCGAAACGGGAACGACCCAATTCAAAAGAAAACATAGAAAAATGTGACATCCCCTGTGCCTCAATATCACTGCCACTAGACATTAAAGCACCTGCAACGCACAATAATTAGGAAAAAATTCGGCAGGACATTGACCTGTGACCTACTTTCCCTTGCAACTGCGCGGTGCATGCCGCATTGGACAGCCTAAACAAATTGGAAGGTTTCGATTGGATGTGTGTTCTACCCCTAACCAAGGAGAGTGATAGAAGTGTTCATTAGTTTTAAAATGAAAATGCGTTAAACTATTTAACCATTAAAAAATTCTTCGTGCAATAATTATTTTTTAAACGACTGACACAAAAGTCTGAACTGTCCTCTAATTTTAGTGTTGTACCTTTACGATAAAAATTTATTTATCGAACGCGCGGGACGGTGAGAGAGTTTAAGACTGTTTGAAAAAGTTCGAATTTGGAACACAAAATGGCGGGCAATAGGGACGGTACGCTGGAAGGTCAGCTGACTCATGTTATACAACATCACATGTCGCAGCCGGGCACAGAGGCTCAGGTCAGCGTCCACCAAGTACAGAGTCCGTCCGGGAGCGGGACTAAGCGCCATCAGATCATAATTGACATTAAACAGGACATTGATATAGATGAATTATCAACTAGATCATTAGCTGAAAGCGTGATGGAGACTCTAGGAGCTAGGTCAGCTGCTGTTTATATTGATAACTCGCACGTCGGCGGCGAGAATTCAGAATTGGAATCTCTAACGACTGTTAATGTTATAGTCGCAAATGACCTTAGCCAAGCGACTCCAAGTCCACAAATAATAGAGGAAACAGAAAGTCAAGAACCAGCAGAGAGTTCGGGTATATTGCCAGGGAATCGTATAGCCGTGGATCGGATTGTTGAGATGAGTAACGCAGCGAACACTTCGAGCGAAACATCGACAATTACTTCTAATACAGTATCGATAACGACTCCCACCACTACTGCGTCAGGTAATTACAAGTAAATTCATATCGAATAAGTTAGATTCAATTATAATTTTGTTCTTTAAAAATCCCATGAACCTAATTACCTATAACCTAATAACCTAACCGTATAGGAACGGAGAAAGAATACAATTTCCTACAGCCGGGCGGTCTGTCGTAAGAAGCGACAAAACAACCCTCAGCCAGATGGTAGGGTATTTGCCCGTCTGGATGGCTACCGTTCCTGGTCTAGAGTATGCCCCCATAACAACCTAGACTTCTGTTCAAATATCTGAACCATTTCATGTTTTTATTGCAACTACAAATTCTTACCGATTGAAAAGAGCATGGAATTTTTCATTACTTAGTCTGTGACGAATTCGGAGAGTCCCCTTTCTTTGAATGATACTTTGTATGCGAGTGCTGCCAACACAAACACACAAACTTTACCTCTTTACAATATTAGTATAGGTAGATATAGTATGCATTAAATTGAAATAACTAAATAAAATGGTGGCAAAATTGTCTTCCGCCCCACGCGGCGTCACCCATGCTACGCCGTTGGTTTGCACCATCTTCGACCGTATTTCCACCGGCAATGCCGGTCAAAGGCGAACCTATACAATATAATAAAAAAAACATAAAGAATTTAATTTTTTTCATTAATGAACTACGAAATCATAATATCATAGTAGCGTTGTACGGCTGAAGTACTCCTAGTAATAATTAGTTAATTACAGCATGTTGTTTGACATTCACAATTTAAGCAATCTCGATCAAATTATTTATATTGTACTGAGTTTATTCACATCAACAATGACTTTTTTATATTATTCTATTTATATTATTATTATTTATTTATTTATTTATATATATATATATATATACACATATATAACTATATATGTATATCTATATATACCTAGTCCAGCCATAAGTTCTGTTATTAATGAAAATGCATTTTTTTAAATGAAGTAATGTAATATTATTAAAATTTATACCTACATATTTTTTAAAGTATCAGCAAAAAACAAAAAATTATTCTATTCGAAATGGCCACCTTTGGGTTTTTTTACAGGCCTTTAATCTTTTTTGCCACGAATTTATGGATTTACGCACTGTTTCCAAGGGAAAGTTCGCCACTGCTTGCTCCAAAGTTTTTTTTAGGAGACTCAATGTCGCCGTGTCGTTTAGAGCAGGCCATGTCTTCTAAAACTGACCATAATTTGAAGTCTAAAGTCCCAACGATAAGATGTCTCACTTACAATACCGTCGCCGATAGTGCGTAGATCACCTCCTGCTACTGCAGTGCTCACCTCTGAATTTATCGCGTGTAGCTCGCTTCTGGATCTCCTCTCACTCCTCCTTCACACAACTGTCCACTAAACTCTTCACTATACTCACCACTAAACTCGTCACTGTCTTCTATTAAACTTCTCTTCCAACTCTCTCCTATCGCACTTGTCGCTTCGATGTGTTCAATTGAACTCTAGAATCTTCTACCATTTTCTCAAACTTCTTAAACCAACTAGTTTGTTCTACCATTACTTGCCACAGTATTTATTTATTTGGACAACACAATCAGTAATTATTTTATTTATATAATATATTTTGTAAATTATTACATCTAGATTGAGATTCAACCGTGCTGTAGGTAGGAGTATTCTATAGGATCCATTTCGGAGAGTGTGCGGTTGAATTGTTTGACCTGATTACCCCTACAACCTTCCATCTTCGGACCACAAAGCAGTCTAGTACACGCCATCATTTCACAGTGGAAATGCTACCAGTGTATAACGGACACCACCAGAGTCCGTGTTTCCCGAAAAGTACAATCAAGGTGTCTTCAAGTCTCCTGTGAATAGGTATTTTCTAGGTAACCGTGCTCCATCTTCGTCCGCATCGTCGTCTAATAAAAGGCGTGCCAGTGGTCAAACGTGAACTTATTTATAGTAAAAGAAATGCGAATAAAGGGCAAAAGTTACATGCTTAGTTTCACAATAGAATGAAAGCAAATGAATCGTGCACGAACAATAACCTCGAAGCCCTGTGGAAATCATATTCAATGTAGCTGCCATATTTTTTCACTATAATATGAAAACTAACAAACTTTTGTTTTAAGTATATGTCGCCAGGTGGTAGGGCATTTGCCCGACTGGATGGCTACCACCCCTGGTTTTAAGTATGTCGCCATAAAAACCTTGTGTTGTGTTCCGGCATTAGTGGTCAGGTTCCAGTATCCCTTAAGAGAGCAGCAGCGCATTTGTAGCACCTTTGGTGTTGCAAATGTCCATAGGCGATGGTAACCGCTTTCCATCAAGTGGGCCATCTGCCTGTCTGCTGAACTCAAGCAATAAAAAAAATATATGTAGATAGATATATGCTGGAGGTTAGTCTGTATAATCATGTACAAAAGCAGTTAAATTCAAAGTTAGCCTTTGACATTTTTTTATTCAAAAATCTTTTTAGACCAAGGTAGATCATGTTTGAAACAAAAAAAAATGTAGTAGGATGAAACATTGGAAAAAGAAGGGAATATAACAAAAATGAAGAGAAAAACAATTTACAGGCGATCTGAGGTCGGGAAGTGGTAGGGGTAAGTTTTAAGGGTGAAGAACGGTATATCTCGATTTCCGGCAAAACTACAAGTCCCATGGAAAAAAGTTAAGTAACAAAGTTGTAGGTAATAAATAGATCTACAACTTTTGTATTTACACTTTTTTCACATAAGCTCAAAATTTATGTGAAAAATTCAAATAACCTAGTATTTGGTTTTTAAGTTTTATCTTTTATAAAAAAATATTCACGAAATTAGGTGAGAACTTACCTTTTTATGTCCCAAACACACTGTAATTTTTTTAATTTAAAATATTTATTTTTTCAAATTATTTTGACTTTATATCGAAAAACCAACCTAATTATCAATCGAAAATTCTCGCGTCAAAATATCAGCTTTTAAAAAGTCTGTAGGCTATTAATATTGTTCTTTGAAATCTCTATCTTGTGATGATGTATAAATATACATTACTATGCTAAATGTTCTCAGAAAATGCAATGAAATAACAGGTAGTAAGGCCCAGCCCCTCCTAGCCCCACTTCTCTATGAAATACCTTTTGATGGGCTGAAATTTATGCGTAGATAACCTATTTATTGCTATTTTAAGATAACTTATGTACTTGAGTGACCTACGGATATATACATACACATATATATTTGTGTATGTATATATTTGTGTGATATGTGTGTGTAATAACAATCCAAAATCCTTAAGTTTCTTGTTGAATTCACTACAATTACAAAGAAAACAAGTCAATATAGTGTAGACAACTGCACAGCAAAACGTAAAGAAAAGTTGCAGCCAACCTGATTTGAAGTACCTAATACGTAAAGAATGATACGTGGGCAACCTGACAACGTATTTATTATTGAAGTACAGCAGATGGTTCTCTACATCCTGATTGCAGTGTCATCTATTTTGTTAATCCGTCTATTCTAGGGATTAGAACAGAATATAATAGAATAGAAAACACTTTATTGTTCACCACATACACATAAATAAACAATTTACAGTAGTAACATTAAACAGTAAACGTAGGAGCAATGGGCGGCCTTATCGCTTTAGAGCGATCTCTACCAGACAACCCGGGCTATGGATTTTATGAAAGGGAATTTCGCAAGTGTATGACGGTGGTGTGCTAATTAAATACATAATTCATTCTGTAACATACGTCTGTATAAAACTTTAAAAAAAGAACTTGAAATATAAATAGGATAAAAAATATAAAGAAACAATTTTTAGCTAAACGTGTTGCTGGGGAGTTTGTTGCCGCTTCTTCTCCTTAACAGCAACAACACGTTGCGAAGCGGTGTACTTAGACTAGGAAGTAAAATTAAATTTTAAGCTATATATGTATGACCTTCAAAAAGTTTCGGTAATTAAATTAAATGATGATACTAATAATTTACAAACCTAAGTTTTTCTCAAGTTAAACAATTTCAATATTAAATAGTTCAACTTAGACCAATTAAAGTTATCACTTCTGTCGGGCGTCTCGGGACGCACACATTTTGTTTTACATCGCCATCTTCCTTCATGTTGTGTTAAGATAAAAGGTTTATATTATATTATATATACCTACTAATATATATATATATATATATATATATATATATATATATATAATATTAATATACAAATACACTAATAAATAAACGTACATGTAATATGGTAATATATTTATATATGTTATAAAATGAGATAATATTCCCGTAACAGTAAAAAAAAAATGGTGAGTGACTGCCAGTCTCACGTATTCGGGCACGAATTCCACAGAGCAATAAGGGCATTGCATTTATCGGGATAAAATGTATCATAAGTTTTAACTCGGGTTATAAGCCAGCACTATGTCGATTTTGATTTATATACGTTATTAATATACGTAATTGTCAAAGATCTTTCTCCCAGATGAACTTGGGATGAAGATAGAAAATTATCACAAAAGCTAGGAGAGGAATTAGGTGCACAATATTTAATCTACGCAGGCGAAACCGTGAGCAACAACTAATCTATAATATTATAAAATTCTAAACATGTTGTCTGTACATAGAAGTTATTAAAAAAGAAACCGCTGGAACAGACTATATAAACGACGGAGAACACAATGCATTTTTTTTATTTCTTGCCTGTTTGTCAGTTTGTTTGGGATTCACGTAAAATATTCTGGGCTGATTTCGACTTAAACTCTGCGCTACTTTTTATCCTGGGAATCCCGCAGGAATTATCCTGGGAATGATTTAAAATGGCTATATTGAAAAAAACCTTCAAATTCCAAAGAAAGTTTTCACTGATCGATAGAAAATCTTATGTAATAAAATGTGTGATATTTTTATTCCCGCGGGATTTTTTCCGGGAGCGGTTTGTAATTGTGCAGGTGCATAACAGTTAGCTTATTCTAACACAGTTTTCACATCAACGATAGCTTGTATTCTTTTTAAAATGCTGCGATATTTTGTGTCCCGGGAATCCCGCGGGAATTTTAAGTCGAGCGTAGACAAATTCGCGAGTAAACAAAAAAATAATAATCAATAAATTCTACTCAGCCCTCATCACTATCTAAAATTCATTCGAGAATGATAGACTGAGGTCGCTGACTCCAAAGAAAATTTCGGAGTCTCCAAATCCAAATCAATAAGTTAGTTAGGAATGTCAAGTTCGTGCAATGAATTGAAAAATAAAAGAATAAGGGGGATACCAAAGTCTCTACTCTGGTATCCCCCTTATTCTTTAAATTGGACCCAGAGTATCTTATGCTGACTCTGGGTCCAATTTAGGACTGTTTTTTTTCTATTTATATTAAATTAGTTTTCGTCCTAAATAAAATATTTTTCTTATTATTCTTCTTTTTGTAATTGCGTTAGTTCAGTACACAGGCAGACGGTTCACCTGATGGAAATCAGTTACCGTCGCCTATGGACGTTTGCAACACCAGAGTAGTCATCAATGCGCTGCCGGCCTCTAAGAAATTTTATGCCGGAACTCAACTCAAGGTTGTTATGACTGCATATTCTAGATCAGGGGTGTTAGCCATCTAGGCGAGCCAACACCCTACCACCTGGCTGTGGGATATTTTGTCGCTTCTTACGACAGGCCGCCTGGCCGCAGGAAATTATACTCTTTCTCCGTTCATATACGAATACGTATCGACTACCACATTCGGAATAAATCTAGGTGCTTTCTGCATTTTGTAAGACGATAAAAGTATCAAATTGCTCTATTATTTTCGTCACAGTAACATACTGAATTAGGTATAGTCTGCATTATTTTGGTAACGGATGAAGCTGGCCGGTTCTTAAAATCAATATCCGTATGTGAACCGGTTGAAGCATTGAGAAATTAGATATAGTCAAGGTGGTGAAGTCCGCCAGTGGAGGAACTCCACCTATCATTATTTCCGTATTTGAATAACTTTACGACGACAACGAATCAATCACTTAAGCTCAGACACTATTGAATTCTGTCTTCAAATTGTAGTTACTTCTAGTAAGTGCTGTTTTTGTTAGTATTGTGTCTTTGAAGTTATTATTATTTATTTATTGGGTTTCTTAATCGCACTATGCATCCTTTCAGCCTATCATTGGTAGTACTTTTTCATTATTTGTATGGTGTTAATATTTATATGCCAAGGGTACCCAAAGTGTACGCCGCGGCACCCTGGTGCGCCATAGAGAGCATAAAGGGGCGTCGTGAGGCGATCCTGTTTACCATTCTCCGTAAATTAAACTTGGCATTCGTGTTTACAAAATGTGTGGAGATTTCATGTTTCAACTAGCTAGGGCGCCGAGGCAAAGTACTAATCCCGTAAGTGCGCCGCGAACTGAAAAGGTTTGGGAGCCCCTGGTATGAGCGAATAAAAGATATAACCCCAAAAAAGGCGGTAAAAGCTGCTTAGTTTTCTTTTACAATATCTAATATAGTCAGTAAATTTCTATGCCCAAGAAGGTGAAAGTTATTAAATTAAATATCCATTAAATTATTTAATGATGCTAATTTTATTTAATTAGTCTTCGTTATCAAAAGAATTAAAACGATTAATAAATTATTTTTTTGTTTTTATATTATGTAATGCCATCTATTGATAAATAGCCGTATTAAATAATATGTATGCAAACCAGATAAGCGGAACACTATGGATACCTACTGTTAACTGAATCCTAGAAGAAAAACGTGATTAAAAGTAAAAAAAAGTAAAGTGAGTAATTTAATATTGTTATCTGAGTACTGTATGCTACTTACTCCAATCAACATTGTTTTTGTTGTTAATTTTGTGTTTATAAATAAAAGTAAGTTCAACATGTTAAGTAGCGCCATCTTTTGTTGACTAGTTAAAAGTATTACCTGTAAGTTATAATTGTATAGTATGTTATTGCTTATGTAGCATATGATATTTACAAATATAACGAAATCACGCTCAGTAATTTACGTACATAACATGACACACATAAATCAGATATACAAACAGTAAATTACGTCTGTATCCGTTTTTATCAGTTTGACCTAAATATCATTTATGAGTAATCGAAAGCAGTAGAACGCATAGAAACCTAAATATTTTACTAACATTATACGTTAAAGATAGTATTAGGTGCATTAATGACGTGTTAGGAGAAATGAATAGGTGAGACGTTTACGGTAGTTCAGTGCCATCTGTTATCGAGTAGATGTTTTTGCTAAGTACCGTTGGTTACCGCTAGTGACACAGTTTCGTGTCAGCTGATGTATATACCATGCTATTTATGTGTGTGAAAATCCGGGATGACTCAACCCGTTATGAGTTTGGGCTCTTTAAAACTAGTTTTTAAGTGCTATAACATGTTTGTTTTATTAATTTGAACGTCTAGAACTTTCTTGCAATTGAAAGGTTGTGAATGTTATCTATTGGGTGTGACGTTTGTCGATTGTAGAAATTAGGTTATTTTATTTGCATGTTTAATTGTCTGCCTTGAATAACTACGAGGTAGATGCTAAAAGTATTATCTTGTTTACAGTTTTTAGGGCCTATTCGCACATGCGCTTCAGTTCCAAAGAACACCCCTTATCTTACCTCTAAGAGTATTGGGATCCTTGTTGTCGACATTGTAAACGATGTACAGTTCAGGGGCCACCTTGAAGGCAAGACAAAACTTGCCTCCAAGGAGCTGGGAGTGCTAAACCGGTCCAAACAATTGGCCGCATATGGAGTACTGCTCATACCTGTGGGCCGGGGCACCCGCCTTCCAGCTAAATCACTTGGACAGTATTTAAGCATTGTCAACGTTCCCATACTCACAGACGGTTTAAATACGCTTGGCTTTCGGAGAGATTTAGCGTCTCTCTGCGTATTCTACCGACTGAACAATGGGGAGTGTTCCGAAGAACTATTCAGAATGGTGCCTTCGTCTTCCTTTAATCACCGCACGCCATCGGCTGGCGGTTCATCCCCACTTCCTTACGCCGCTTCGCTCTTGTACGCAACGCTACAAGGTTTTCCCACAGCACTACAATATGTAGCGTGTTGTTCGTGCCTACCCCGCAAGGGACCTGGCGTGAAGTTGTGTATGTGTGCATCGGCGACGGTAACCGCTTTCCATCAGGTGGGCCGTCTGCCTTTCTGCTGTACTTCGGCTATATAAAAAAAAGGGCCAACTTGATCGATATGATACCAGTACCACGCTCTCAGAAAATATCGGCGTCAAACCGTTATTTTTATGCTAATCGTGTTTTGTGTAATAATGAGAGTTCTGACGACCCACTTCGTCCACTCCTCATTCCAAAGTCATTATTCTCTTCCATACCTCTTGTCTGATCTCACTTTCTCATTCTTCTATCTCATCCTAAACGCTGATAAAGAGTTGGTTTCACCCCTGGTGTAGCAAACGTCAATAGGCATGTATTGAATAAATAGTATAAAAGTAATTTAGGCAATAAGAAAATAGAAGAAAATATAATACAGTCAATCAGGGTAAATTTGTCCCGCGATGCGAACAATTTTGTACGTATTATCTCAGTTTTACTAGATATTAATAAAAAATATGGATTTTCCGTGGGTTATAAACTTTTACAATTTACATGATTTTGCATGAGCATAGAGTGCAAATCTCACAAAATTGACAAAAAAATTGTGGGCCAATGTTATATTAAGAGCGGGGTAACTTTGCCAGTATAAGAACTGGCAATACAATTTTGATGTATTTTTACATTTAAAGCCTTATGGTAACATTGGCTCTTCTTTTATAAATAAATAAATTAGGTCGCCGTCTTATGACAGCTGTTTACCAAAAAAATAAACTTTAAATTTAGGGCTGCCAGTAAAATTCAATATAAGTGTGTTTGAAAAGGGACCTTTATTTATAGGAACTTATTTATCTTATATTTATTGTTACAAATCAGTCTTTAGTCATTATAATTAAAATAGATATGTAAAAAGTGAGTAAGTGGGCTAATGTTAAACGGAAAGCTCAAGTTATTCTGATTGATTGTATTAGCGTGCGCAGAAGGTTTGCCGATGATAACAACACCGCTTCCTACAATCGCGACCTGTGATCGTCTAGTTTTTAGTACTACTTAGACAAGCCCCGGTACCAGTCGCAGGAAGCGGGAGGAGGGTTGATCATCGGCAAACCTTCTGCGTACGACTTATAAATATATGACATAAATGTAAACTATAGGAATATAATTAAGTGTAATAGAATAAGGACCTTTTTGTAAAAAAGAAAAAAAATGAATAAATAAATATATGAATAAAAAAGTAAGTAAAAAAGAAAATTAGTTGATTTTCAACTTTTGATTACTATTTGCATGCCTGAAAGGGCAAAAACATGTGAAACATAAAACAACATATTATCATCTAATGTTTGTACTAACCATGTTTTTAAGCAAATAAATTATTTGATTTGATTTGATTCTATTTTATTGTTAACTAAATTACTTTTATACTATTTATTTAATACATTTATCGATATATATGTCATCACCATCATCATCCGAGCGTTAAATCCCGGTTGCGTTCGGAGCGTTCACTCCGACGCCCAGGGTCCGCTACTTTGTCTACTCCACTTCGCGCGATCTTCAGCATCCCCCGTTGTGAGACCATTGGTACGCGTCATCCTTCACAACGTCAAGGTAACATTTCTTGGGCCTTCCCCGTCGACCGGGACCTGGCGGAGGTGGCATGGCTAGACATTTGTTCCCCACATAATTAGCCGGTCTCCGTAAAACGTGGCCGTACCCGCGTAATCGACACTCTTGCAGTTTGTCTGCTATGTCACGAACATGAAGACTGCCGCGGATGCGGGAATTTCTGACCCGGTCTTTCCGCGTTACTCCACACATCCATCGCACCATATTCATCTCCGTGACACGCAGTTCTTGCTATATATGTATAATATATATTTCTAATGTACTCTTATATATCTACTAGCGGCCGCGGCGGACGTTGTCCTGCTCTGTAAAAATAAAATCTAGGACCCGATCCTAGCGCCACCTACCGGTTCCAATTATGGATTTTAATCATCCCGGGACCCACTCAAACACAAAAAAACAAAATCACCAAAATCGCTCCCGGTGGTTAGGAGGATTCTAGAACCCGATCGCAGCGCCACCTACCGGTTCCAACGGTATAAAAAGTATCCTATCTTTCAAGTTGGATCAAAGTGCACACGGTGTGCAATTTTGATTAAAATCGGTTAAGTAGTTTAAGAGTCCATCGCGGACAAACAACGTGACACGTAATTTATATATATTAAGATTTATCTTACGTTTTATTCCTATCACTGGGTAAATTAATTGCGTGATGTTGAATGAATGATGATGGTTAAGAAAGTGTTACTTAAGAACTGTTTTTTTTGTTACAGGTAAGATCAAGTGGGAATTGAGGTCAGAAGACTAAAACAAAACAAACCTGTTTTAAACCATAACTTTTTAATAATCTCGTGTTAGGAAAAAAATTAATACATTTAGGCTGCTTTCTAATTTGTGGGTGCAGCAGCGTTGGAGCTCTTCAATCTTATCCCACCGTCTCCCTTCCATCATCGGACAACCAGACGCACTGGCATGCGGCACCGCTATATGGTGGACATACCTCCTATTCGAACTAAGCGCTTTGAGTCCACCTTCATTATACGCACCGCAAAGGAGTGGAATACACTGCCGGAGTCTGTTTTTCCCGAAATCTACAACCTGGGTGTCTTCAAGTCTCGTGTGAATAGGTACCTTCTAGGTAAGCGTGCTCGATCTTAGACCATATCTCCGCTCAAATCGAGCGAGATAATGGTCAAACGCGGACCTATACGTGAAAAAAAAAAACTGGCATACAGCCTCTGCCACACCATAAATCATCATGTCTTCCTTCACACAATCCATTCATCTCTTTTTGGTCTACCATTATGTTTGTAGCTTTCTATCTTTCAGTTGAAGATTCTTTTTGTCACATGACTTTCATCCCTCCTAATTAGGTACACGCCCATACCGCCTTAGTCTTCTTCCTCTCAATTTAGCAGTCAGGGGTGCATCTTTCAAATATTATTATAAACTCATTTCTCACCGCATTCTTGTAACACCAGAAAACCATCGCAACATTCTCATCTCAGCTGAGTGGAGATGTTGAATAAATGAATGAATAAAAACACTTTATTGTTCACCAAAATTAAAATTACGTTCTTAAAAACTAGATACAATAAATGTTGAACAAAGGGCGGCCTTATCGCTTAAAGCGATCTCTTCCAGGCAACCCCTCTAAACTAAGGCAAATGACAGTGGCGGTGTAGACAATAAATAATATAAAATATTCAAAATAAGTAAACAGAAAATAAAAATCTTTATTATATACTATATAAACACAGTAAATATCATAATACATACATAATAAACAGCACTATTATACCTGAGAGGACCAAAAATAATTAAAAACCATGTTGTTGGTCTTGTACCATTGTTGGAATTTCCAACAAATAGTTTTTATTTATTTGGTGCGGTATAGTACTGGCCACTCAATATACTGTTTGAATTTAGAACATAGATAATCTGTTGTTTTTTTTATTAGTATATTCCCCCCCCCCCCCCTATTATTATTAAAATCGTCATTCCATTACCCACGTGCAGATCTCTTTTTAATTAAAATAATTACAGTCCACAACAAACTAATATTTAAAGAATTGTTTAACAACTATAGTGGCCTACAAACGACTTATACGACCAAAACTAATATTTGCCCGAAGTCGTGAGCATTAAGAATTTGAAAATGTATAATTTTGAATCAATTAATATGTAAGTAAAAGTATTCTAGCTATATATTTATAATATAAATTACGTATATTTTTCGGCAACTTTCACGTGTAAGTGAAAGGCAAATACCTGCATTGATTGATATGCGGAGTTATATTTTGTCTGTGGTATTTCATCTACAGATAAATAATACCGAAAATAGACAGTTCGGTTTCAGAGTTTCAGTTTTGACAAAAATGAAGCATTGTCAACTTTAAAAATAAACGAACTTAAACGAGTTTGAAATATCTCATGTATTAATTCTAGTGGGTAAGGACGTGGGAGTGTCGTATTTTAAAATCAATACTTTCATTATTAATTACGCAATGAAGTAGAAAGGTGTTGTGCTGCATACCCATTTACATAAACCACCTTAGTTTTATGTAATCTGTTTATTCCTGTCATGGGTTCTGGAAGTATCGATTTTTAGCTAAAAGGCCACCCATTATGCACATCTACCAACTATCGCATATCGCCAAAATAAGTTTTCTGTTTTGATCGTGTAATAAATACTACCCGTGCGCAGGTTTGCCGATAGCCTCATGATTTCAAGCGTTGATGGTCAAGTAGGGTTGACAAAAAAAGTTACATAAACTGTTGTTGCAATCAATTTATTATTGTATATACTTTACATAAGTGTATTCAATAATATTAAGTAGTCATTTTTTTATTGCAGGTGTTCAGTAGACAGGCAGACGGCCCACTTGTAGGAAAGCGGTTACCATCGCCTATGGACATTTGCAAGACCAAAGGTGCTACAAATGCGCTGCTGCTCTCTTAAGGGAGACCGGAACCTGGTCACTAATGCCGGAACACAACTCAAAGTTGTTATGGCGACATACTTTAGACCAGGGTTGGCAATCTTTATCTAGCAAAAAATAAATATTTTATACAACATCTTGAAATCCGTGCAAAATAAAACGTAAAATAATAACATATGATATTTTTTCTGTAAAATGGGCATTTTTTTTGCTAACTGTACATTTTTTTGAGGATCAAAATTTCACCAAAATTTATGGACCTATGGATAAGACCATTTTCAAGTAATTGCAACGGTTAAGGTACTTCTGAAAGTTTCCGTCCTGTATATTAAAATAATTGATGTTGCAATATGTATAGTCAAAAATAAAAACCGTTCAAAATTGATGCTTAGGACATGCGATCATGCGAATGCGCCCTAACAGACAGTGCCAAATTAATTACCAACAAACACTACTTAAATATAATTTATTTTGTTGAATATTAGGTAAAATTAAATTACTTATTAGTTTCTTTAGGCTACACCAGGGATTCCCAAACTATTTTGGGCAAGTGACCCCCTTTGTTTTGTTTCCTAAATGAACTGATACCTCAAACCCCCATAGCCAATTTACTTAAAAAATCCTATCCCTATATCGTTTTAGTATCGTTACAAAATACTTACTATTTAGAAACTTTACGATAGGTTAAATGAGTAAACTTACATCATTTTCTCGTCTAAATTTAACGAAATAAATAGACAGAAAATTCAGTATAAATCAAGTATCTATTTTGCTCAAAGGGTAAGCATTGCTATTCAGCGTGGTAACTTCGCCAGCCTTTTGGGATCGTTCCCGGTAAGTGACAGTGGTTTGGGACCAACATTTTATCTATAATTTTCTCTTTTTCTTAATTTTAATTTTCTCTCTTTTTTATATTTAGTTTTAGTATTTAATTTTAGTTTTATATTTTAAAGTTTACTTTAATTTTTAAAATAACTTAAACAATAAAAAAGTCAATTTATTGAAAAGTGATTTACAAGAATAAAATAGTATGATTAGTAAATAAAAAAACACATTTGAACACGTAGCACAGCTTCTACAGTATCTTGAAAGTTTCAATTTAGAGCTTGTATTAATTAATAGGGGTCGAATTTTAGAATTTGTCGGTCTCCAAAATTAGTTTTCTGTTATGTTGCCCCTGGGAAAGCAATTTCGACTCCAGGGGTTCGAATATCGACCACTTTGAGAATCCCTGAACCAGACCGTAATATTTTACAAAATAATTGAGAACCAATTACTTGTAAGTGGTAAAAAAAGGAATGACACCAAAATAGCTTTACCACGTTATTATGTGCTTACAATTAATTAAAAGAAACTTTAGGTCCGTGGGGTACATCGGCAAAGAGTTTCTTCAAAGAGATTTGCAAGAAACTCTTTGATGCCACCCGTGATCAGAAGGCTGGCTCATATTTCGCCCAACAAATAAGCATCGCCATACAGTGCGCCATACACTCCCATCTGGCAGCGATTTGTTACACAGTCTTTAATAGCTTGTAATATTTATAAGTTAGTTTATTTTTAGTTTTTAACTGTATTTAAGTTATGTTAATTGTATATAACTTGCTTATTTGAAATTAAATTAAATAATATTTAAATATTTATTGCATAGACATATACTAACAGTTTTACTAATATATCGTAATAAATTTAACACATTAAAAGAAGTAATTGATTTGCAGGTTATTTCTGCTAAAACATGTTGACTCCTGGAAAACTGATTTCGACCCCAGGGGGGTCGAAATATCGACCACTTTGAGAATCCCTGAACCAGACCGTAATATTTTACAAAATAATTGAGAACCAATTACTTTTAGGTAGTAAAAAAAAGAATGATGCCAACATGGCTTTACTACGTTTATATGTGCTTACAATTAATTAAAAGAAATAGTAGATTTGCAGGTTATTTCTTTCAAAACATTGGTATCGCCCAATCGCTGTATCGGTCAGCGAACTCGCGGTGCGGCTGGTTGTGATAAAAGTGCTTATCATTGTGATAGCACCCAAAATTAGGTTAAACTATATCATTGTAGTGCGACACGATTGTCTCTTATTGTATGCGTTTTACTGAATCCGACAGTTTTAGGCTTGGAAGGAGAATACTACATACAACGAACGTAATAGTGTAACTCACTTAAGTACTTAAAAAAACCTGATATAAAATATTTTTTCCCAGATTACGTTATGTTGTACATTGTATTTTTATTAATACTAGTGGACACGGCAGACGTTGTCCTGCTCTGAAAAATAAAAGCGCCACCATCCGGGGACCCACTCTAACACACAAAAACAATATCACCAAAATTGGTCCAGGTGATTAGGAGAATACTAGAACCCAATCTCAGCGCCACCTACCGGTTCCAACGGGATAAAAAGTCCTATGTCCTATGTCCGTCTCCTGGTTCTAAGCTACCTCCCCACCAATTTTCAGCGAAATCGGTACAGCCGTTCTTGAGTTATGAATAGTGTAACTAACACGACTTTCTTTTATATATATAGATTTTTATCCGTGCAGAAACGAAGAAAGAATATAATATCCTGCGGCCGGGCGGCCTATCGCAAAAGGCGACAAAACATCCCATAGCTAGGTGGTAATGTATTTGCACGTTTGGATGGCTACCACCCGTGGTCTAGGGTATGTTGCCCTAACAAACTTGAGTTGTGTTCCGGCGTTAGTGGCCAGGTTCCAGTCTCCGTTTAGAGAGTGGCAGCACATTGGTAGCACTTTTGGTATTACAAATGTCCACAGGCGATGTTAACCACTATCCATCAAGTGGGCCGTCTGCCTGTCTGCTGGACTCATCCATTAAAAATGTAAGTATCCAGTAAATTATATCTAGTTATGTACAAATGGCGGTCTTATTGCTAAAAAGCGATCTCTTCCAGACAACTCCAGGAAAGAATTGAGATGATAATGGCAATGGTGGTATTCGTAACATATAGTACAAACTACTTATATTTTAATAATAAATACATAAATGATTTACAAGTATATATATATATAATTATTATGCACAAATTTTATATATTTTATAGTTTCGTGCTATTTTTTATATTCTATCCTTTTAGCGCTAATTTTTATATTCTATTCGTTTGGCGCAAACTTGTATATTCTATTCGTTTAGCGCTAATGTGACTTGTCTACTGGGCTATATTAGACCATATTTTTAAGTGTGTGATCATAGAGCGCTAACTGTTAACAAATCTATATTCAACCCCTCTTATGGTGGAGTCCGGTTTTTCTGTTCAATGGATTTTACGTGTCTTGTCAGTCGAACGACGAAGGGTTGACATAAAGGGTAGCGGACGAAAGTCCAGTCTGTATGCTTGTTTTGGCAGTGGCTGTTAATGCCGATTGACTTACGATGAATCGTGTTCGCGAACATATGGCTTCATTTTATCAAATAACAACATAATTATATGTTATTTATAATAGACGGCCTCTGTGGTTGAACGGGCTAAGCCTTTGCCGGCCTACCTCACTGCAACGTAAAGGCTCCGGGCTCGATTCATGGTATAGTGCTATAATATAAAATAATTATAGTCAAACTAATCAAGGATTATTTATCACTGTATGTTTAGGAATTTATTTCACCATTTTACACGCTTATGAATATATTGAAGCACCATTTACTATCGCAGATAAAATTTCGGAAACGTATTTTCTCCGTTATTTACTATGGTCTGGGTGTCTGGGATCGGCCCCATTGTAGTTGTATATTACCCATAACACAAGCGTAACTTGCTTAATTTGGGGATGTACAATATGTGGGTTTGTCTGCCGATTAAAAAAATTTTTTGTTACGTCTTTACCGTTATCTCACATTGACAATGTTATAATACTGCACATTGCACTCAGTGCTCGCATTAACCGTGAAAATAATTATTGTGCACTCTGGAGCAGTTTGTGAATTCTTGCACCGTTACTTAACACCACGGCAAAGCCGTTCTAATTCCTGCTAAAAACTGTATAAAAATTAATGTTTGTGTGTTTAATGTGCTCTTACGCACCGTTCTTCTAATTGAGATAAAATTTTGTACAATTGTTGTTGGAGTTGTGTTCTGGTCTAGTACTACTTACGCAAAATACGTAGCGTTCGAGTTATAATAGAAAAAAAAGAAATATTTAGAATACGTATTGCAACCATTTTTATACAATTTGTATATCAAGGATTGTGACGCAAAAAGGGTTTCTATTTTAAAATTTATATTTAAAGTTATACGAAATATACTATTTATACGATTACTAATCAAGTGTCTATTTTAAGAATTGAAATTTAATTGAAGCTACTCAACAGATTTTAATGAAAATCTTAGGGATCAAGTCATGAATTTTATTTTAAATGTTATTTTACGTTTCACCTACGATTCACATCTTACAGGGTTCATGAATATAAATTCTAATTGCGAACGGAGTTACGAAGATAGCTGGAATAAAATAAAACACATTAATTATTTATTTTGAAAGTAAAACTATTAATATGTAATAATAGGTACAGTGTTACATAATCTACAATTTCGATCGGCAGACTTTGTTTGCGTGGAAAAGTGCAGACCGGTTTCCGACACCAGAATAATTTATAGTGAACTTTATTCGCAAGCAGAAATGGCACTGTTGCTTGCTATGCATTCTTAGTTCTGTTCCGCTTACATTATTCGTACACTGTCGCCCGCTACTAAAATTGGTCAAATGCGCAGAGAAATTATGAGTTGTGTAAACCTGTAATTGATTTTTTAACTGTCAAAGTCAATCTTCACCAAAAAGTGGGTCATAAATGAATGTTTGTAGGAAAATACATTTTTAGTGTTGTTTTGTTTGTAGAATATCATTATTATCAACGTCAGACAGAAACATTATTTTAAAACATATGCACTAATTACAAAAAGTATTGTCCTCTTCCTTGGGGTTGGTATACGCTTCTTGAATAAGATTCCGAGTGAAATGTTAGATCTGCGTTTCACTAAATTCAAAACCAAATTAAAAAGTATCTTGCTTAAAAAGGGATACTACACTATTGAAGAATACTTAAATGCCAAAACTTCATTTACATAGCAGCTCGCTCCAAAAAAATAATTGCAGCAAAAAAAATAATACGTTATGTCTTTATTATCAGTATAATAATATTTTTCTATCCTTTTATTGTGTCTCTGTCTTATTGAATATGCACTGTTTGCTACAACTCCATTGATTCTTCAATTCATTCTGTAACATACTTCTGTATAAAACTTAAAAAAAAGAACTTGAGATATAAGTGTAGAATAAGAAATATAAAGAAAGGAGGGAGTTTCTTGCCGCTTCTTCTCCTTAACAGCAATAACACGTTGCGAAGCGGTATACATAGAGGAAGTAAAATTAAATTTTAACCTATATGTATGACCGTCAAAACGCGTTCTCCAGTGGAACTTATTTTGGATAAAAACTTTTGAATTTGAATTTGAATACCGCAGAAGAATGATAATTGCAAAACGTAACTCGTAAATATTTTTTTTAATCGCCTTCTTCCATCTTGTGTTAGGATAGAAAGTTTTATGCCCTTTTTACTTTATTTCTTTTGTATTGCAAACGACTAATGTAAGGGAAAGGGGACTAGGATACTATTTATTTGTTTTTTCTTTTCTTTCTTGTTTGTTTTCTAACTCTTATTTCTAATACAATATTTAGGGCCGCTTGCATAAGGTTGCTAAAATTTATTTAAGAAACACAAAACGTATTTAACAGCCTTAAGTACAATTAGCGTCTTGCACAGCGTAAAATTTGACGCTAAATATGTTTAAAGAACTGTCAATACGTTTTGTGTAAAACGTATTTAGACAGTTTAATATAATTAACTAATTTTATTTAAAGATCGTTATGCAAGCGGCCCTTAATCTAATTTCTTAATACTGTTACGAGTTACGCAGGACTCGAATTAAAATGCCGTTGGAATTACAATAGAATTTATTAGAACTATACAAACACGTATAACGTAAGTACAAATATAACTAGACTCTACTAGTACAAACTGCACGATTGATAACACGCGCAAAGTCCGCCACTATATCGCTCATCGAATCTACGTCTTGCTCGTATCGTAATACTCGCTTGACTACCTCACCCCTGCGTTCGGGCATGTTTTATAGTAAACTTTACAATACAACAATCGACTGCGTGGACTCAGGTTTTTCGTTTTCGTTTCGTTTTTTGGATTTATGTTTATTCGATATTGATTGTATTTAAGCAAGAACTCTGTGTGGGTGATGTGCATGAAGTCGCTAGCTAGTACTCGGTGTGTATATTTTGCAAAATCGTTGAGCGTTTGCGACTTTCACTTTTGTAAGTGTAATTTAATTAAGCAAAAAATAATTATATTCGTTATAAAATAGTTTTGAGTTGAGGAATTATTGAACAATAGAGAGAGAATATTTTATATCCTTACAAATGCAACTTTCACCGTTCACATAAATTTCATTATTTAAATGTTGAATGTGTTATTGTGCCTTGAGTTATGAAAGAGTGGTTTTTGGAGTTCCCTGGCCGTTTTGGTACAAAATATAACTCTTGTACAATCGTTGTAGAATCTCTTTGTATAACTTGTGTCTTGACGTAATAAAAAACTAAAAAGTATAAAATAACTTATTTCTAAAGCTATTATTATTAATATATATTATCTAAAACATCTTAAAGTCGGTGCTTATTATATTTTTATTTGTTACTTTTTAGTGTCTAGCTATCTATGTATGGGAAGACCTACGAAAGGTGCCGCGCTCCTTAAAAAATATAGGTCCAAGAAATGGAAACAAATTTTTTTTTCGTAAAATGAAAACTACTGGGCCAAACTATGTTAAATTTTTAGGGGACCAAATGGCAACTTGCCGCATAAAACTAAAAAATAATCATGTAAATCGGATCATAAATAAAATAAAAAGTAAAAAAAATATGTTATTATTCAAAAAATTGTACGTCATCCTCCATATCTCACCCCGTTTGACTGTCTAGCAATGCATTCGGGTAAGCGAACCCGGGCCCCAGCCTCACTGTCACACTACCTTTGTTCCGTGGCAGTGGTGTCCCACCTCTCCTTGTTTCTAATATCCTTTCCTTCCCATTCTCCTTATCACATTCGTTAAGCGTTTAAAAAAAAAAATATTGCAGGATTTCAGCAGATAGGCAGACGGCCCACTTAATGGAAAGCGGTTACCATCGCCTATGGACATTTGTAACACCAAAGGTGCTACAAATGCGCTGCTGCCCTCTTAAAGGAGACTGGAACCTGGTCACTAATGCCGGAACACAACTTAAGGTTGTTATGGCGATATACTCTAGACCATTATTTATTTATGGGTGGTAGCCATCCAGTCGGCCAATGCCGTCCCACCTGGTTGTGGTTTTGTCGCCTCTTACGACAGGCCGCCCGGCCGCAGGAAATTGTATTCTTTCTCCGTTCCTACATACATACATAATTTCACGCCAGGCCCTTGCGGGGTAGGCACGAGCAACAGAGCGCCATTCAGGCTTATTCTTACACACCTCACTTGCTTCTTTGACATTCATAGCTCTAGTCATGCACGCCCGTCTGCTCTTAAGGCTCCTGACATCACCTTCTGCTAGTACATGATCAATTTGATCATGGAAGGTGTGTCGTGGCCTTCCGCGACTTCTGCATCCATCCACTTTTGCATTGTATATCTGTTTAGTTATTCTTTCATCATACATTCTTTCCACATGCCCCAACCACCGGAGTACTTTTTATCCGTTCCTGCATAGATAAAAAGTCCCAAGTCCTAAGTATCCGTCGTTTCCCATCCAAACCCTCCTCCAGTCGTAGCGGTTCCCGCTCCATTGGACTCAGCATAGGACTAGTTTTCCACTAACTGAAGCGAACGCCGTAACCGAAATCGCTTAGTGAGACATCACATCTCATCCCGTTTATGACGTCCCTCGTTAGGCGGGCAAAGCGTTAGCTTCACCCCTGGTGTTGCAAACGTGTATAGTCGATGATAGCCACTTTGTATTACATTGCCTTGTTTATCAGCTTCGCAACCAAATACATTACAGTCATGTGCTAATCCGTTAAAATTTAGTTTGAATGTAATATTTGCAAGAAACCGAAAGACGTTAATTTTTATGTTTTTTTTACTATTGTTTTATATTATAATATAAAGTATTTGTGTGTTAAACGTCTGTCCAGTCAAATTAAGTGGCTTGCCGGTACCTTCACGAGTGTTGGGCCATTCGCTTGCGCGTTCAAAAATCAGTTTGTGCCGTTTGTCGAAAGCGCGCGGCCGCACTGCGCATTTTCGATACGCCGCGTACGAGAAAAAAAAATTCGCAAACTGAAAGTTTTCAAATACAGACTTACGCCACTTTCTTTTCGGAGTGCATTTTTTGTTAAGTGAAGCTGACTCAGTGCTTTGTGTTGTTCGGATTTTATTTAAATTTAGAATAATATGCAAGATTATTTTTGTGAGTTGATTTTGTTTTTTTTTTAAATTTATATTATCTCGTTTTTTGGGATTTGTGACTTAGGTCACTTTGGAAATTTGTTCGTCTGTTACAACATTTTTTTTAATCTTATTTTTTTCTGTAATTTCTCAATTAAGCTTTGAAAGTTATCTAATATATTAAATTAAACGATTATGGTAATAAATACAAGGTGCTGGTACAATACATACATACATACATATTTATGTTAATTATTATGAAGTGATATAACTGTGACATAATACAAAGATAGTGTTAATTTATAAAGCTTTCACTAATATTTTAAATGCAGATAATATTTTGTAATTTAATTTTTTCAACTGAAATTTCAACCTTTTCATTCATATTTGTACTTACACTTATTAATACATAAACGCGAATATAACTGTTTATTTGTTAACTTTCCACGACTAAGCGGATTGTAATAACAGCAAGGAGTAAATTGGATCCTGCGCAAGGATATAGACGATATTTTGTTTTAAAAAACAATCTTGAAGGGAGTGAAATAGGGGATGAAAATTTGTATGGGTAACCCATGTTACCTTAAGTAGATATATTGAAATTCATGTTTAGATTTTTGAAAAGATATATGGAAATATGTTTACAACGGTTTTTTTGCAAAATAAGCAATGCTGCAAATAAATTACATTTTCCGCATCCGAATTCGCGGGTAATGCTAGTATAATAAAATTATTCTCAACGCTCTTAATAATAGTAATGTGTTTTGAAAAAATGCAAAACCTTCCCTTATTACAATATCATCTACTAAATTAATTATTAATCAAACTATATTCCAAAAATATATAATACAAAATGGTAGCTTAGTGGGTAATGTTATCAAGGCATAAACTCTCGTTTCAAAAGAGTGGGTTCGAATCCAGGCAGGGAAACAAACAACAATTATTCTTGCATAATATGTTATTGTTACAATTTTTACATGCTGTGATAGTTATAATAGACCAAATCTATTATCGTCTCGTTGCTGGGCTCGGACCTCCTATTTAGAATAACGGTGTATCCACTACACTTGTCTAAGGCGGTTGGTTTCACTCATCGGTTATCACGATGTGAAGGTTTTATAACGACGTTTGCTTCTTTTTAAAGTAGAAGAACCTCGTCCATAATCGCACAGACAAACCCTTCGGTTTCCCCAAATAGGTCAACGAAAGGTAGCCAGTTCACCGAAGCTGGTAGGCCCTGTAAAAGTCTGATAGAACCCGCCATGCAGCTCCATGCTCTTCCATACGTCCACACGATCAGAGGCACTCATTACCGACGACCTCTGCCAGTTCTGTCTTGCTAAGGATAGCGAGGTGAACCCTTTGTCTACTGACTCTATATGGTGATGCATACCCGCTGTCATGCTGACTTTGAGGTTATGCACCTCGCGGTTGTGGAAGTCTTTGGTAATTGAAAACCCCCTACCTCCACAATTCCGTGGAATGTACAGTCTTTAAAATTTACAGTTTTGCATTTGACCAGTATCTCGCCCTAAGTGAAGAGGAGATAAAAAAATAAAAATAAAGTAAAATCTTTATTACATAGCCAACAACATACATACATACAAAAAAAAAACAGAATTGTCATAAGGAAAGGCAAGCTGTGAAGTCAGGTGGTTGCCAAGACCCCGGACTAGGAAGAAACCTATGTTACAGTTAGCACTGGCAGCCATCCGACTGCAAAAAATTCAGATGAAATTATAAATATGGTCTAAGATGGAGCACGCTTACCTAGAAGTTACTTTTTCAGATGGGACTTAAAGATACCCAGATTGAAAGTATCGGGAAAGACAGTCTCCGACCATGAATTCCACTTTTTTGTTGTGGACATGAAGAAGGTGGACGCAAACCGCTTCATGGTGCTATAGATGGAATATCCACTATACATAGGTGCCGCATGCTGGTGCGTCTGGTTGTCCGATTAAAGAGAGACAGTGTCAGTATATATTAATAACTTACAGAATGTCGTAGTTTAATAGATTTTACACGAGCACACCTAGTTATGACGTCACAAGTAAAAGCAAATTAATTCTTTAGCTTGAAAAGTAATTAAAATTACTAGTGGTCGCCCGTGGTCGAAATTCGACCATAATAATTAATTTCAAAGACAATACTTCTATAATCACAGATTTCGCCAAGGCTATATTGTTGATTTGACTTCAACAATAAACAAAAAAGTATATACGAGTATGCATGTATGTGTCAAATACATCGTAGTGTGTGTAATGTTTTTTTAAATTTGATATAATGCATTTTTATGCATAGTTTAAAAAAAATAGCATTCGTCGCTTCTTCTCTATATGATCTATAAGTGTGCGAAATTTTATACTTTTCCGTCCGTGCAATTTTCGTAAAAACAGGTATAAAGTTTTTGCTTCACTTATTAATATATAGAAGATATTTGAAAATTTGATGATAAGATTTTATTGTGACATCTGTTCTTTTATATGTAAAAATGTTACAATTTATTGAAACATGTCTCTGCATTTGCTTCCCAGGATTCGAACTTACTGCATTTGAAATGCGATTCCGTTGGCCACTAAGCTACTACGGTTAATACACTGAAAAGTATAATAAAAATTAAGTAGTTTATGTAACATTAAATTAATTGCTTTATCACCACACTCATAATCAGTTAATCTGTCCTTAAACTTAAATAGCGTCAATTTTAATAAATAATCTAGCCATAATATTCTCCGTTTTAATTAATAATGTAATTATGAAAAACACTTAGTTAACTAAAACTCAATTTTAACGAACTTATAAACCTCTTATAAGTATTATGAATAAAGACGTAAAAGTTTCTTATTATGAAGTAGGTAAACTAGCAGACGGCCTGGCTCATGAAAAGTGGTAAACGTGGCTTATATAGACGTTTGCTAAACCAGAAGCGAAGCCAACGTGTTGCCAGCCTTTTAATCATAAATAAATTTAGGATAGGGTAGGTGGGATAGAACAGCACAGGACAGCAGGTACGGAGAAAGAATATAATGTCCTGTCGTAAGAGATGACAAAACAACCCTCATGCAAGTGGTGGGTTAATTGCCCGTCGGGATGGCTACTACCCCTGGTCTAGGCATTAGTGGCCTGGTTCCAGTCTCCTTTTAGAGAGCAGCAGTACATTAGTGGTATAACTGTTGTTGTAAATGTCCACAGGCGATAGTAACTGCTTTCCATCAGCTGGGCCGTCTGCCTGTCTGCCTGGCTATTGCTAAGACTCCGGAAGGGGTTAAATTTCTGGCAGCAGTACTTTGAACGAAGTTTCCCGTTTAATTAAAGTTGTATATAGCAGAACAGACAGTTTAATTGTTATTATATTGCATGGACGGACATGCACTTGGCTAATTTTTATCACCGATACGATACGATACGAGCGTAAGGTATGAAATACTTTGAAGGTTAGATAAATAAAAATTGCTAATAAAAAAGTAGTTATAAAAATTGGTGCTCTATTAACTCTGTCTACGTCCATTTGGTGGTGCCGTGAAGTTATATCATACCTTGAACACCCGTATAACAAACACCCGTATATCAATTATCTACCACGAAACTTGCAATTTATCAAGGTCTGTAGGTTGCATGAGATCAGTGTTGTCATGTAACAAACAACATTAAAAATTATTAAATATTTTTTAAAGTGCATTTTTATTGAAGCATGTTGTCAGTTATAGTCTTCAGGTATTTTAAATTACAATTCCTTAATGTCACATTCTCGTATCTATATAGTACTTTGATTCTTTTTAATTGTAAAAATACTTATCATGTGTGTTCATTTAGAAAAATCCCAAATTTAAGTCTTGTATAAACGACAGTGTACGTCTCTGACTATAAAATTGTACAGAATAAATATTCTTATATAAATATATGACTAATATAGTGGTGTTATTGGTCAGTCTTCTCTCATTTTTTGATGTTTTATTGTTTTACACATTTTTTATGAGAAGAAATAAATTAAAATTTGAAACTTATAAAGATTTTGAGCTTGCGACTGATTAAAAAAAATATTAGTTATTAGTTTTATATAATAAAACTTAAAAAAAATAAAGCAGAGTGACCTTTGTGATTTAGTCATGTAGGGCTGAAGAGCTTTTCGGATTTACATTTTTTAATAGGACATTCCTAGTAGTCATGTTTATTGTAGGACATTCTTATGCATTAAATCCACGTCATCTTTTATTATTTAGAAAAACGAATCTACAGTCAATTAAATTAATCCTAAAGTTCACAAAAATATCGCGAGCACTTGCAACCCTGCGTGGGATTGCATACTGAGCGACAGAGACAGGCGATAACGACCTTGTTTTAGACAGAGAGGACCGATGTTAGGAAATAGTTGGGAAATTCATCCGATACTCAAATTTTACGCAGGGCTTTTTTAGTTTGTTTGTTTTTCTAATTTTTAATCAAATAAAATATTTCTAAATAAATTCTGACGTAGATAATTAATAGAGATAAAGAATTAAAAATTATGTAATTCGTTTGATTTTTAACATTCCGACATTTCAGTCAGTTTTCATTAGCCGTCATCACGGACGACAAAGATGTCAAGTGTGAATGAGTATTGTTAAAGTTTTATCTAGCCTACCGCCAACTTGTTCATTTTAACTATTTGCTTTTAATTTTTTAAATACTGTGGTACCTTGTGTCCCGGGAATCCAGTAGTAATTTCGAGTCAAGCATGGACGAACTGGCGGGTATATCCTAGTGTCAAAATAAAAATCTTAGAAAAATCCGGGGTGATAGTTCGGACCAGGGATTTACGAAAATGCAATTTTTTGTCTGTCTGTCTGGATGTTCCGGCTAATCTCTGAAATGGCTGAAACTGATTTTGACGGGATTTTCACTGGTAGATAGCTGATCATATAAGGAGTAATAATTTTAGGGTTCCGCGAAAAAAACAACGCGGACGAAGTCGCATGAACAGCTGGTTTAAAATATATTTTTTAAACTTGGCTGCGTTTTGACCCAGAGTGGCATGAGATTAAGGGTAATTTGAGTTAAGGGGTAACATACGCCTTATATATAGCCACTAGATCTGTTATTTGGGTTAGAAAACAAGTGTTTAGGGTCCACAAACAGGTTTTGAATGAATAATGGGAAAAACAAAAATAAGTTAAAAAGGTATGTCACTTCTGTTGACAACAAAGTGTGATTTGTGTTTTTGAGTTTAATAAACATGTTTTGACATAGTTTATTAATTTTTTAAATACAAAAATAGTTTTCTATGCTATCCTTTTAATTTCTTTGTGAACATTTGAAAATTATATTTATACATTGCTTTAAAATATAATATACTAAAATTATTTAAAAAATTAAACTTAACTATAAAAAAGAAACCTAAAACTAAATAAAAAAGAGAGCATAATTATAGATAAAATATTGGTCCCAGACCTCTGTCACTTACCGGGAACGTTCCCAAAAGGCTGGCGGCGTTGCCATGCTGAATAGCAATGCTTACCCTTTGAGCAAAATAGACGCCAGCCTTTGGTCGCGTGAGAGGTCTACTTATAGAGGTTTGCTTATATGTTACGATGACGGTTAAAAATCGGTCATGATACTCGCTGACCGCTGCCATGGCACGCTCGCTTGGCTTGTGGGCTTTAGTCGAAAGTCGCGACCAGGTACTAGAACGGTGATTTAGTTTAGACTTTAAACCAAAGCGCATGAGCCGAGCGAGCGAATCGATCATGCCGCGGCAGCGGCCGGCGAGTGCCAGAACAAACTGGTTACCATCGCCGCAATATAACGAAACAAATGAACGAAAATAAATAATATCTCAAGAACTACATGTCTCCTAGACATAGGGGTTGCAGAAGGCAGAAGTACTAAGTATATGTTGTAAGCATGCGCTTAGAATAAACGCTTATACAAAAACTATATTCAGTACTATAGCTTAGTATAACTTTAGGTCTTATTACCCGACTGCCAAGGCAGGAGACCCAATTGCGAATTATATACCGAAAGAAGATTAATGGGTTCCGCTTGCTACGTAACTTAATGCGGGTATTTAACTTAGGTTTTCAGCTCATAACATAGTCTGTTAAATCAAAGAAGGGGATTACTTTGTTTATTGTTTATATTAATTTTATTTTCTATTCTTAATCTCTTTTAGTGCATTGCAGCGAAAACTCGCGAAATAAATATTTAAAATGTTGGCTGCTTTTCAATATTTATTTCGGCTAACGCCATTCCTGCTGATGGTAATACCAATTTTTTTCTACTGTTATTCCACTGCGACTATATCGAGAAGATCTTGTGGATTTAGCAGAATACCAATGTTTGACACTATCGCAGTGGAGTCATCCTTTCAATATCTACGCAACGCCAAGATATTGAAATAGTACAATTGGGCCCTAGGACATGTATCTTCTTCTTCTTGAGCCAATCTCAGTCCACTGCTAGACATACGGCTCCCCAAGTATGCACCACATATCTCAGTCTTCCGCCTTCCTCAACCAGCCCCTGCCGGCGACCTTACGTAGGCCGTCAGTTCACCGGACTGGCGGGCGTCCTACGCTACGTTTGCCGAGACGTGGTATCCACTCCAGGACTCGTTTGCTCCATCGGTCTTCGGTCCTGCGCCAGACAGACGTGACCGGCCCACTGCCACTTCGACTTGCTAATTTTGCGAGTTATGTCGGTTACCTTCGTTCTTTTACGGATATCCTCATTCCTGATTTTATCCATAAGAGAAAGACCTAACATAGCTCGCTCCATAGCTCCACTGACACGCTCCACTGTCAGTGTCCACGTCTCGGCACCGTAGGTTATGATGGGTAGGACGATCTGCTCAAAGACTTTCGTCTTCAAGCATTGCGGAAAGGTCGACGAGAAGACCTGTCGAAGCTTATCGAATACTGCCCAGCCAACGGGATCCTCCTATTGGACATGTATGGCTGGGATTATCAGTGACACCTATGCTTGCCATACCGCAATACATATCTCATTATATAGCAGTATATAAAATACGCTTTTCTGTCAAATTTAATTCTTAAGTACCACAATAAATATGATTTCATTAGATAATACTTTTTGTGTTATCAATGTTTTTATTTGCATTGAAATTGGGTCGATGTTAAAAAGATTATATATATTTGATCGTAGTTTCTTTTGTTTGTTTGAGTATAAAGAAAGAAGTATCAAAATACACGTCTTGGATGGCACATATGCAGGGTTCCGTAGGAATTTTCACGCTCACATCCATCTTGGCCCGAACGCATGTTCCACTTGGTGTTTTCTGAATTAACGTGTTACAATAATCACGTCCTAACGGCGATGCACACACGCAAAGAATAAAATAAACACCTTTTTTTATCCGTGCAGGAACGGAGAAAGAATACAAATTTCCTGCGGCTGGGCGACCTGTTGTAAGAGGCGACAAAACAACCCACAGCGACACCACGCATTCATAGGCGATGGTAACCGCTCTCCGTCAATTGGGCCGTCTGCCTGTCTGCTGAACTCCTGGAATAAAATAAAAAAATCTTGATGGAAATTACATAGCAAGTTAACCGATGTGTCAAATTCGCCAAACCTCCTCGCACAAGTTAGAAATCAAACATTTTTTCAACCATGATTGGATTTATCATGAGAATAGATCTTGATATACTTACCTATAGGGTATTTTCAATGTCTGACTTCTTTTGACTATAATTATGTCAGATTCTTAGTTACATCTACTTTTTAATACAATATAAAATAACTATTAATCTTACAATTCATACAATTATAGTTACTTTTTTTTATAGCCTGAAGCAGGCAAACAGGTAGATGGTTCACCTGATCGAAAGTGGTTACCGTCGCCTATGGACGTTTGCAACACCAGGGTTGTCGTCAATGCGATGCTGAACTCTAAGAAAATTTATAACGCCCTTCTTGGAGAACCCCATGTCGTAGCGCAAAGGGAAGACCGCGGCGGGAAGTTCCCTACAGATCACTGTTGTTCGCGGAATAAATGTTCTAGAGAAGGGTTGTGTAGTTGAGCGTGGGAGCTCAAGGAAATGGGGGTGAATATACCGTCGCTGGCGAGCGGTGCGGTAGTAAAAGTGAGGCGTTGCCACCAGATCAAACAGTTCCTCGGAACACTCCCCGTTATACAGGCGGTAAAATACATAGGGACGCAAAGTCTCTTCTTTCTTACTTATCTATTTTTACGTATATGAGATATTGTCAAATGTTTAATTTTTTTAAGGTGTTAACGTGTGTGGTTCAACACGCACTTGGCCGATTGTCCTAGTACTCTTTTTTTATTATTAAGGCAAGAATATTACGAAACGATAATCGAATTTGCGACCTTATCATACTGGACGAACAAGTCTTTGCAAATGTTTTGTAATATTTGAGCATTCCGTATAAAGTCATATGAGTAACATATGAAGTATATAAGAACTTGTTTCCTATAAAAGGCTTGAGGATTTTAAAGAGCCTGAAGCAGGCCCACAGACATGGCTCGCCTGATGGAAAGTGGTTAGTAGTTAATTAGTGGTAACACGATGTCTACATTTTTTGAGTTTTCGACGTTAGCCAATCGTAGTCTACCAGTAGACGTAGGTCTCCCAAGTCCACGTCAGACATTCCGCTCCTCCGCTTTACACATCCAGCGCCTACCGAGGACCTTATGTAAGTAGTCAGTTTATCGGGTTGGATAACGTCCGACACTACATTTACCGATTTTATTTTGTTGAAATTGCTGGAGGAATGCCTTTACGCATCCCTTCGGATCTCGGGGAAGATCTATGAGTGGTATGTAGTGAGAGAAACACCTTTACAGCGGAAGGAGTCGTGAGTTGACAGCTGTTAGGCTGCCCACTAAACCTACCGGCCTCCCTCCGTGTCTTGGTGAGAGACGGCATGGGATTTGGCCTGGATAATTCATCTCGAATCATCGACGCATCCTGTTAATTTGGGGTGACTCTGATGATCATTCTTTTTAAAGATTAAATCCGTCTACGGACTTTCAGTGGATCTTTCACACTATAAATCAGGGCCATGGGGCCAAGGTAATGCCGAAACCTCGACCCTAGCAGGCGTGAGCAACACCTCTATTTGTAGACTAACCTCTCCTTGGGGATAGTTGGCTCGCCCCATCTCGTATGCGACTCTCTTGTGATTTGTCTGCTATGTCACGGACATGAAGACAGTCGCGGATGCGGGAGTTCCTGATGCGGTCTTTTCTCACGACTCCACTTGTCCATTGCAACATATTCATCTTCGTGACACACAGTTCTTTCTTATGCCGCTCAAGTACAAACTACATTTCACTGCCATGTAAAAGAGCAGGTTTAAAGACTGATTTATATATGTCATTCCTAGTATTTTTTCTTGTTTATTCCAGGAGTTAGGGTACTGTCTTGTATTTATTGACGCAGGTTATAACGTAGTGGTACTGGTGGTGTCGTTGGACCCTCCGGGCGTGCCACACCCAATGCCGTGGGGTGTTCCGGTCCTAGTAACATCCATTCCTGCTTGTCGGTTTGCATCGAGGCATCATGGCAGTACATATCTATGATTATGGTCCCGTGGCGCATCATTACCACACGGAAGGACTTTGGAGGGTTTAGTGGGTAGTCTGGCGGTGGGTGCTTGCAACTTCTTCTATCATCAAACTTGGGTAGCGTCGGCTCTCGGGACTCCCAAATACCCCTCAGTGAACTTCCTCGGGCCTCGAGGGCATTCGCATGCGTAATGCATTACTCCTGCGTTAGCAAAAAAATCCTCAAGCGAAGGATCCTTGTCAATTAGCGGTTTTTCTTCACCACCCGGATGCTTTTAGCGGCTTCTCGTATAATGGCTAATAATAATTATTACTCCGATCAACCGCTCTCGCAACTTTCACGTGAGATTTTGGCAGTCGGCCACTTTCACTTGTTATGTTCGGTGTATTTGATAGGCGGTAGCGGGGTATGTGTCCTTGCGAGCGGATAATATAATCTTCAAACAAAACCATTTCTTTCACGATTTTATAACCTTGATTTACCTTTGCATTAGACAAGTAATTATCTTGGGAAACTGGCGAGTAAAGTCCTGATCATCGTTCGCACTGTAATTTTTTTATTGCAAATCTGGCAAGCATGCAGATAGCTCATCAAATGAAAAGTGGTCACCATAGCCTAGAGACGTTTGGTTTGCATATCAGGGGTGAATCCAACGCTTTACAAGCCTTTAAGATGGGATAACGTAGTATAACGTAGATTTAGAATGAGATCTCAGTCGTGGTTTTCCCACAGCGCTACAATATAGGTTTTTTTAAAAAAGGTGTCATAAAATGTCTTCGAAGCCGGCAGCGCGTTGGTGACATCTCAGATGTTACAAAGGTCCATAGGCGAGGGTAACCGCTTTCCATCAGGTGGTCTCTCTGCCTGTGTGCTGTACTCCAGCTACAAAAAAAGATAGAATAGAAGTAATCGCAGCATAGAATAGAGGGTAGGGTAAGAAAAATGAGATAGAGGGGGCGGAAGTGGGCCATCGAAACTCTTTCATCGTACGAAATATATTTAGCTCAAGACGAGAGGCTGTGCTCTGTGAGAATACAATATTACATCAATCGAGCTGGCCTTAAAAGCTGTAATTAAAATATGATTCCGGCGTGGCTTTACCACGTCAAAGAATATACACATATTTAAACCACGTAATAAATTAAATACATATATCTATCTAATAATCTGCACCACCTACATCGACAAATTAGGTTAAATTATCTTAATAATAATTATTATAATTTTTAGAATAATTATAATTTGTTTAATAATAATAATAATTTGTTAAATTATTATTATTGGGTTTAGGTTGCCTGAAAGAGATTGGTTTTAGCGATGAGGTCGCCTATTGTTTTTACCATGACTAAATTGTAATCGTACATTTTTGTAATTGTATATTTGGTGAGCAATAAAATGTAATCTATTCTATTCTACATAAAAATCGCTTCCACAACCGTCTATGACTTGAAACCCGAAACCTCCAAAAGCATTGCATCTGTATGAGTGTGTGCATGTGTGCGTGTGAAGCGCAACGCAATCTTGCGTAATATGACTGTCGCCTGCGCGGGCGCAGCGCAACGCGAATAACGCGCGCTTAGTGGGTGAATGATTGTATTTAATATCACGACAGTCGTACTTAGTGGGTTGTACAGTTTCTACTCTTACATCAATAGTTGGCGGTATTGGTGATTGCTGCGAGTAGTTGTTGGAGTAGTGCTGCTTTCTTGTAGCAAGAAGGCGAAGAAATACGTTATGAGTTTCAGGGATTTATTCTTTCAATAGTAGTACTTGGTTTCTAATCCCTGAACTAACCTATTAGACTTCAAAGTTGTGTGCTCGGATTTTACTAGCAACTCATGTATTAATAAATTTATAGCAACTCAGCTACAAAATAATTGTGAGCGTTATTTTTTATTAAAATAGCCGAAGTAGACCGCAGGCGTCAGCGAAATGCTGTACGTTGAACCATATACACTCTCGAGGGGAAAAATGGGATTAGCAACCTGTACAAAAAGACATATATTTGTATATGTCTTTTTGTACTGGTCTTTCTATATGTCTTTAAAAAGTAACAAGACACAAAGTAAAAATGTAAGACATAAAAAGCAGAAAAATAACAACTAGTAAAAATGTATGCAAGTAATCAAATGGACTGGTAGAAAAAATTAAAGTCTCAAAAGGGGGTATCCAGCGAGCTGTTAGGTGTTATTATAATATTATGACTGGATGGCTACCACCTCTGATCTAAAGTATGTCGCCATAATAACCTTGAGTTGTGTTCCGGCATTAGTGACCAAGTTGCAGTCTCCCTTACGAGAGCAGCAGCGCATTTGTAACACTTTTGGTGTTGCAAATCTTCATAGGCGATGGTAACCACTTTCCATCAAGCGAGCCGTCTGCCTGTCTGCTGAACTACTGCAATAAAAAAAATAAAAAATATTAAGGATAGAATTAGAAATGAGGATATCTGTAAAGCAGGGGTTATAATGTTAGTGTTACTGACTCTAGTCAAATGCGTCTTGTTTATAGCGTTGAAAATAACGCCGTTAATCACATTATTGTATTATATATTATCTGGCAGTATATAACGTCATTACCTATTAATAACAATGTCGTATCACAAGTAACGCATTTAACCAATCGCTACTGTTGTGTACTTGTTTTATGGCCGTCATTAGAGTCGAACTAATCCTTGTTGTTATTGTATTGCGTCAAAGCTTGCCAGGTATGGATCGGTGCATTATAAAGCAATGGCCCAAGGCAGAGAGGGGCAGTCAAGCGAGGATTACGATACGAGCAAGATATTTGTTATTTAATCGTGCAATTTGTACTGGTTGTACCCAGTTATATTTGTACCCGTTTTATACGTGTACAGTTCTAATAAATTCTATAGTAATTCCAAGGGTATTTTAATTCGAGTCCTGCGTAACTCGTAACAGTTCAAATACATAAAGGTTCATTTTGCCAAACTGCCTACAGACCCTTGAAAAGCTGCCTTACGGTGTATACTTTTGGCCAGAGTTCGAACTCTCTGCATGACAGAGAGCAGGTATACAAGGCGCTCACAGTGAAAGCTATAACTTGGCTCCGTATGAGTTTGTGATGACTCAGACCCATCACATGGCCGGCGCACGCATAAAATGAAAATTCTCGGAATGATAAAAGTTACTTTTATTTTTAGTGTGTTGAATGCACAACGCATCCTGCATGCTTTAAGATTGTTTAGAATTAACAGTATTCCTTTTTAGGGTTCTGTTATCATTTTGGGTCAAAAAGAACCTTTTTTGGGAAGGCCCAAGAAATGCTGGCTTGACGTTGTGACAGATGACATGCGTATCAAAGGTCTCAAAACGGGGATGCCGAAGACCGCGCAAAAAAGAGGAGGAAAGCAAACGGAAATTAATGCTTGGGCTCTATCTGAGATAATAATATCAATTATCAACACAGGAGTGGCGAGTCACGGTCTGTCCATTTTTCCATGATCCTGAACATTGCGACAGGCAGACGCCATAGTCCCCATATTCCCAGACCCCTAGTACTACTAGCAGTTCACCCCATTAGCCCAATACTTTTTGTCCTCATTTCCCAGAATTCCTATACTGGCCGCGAAATCTCCTTGTGTGCATATTATATTGTGTAGACAGGGATAATCGCCGGTCAGTGTCACGCAACATTTAGGTTAAATTTGTCAAGGGCCTCTATGTGTTGGCCTTCCCATGGCCCCATGGAGCATGGCCCGTGGTCTTCAAAGACTAAATTATATTAACACACAAACATGCACATTGTATATATTCATAGTAAGCAAAGCAAGTTACGCTTGGTTTATGGATAATACACAACGGGGTACTCAGAGGTTGTTATTAGACACAATAATGTTAAAGTTGTTCGGTTTTATTCAAAGAAAGGTAGAGTAAGTTTGAACGCTTCTTTATGGTTTTTTAAGAAGCGTTCAAACTTCGCATATTCGAAGTTCGAAGATCGAACTCACTTCTCACGACTTAGCGATAATAAATATTTTTCTCTCTTTTCTTTTTACAGAGTTGGAAATATTTGAAGTTTTTCGTTAATAGTTCAAAATTCGTGTTTTAAAGCTAAAGCTTGAATACATTAGGTTTTGAAAAATTGTGACGTCACGAATTTTAGGACTCTCATCCCTTGTCACACAATGACACACTTCGCCCTACACCCCCCCATTAATATGCTACATAACTTATGGACTCTCCAATATAGCATTAAAAATAACGCCGTACATCTATCTACATTAGTATTTATATATACGTTATCTGTCAATATTTAACCATTTTGAGGGTACAAAGTTAATATTATTTTTGTCCAAAGCTGCCATCAAAATTGCCACGCCAAAACCAAGAGAATTATATCGTCTGTTTTACTGTAACACAAATTCTATGTAGTTAGAGGGAGAAAGCATGTATTTGACCACAAATTTGTGGTGCTTCCCAATTTGCCGCGTGTGACACTGGAGAACAAATTTGCGGTGGTCCCGTCTTAATGAGTAAAAGTCATCTATACAAATAAGTAAAACTGAAGTAGTAAATGTAATGTCAAAATAATAGCTTTTTTACTAAATGCATATTATTAAAAAATATTTTTTTATTTTTTTATTCTGTATATCTATCAGTCTGTTTGTTGCGTCTAATCTCTGAAACGATTGGATCTATTTTGATGGGACGTTCACTGGCAGATAGCTGATGCTAGAAGGAGTAACTTAGGCTGCTTTAATTTTAGAAAAAAAAAGAAAACCCCGGGCATGCTGCACCGGACGGCAGATTAAATTAAATTTCACTTTAAAAAAATCCGCACTAAAAATAACGTATTATACCCGTCTCATACATATGCCTGTACCGGACACTAAGTATAACATTATGCCAGATGAAGCAATAACATCAAAAATACCAGATTTAGGGCCGCTTATATAACGATCGCCTTTAAATAAAATTAGTTAATCATATTAAAGTGCCTAAATACGTTTTACACAAAACGTATTGACAGTTCTTTAAACATATCCCCCCCCTTCTCGCTAGACTCATAGGTTTGCTGAAAGAAAAGTCTTTTAGGGTTAAGCCTTTGTAAATCACCACTATTTTACAATTACGTGTGTAACTTTTTGTGTACAATAAAGAAGAATATTTAGGGGCAAAATTTTGCGTTGTGCAAGACGCTAATTGTATTTAAGGTGTTAAATACGTTTTATGTCTCTTAAATAAATTTAAGCAACCTTATGCAAGATATATACCAAAGGAGACGGATATGCTTTCATAAATTCTTGGGCCCGGATTGTAAAAAGATGAGACTGATTTTAAGATTTATATTTATTATGTTCATATATTCTTATAATTTTGGGGTTTAGTTATTTTGAATGAATTAATTGTTTGGTTTATGTGTTTTTATAATATTAATTGTTGAAATTCACATAAATCCATTATGATAGTTGATAAGTTATTTTATTAGAAATCTCCTTTAAAAAAAAAATTCGTCTTCTTGATAGAATTTGGGGATGATATTTTCCATTTTGTTATACAAATATATAAAGCTTTATTAAGCCATATTTCATCTCGTTACATTTCTTTGGCCCAAAAGTCCCCGTCTCCTTTTGTATTTTGTTAAGTTCTCGCTACTAGAAAACATATTTAAAACTGAATTATTAAAGGCATTAAAAACTAGTAACAATATCGCTTTACAAATAACGCATGAAATCCATCGCTACATCTGCGTGAAATGGTCACTAACTGCAACATTATCGCAAATGAAGTAGTAGCATGATGATGGCATGATATTGTGCAACTCACTGTAAGGTTCTCACTACACCAACCGCAGTATACGCCTATAGCACATAGCAACTGGAGACATCAAAGCGTTGTGACATAATACGAAGTCTAACATAACCATAGCTGTGGTTCTCCATACCATAGACAGAAGAAAAGTGTTTCAGTCGGAATACCTCAGTGCCCACGCGGGATCGATTCCGAGCCTGCGCACTGCAAGCTTCCACTTCCGACCCCTCCCGCTCACCATGCCCCCTGAAATGCAACTGCACTTCAGCTTTCAGTGCATACCACGCGTTAAAATAAAAAAGATCGATTCAAACGCTCGAAAGATTCCAAATTCAAATTTTAAATTTTAAATTTCGAACTCTGAAGTATATCAAATATGGCTGCCAACCGTTTTGCGCCATAAGTGTCGGTGATACCTGTGGAAATACTTCGTTTGAGACTATGAAGAGAAAAAAATTAAAACACAAGTTGAATCATAAAAGTAATAGACAAGACAGGGAAATAAACGACCGTTTTGTATGAAGCACGACAATATATAAATAAATATATAATACCGGTTACACTTTTAATATTTCGTATTATTAAATAATTATCACAAATAGTCACATAATTATATCCATTTAATAATTATATACCCGAGCAAATAAACCCAAAACCTTAAATCGAAAATTTTAGACTGATACCATAAGTAGTTTATATTTAATATTTAAATATTTACATTAGTTGACTCTTTGAGAAAGTTTATATAAACAAAAATTATATTAGAAAAAATATTTACGCGATACAAATAAATGATACAAAAAATTTAAACACGGGGATCAGTGAATAAGCCTTAAGTATAACAAATCGTTAATAAAGATTTTTGTAATGGACGAACATTTTTCTTTTTAGACGACATGTTGGTTATGTAGTGACGGACGATGGATGACAGTGTGTTGGTCAGTGTTGGTGGTTAAAGAAGGGCAACATGTTAAACATGTTTGACATGTGGAACTCGGTGAGCTCGAAGCTTGAGGCCCAGAGCAATGTCCAGAGTCAGCAACCTCACACATCAGGTGGGAGCATTAAAGGTAATTTCCATAATAATAACCGGTATTGATTTGGGGCAAATGTACTCTACAGAGGTAGCCATTTTTAATCATCAACCTTTCCGTTCGGAATTTAAAAATTTCAAACACGCGCGAACGTGTAATTTATTTTTTAAAATTCCGCTCTATTCTATTTCTAGCTCTATGTAACATTGTCATTTTGATATGAATTTCACAGATCTTATATCCAAATTAAAAACGAAATATATGTAAATAGGTAAATGAAAAAAATGGTATTTTTGTATTAAGACTAAGAACACGTAAAAGTAATTTTAATTATTTTATGGACAATGATTTCATCCTTTAACATTTTACTTTTTAAAATCCATATTAAATTTACTATATGAGAGTAAAACCTGGAATATCGGCGACACAAGCCTCATGTTGCTTGTCCACTGTTGGGCAATGGTAAAATTTCGAATTTTGCTACCGGTTATTTTTCCTTTGTAATATAATGAAAATTTAAATTGAAAAGGGACTTTTGAAAACTTAAAATGTTTAACTTCAATCAATAGGTTTTTTAAAAATTCGATATTATGTTATCTATTGTAATGTAATACTCAAAAGTAGATTTAAAAGTAGTACACAAAATAATTTTCATAATAGATTTTGAACAAAATAATAATAATTTAAAAGTAATAAATTGTTTGGGAAACCTACAATAATTATAATTCTTAAATATAAAACACAAAATTAATACATATATCAATCAAGTTATAATAATTTGGCTCGAACAGTTAAAACAAAAAAAATATATACGAAAACTACATAAAATGTCTATTTAATTTACATGCGGTCAATATTGAACAAACAAAATTACTAATAAAATAGAGGAAAAAAGGAAAGAATAAAAAAAGTATGTCATTCTTCTAAAAATTGTAAGTCATTGGAACATTCTAAATAACAACATTTTTTTGGATTTGGGTTTTAAATTTATATATAATTCATGTTTAATTTTATTGTATTATAAATATACAAAAGGTTTATATTTAGATTTTAAAAAATACAACCTAATTAAAAATAAATATAAATTACAAACAATACTTGGATTACAAATCACCGTCAATTACGGCTGGCCCAGTCTCCACTTCGGCTTTTATATGTATATTAAATAATGATTTTAATGTGTTAGATACTGGGGTTCAAATCTGCAATCACTATCTCGACTCTGTCGTTCAATTTTGATCTACTATCATTCCACCGCAACGATATCAAGAAGATATTGTGGATTTAGTAGAATACGATTTTTTGACACTATCGCAATGGAATAGTACTTTGAATATCTTCGCAATGCAAGATATTAAAATAACAGAATTGGGCCCCAGATTTACTACATATATTATTGACTAGCTTCTGCCCGCGACTTCGTCCGCGTAGTTAAGAAAAATCAAAGTTAAAAACCCCCCGATTTTGAAACATTATATATTGGTGCTCCGCTCCTATTGGCCTTAGCGTGATGATATATATGGCCTTTAGCCTTCCTTGATAAATGGGCTATTAGAAGATTGGCGCGTTCAAGCAAACAAACAAACTCTTCAGCTTTATATATTAATATAAGATTTAGTAGTAGTATCATTTGCTCCAAATTCCTGTAACATACATATCTTCACAATTTTGAAAAACTAACAATTTTCTTTAAATACCATTAATATAGGATCTTGCATGTGGTTGCACTTTATTGTATATTTATTTAAAATTACCAACCATGAAATTAATTGTATTTCTCCTACGACACTTTTTATTACATTAAATACAGAGGGTTTTTAACTTATATTTTTAAGTGAAAAAATCGGCCAAGTGCGTGTCGGTTCACGTATCACGAAGGGTTCCGTAGAGAGAGGTAGAGATGAAAATCGAGGGTTACTGCGTCCATTTCTGTAACAATTTCACTACAGAACTCAAAAAAAGCCAAAAGTGCCTCGTCTCTCAAAAAGGCTGAATTTGTCTCGTTCAAACCTATTTTTAAAATTATATTTTTTATTTAAAAGGGGATCATAACATTCCTTCGAGACCGGCAGCAGAGGTCACTAACGTCCATAGGCAATGGTAACAACTTTCCTTCAGATCTATCAATCAGCCTGTCTGCTCTATTCCACATGTAAAAATTCCTCAAAACAATTTTTAAATTTTTACCTTTCCCAAGAACCGAACCCGAGACTTCTATATACCAGTAATCTGGGTAGACAAAGCCTTATGCAGATATTACACGAATCAATCACATAAAACCAATTTGGTTGAGAGACACAAAATTTAATTAAAGAACACGACTGTATTCTATGACATTGAATGATTTAAAGTTATATTTGTTGGCAGCACAAACATAATTCGCTGGAACCCAGAGGCTCCGAGTTCGATTCCTGGCATAGTAAATTTTGGAAACGAATTATCTATTATTTACTATGGTCTGGGTGTCTGGGATTGGTCCTAGAGTGGTCCATTGTACTAACCCATAACAAAAGCGTAACTTGCTTATCTTGGGATATACAATATGTGTGTTTGTCAAAAAGAAAAAAAACATTATATTAAAATTAATTAATTGTATAATATTATTTTTAAACTTGCAACACTGTCGTAGGTTTTCCATTTTGGTTGCAGCCTTGGGCACACGTGTTTGTTATGTAAAAGTGAGTTATAAGTTTTCACCACTAACAGTTTTTAACTTCTACACCTACAACGATCAGGGTATCGCCCACATCGTCAGCGTAGAACAAAATATATAATAGCTTCTGCCTGCGTGGATTTTTTTTTCATAAAAAGTATCCTATGTTACTTCTAATACCTCCAAGAATATGTGTACAAAGTTTCATGATCGGTTAAGTCGTTTTCGCGTGAAAGCGTTACAAACAAACTTACATTCACATTTATAATATTAGTAGGGATAGTAGGGATGTACGATAAGCTAAGCATATATTTATATGCGTTACTTTGGTTGATTCATCCATATTGAAAGAAAAATGAACTTATCTAATATTGGCTTTAGACCACTTAACCACAAAGACATATTTAAAACGTATTTATCTAAACAGACCAAAAAACTTTTCCGGGATCAAATTTATACCATATTAATCTTAACACCTTACGTCTGCTCGTTATATATACATAATATGTATGTGTGTCTGTATACGATAAAAAAATACGGAAACAACCAAAATAAGATTGCGTGAGCATTTTATAATAGTTTAAAAGAATGTATAATAAAAAAAAGAAAGTATCATCTAAGAATATTTTTCCGGTGTACATTTATTAAATAATATAATCTTATTGTCTATTACACAATAGTTAGATACGATTGCGGAGATGATTTGATTGGGGTAGGCAGAGATTGGTTCGGTGCGACGACCATGGCTGTTTTATATTAATACTGTATTCCTTAGTTGCTTATCCCCACAACCCCGTATTATATCAAAGAACGCTTTGAATTCATCTCTTCCTCTCACAATTTATGACCTTCTACGAATCTTAGACTTAATACTCCAAAACATTATTCATCTTTTTTCAACAATTCTTTTACTGTACAGGCTATTCGACTCTGGATGAGTTACCTGTTACTGTTAGACAAGCTAAATCACTAACAATATTTAAGAACATGACAAAAAAGCACTACCTGCAACATAGTGATTTTTGATATTTCTACGTATATATATATGTATGTAACATCAATAGGTTTATTTATATATATATATATATATATATATATATATATATATATATATATATATATATATATATATATCTATTAAGTATAAAATATATGTAAGTAACTGCATATCTAATGTTTATGTATACCACCTTTGACCAATATAATATGTATTATTCCTGCTACGGGTTGTCTGGAAGAGATCGCGTCTTAGCGATAAGACCGCCCATTGTGCACATTTAGAATATTTTTAGGCTAAAAGTTCTTCTGTGTTTTCTGTTATGGTGTACAATAAAGTGTTATCTATCTATCTGTTTTAGAGCTGGAATATTTAATAGAATATTGACGTGAAACGGTTAGAATAGAAGACTTTACTTTGTTGTAGAATAAAATATATTAGACGATACACAAAAACAGACTAGAAACTTAGAATTAGGTACAAATGGCGGCCTTATCGCTGACAGCGATCTCTTCCAGACAGTCTTAGGATGGAGAGAGAAAAATAGCACAAAAGCTAGTGCAGGGTCGTCTCGTGGGTACCGACGGCAGTCGGGGCGATGTCTTGCTTTGAAAAAAATAAAAAAATACCCGATTTTAGCGTCACCTTGCGGCTTTAATTGCGAATCGAGACTTTGGGGCCATGGGGACATGAGGCTTATCAACTTTATCGAGACCTTTCAAGGCGATTTAAAGAAGTCTCGCTTGACCAAAGGGCTGGCCTATATTTAGGGCAACGAGTAGGCGTTGCCATACAACGAGGGAATGCGGCCAGCATTTTGGGAACGCTCCCCACCGACAGCGATCTGGACTACATTTTACTTGTAAATATGTTTATAGTTGTATTTAATTTATAAGTTTTTGTTTGTAGTGCAGTAATTTATTTATAATTTACTTTAGTTATTTGACTAATAAGTAATTTAAATATAACCTAAATTAACTACAAGTATTAAAGAAAGTAGAATATAAGGAAGCCTTTTTTAACTGCTTGTCTTGAATGTTTTCCGGGTATTCTTCTGATGCTATTATAATATTATAATTAAATTGTGTAACTGTTTATTATATATTTGAGAAACTCTTGCGCAATAGAAGCGATATACATAAAACCAATTAAAATTAACGGTTTGTTTGGTTTTGTTTTGTTTTGACGCTTTATTTGCACTCCGAGATTTTAAGAAACAATTTTTAATAGCAATTGTGAATTATTTTTGAATTAATATATTTATTAGCTTTATCCGTCGCTTTGTTCGTGAGGGTATTCCATTTATTATTTATAACTAGCTGATGTCCGCGACTTCGTCAGCGTGGTATTTATCATTCCTTCAAAGCGGCTTAACTATCCCACGGGAACTTTTGATTCTTTGGGATCAAAAGTATCCTATACGTTGACCTACCACTAAGCTACCACCATAAAAAATTCATTTAAATCGGTCCAGTCATTTCGGAGAATAGCCAGTATAGACAGACAGAGAAACAAAAAATTTGAAAAAATCTAAATTAGTTCTATTTCACCCCCCTGACTCGGTTTTTAGCAATTTCTTTTCATTGTACAGAGGTTCGACTTCTACAGTTTTATTATATCTATGTATTGATTAATTATCGTCTGATCACTCCTACACTGTACTTGGTACCGTGAAAAAAACCGCACATATTACTCCAAAGTGTATATATTTCCATAAAAAAATGTTAGTTGAAGTTTGAGTAAATTTTGACAGTGTTAATTGCCATTTCAATGCTACTGTTCACACAGTTTAAAATAACAGAATTAAATAAAAATTGAGATTAAATTTTAATTAATTTAAATACGCGCTTAAAATCGTTAAAACATAGTATAATTATGTATAACTATCATTCGTGAGACGGTGAGATCGTAAGAAAATCTATCTATACATATAATAAATCTGTAGAGGTCAAATTTCTGTACGATGAAAAAACATGCTAAAGACCGAGTCAGGGGGATGTAAGAAGTGAAATAGAACTAATTTAGATTTTTTTTATTTTTTTTGTTTGTCTGTTTGTATGGGCTAATCTCCGAAACGACTGGATCGATTTAAATGAAATTTTGTATGGTGGCAGCTTATATCCCTGGTCAACATATAGGATACTTTGGATCCTGAAAAATTAAAGAGTTCCCATGGGGTAGTAAAGACTTTCCACGCGGGCAAAAGCTAGTACTTTATAAATTATTGTTTTAATACTAATCTGCTATGCGCGAATGCACATATCTTGCGCAGAGTATTCGGCACTTCAGCCGAAAGCGTGGCCGAATCCTCGGAATTCGGCTTAACCATTCGTGACATCTGCAATTATAAGTTGTATTCGAGAAACTATGAACTATACACAAACGATCCAAATTTGCATATTACTGCAAAATACATAATAACAAAATTAACATGAATTTCGCCGTTAATAAAAATTTCGCATACATGGAGGGGGAACTGGTTTGACACACTGAACAACTTGTTTTAACAATATAATAGATGTTTAGTCGTTAGACGAGTGTACCCATTGGAATCTTTGTACTCGAGGGGCAGCATCCCCTTAAGGGGTTCTGGCTGGTTTGTAAACAAGTGGACACTATTAGTACCTACGTTTTTTTATTCATTCTCTCTCCGAGCGAACGAGATTGCTCGTGTTTTTTGCTTTTTATGGGGTTTTTTTATGTTTGTTTAATTTCCAAAAAATAATAATTTTACAATGTTTCTTAATACTAATTCGTCTTTTGTAACTTCTAGTTGTGAGTACCTACGGTTGGTTTTATATTCATTTGTTTAATAGGTGGGGACATACGTTACAATAAATTCTAATATATATTATAATATTACTAGCTGTCCCGGCAGACGTCGTCCTGCCCCAAAAAATAGGAGTTGATCGTAGAGGGTTGAAAATTTAGGGTTGTATGTATTTTTAATGCTGTATCATAATATGTATATGTATATATATATATATATATATATATATATATATATATATATATATATATATATATATATAAATAGGGGTGAACTACCCTTAACATTTAGGGGGATGAAAAATAAATGTTGTCCGATTCTCAGACCTACCCAACATGCGCAGAAAATTTCATGAGAATCGGTCGAGCCGTTTCGGAGGAGTTTAACTACAAACACCGCGACACGAGAATTTAATATATAAGATAAAAATCTAAACATGCCGTGTCTATACAAAGAAGCTATTAAAAAAAACTGGGTTATTATTATTATATTTATGGCTTGGCAACTAGGCCTTTAAGCCAGATCTTAGTTTATAATATACATTTAGTTTCTTCATTTTCTTAAGCCTATGTGTAGCACAGCTGAACTGTAGGTAATCAGCTAGTGCCATTCAACAGAGTTCTTGTGACAACTCAAAAGGCCACATTTCACTATACAGTTCACATTTCTCACAAAACACATAATCACTACTCAAAAACTATCAATATCCTACAACTATTGTTCATTTTAGAGTAATTTTACACATTTTTAGAAAATAAAACTGCACAGCACAACATCACCTTTCAGTTCCCGCCAAAAACCTAAAAAAAAAACTGGGATGGACTATATAAACGATGGAGAACACGATGCATTTTTTTTAGATTTCTTGTCGGTTTGTCTGTTTAACTATTTCTATTTCGCTGATCGACCGCAATTTTTATTATTCCGGGAATTTTTCTGGGAATAATTTAAAATGACCAAATTGATTTTTTTTTACAATAATAATAATCGGCAGACAAACACACATATTGTATATCCCCAAATTAAGCAAGTTACGCTTGTGCTATGGGTACTATACAACGGACCACTCTGGGGCCGATCCCAGACACCCAGACCATGGTAAATAATGGAGAAAATACGTTTCCGAAATTTACTATACCGGGAATCGAACCCGGAACCTCTGGGTTGCAGTGAGGTAGGCCGTCAAAGGCTTAGCCCGCTCAACCACAGAGGTCGTCCGAATTATACAGGGTGTTTGGCGCATGGACCGACTTAAAATTTTGGGGGATTCGGTGGATCAAGAGCTATCTTTAACCCATAGAACCCACTCTGAATCTATGGGTTAAATCGGATCCCATTTTGAATTTGACGTTTTTTATAGATTAATTCATTTTAAGAGTTTGAAAGCTCGTCAAGTATTTTTGGTTATCTAATGCTAAGAATTAATATTTAATTAAAAATTATCATACATTAAAGACTGCAATAAAAGTTATTTGGTTCAATTACAACAACAAACTAGAAAAATATGTCGTTTTAATGACGATGAACCAGGTAATTTTCAAAAACAAACAAAAGAATCGTATCTCGATTACAGTGACACTTAGGACATAGGGATCTATGGGTAAAGATAGCTCTTGATCCACCCAATTCCCCAAAACATTTTGTCGGTCCATGCGCCAAACACCCGGTATATATATGATGAATGTCTTTTGAACGCTTAATTTAATCGCCAAAACAGAGGGTACCATTTCTATAGACCAGGTCATTTCCAATAAAAAATTATATTATGTTATAATAGCCATTTACTGTCCACTTATAAAATTCATAAACAAAAATGAAATTTGTCTTAAAATAAATATAGGAAACCTTTTTTGTAGGGAATTACATTTCCTATAAAAATTTTCGAGAACATTTTTCTGTACAATCTACTAATGATGAGGTATGATTTTTTTCTAATGGATTGAGAAAAAACAAAAAAAAATACGATGCGTAGGATCTTCCTATTATTAACATTAAAAGCTTATATTTGGTGAGAATTTTTTTAAGGTGTCTAGCAACCCATTTTTTCTTGTCACTTATAAAAAAAAATGATTTTTTTGATCCACCCTAATATATACATAGGTATATAAAACTTGTCTTTAAAATTTTTTAAACCATTATCCGTTTGGCATCATAATAACAAGTCTATAAATATTTTTTAAATTAATCTTCTAAGTCTAAATTAGCAATGGTACTAGGATATCATAAGCATACGACAACTACGTTTAGTACTTTAGTACGTAAGAAAAAGTTGCCTGGCCAAGACCCATATAGCGTCGACACATGCGACTTACGCGTTTTGATACTAGCTAGCACATGTTACAAGGTTTGAAGGATTTTTGATACATGGATATAATTTTTTTTAATTTAATTTGTTTGGGAAACATACAATAGTTAATATTCTTAAATATAAAACACAAACCAAGTTTCCAGTAAAAATAATTTATATTATAATGAGAATAAAAATTAGCTCAAACAGTAAATTACAAAAAAAAGAAATACAATTATACAAAAATTACATAAAATGTCTATTTAATTAAGATTAGGTCAATATTGAACAAAAAAAACAAATGTCGCTACAATAATTACTTCTGATAAAATAGAGATAAAAAAGGAAAGTATAAAAAAGTTAATGTCATTATTCTACAAATTGTAAGTCAATTGGATCATTCTAAACTACAATATTTCACTACACTCAAATTAAAAGTTTTAAATTGATATTGATAAATAAATTTATTTATTTCTCTTCACCTTATCCCAATTATTTGGAGTGATTATACATATTCTTTTTTTGATTATACATATTGATTATTCTGACATACATCCACTGTCACACTATAAATCATAATGTTCTCCTTTACTTTACATAATCCATCCATCCCTTTTTTGATTTATCTTTACACTTTTATCTATCGGTCTTCCAATTCAACATACTTGTCATATGACTTTAATTCCTCCTCATTACATGCCAATAGCATCTTAATCTTCTTCTCAACTTTTCAGACACTGGTGATACATTCAAAGACCCCTCCTATGTAATCATTTATAATCATTTTGTTTATCAAAACATATTTCTAGATTTTATATTTAGATTTACTGTAGTATTTATTTTTTAATTTATAACCAAATCTAAACATTTTGGCGGCAAGAATTCCTCTCGATTATAGGTATGTATAGCTTCAACTAACACGATTAAATCAGAAAAATTTAAAGAAAGAAGAATAAAGAAAGAATTGATCACTACTTTAAATAAAAAAAAAACTTAATGTTCAGGTACATACTTTAAATACATGAAAACTTTGTTGTATATTACCTTCAACGAGTTTAATGACACCTGTTTGACCGCCATATTGAATTTTTTATAACTTAACTACGAACTGTTTAATTTTAAAATATGCCCTTGTTTTAAAGTAATGTTTGTAATTATAATATATAATGTATTTATTTGTTTTTGAAATCGACGCTTTATTTTATTGGTGTGTCGTTGCTGAGATGTATGGCGGATATAGTAATCTATCACATGAAGTTATTAGTTGATTTCTCTGAATATTTAAATTTGTTCTGTTATAATCATATTTCTGAGGAGCTTGACTGAACAAGTGACAAACATGAAAATTATTAAATATAATTGTAAGAGAACTTAGCTGATACCATTATTAGTCCTGTGTTTGTTACTCCACTGCGGCCTTCCTGACTAATATGGAAATATAGCACCACTATTTTTTTGCTAAAACGAAGTTAAATTTATGTCAATAATGAGGTTCAATTTATTATTCATAAATAATGTATAATTAAGTCTTCATCTTCCCTTTTACGTTTGTAAACCATTTCAGGATAGGACGGTAATGTTTTCCCTCTGTCAAACAACAAATCATCATATACCTTCTATGAATCTATCCATATCTATGTCGGCCTGCTTTTATTTATTCATATATCCATTAATCTTCTTGTTTAATATACTTTTGTCACGTGATTCCTATCTTTCATTCTCATTGCATGTTCACCATGGTAGTTTTCTTCGTTTGAATTTCTAAATCACGGGTGTAATCATTAAAAGTCCTCTTTATTTATGTATTAAAATATCACAAAAAGTTTTTTTAAAAAGTGTTACGACCGAACGCTGACAAAAGACAAATTCACACCTGCATACCTGTAGACATTTTATTACCTTTTCGGCATTTAAGCTTCTTTAATTTACTTTGTGTTTAAAGTTTGTGATTAGAAAAACAGCCCATTGTGTATTGTAATCTTTTATGGTAGTCATTAGCCAGGTATGATTCTAGGAAATGCAGTCCACGCGGTCGAGCAGACATTGCATTTGTACAGTATAAAGCAAGCTCCCAATTGAGAGATAAAGCAGTCGAGCGATAACCACAAGCCGAGCAAGACTTGTATACATTCGGTAATCTATTTAGTGACGGACTTTGCGCGTGTTATTGAATCGTGCTTTACGTTTGGACTGGTTGTGTTCAGTAATATTTGTACAACCTGTGTTATACGTGTTTGTATAGTTCTAATATACTCTATAATAATTTCAACGGCATTTTAATTCGAGTCCTGCAACTCGTAACAATATATTTGAGTACAATAATAAAATAAATAGTCGATATATTTTCGATAATTATTATTATCTGGTTATTTTACATATTGCATGACACTCTCTCTTCTAGATTCATACAATTACTTCATTTTTATGTAAAAATGTAACTTGGAAAACAGAATACATTTATGATACAGACAGAAATAACACAATCTTACGTCTTACGTCATAATCTTACTTAATATAAGCTGTTGTCGTATATACAACATACTTTCATCGAAGTACCCACATTTGAACATATTACAAAATTTACACATTGATTTAAAGAAAATAGTGTTCACAATTTTAAAATAATAGATATCTTCTTCAATTATAACCTGTAATCAGAAAGGTAACTTCGTAATATGATGCTTACTATATAGATTATGCTTTAAATATAACTTGGTTGTGTATGCTTTTTTGCCTTACAATCTAGGTCAAAATAGTATAGCTACTTATTAATGTAATCTTATTTTATTATTATCTGTTTGTATATCATCTTTATATAAAAATGAATGTTTGTCTGTATGTCCTTTATAGAATCGTAAACTATAAATTTGATCATCCGATGATCTTTAGCAAAGTTGTTGTGCATGAGCCAGAGATGGTTTCTGAGTTGGTTCACAATTGGACCCGTTAGGGGGCGCTGCTGTCGGCATATCGATTGAAGCTTTTCCGGGCAGGAAGACGTCTGTCGGGACAGCTAGTAAGGAATAAAATAAAAATATTTCGTGGTACATAACAAATTTTCGCAAGTATCAAACCGACTAAAGTGCAGTACAACTTATATGTATGCGCACATGCGCGTGAGTGGTACATGCCCGGTACTTGGCGCAGCGAGTACCGACTGATATGATAATATTAACCTGCGGCTAGTGTATGCCTAACTGTACTGTGCTTCGTTCGAACTTTTACTATTACTTGCTTGTACTTTTATATAGTTATTTGTGTAAGTATATACTAACTTTCGATTTTTTTTTAAGTAAAACTTCTGTAGTATCTTTATGATTCGAAACTAAATTGTCTTTGAAGACAACACTAAGTTGTATTCCGAACCAATTTCTCATTCTGAATCCCAAGATCTCCCTCAGCTCTCGCCCTACTTGCCGTCGTATATGTTATTATGAGATACTCCGCGCATTGCTTAACATCAAATAGTTTGATTATATCACAATAATAAACTCTTTATACTTACAATTTATTTTCTATTTTTCAGTTCGATTTTTTTAAAGCGTGTTTTTGAAGCAATACGTATAATATCGTTATAATCATTGTGATACGAAACTCATTGAAACGAAAAAGCGACACTAAAAAGAGATAAACAAATAAATCTATAGGACTAAGCCTGCCAGACAATCAGATAGAATACATTATATTTAATAATTTAAACACTATTCTCATACAGATAAAGTTTTAAAGTTTTTCGTTAATATTTCACATTTTGTGTCTTTGAAGCTTAAATATATTACAACGATTATAAAATATGAAATGTGACGTCAAGAAATTTAGAATGACTCCTACCCCTTATCACATTTAGTTTCACTTCTAGTGCGTGTGAACTGCTCTCACACACACATTTTTATATATAAAGATATTGTAGCTTAATAGTTAGTACACACGTGACCCAAACTTAAAGGGCATGGGTTAGAATCTTGGCTGGAAAGCATGCACCACTTAGACAGTTTTCTGATTGAATCTTCATCTTGTTACACGTACTAACCACCACCACGTACTAACGATGAAGAAAAACATTGTTTTGAAACCTGTACATCGAGGCAATCGATGTTTTAAAGTCATCCATCTATCTTGGCACGCAAGTATGGCGGGTATACTGTCTGTTCTCCTTTAAATGCGAGGCCCAAACCCAGCCACGAGGCGTTTGCGTAAGATATAGCTATTTTGGTAATTACAGAACCCAAAAAAAAATGATACTGTGTTCTGATCAATGACAAAGGAGGCTATTTTAAAAAAAATAGTATGTTGACGATGGACTCCTTATAAGTTAATATTATTTTAGTGATATAGTTAGAATTAAATAACTTGTTTTTTAAAAAGTTTTTAAATACAAGCTTTTGAGATCCTCGATATCATGTAGCAATAGAGTGCTAGCCAAGACAAGTAAAATGAGCCCAAACACGACGGGCGTATCTTGTTTAGTGCAAGAGTTCCTATGGCCACCTTCCGCCTCCATCATCAGATCAGCTCCATGTTATTGCATTGTCACGCGATATACATATGCGTGCAAAATTTCAGCTCAATAGGAAACCGGGAAGTTGGTCAAATTTAACTTGCAATGCCACCCGAACTTACATATACATATACATAGGTACATCCATTGCAAGTTGAATAAAATCTTGTAAAATACTCATGTTGCTAGGTTGCAATCAACATCAGAAAATATCTCTAATAAAAAAAGCATATTCAGGAATTGTCTCTCTAGTGTTATTTACCTAATAACCCTCAGCCGTTATAATTCTATATGGTTATTAATATTCAAAAAAGAAAAACGTGAAAAACAGCTACAAATATACACACACAACTGTCACCAAACTCGCTCCATAATTAATTGTGATGTAATATTTATGTATTTAATATCAATGTATTTATATATGTCTATATAGTATTACATACTTATATGTTTATAAATGAATAAAAATATGTAAGTAACTGCATATCCTCTAATATTTATGTATACCACCTTTGACCAATGTGCTTCTTAGCGATAAAGACCAGTGCACATTTAAAATATTTTTAAGCTATAAGTTTTTCTGTAATGGTGTACAATAAAGTGTTATCTATATATCTAATTGCACTATGCGTTATTTTGTGGTTTTTGCAAGGGCTTTAAATCTAGTAAATGATCTACATATTTGACAATCTCAAAAAATAATGTAATAATTTATAATCGGTGAATTACATGTCAGTCCATGAACATAGATTTATGTCGTTTGACTTTAGAACCCTAAAAAAAAGAAATGACGAACAAACATTTACAACTTGCTCCACAACTATCCAGTTTACAACGCTCTACGCCGAATAACTATTGAAACTGCATGTTTCTTTGTGTGCGTGTGAGCGCGTGTACACGCATGTTGCGCCCGCGGCGATGACGTCACTCTGATTATGCGCCTAGTGGTAGATATTAGAGGAAAGGGAAGTGGGGGAGGTATTAATTGCAATATGTGTTATTTTGTCACTTTTGTAATGAGTTTTTAGTATAATAACAGCTCGTGAATGTGCCACTGCTGAGATGTGTCATGTCTTACTTTTACGTAGTAACTATTTATTAATCTGTGCTTTAGAGCAGTGTTTTTCAACCTGTGGGCCGCGACCCCTAGGGGGTCGCAGAGCCTTGCTCAGGAGGTCGCCGGCAAAAGGGAAAAGGCAATTTAAGTTTATACCTCATACTTAGGTACTTTCTAAGCTCAGCAGCTTTTTGCAGAGTATAAGCCGTAACAATGAATATAAATAGCTAGTCATTTAAATGACTAGCTTTTTGTCTGCCTATGGCCCAAGGGGTTCGCCAGAATTTTTCTACATGTAAAGGGTTCGCGTATCCAAAAAAATAGTAAAGCACTGCTTTAGAGCATAGGGCGTCAGGGATGTCTTGTTTCACTATCAGCACGTGGATAAACATGCACATTAGGTCAAAAAACTGCCTAAGTGACACATGGTTTCCGGACAGAATTCGAGTTACGGGCAAGGCTTGGAAACCGATAAAAATGTCGAATCGGTTACAGCCTAGATACTGTAAACTCTAACCTCCTTATTAAGAAATATAATTTATATAGAATTCATTATTGTGTGGACCCACGAGCAGAATACATTTCCCGTAAAAGTATATTGAAAGAGAATATAAAGTGATATCCTAAACCAGTCTCTCATTTGAAGAACAGAACCCGGTCAGCTATGTAACCGCTGGCTGTCACGTGGTGGAGGCGTCACAATCATAATCCGTGCAAGAACAGAGAGAGAATACAATTGCCTGCGGTCCAGCGGCCTGTCGTAAGAGGCGACAAAACAACCCACAGCCAGGTGGTAGGGTATTTTCCTGACTGGATGACTATCACCCCTGGTCTAAAGTATGTCGCCATAATAACCTTGAGTTGTGTTCCGGCATTAGTGACCATGTTCCAGTCTCCCTTAAGAGAGCAGCAGCTATTGTAGCACCTTTGGTGTAGCAAATGTCCATAGGCGATGGTAACCGCTTTCCATCAAGTGGGCTGACAGCCTGTACGTTGAACTCCTGCAGTAAAAAATAAAAAAAATGTATTGTAATTTTTCGGCGTTCTTTGACTTAAATTTTAATCCCGCTGAGTAGAAGCAGTGCAAAGAGGCGTTAAGCGTTCCTTTCCCTCGAAGAGGACGAAGATTGTCAAGACAAAGTGTGAATACAATGCAGTACGTAAAGCTGCATAGTGCAGGGTCTAGGTGTCTACTGTATTCATGCAAATAGTATATCCTTACTTGAAATCACAGTATGACTGAAACGCATGGGCCCTCTAACATCTAGGGAGCAGAGCAGTCTTCACCCCTGGTTTTAGTGGAGTATTGAGTAGTCGAGTCTCCACACAAGCCGATGATTGGACTCTGGTGCCCATTCTTGGTGTCACCTCTCGTCGCTTTGGTCTAATCCCTAGTTAAGAACCCGGTAGTGTGCGAAATGCATTTACCCGCCCAAAAAAAAAAAGATTGAAACGCATGAATACAGTACACAGAACTGCATTGTGCAGTTGATAATTTGACATTATCCAAGTGAAATTTAACCTTCTGATAATTACGAAATGTCGCGGGCTCGCTTTTACAGTTTTCGCAAGATCCCTTCAAGGTGAAAATCATTGGTTTTGCCGGTGGTTTTTATTGTTGTCATATTGATAGCCGAAACCGGGTCACGGAACTAGTCCTTGAAATGTTACTCTTTGTGATTTAACTGTTAGTCAATATCAATTTAGGTTTTGATTAGAATTTTGCATAGCAACTTTGTTGTATGAAAGAATAACAATTGTAGAACGTTAAAAAAATACGACGCGTATTTAAAAAAAACAAACGTCAGATAAGTAAGTATGTTGCCGGGAACTTGTATTAAAGGTTATTTTAATAATCGATATAGTCTAGCCTTAGTATAAATACACTTGGAATTTCATTTTTCCTAATAGTCCCCATATTCCTAGACCGCTATCACTAGCAGTTCACTCCAATAGCCCAGTACTTTTTGTTCACATTTCCCACAACAGTCCTACACTGGCCGGGGCTTGTCCTTGGGTGCATTATTATATAGTGACGACAGGGATAATCGCCGGTCAGTGTCACGCCACATTTACATTAAATTTGTCTAAGGAGTCTACTTGTTGGCCTTCCCACGCAAGACCTCCAAAATCCGGGCTATTTTTATGCAACGTTGTTTCTAGAGACAATATAATAATAATAATATTCAGCAAATAAATACATATTAAATAAAAGAAATTTCCTTTATGTTATTTACAATGCCAGGAATCCAACCCGAAGCCTCTGCGCTCCAGCGAGTTCGGCTGGTTAAGACTTAGCCCGCTCAACCACAGAGACTGCCGTAGTATAAAGCTCTGGCTTATGAAACTAATAGCCAATTATCTATATATAAAAATCAATTGCTATTCGTCAGTCTCGCTAAAACTCTAGAACGGCTGGACTTATTTGGCTAATTTTGGTTTTGAATTATTTGTGGAAGGTTTAAAAGGTGAGTAAATAAGAAAAAAAATGCTTGTAATATAGTAAAAACAACAATTTCGCTACCCTTAGAAACTATTCCTACCTATCAAACTGATGTTCGTCCCGTCGTTTAGAAATCAGTTAAATTTAAAGGTCGTTCTGAAATCAAATAAAATTTAAAAGTGAAGTTCTTTTATATTATTTTTGGTTTACAATGTCAACGTTTGACGTTTGAGGTTTATCCCGTCGTTTAGAAATCAACGTTTTTACAAGCTTTTATTTAACTTGCAATGGATGTTTTGTATGTATGTAAGTTCGGGTGGAAAATATTGTAAGTTAAATTTGACCAACTTCCCGGTTTCCCTAAAATTTTGCACGCATATGCATATCGCGTGACAATGCAATAATATGGTACCATGGAGCTGATCTGATGATGGAGTCGGAAGGTGGCCATAGGAATTCCTATACTAAACAAGATGGACCCGTCGTGTTTGGGACCGTTTTACTTGTCTTGGCTAGCACTCTGCTGCTACACGATATCCAGGATCCCAAAAGCTTGTATTTAAAAACCTTGTTAAAAACAAGTTATTTATTTATTGATTCTGAGGCTGTACGCGGTTTGCCGGGTCAGCTAATTATTAAAATAAAAATCATAGGTTATTGAAAAAATGCGTATATCGTAAATAAACCAACTTGATACTTGCAGTGTTCAACGTAATACTTACTAAAAGGTACTAAATTTGTTTAAAGTGAAATAAATTAGATAACCTCAACTGGGTATGTAAAGATGTATCATAAAATATAATGATATTTATTAATAAATGTATCATTATTGTAACTTCTAACAATATCAAAGTCCAATATTAGATAAATCATAAAACAATCAGTTTTGTTAGGCATTTAAAGATAACAGTATTATTATATTACTTCACGCCAATTGTATTAGAATATCGATAGAAATTAGGAATTTTATGGATATGACTCCTAAATCTTACTATTCATACATTTGTCCTAATCATCAGTTAAATTTTGTTAACTTACATGGTTTTTTTTTATATTCGGCAAACAAACACACACATTGTATATCCCCAAATTAAGCAAGTTGCACTTGTGTTATGGGTAATATTCAACGGACCACTCTGGGGCCGATTCCAGACACCCAGACCATGGTAAATAACGGAGAAAATACGTTTCCGAAATTTACTATACCGGGAATCGAACCCGGAACCTCTGGGTTGCAGTGAGGTAGGCCGTCAAAGGCTTAGCCCGCTCAACCACAAAGGCCGTCACTCGATAGTAAGGCAAATAAACGATCGACAAGATATAGGAATCGGCCATAATATTATACATGTTTCGATAACGAAACCCGTTGGGTAGTTTTTGGTATATACATTTTTTTAAGTTTAAGTTGTAATAAACTTTCTTTAAGGATGAAGACGACGACGAACGACTAAATATTACGTTATCTTATGATTATGATGATTGCCACCCCTGGTTTAGAGTATGACGCCAAACAACCTTGAGCTGTGTTCTAGCGTTGGTGGCCAGTTTTCAGTCTCTCTTTTGAGAGCGACAGTACATTGGTATTACCTTTGGCATTGCAAATGTTCATAGCCGATGGTAACCGCTTTCAGGTAGGCCGCCTGCCTATTAAAAATGCTTACGAATAGAAAAGACAATCATATTTTAACTAGATATTGCGTTAAAATCACCCTGGTATTATTATAAGTACTGACAACGCAACGTTGGGGTGCACATTCGTAGTTTTGCATGCGCGCACATAGATAGATCGGCCTTGCTGTGTTATTCAACTGGTGACACACTTTTGAGTTGGCTTGACGCCTTCTACCCTTACAAGCTATTATAAACCGTATGATTATATAAAATAAGGTTTAAATTAATTATAATAAAGGTTAAAATATAGTTTTAATTGAGACAACGCCGCGGTCGTCCTATCTCGCGAATATTTCGAAATTAAAAACGAATTCGGTGTATTTATTTCATTTTCAAAAAAGAGAGCTGGCCGGTTGTAAGTTATGACTTATGATATGTCAATTTTTTAACTGTCTAATATTTTTTTATAATCATAGATTATTGAGTACATGCGCCACTTTAAAATAATCTATGTTAGGGAAGTTTTTGGCGGGAACTGAAAGGAGATGTTGTGCTGTGCAGTTTTATTTTCTAAAAATGTGTAAAATTACCCTAAAATGAACAATAGGTGTAGGATATTGATAGTTTTTGAGTAGTAATTATGTGTTTTGTGAGAAATGTGAACTGTATAGTCAAATGTGGCCTTTTGAGTTGTCACAAGAACTCCGTTGAATAGCACTAGCTGATTACCTACAGTTCAGCTGTGCTACACATAGGCTTAAGAAGATGAAGAAACTATACTGAAAACTAAGATCTGGCTGAAAGGCCTAGCTGCCAAGCCATAAATCTAAATAAATAAAATCTTTTTTAAGCGCAGTATTTTAGCGGGAACAGGGTGACACTGTGTTGTTTTTTTTTACTGCGAAGTTGGCAGACAGACAGTCGGCCCAGCTCATAGAAAGCGGTTACCGGTCTCCTATACACGTTTGCATCACCAATGACGAAGCCGACGCGTTGCTAACCTTTAGGATGGGATGAGGGATGAGATGGAAGGATTAGATAGGAGCCATTGGATAAGGGGACGGGGAAATGGGCCATCAGAATTCCATTTAACGCCAATATTTTGTGTGAGCGTGGTAATACACTGATCGAGTCGGCCAAGAGAGCTGGAATCAAGATACGATTCCAGCGTGCCCCACGATAAACGATTTCGTCTTTTTTTACGTTTACGTCTACGGAGCAGAAGAAGCAACAGTGTTTCTTCCTCGAAATTCATTTTGTTACTGTCTGTGCCTGTCTCCCAACTACAATAACATTCACGGCGCACTACAACAATGCTGTCGACATGGTGGGCAGCAGTCGACGTGTCGAACACTGCAGCAGTTGTTTTTGTCGACAGTAGCAGTTGCTTCTGTCGAAAGCTGAAGTTCGCTCTGTCGACAGTTGAAGTTGGTTCTGTTGACAGCAAAGTGCTGCTCGGCTGTTTGACGCCTTACAAGTGTTGTGCAGTTTTATTTTCTAAAAATTTGTAAAATCACTTTAAAAATGAATAACAATACCCTAGTATTTTTACATAGTAATAAGTTTTAAAAAGAAAATGATAATGTGTTTATTATCTTACATTTATCATTGAAACATGTTTTCAAAGAGTGGATGCGTCATGACTTTCCCTAATATTATGGCCGTCGGTGTTGAAATAAGGAAAATGTTTGTCGCAATCCAATGCATTTGCACATGTCTTAGGTTTTACCAGTATTTGTACATGACGAGTTTCTTCATTAAGCTAATGTTACACGGTGCAACCAAATTGAATCAGTTTGCTGGCAAGGCGGAGACAGGACATGACGATATTCAATGTCAGAATTACGCAACGTTGTCAGAACGTCGGAATAATGAAAATGAAATAAAATACTGTGCTCAAAACCGTTAAAATGTAGTTTTATTAAATTTATTTATTGTTTTTTTTTTATTATAATAGAAAAACTAATTGTATAACATTCCGGGTCTATTTACTAATTAAGAAATACATTTACAACAAACTAGTGTTCGCCTAGATGTCGACATTCGATCATAATTAATTTAAATTATAAGTTTGAAATGATTAAGGCTTCCTGTCAAAGTCTATATTTCTATAATCACAGATTTCACCAAGGCTACAGAGTTAATTTGTCTTTAACAATAAACAAAAGAGTATATATGGGTGTGTGTGTCAAATACATGGTAGTGTGTGTAATGTTTTGTTTTATTGATTTATATTGTATTTTTATGCATAATTAAAAACAAAATATTAGCATTCTGCACTTCTATATATAAACTATAAGTGTGCGAAATTTCATACTCCACCGTCCGCGCAATTTTCGTAAAAAGGGGTACGTATTAATATAATGATAATCTAATACAATAAAAGAAAACTCAACTTATTTATATTGTATTCTACCCATAGTCCCTCAAGACTAGAAGTAAAATACTGAGCCTAGATCACCGTCTTCCATGGGTAAGGTGCCCAGAAGGCTGGCTACATTTCCATTCCTGGATCGCCATACTGATCCGCTGCCCGAGGTAGGCACCAGCCTTCTGATCACTTGAAGAGTCAATGAGTTGTTTTGATAAATTTTGGTAGGGGCTTAGGGTCTCAGGACTAAACGGTCGTTTTTCATTATATCTTTTTTATTGTTTAATTAATATTTTAATATGCAAATTTAACAAAAAAAAATCTCTCCAACTTTTTGAAGGGACTTTTATTTACAAAAAATATTTTAGTCCCATTGTAGTATAATTAAAAAAAATCAAATTATTTCACTTAAATCTATTAACATTTGTTTGGATGCACTCGATTTTATGTCTGCTAGAATACTATTAAACGTTCCCATGTCAAACCTATATAAATTAGCGCTCTTCATTACCTTACTCTTCATTTGTTCACTCCTGACACATTCTGTTAATAAGTGCGGCACATCCTCGACAAGGTCGCAAACTTCACAATTTGGGGTTATATTTAACATTTTAATTGACCTTTTATACAATATGACAATACATGATGTGACCACCTACTATGGGAGTATGTTTTGCATGAGCATTGTTTATATTTAAGGCGGATGTATATAATGTATTTCCTGTTGATGGTCCTAAATAAATAAATCTAGTAACCGCCCATAAAAGAGCTTTTGAATGTAACTGGTGTCTAAATACATTTTTATTGCGAATTCAACTATCACGACATAAACGGCGTGCGTGTGCGCATGGCCATGGAATAATGTATATAAATCTGTAAAGATCCAAACTGTTGAATAACGTGAGGTTTGGAAAGTGGCCTAACTACCCTAAAAAAAAATTAACCGAGTTCAAAAAGGTGGAGGCTCTCAATTTGATTGGTTTTTTTCCTTTTAATGGATGTACACCGATTACTCTGAGATTTAGTTTCATGCGGAATAGCTGCCATTTGGTCCCCTAAAAATTTGGCCCAGTAGTTTTCATTTTATGAACATTTTTTAATGAATATTTTCCGTCCCCGTTTCTTAGGACCTTCCATCTTTTAAGGCGTGCGGAACCTTTCGTAGGCCTACCCATAGCTAGCTAAAAAGTAACAATAAAAAAAACTTCGTTTAAAAAAACCGACTTCAAAAACTAAAAAGTATAAAATAACTTAAAGATTTTTGACTAAGACTCTATTTAGTTTATTAAGAGACAAAATAATATAAAATTTTCTACATCTTCAAGTCGGTGTCAAGTAAATCATATACTAAATAAATTCTTAGTCAAAAATCTTTATTACATTATTTTATACTTTTTGGTTTTTGAAGTCGTTTTTTTAACAAAACCATCTTCAAACAAAAATAATAAATAATTATTTCAATGATTGAAGAGAGACAAAAGTGTACTAGATCTAATTTAATAGAGTGGCGGCGTGCAGTTAACCAAATACTTAAAAATATTATGACTATTGATATAAACTACAAATATATACAGCGTGTTTCAGACCTTATGATAATAAATCAGACCACGTTTTCTTCATGACGTACTCTGCTCAAATACAAAAACGAATCAAGGTAGCTTCTTTGGTTTAGCCACAGGACCTCATTTTTTATTTCAGATTTTACAACAACATGTATCAGATATTGTGACTAAATCGGTAGGTTAGTGACCAATGTATCATGTTGCCAGCTCGTCTCTTCATCATTAAACGCGGAAGTTGTTCATTCTTACGCTCTCGCTCGCGAACCAATATTTACAAGATGTTCTGTTTTTATTCCATTTTTATTGTAATTAATGTGTTCAGAAACTGCTTTTTTAATTTTGACATTACGGTTGATTTAATAGTACCAAAAAATTTGTATGGAGTACGACCGCTAAAATTATGATTTATTGTCATTTGAAATGAAACACGCTGTATAAATACATACCTAAAGTAAACATTTTCATCCATGCAAGAACGGAGAAAGAAGACAATTTCTTGCAGCCGGGCGGCCTGTGGTTAGAGGCGACAAAACAACCCACAGCCAGGTGGTAGGGTATCGCGCTCCTCGGACGCCGTCGTCAGACTGGCCTCCGGAGACACAGGTATGCGCAAAATCTCCTCCCATGATTCCATCGCAGGAGTCGTGGGGATGCGACGGGTCCAACTTCTGTTGGTGAAGTAGGTCACTCTGCATCCCGGGGTGACCTAAGCTTGTTGTGCGGTTGAACAATGGGTGTAGCTTCTCTCGTCATCTCATGTTCTTCCACACACGCGTCCGGTATGGGACGCAGATTTAGGTTTAGCGGAGTAGTTGGTTCCGCCCGGAGTCTGCGTAGGTACACGCTGCGCGGCGCTTATCGCCGCGGTCGAGAGGGACACCAGTATGGTACGAAATGTATTCCCCCTGCGCATAAAAAAAATATCTGCAAGTACTGTAAAGATAGTAACTGCAAAATTGGACTCCAGACGAGACGGTGATATACCTTTAACATCCTAATGGCGCGGAATATTGTACTATGAATACGAACACGATGCCTACACGCAGCGTCGGAGCACTGCGCTATCTAAAACTTGTGACGTAACCGCCAAACAGTAGATAGTACAAAGTGTATAGGCAAACAAAAAGCGATGCGCTTGCGCAAGGCAAGGGCTCGCGTAGTTGATAGCGAAATGGCGGCGCGGGCATCAGTTTTAACACTACGATGTGTAAGCATGTAATGAGTTTAACCAACTTCAAGAAGAAGGAGGTTCTCAAATGGACTGTAAGTTTTATGAAGTGACCCTTCTTTAGAATCATTATGATTTAGAACTCAATGAAACGAAATAGCGACACTAAAAAGAGATAAACACATAAATCTATAGGACTAAGCCTGAGAATGAGACAGAATACATTTTATTTATTAACTTAGACACTATACACTGAATATTTGCTTAAGTTTTTGTAAAAATAAACAACTAAATATTTTTTCAAACAACAAAAATTACAATTTCCGATGATACTGTTTATTTCAGAATATGATTACGAATGCAACATAATATTAAAAACTTTCGCAACGCATTAATTATGTTTTTGATGCAATTAGTGATATTCGTACGCGAAATTGTTGTGTTCATTTATTTTAATTAAATTTTGTATTATTGTAATTTCATATGCGGAGGGTTTTAAAAGTAATGGAAGCTCAGCTGTGCAACTTTAATACTTAGCATGGACATCCTAACTCATATTATATACTTTTTACCGCGGATTCATTCGCATTAATCTTATATATAAAAATCAATTGCTGTCCGTTAACCTCGCTAAAACTCAAAAACGAAGAGACCAATTTGGATAACATTTTGTGTGTGTGTTTCACTGGGCTTGGTTTCGATTCACAATTAGACCCGGTAGGTGGCGCTTCAATCGGGTACTAGATTTTTTTTTCAAGGCAGGACAACGTCTGTCGAGATGTGTGTTTGAGTGGATAGGTCCTGGGGTGGTTTAGATTCATAATTAAGCCCGGTAGGTGGCGCTTCAATCGGGTTCTAGATTTTTATTTTTTGAAGGCAGGATGACGTCTGCCGAGATGTGTGTTTGAGTGGGTAGATCCCGGGATGGCTTAGATTGATAATTAAGCCAGGTAGGTGGCGCTTGAATCGGGTTCTAGATTTTTATTTTTTCAAGGCAGGACGACGTCTGCCAAGGTATGTGTTTTAGTGGGTAGGTCCTGGGGTTGCTTAGATTCACAATTAAACCCGGTAGGTGGCGTTTCAATTGGGTTCTAGATTTTTATTTTTTCAGAGCAGCACAATGTCTGCCAAAACAGCTAGATATGTATAAAATCCGGCATCAAGAACAATATAAATCCATCTAAAATATCTTAACGCGTATATACATTATACTATAATGAGTGGGTATATTTACCATTTAAGGTACTCATGGCTCATGTTTGATACAGCCTTATTATGCGGTTTGCTGCGCCAAGGCTGCGCAGGCGCACGCGAAAGATTGACGTCACTCGCTTGCGAATTTGAATTTCGAATACGAATCGAATATGTTTGAATTTGAAGTGGAATTTTCTAGTATAACGGTTTATGTAAAGACGGTAGTCATTTATTGCGAAGCTGGCATACAGGTAGACGACCCTATAGCCCTGTAGCCTATAGATGTTGCCAGCCTTTGGCATGGATTTTTTTATCCTCTCCTCCAGACGAACATGATTTCGGGCCATATTATATCTTTTCGTTTATTTTTAAACTTTTTGTTTTTTTTGTCTCATGTTTTTATCTTGTCTGTTTGTTCGGGATTCACGTAAAAACTACTAGCCCGATTTCAGATTCTCAATTCTCGCAAATTCTTAGACATAAAATCTGCGCTACTTTTCATGCTGGAAATCCCGCGGGAATTATCCCGGGAGCGTTTTGAAGTGGTTTAGGTGCATAAAAATTGTCGTTTTCGTATACGTTTTGCATGCAATTTTTTTTGCCCACTGGCAATATACTATATTATCTGTAATCAATGTCAGTGAATTATAAACAAAGGGAATTTATCTATGCTATTTTTATTTTAACGTTGGTCCAAGTCTATAATCCACTAAAATAACTAAAGACGGATATAACAGTACTAAGTTTCACACCGGCGATTTTTAAAGTTTAGTTTATCAAGGATGACTGGTGGAATTTAAAGCAAAAATCTTTTCGATATAATTTGGCGATATTTATCAAAGAACTTCTGACATGAAAGATTTACAACTGCGCATTTAGCTTCTTCAATCATTTAATTAATATATTTTGATAATTATCACAAAATTATTAAACATTATTATTAAAGTAAATACAAAATGTGTATGTCGTCAATATAGAACTTGATACTTGCACGAAGTTGTAAGTAAAGTCCGCGCCACAAAAGAAGTCCTGCGGAAAATAAATGTGTCGTCTCTAAGTGACGGCTTCGATATTTGATAGAATTTTATTCCCAAAGCAACCAGGAATATTAGATTGTTACACGAGAGGCGGAAGTGACCTATTTAGGCATGAGTTGGTTTAACAGCTTAATTCGAGTACCTAAATAGACCTTTCATCCGTTATTAACACTGTAATTTTCAATTCTAATATGAGGAAAATAAATAAAAACGAATTAGTTAAACAAACAACTCTCTAATGAAATCAGAAATCCATATCTGATTAACTCATTAAATGAAACGTCAAGTTAATTTCTTTTTCTGTGGCATTTTACCAGCCAGTATTTTTTCGACACCGATGATTTTAAATATTTAACTCAAATATGTAAATTAAACAATAATTTAGTGAAAAGTATTTATAAGTATAAAATGATGTTCCAAAATTGTTGATTTTTTATTATTACAATTTATGCCGCGATTTAACAGTAGGTGTAAAAAAAGTTGGCACATGTGTCGCATGTCCTTCAGCTCGCATAATTTTTCAATTGTTTGACAGGAGGGAAATTCGTTATCTAGTGATGAAAAGTACTGTTTTCATCCCTGTGATTCAGCAACTCCAAGCATTTTACAGAATATGAGAAAAAAAATACAGCTTTAATTATGGAAAATTTTCTAATTATTATTCAGTAATTACCTACGTCGATTTGAGGATTAGTAAATAATTACTCTGGCAGGATTAGTACGGCGATTGCAGCGCCGCGTATGTGTGGCGACTTCTTTGGTGGCGCGGAGTCTAACACAAAAAATGAGTAATAAGTATCAAAATTACTCATGGCGTAATGTTAATTTTCCAAAATGGCGTCACTTTTATTGTTTACTCTATTGTCATATTGTTAAGAGTTATCAGGACTCGAATTAACATGCTGTGGAAATTATTATAGAGTTTATAAGAACCACACAAACACGTATAACACAGGTACAAATATAACCGAACACAACAAATCCAAACGTAATGCAGAAGTTCGTAATTCAACAAAACGCGCAAAGTCTATAACTATTAGATTCTCTATTGTACACACGTCACGCCTTGATCATAGTTGTCGCTGATCTTCCCGCTCTCTCCATCAGGCCGTCATTTTATACCTCACAAATACAAATGTGCCCGTATCGTAGTCGACGTAATCCGCAACACCTGGCTAATGATTCAGCCGCAAGCGGCCGTAAATAAGTACAATAGACTGTTCTCTAGAAACGTATGCCAATAAATAAGTAAACAAAAGAAGACGATCATAAAAGAATTACAATTAGTTCAGATGCTGACAGGTAATAAAATGTGTTTTTACAGATTATAAGTGGAATTTGTTTTTGTCGGAACCTAAGTTGTAACAATGTTTTAGAATTAGTTCGTTAATTTTTTTCAAATGCCAAATGAGCCTTTTTATACCCCAAGGTGGTTTCCTAAACCTTTTGTACTTAAATTAATCAAATAGTATGTAATTATTGATTAGGTTTAAAATTGATACATCAAGGCTTAAAGACCTTCACCGTATTTTTTTCACATCACGCGATTTCTGCCGCATCTCAGTTTAATTATTGTTATAATGGAAAATGCACATTGTTTGAATATAGTTATAAGGTAGTACAGTTTAGAGCAGTGGCGGAGCTAAATTCAAAGAAATAGTACCTACAGGGATAGCTCGTTTGGCGCCCCGTAAAACCGTGTGAGAAAGGTCGTTTATGTTTAGTGGGCAGTCTGACCGTCGGCATTCCCGGGGCCACGTTGGGCATAGTGCCGTTCAGGAGACTCACACATCCCTTGGTGCAAAGCCTCCCCCCAGGCCCGAGGATGTTGTCCAAAGACATTCCCCTGCGTCAACAAAAACATATATGGGCACACATATGGGCAACATACAGTTTAGGAGACCGTTTGATAACGCGAAAAGATGGATTTCAAAAACGTTGCTAGCCGAAATAAAAAACAATTAGTTATTAGTAAGTTTATGTTAAAGTACAAAAAAAGCTGTAAGCCCTTATTTAAAAAGCTTGAAATTCTTCCTTTACCTTGTTTGTACATTCTGGAAATTTGTATTTTTGTAAAAAAAAATCACTTTTATTTATTTAAATCAAAATATGAGATGGAAGATAGTAAAACCAGACATAAAGAAAAACTATGTTTCCCATCAATTACATTATCAATGTTTAAGAAAAACGCATATTGTATGGAAATAACAATATTTAATAAATTATCTACCAATATTAGCGGGCTACCATTTAAAGTATTTTAAAGGGTTCAAACCCTATATGACAACTTTTATACTTAACAGATTATACTATAGCGTAGACAAATATATTAATGGCAATACAATAAAACAAGATAATAATTTTCACATTTTTAAATTTAATATTTTAACTTGTTTTTAAAATGTTTAACAATTCATTTTTATTTTTTTGACATGTATGTTGGAGCACGCACGACGGCTAGTGCGACGGACGACATAATATTGTATATACTATATATATATCTTCGAATACACCAGCATCTATCTTATATACAGTCCGCAGTCATTTACCACCTAAACCATCAGTGTGTCTGCAAGACAGACCACTCTTATACATGGTCCTTCGAGCCGAATACACCAGACCATGTATAAGAGTGGTCTGTCTTGCAGACACACTGATGGTTTAGGTGGTAAATGACTGCGGACTGTATATAAGATAGATGCTGGTGTATTCGAAGATATATATATAGTATATACAATATGATGTCGTCCGTCGCACTAGCCGTCGTGCGGGCGAGTGTTCGATGGTCCCACGGCAGCCGCGGCCTGCGGCCCAGCCGTGGGCGTGGGGCGGCCCTTCCTCCTCCGCGCGTCTCCCCCCGTGCGTGCTCCAACATGTATATTTAATTAAATTAATTTGGAAACATTAGTGTGTAGGGTTATGTGAGTGTAAGTATTTGCACGTCATGTAAATGACAAAACATACTGGAAACTTTCTATTATGTAACACCTATTCATGTACCTATGTTTTTGCAAATAAAGACTGATTGATTGATTGATTGAAGAATTACAGTTCCACAACTTAATCGTCCTGTGTTCGAGGTACGACGCCTTTAGGGGCGTATGAGGCCGTAGGCGCTGACCTACGTCGTCACGCTTTACGCCGCCTCTGGCTTAGGGATGACTTTTGGACAATCACTTGGCGAAACTCACAGGTGTCTAGTTATAATGGTTTTTAGGTAACTTTATTTTGATACTTGTCATATTCTTCATACGTATCTGCAAAAGCCGCCGTTATAAGTCCTCGAAATTTAAAAATTTGTTACTCTTTAAATGGGTATTTACACGGCACCCTGAATTAGAGTAAGACTTACCGCATGGTGTAATAATCGCAAATATCTTGCATCCATCCATCTTATACTGTCTTTTGTGTTTCTGGTCACAGGACTGATTGGTCTACCACAAAGAGGTATGGTCATAAAGATATGGGAATACCCGTTATCAGCCCGGACTGGTCTGTTATCTAACATGGCCAGTGAAAGTGAATTCGAGTCTCGGGCCAGGCATTTCGACTCTCCAATTTGGTAAACACCGTTACGGGCGTAGGGTTGGCACGCGTAGAAAAGCCTTAAGAAGCTTCTTTTTTATGTTTGCTTGTAGGCCAACTGGCAAAGGGACTACCTGGTGGTAAGCATCTATTTAGGCCTTTTTCGAAGAGCCCCCATATTGTAGCGCTCTGGGAAAACAGCGGGAGGAAGTTTATTCCATAACTTGGACACATAAGGCATAAAGATAGTGGAAGATAGTGGATGACTTCTAAATGTCTAGGAAGTGTGGATGTGGATGGAGCTCCCAATCACCAGCAAGCGGTGCGATTATAGAATGGCAAGGTTAGCACCAAATCAAACAGCTCATCAAAGCACTCCCTGTTATACAGACGGTAGAATAAGCTTAGAGCGCCAACGTCCCTTCTAAAGCTGAGATATTTTAAACCACCGTAAGGACTCAAATGGGAGCAGCTGGTACTGAGATGCAACAACCCAAAGATGGTACCTGCAGGCTGTATCAATTAATCTGTAGCAGCGAGAGGTAGAAGGTTAAATAATACTTCAGATGGCAGAGAGTAGTATTCACTGTCGGGTGCTGATGTGAACCGATTTATTTTGGAAACGGTTACCTTAAGTACAAATGTTAACAAGTCGTACTGCTAGTCCAATGTGTAATCCAATAGTCCAATAGCACAGTGTGTGAGTGGGACGGGTGATGTGCGAGCAAGAAACATTTATTGACTGGTGTGCATAGATATTTAATCGATGGTTGAAATGAAGTTATCGCCAAAACTTTATGGCTAAACAGCGGTTATTTAAGACACACCAGCATCATATCAATTAATAATAAATATTTTGAAATTAAATCGATGTACGCCTTCCAAAGCAAACGGCAATATTCTTGTATCAGCCTTTATGTGGAATACATGTAATGAAATTAAATATACAATTAGAAATTCTTACCAAGGGAACGCATATATAAACGTTCAATAAAACTGTGTGTGACAATTTAAGTGAAACGCGACCTAATAGTCTAAGTAACGAAGACACAAAAAGGCCGAATAGGGGAATTCCTGAGGAAGCGAATTTTGGCAAAATGTAGAGGAAGGTGTCCTCAATAACATATTAAAAGTACTGATAGGTGGGGTGGAGCTAAGGGAGGGAGGTCCATAAAGGTCCCTATTTTCAGTTTTTTGGGAATAACTCAAAAACTACAAAAAAAGCGAAAACTATCCTATGACTAAGTTAATCTACATAAAATTCTCTACAGTAATGCTTCCGTAAACTTTTCGCTGGGATCAATATTTAAGAAGATATGGACAGGGAGAAATGGATTTTTTTAAATCGAGTTTTATTGCAAAGTAATGTGAAGCTATTATTTAAAACTACATATTTAATTCTACTAGAATTACATAAATCAAGTAAAATCATCTTCTAAATCTGAAATTTCGTCAGCAGTGTCTTCGATGGGTGCAGCATTAGTGCACGAGCCAAGGTGCAATTACGTGGATACAAAAATAGTTTTTTGATAAGTGCTTAGCATTTTTAAATATTTAAATAGGATTTCATGTGAATTGACTTTGAATGTCGTTTCTTTGTATTTCAGAGAAACACATCATTCTTATTCTATGAATTCCTAAATTAATAAAGAGTTGTCTTATATATATGTAAATTGTCTTTGAAGACAATACAAAGTTATATTCCGAACCAATTCCTCATTCTGAACCTCAAGATCCCCGTCAGCTCCAACCCTGACTGGCCGTCGTATATGTTATTATATGATACCCCACGCAATGCTCACATTAAATAGTTTAAGTATATCACAATAATGAACTCTTTATAGTTACGTTTTTTATTATTTTTCAATTCGACTTTTTTTGTAAAGCCTGTTTTTAAAGAAAAACTTCTTTAGGATCATTGTGATTCGAAACTCGTTGAAACGAAAAAGCGACACTAAAAAGAGATAAACACATAACCGACCGTTAAAAAATCGGATGCACAATATCTTTATAGATTCCAAATATAAATATGTAAAATTAAACCCGTATTTTTTCCTCTCCAAAAATTATATCTAATTATCCGTAATTAAAGCTTATAAAGATATTGTCGATTCAATTTTATAACAAGAACTAAGCCTGCGAGAGAATGAGATATAATACATTATATTTAATAATTTAAAAAAATGCTCATACAGATAAGAGTTGGAAACGTTTTGAAGTTTTTTGTTAATATTTCAAATTTCGTGTTTTAAAGCTTAAATTATTAGAATATACCTGTAGTGTAAATTATGTTAGATACAAAACTAATTATAAAATATTAAAAAGTAAAATTAAACAACAATATAAATATAACTAAACTTACAAAATAACAATGTATAAGTAAAAAATAAACTCCAGGTCGCTGTCGGCGGGGAGAGTGCCCAAAATGCTGACCGCATTTCCGCGTTGCTGATGCATTGCCCAGATGCAAGCCAGCCTTTAGGTTCCAGTTTCTCCTTCATAGCCGGCAGCTCATTGGTATTGGTAATATCCATAGGCGACAGTAACCAGTTTCAATCACAGTTGGGCCGTCAGACTGTCTGCTGTGCTATAGCAATATAATTTTTTTTAATAATAATATTAATATGATTTTTTTATATATATATGTCGGAGGGAAGTTATAATTGGATGTATTATTGACTGGATGTATAACGCACAATATCATTTGTTAGCATTTTAGTTACTTCTAAAATTCTTAATTTAATTTAATTTGATTTGTTAAATGTTTCTATAACTTAAAGATCGTTCTGGCCTGGTAAAGGTTATGAATATTGTAATTTAATAAACGACCAATGAGAGCAGAGCATGTCTAGAGCGGGGTCAGCGCCCTCTATACTTTGAGTAATATCTACTTGGGTAGACTGAGGAGTTTTTGTGGCACATTTGGTTGGTGGCAACAGGTCGAGTTGGACCATGGAGTATTTTAAAGAAAGTATTGAAGCTGGAAGTATGAGCGGGTGCCCTGAACCCGCTGCTCGGTCTAAACTATGTTAAAATGTGTTTCAAATCTAAATTAAAAGTGTATAAACCGTGGCTATTGTGTTTTATGTTAGCATTTTATCCTGATGACGCCCACTAAACCTGCAATGACTAAAAGAGATGTCGTGAGAACGAGGCCGTTATGCGACATATATATTTTGTGCAACAAAGCCCTGCCCCAGCTTTTGTACCATTTTTTCTCTCTCCATCCAAAGATTGTCTGGAAAAGATCGCTGCCATCAATAAGGCCGCTATTTGTACTTAACTCTAAGTTGTTTTTGTTTCATCAATTTTATTGTACAATTAGGTATATTCTGTTCTATATAAGTCATGGTAGTGTAATGGCTAACATACGCGTCACAAACTCAAAGGACGTGGTTTCCAATCCTGACTGGAACGCACGCACCGCTTGGGCACTTTTCTGGACCTAATGTGCATATTGTTGCAATTACCACGTGCTAGCATCGGAGTAGAAAAATATTGTGATGAAACCTGCACTTAGAAATAGCCCATGTGTCACACTGCCAATCCGTCTTGGACAAGCGTGGCGGGCATACTGTCCGTTCCCCTATAGTGAAAGGCCCGAGTCCAGCAGTGGGACATTTGTGGACTGATGTTATTATATATTACTAGCTGACACGGCAAACTTCGTACCGCCTCAGAATCAATATATAAAAAATGTTGATTTCTGAACGTCAGGACGAACATCAAAGTTTAACATTCAAAACCAAAAAAAAACTTTACTTTTAAATTTAATTTGATTTCTGAACGACTTTTAAATTTAATTGATTTCTAAAGTCAAAGTCAAAGTAATTTATTTGTTTGAAACATGGACAATTTTGCAGATGTTATGCTAAGTCATGAGTTACATGTTTCGCCTTGACAGGCATACAAACTTTTTGTAGTTTCGGTTACAAGCCGTTTGTTGTCCTTACGACTACACAGATTATATGATTATATTATTGATTATGATGATCTTGTTATTATTTAAACAAATGTTTAATATACAATTATGTCTCTTTTATTTAATATAAGTATCATAAACGTAAACATAAACGACGGGACGACCATCAAATGTGTCAGCAATTGATTTTTATATTTATAGATATAAATACATTTATATATCAAAGTTAAATATGAAAATTCTAAAGTAACAGTTTAATGACTGGTACAATGACTTGAATTGGCCTAATTTTAGTGCGTTGATTTCAAATATAACAATACTCCATATAAATGCTGAAATTGCTTACATTTACTGCATCATCATAATTTTTCTATTGTTTCATCTGAAAAATATGTTTCTAATAACAAAACGACAGTAGGTTAAATAAAATACACACTTCAATTTTATTATTAACAACTGCCATCGAGACTTCGTTCGCGTTTCTAAGACGACGAAATATTTGTTAGTAAATTGCAATGGCAATGCCAAAGAAGTCGATCACAGCACCATTTTTTGGCTATATTTGTCTATCCCACGGAAACAAGATGCAAGACAGCTTTGAGGTGAGTTTCATTAAAATCCGTTCAGTAGCTTTCACGTTATGCTCTAATAGACAGACAGAAAAAATATAAAAGTTTTATTTCTGGAATCTACTGATCTGAATTAGCTCCCTGATATTGTCACATTTTTAAATTCATTATACAAATTCGTTAGTGACTAGTTATTATAATTAATAGATGATATAAATCATTTATATTGCCTAATACATGATAAATATCATCTATATGCAGTGATGGGTTTATTTACTGCCAGTAGCCTTTCAAATGCCCCTAGGGGCGAGATCTCTAAATTTCAATACTGTCATATTAAATTACAAAATGACAGTGAAATTAAAACTCTAACTACACCACTGTTTGTCTGTAATTAGTATGATTGGTGCGAGTATGCAAATTGTAGAAAAAATATCTAAACAATGAAACACACTATGTTTAATTTCTTGTTGTTCCACATAAACAATTCAATATGTAATAATTATATTATACATGTTGAATTGTGGTATGTTTGGACCTTATAGTATTTAGGTAGGTACATAAATACATAATATGAATCTCTTACTTTCTATCTATCCATGCAGGAACGGAGGAAGAATGCAATTTCCTGCGTTAGGGCGGCCTGTCGTAAGAGGCGACAAAACAGCCCACAGCCAGGTGGTAGGGCATTTGCCCGTATGGAGGATGGCTACCACCCCTGGACTAGACTATGCCGCCATAACAACCTTAAGTTTCCCTTAAGAAAGCAGCAGCGCATTCGTAACGCCCTTTGGTATTGCAAATGTCCATAGCCGATGATAACCGTTTTCTATCGGGTAGGCCGTCTGCCTATCTGCTGAACTCATGTAATAAAAAAAATAGTATTTATTTAAGTCTTCGCGACTAGTACACATAATTACAATTTCGTTTAAACTGTAAAGCGTGGCATTTTCTTTGATAATTTTTCAACCTTTCTATCTTCTTTATGTCTTACTTTCTGTAAAACATAAAACAATTTTGGCCACAAATTTGTCAGCCCTAACATCTTCCACCGCAGGGCCTAGCCTACCGAGCCTATTATAAATGCGCCACTGTAATATTTTACCTCAGAACTATGGAGTCACAAACTCAAAGGATGCGGTTTCCAATCTTGACCGGAACGCACGCACGCACCACTTGGGCACTTTTCTGACCCAATGTGCATATTATTACAATTATGACGTGCGAACAATGGTCAAGGAAAACATTGTGATGAAACCTGCCCATCGAGATAACCCCTGCCAATCCGTCTTGGACAAACGTGGTGGATATACTGACGTTCCCCTATAGAGGGAGGTCTGGCCCAGCAGTGGGACATACAAAATCTATTAACAGTACATCCATACAAAATCTATGAGGCCGCGACGTTTTTTATGATGATAAAAGGTATCTATATTGATATGACTATCAAGTGCTATCGAACAATGCAGGTGCCAACCCTACCCGAATCATATACGCTGCGTGCCAATGCGTCACAGATTAAAAAGATACGAACAAAATTATTCATACACTGCCATTGTACGAAGATAAATGAATGCGATGTTTTTAATGTGTGGTTACGCCTTTCTTTAACTTACATATATGTAATGGGAGAATTAACTAGTATACTATGCTCTACAGCAGAGTATGCTTGCATTTTGTTTATTTAAGTTTTAACTGGTATATGGAATGGCATATTTGAATCATATAATTAACATATACATACTATGTCATCGTCATAACTTTAAAATATAATAATAGAAATAACTTTAATTACTGTTTCAACTATAATTAATACGCGGTTTAACTCGTTATAGGAATGACGTCATAATTTGCGACTTACATAATCTAGGTGGCTTTGGCGTTATGTAAGATGATAAAAAGTATCTTAGTTGATTTGACTGTCAACTGTTAGAAAGAAGAGGGTGCTTATGCAAAACTTGTAAACATGGCTTTGCACTATTTGTATATCTAGCCAGTGTTAAGTTGTTAGAGAATTTTCAAATTTAGATAATACTTCGTTAAAAATTATCATTAACTTACAAGTGTTGTTCACTTTTAATTAATATTTTATTTTAAATAGAACTGCACAGTAAATCATCACTCTTCAAGTTTCCGCCAAACTAAGGAAGATCTATTTTAATTTAACCGCTAGACTACAGACTATATATAACATATATTAATTATTTCGGGGTTTAAAAAACAAATACTGCTTAAATACACTAAGCGTGCTAAGATTAAATTAAAGAAAGTAGTATAAGAATTGGATAAGGTTTAAAAAAAGAAGCATATTATTATCTATGCAAAACGCGTGCTGATTCCAAATTTAAAAAGAAATTAATTTGAATTTCACTCAATTACATAACTATTATAACATGTAAGCTTTTAAATATAGAATTAAATAACAGTTTTAAATAACTGAATAACGTAATATAGCATAACAGAAAGCTCCGCTTCCGTGTTCGATTTTTAAACACGCACACATTAAAAAAAAAGATATTTGGCAACTTTCACCTATTGGAAAGTCAGTCACACGCTTATGAGGCATGTATCTGCAGTTTTATACAGTTAATATTATTTCCCATACGTATTTAAAATAACGTTATGTTTAACTGTTATGTAAATTCATAATTGTATTTTAGCGGTAACTGGAAACTGCTATTGTTTTAATACATCCTTTGTGTTGTTATATTTTGTTAGTTTTTGGAGGTATTATCTTAATGTAACGGGCGGACAGTCAAATCATCTGATATTCTCTATATAAACATTCCAGAACGACGTAGCCTGGATTATATTGTGTACGAGCGTATCTGTGACGTCACAAGTAGGTATACAGGTAGGTAGGTAATTAAAGGACTCAAATAGCGCACTAGTTATTGTTTGAAAAGTAATTAAAATTATGTCTATCATGATATTTTTGTTTTATGGTAATATTTTATTTTAGCGCCGGTTATTTTATGTGTAAAAAGGAGATGTGTACGCTTTCATGCATTCTTGAGCCCAGATTGTAAAAAAGATGAGGCTGGTTTTAAAATTTATTTTTATTATATTGATATTTTTATAATTGTAGTGGGTTTAGTTATTTTGAATAAATTGATCGTGTCGTGTAAGAGTTTTCATGTTATTAATTGTTGATATTCATTCACACAAATCGATTATGGTAATCGACAACTTATTTTATTTCTGACCGTATTTTTAAGATATAAATATAAATTAGGGTTGACGTTTTCCCTTTTGAAATAGTAAACTATAACACTTTTTTTGTCATTACAATTTTTGGACCCAAAAGACCCGTCTCCTTTTAGAATTTATTGTAACATGATTCCGCATCCCTATTGTCCAGAAAACTCTTTGAAAGCTCGTGAATGCTATTTGACTAGAGGGCGCGACGGGTAAGCTTCTATTGCCTTTTATTTATTTACATATCAATATTATACAACTAGGTGCTTACAGAACATGCTAAACTACACTGCACTGAAAATCAGCGTTGTGTCGGATATAATTCCGGCACAGTAACATGCTGAGTGCGAACCTTGTTTGCTGAATATGCGGCGTACAAATTTTCAAAATATACGTCGCTATTTTTGCAAATAAAGTTTTTCTTTCTTTCTTTCAATAAGTTATATAATACTGAATTGTTTTATTATTAAAATATTTTTTTTCAACCAAATTAGTCAAAAATAGTCTACATTTTTTTAATGTCTTAGGGCGGCTTGCATAACGATCGCCTTTAAATAAAAAATAGTTAATCATATTAAACTGCCTAAATACGTTTTACGCAAAACGTATTGACAGTTCTTTAAACATATTTAGCGGTAAATTTTGCGTTGTGCAAGACGCTAATTGTATTTAAGGGTGTTAAATGAGTTTTGTGTTTCTTAAATAAATTTAAGCAACCTTATGCAAGCGGCCCTTACTCTAGTTGGAAAAAAAGAATGATATGCAGTTGCTCATAAATAAATAAAAAAACACACGACTTCGATTTTCAAAAATCTGCTTCAGTTTTAATACGAGTTACTGCTTAACAGATGGCGTTACTAAACTTTAAAGTTAAAATGGTGATGTATCCTTGATACATGGTAAAAAAAAAAAATTTTCCCAACACTAGCTAAGAACGTCAAAATCTACTCTAGGAGTAATATCTACTACTATTAACAATAAGTTACCGGCTTTCTAGAGTTTTCCATTTCTAGAAGCTTTCAAATCGCAAAGAGTTTAATCGTATTATCAAAGTACTGTATGGAATGTGGCTTAAAAGATAATTCAATCAAATTAAAAAGCGCAAAGAGAATGTATAAGGTGCTTTATACTACTTTTAGTTTCATAATCGTTTTATGGGTGCATGATTTACGAGAGAAGTTGACGCCTCATTAATGCTCGGAAGTACGTACATAAATAAATCGTTATTATCACAAATCGATGACAAAATCACGATAACAAACTCAACAAGACGTAGCAAGTAAACATTTTAGATTTTTACGTAACTAGTTGTCCAGTATACGTGGACCTTTCGATCTTTAATAGTTTAGAAGGGAATGTTTTTAGATGAGAGGTCGATGTAAAATGGACATGTTGATGAATAAGAAAGATGGCGTCGCATATGTTCGGTTGACGAAAATTGCCGAAGTTTGCCGAACTTGTTCGTAAGTAGGTCACACAGATACATGCACACATGTAGAGATAGGAACCACGCGAGCCCATCGTCTCGTGATTACGGTAGGCAAAATCTTTTTTTTGTTACTGCTGTGTTGTCACACTATGCGAATTTACGCATACAAATGATGAAATTTTTTTATTGTTTTTTTTTATACTGCGGAGATATCTTTAATTGTACTGGAGTTTATTTTTGCTTATAAGAATTTAAATTGCATATTAACATTAGCAAATTAATTGCCTACGTAAGGAATTTTACACGCTTTTATTATTTTCGAAAGGTGACAGAAAGTAGTGTTTTTTTATATTGCGCATGTGTTTTGGTGAATTATATGGTCGGAAAGTATTGTAGAAGGTCGTGAGAGCATTTCAATTCTATCTTGGGGGTAAGGTTTTGGGGGACGTTCCCAAGGGACGGTGATCTACGACTCATGTTATTCTGGTAGTCGAAAGAATTATTTTTTATAACTACTACTACGACTTTAGTCTATAATAAAGTTGCATAATATTTTCTTAAGTTTTCGCGACTTGTATACATAATAAAACTACGTTTTAACGGTTTTAAGCGCGGCAATATATTTGATTTTTTTTGTTAGTATTCCGACGTTTCGGCCACTCATTTTAAGTGTTAATGAGTATTTTAAAATGAAATAAAGTTGTTGATATTTGACATCTTAGTCTTCCGTATTCACGGCAACTGAAAAGTGGCCGAAACGTCGAAATTAATAAAAATCAAATAAATTATCGCGCTTAAAACCATTAAAAAGTAGTTTAATTATATTAAGTTCCATTTTATTTTGATACTTGTCATGTTCGTTATACTAATCTACGAGAAAAAACCGCTTTACGCCCTCAGGTCAAAGACAACCTGCCGTTGACACAGACAAAGCTATAAGAACGCCCTTGTAAAAGAAAAATGCACGTAAATAAGGAAAAATCTGTATTACCAACAGCCCTCAAAACGGTTTGTTTACTTCGTAACAGCATGGTATTATGTAAGAAAACACTCTGACGATGTTCTCCAAAGAATTTCAATGTACTTATACGTCGCAGTTGTATTATAAAATCAGGTTTTTTTATGAAAAGCTTAGAACGTCTCAAGAATACAATTTCCTGCGGCCGGGTGGTCTGTCGTGAGAGGTGACAAAACAACCCAAGGTCAGGTGGTAAGGCATTTGCCCGACTGGGTGGCTACACCCCTGGTTTAAAGTATGCCGCCATAACAACCTTGAGTTGTGTTTCGGCATTAGTGACCAGGTTCCAGTCTCCCTTAAGCGAGCAGCAGCGCATTTGTAGCACTTTTGGTGTTGCAAATATCTATAGGCGATGGTAAACTCTTTCCATCAAGTGAGCCGTCTGCCTGTCTGCTGAACTCCTGCAATAAAAAAAGCCTCGGCATTGAAGCGCGGGCTTTGACTGAAGCTGGCGTACACTGGGGCGTGAATGCTGGTGTTACCCGGCATCATCATCCCTTTAGACAGAAGTCTGAGAATGGAAGACTGTGTCTTCGCGTCTCGGGCCTGGACGACTGCACGACGAAGGAGCACCGACTGTCCAGTGGACAGCATCAGTGTTGCATCCCCTCTTTTACAAAAGTGGCTAGTATAGTTTTTTGATCAAAATGAAAAAACACTGGATTCTTTTCAGTTTTATAAGGGGCTATCCAACCAATGACGTCACACGAATTTCATGGTTTTTGACCCCTCCCCCGTCCTTGTCACAGCTGGTCACATTCGTGAGACTCCTCCCTCCCTAGTGTGATGTCACGTATAATTCAATTTTAAATCAAGAAATCATTAATTTAAAACATCAGCTTCGTAATTAGTAAATTATTTAAAAAAATGTAAACATTATACTCACACAGATAGAGTTGAAAATATTTTGAAGCGTTTCGGCAAGTCCTAATTTCGTGGTTTAATGCTTAAATATATTTCATTTTGAAATGTGACGTCACGAAATTTAGGTCGAAATTTTTTAAATTACGACCAGAAGTACTATCAACAGTGGATCATGGTGTTACAGAATTTTCGATCGTACTGAATTTAAGATACTGGAACTGACTAATAAAATAGTATCGTTTCACGCTAACAAACCAAGTTGTTTTTAGCTATATTTTTATATGTTAAATAATAATAAAAGGTAGCAAAAAGATTTAAAATCATCGTAATAATGTCTTCCCCGCAAAAGACCTTCGTATAACTATTTGATTGCCTGAAAGGGCAATAGAAGCGGCTGACAAGCCAAGTTACCTAAGTTACAGCCTAGACACAGTATAGTTTATAAGAGTGGGGTAACTCAGACCAAATATAAAAGGGACAAGAAATAGCGGACAAATGTTACACTAATATTATTACATATACAGTGAAACCTGGATAAGTGGGCTCTTGACATGGGAGAAACTTCTGTTATTGATAATTAAAACGAGTTCGTGTCGGGAACTGTAGGAAACCTACATAGACACTGGCTGTATGGAAGCCTAATTATTTTATAATAAAACCATGTGTCTAATATTGTCAGTTGCTATTGATCTGTTGATGTGAAATATTATATAATATTTAATTAATATAAAATATAGTCCAAGTGAAGTGAAGTTTTCAGTTAGCAGTAATTTAATAAGCGCTTTTTGAAAGGCATAAACCGCGGAAAGGATGACTCATTCTATAATTTGCTCATAAATGAAGTAAGGCCAAAACAGAAGTACCGTGAAACCTAGATAAGTGGACGATTGATATGTGAGAAACCTCCGTTATCGGTAACAACAATGAGGTCCCGACCCTTTTGCATTGAAATACCTCAGTTATTGGGAATTTTAAAACCTTTTTAACTGGGACTTGATTTCTTGGATATTTTCGATGTTTATCTCTATAATTGAGACTTTGTAGCTAAGTAGCCCGTATAAGTAAGACAATTTATCAGGTTTGGACTAGTTATGTCACGTTTGTTTACAAACGGTAAAATCCCTTCCATTATTAATATTAACTTTTCCACCACTTTACATGAAAAATGGTACATGTCACATCTAATATTGGGACTCAATGTAAATAAGAGAACTGTCACATTAACCTGCCTATTTAGGAAACTGACCAAATGCAAAGCCTCTATACGTGATAAAAATATAGGTCCCTTCAGATTCCGTCCTTCTGCGTATTCTACCGACTACAGCGGAGAGTGCTCTGAGGAACTTTTACAAAAGCACCGCTCGCCACTGACGGGATGTACACCCCTATTTCTTGGAGCTCCCACGCTCTACGCAACGGTTCTCTACAACGTTTATTCCGTATACAACAATGATCTGGAGAGAGCTTCCCGCCGAGGTTTTCCCTCTGCACTACGACATGGGGTTGTTTAAAAAGGACATTATAAAGTTTCTTAGAGGCCGGCAACGCCCCTAGTGTTGCAAACGTCGATAAGCTAGGCACCTTCCTGTGCCGTCCGCCTGTTTGCCTGCTTCAGGCAATAAAAAAAAGATTTATTAAATTACTTTTTTACAATAATTAATGGGCTCTATATATATTTTTATTTGCAACTTTTTATGACGCCATAAGTAGGTACGCTCGCACAAAATCTCTGAAGCGGCGACGTTCTGTAATTTGGTTAATTCGGATTTGTTTTATTTGTCTTTATGCACTGCAAGTTGCATTTACTGTGTCCTAGGCCAGGCAGAGTGTTTCAACGCACATACACCCGAATAGAATCTGTAATGACTCTAACAAATACTAGTTTGGCTGGTTACACGTAATACTATTGAGCACCAAGGCTCTTTTGCTACTTAGTAGCCGCAGTTGCCACTTACATCGGGCTTTTCAACTTAAAATGTTGTTAAGATTATGTCATATAGATTCTATAAAGATTGACAACCAGTTTTAGAGGGTTTCGTTGCCATTTTTAGAGAGCGGCAGTAAATATCCATAGGCGTCTGTCTCCTTAACTCATACAATAAAAAAATAAAATTTTGACATGGGACTCTTATGAAGTTGTAATCGGTGTCCGTTTCTCTTTTCTAGTAGTATTTCTCGGAAACTACTGGGTCTAGCTGAGCTACTTGGCTAGAAGGTGATATTCTTTTAACGACTTCAAAAAAAAGACTCGTTTCACTACAAGGTTTTTGTTTCTGTACCGATTTTGATCATTGTTATTGTAATAAAACTACGTTTTAACGGTTTTGAGCGCGGTAATTTATTTAATTTTGGTTATTCCGACGTTTCGGCAGCTTTTTAGTTGCCGTGATCACGGAAGACAAAGATGACAATTGTCAACGAGTATTCTTAAAGTTTTATTTAGCCTACCGCCATCTTGTTCATTTTAACTAGTCAGTTTTAATTTCGTTTATGGTTATTATTTACTCTATGGGAGCCTAATCTAATTTACCACCGCTTCACAACATGTTATGGCTTGAAGAGAAGAAGCGGCGCAAGAAACTCTTCAGCAAACATGCTTAGTTCTAAATTTTTTTATATATAGTTAATTTTAAAATGGGTGGAAGGAAAATTAAAGAAATTATCAGTCAAGTTGGTTTGCGTTCCGTTGCACGCAGAAAGAGCTCACAGTGTATTGAGGTCTGGCAGTTAGTTTTTGCTGGGTTTGGGTCTTAATAGTTTTGATGATCGGATCCCAAACAGGTGGTACTTGCCAACCATCTTCTCTACTGAAATTTGGGTGTTTTTGATTTCAATAGCTTCACGCATCATTCTAGGTATGAAACGATTCTCTTTTGCGAGGATTTCTGGGTTATCGTAACTGATGTAGTGGTTGGGTTTTCAGCGCGTGTTCACTGATCGCAGACTTCGTAGACCTTGTGTGTTTCATGTCAGCAATGTGTTCTTTTACCCGTGTTTTTATGCTCCTCTTTTTTACTGCCAAATCTATGATAATCCACACTCACAATCGAGCTTGTAGACACCTGCATCCTGGAGTGGGATATTGCATTTCACAGGTCTCAAAATTTGGGTTATCTTTTTGATCGAAAATGATGACGACATTAGTGACGTTTCGCCACGACCATAACGCGGTCGCCTTGTGGAACGGCAGACGGAGCATTTTGGGCGTTGTGAGATACTAAAGGAACGCGTCCTTCGTCGACCCCATAACGTGTGGCGGAATTTATAGGGTGGCACCCTTAAGGCGTTTTTCTCGAAACCAACATTTGCAAGTACTGTGTTTGCAATAAGGAGGGCAGTTCTATAAGGGTGCGTAGGAAGCTGTGAGGGATGTTTCACAACAAAAGGATGTGACGGATCTAAAAATAGGGTAAAAATATCAAAAATACGGAAACAGTTATCTGATAATTCCTGAAACGGATATTATACACGTGCTAGTTTAATTTCCTTTTCGTTTTTGTCATAAAAAGATTCATTTTAATAACAATGTGAATTCTAACTAGTATTATAAATACGGGTGTAAGTTTGTTTGTTCTTTTACGCTTTAACTACTCTACTATTTAATATTTTCTTAAGTCTTCGCGACTAGTATATATATAGTATAAATACACATCGTCTTATATTAAACTAGCGGCCCGGCGCGGTTTCACCCGCGCTCTGTCCCGCTCCCGTGGTATATAGCGTCATGTTATACAGTCTATGATACTCCCTGTTTACGTAGCTTTCCAACAGTAAACCAACAGTTTTTAAAATCGTTTAGGTAGATCCTGAGATTACAACATCACAAACTTTGCCTCTCTATAATATTAGTATAGATGTAACAGTCTCTTACAGGTAAACATAACTTGCTTAATATAATAAAATATACTAAAAAATCAGAGTAAAACGCTAATAAAACTTCGTTCAGTATAGTTTGAGTTTGACCCTTTCGTTTTTTTGACGCTGCCATTGTAATAATTGTTTGAAATTGTTGTTTAATAACAAACTACATGTCGTCATAGCAATCTATTTTGCATTAATTTAAGTATTGAAGATATTTTGTAATAGTGTGATTATTATTAAATATCTATACATACAGATAAATAAAACTGAAGTGTCATGGTAATGTCAAAATAACAGATTATCTATGGTACTTATACCAAAAAATCAACCTTCTTCTTCTTTCTTCTTCTTATATATAAGAATGAATGTTTGTCAGTATGTCCTTTATAGAATCGTAAACTATACGTTTAATCATGTGCTGATCTTTAGCAAAGTTGTTGTGCATGAGCCAGAGAAGGTTTCTGAGTTGGTTCACAATTGGACCCGGTAGGTGGCGCTGCTGTCGGTATATCAATTGAAGCTTTTCCGGGCAGGACGACGTCTGCCGGGACAGGTAGTTTTTTATATTTGTGTTTTTCTGTCTGTCTGGATGTACCGAGTAAAGTCTAAAACGGCTGGACCAATTTTGACGGGACTTTCACTGCCAGATAGCGGATGTTATCAGGAGTAGCTTAGGCTACTTTTTTTAGGGATACGCGAAAAAATCTACGCGGACGAAGTGGCGGGAACAGCCAGTTACTAATAATTCAGAACGTGTAACATCTGGCCTCATGTTTCGCTGCTGACCTAGACAATTTGAGTTTAGCAATACATAGTGCTTAGTCATAAGTACACTACTATGTTATGTATAATGTACACAATAAATATTGACTTCGCGAGAATCACGGAATGTTGCGGTAAATGTTGTTTTTAAAGACGGACATCTTATACTAATATATAAAGCTGAAGAGTTTGTTTGTTTGTTTTATTGCTTGAACGCGCTAATCTCAGGAACTACTGGTCTGATTTGAAAAATTCTTTGAGTGTTATATGGACGTAGACGCAAAAAGGAACCAACCCACAAAATGTTACTTTTGAATTATTAAAGGTTAAAGTTTTAGCTGTATTCCCGCATTGGTGTACTTGTTTGTGTTTATGGGTTCTTAGGAAAATATAAGCGTAAATGTATAATTTTTATACAAATAAGCTTAACTGCATCAATGCGGAAATACGGGTAAAATTTTAACCTTTAATAATTCAAAAGTTATGGTATCCAAGGGATGGTGCAAGGCAACGAAAACGTCCGCTAAGAAGATGGGAAGATGATCTTCGCCTGGCCCTCGGACCGTATTGGACAAGAGTCCCGGCAGACAGACAGCAATGGAAGCAGTTGGAGGAGGCCTATGTCAAGCGACACACCGAGCTTAGAGAAATTTTATAAAGCATGAAATTAACAAAGAGAAACTAGCTCGGAACAAACGGCTACATCAATTCAAAAGTAACATTTTGTGGGTTGGATCCTTTTTGCGTAACTACGTCCATATAGTCCATTTATCAAGGAAGGCTATAGGCTGATAAAGCTAGAGCCTTCCTCGATAAATGGGTTACCTAACACTGATAGAATTTTTTAAATCAGACCAGTACTTCCTGAGGTTAGCGCGTTCAATCAAATAAACTCTTCAGCTTTATACTAGTATATGAGTATAAGATTAAAAATTGTCAAATTGTATTATTTAAAAAAGCCAGTAAGTAATTCACAATTGCATTTTATTCCATGTCCTCATCATCCGAGCGTTAAATCCCGGTTGCGTTCGGAGAGTTCACTCCGACGCCCAGGGTCCGCTTTCCTACTTTTTCTACTCCTCTTCGCGCGATCTTTTGCATCCCCCGTTTTGGGACCATCGGTACGCATGTCATCTTTCACAACGTTAAGCCAACATTTCTTGGGCCTTCCCCTTCGACCGGGACCTGGCGGAGGCAGCATGGCTAGACATTTGTGCCACGTATGTGCGATTTATTAAATTTTATTTATAGATATGTTGTTACATATCTATAAATAAAATTAAAGTACACAATTAACACTATGAAACTAAAAATAAACTATATATATATACAAATTAAAATTCAACTATGAAAATCTAGTACCAGACTGCTGTTTGTTGGAAACGTGCCCAAAAGACTGGCCACATCATCTCGTTGAATGACAACGCTGATCCGTTGCCATTTAGCGAGTCGTTTGTTCCTTTTTTAAACGACTTCCAAAAGGAGGAGGTTCTCAATTTGGACGGCATTTTTTTCTAATGTATGTACACCGATTACTCTGAGATTTATGATCCGATTTACGTGATTCTTTTTTAGTTCGACGCGGAATAGTTGCCGTTTGGTCCTCTAAAAATTGAACATACTTTGGCCCAGTAGTTTTCACTTTATAAACATTATTTGCGAAAACAAGTCCATTCAGTGAGCCGCAGCAGTTAGTATAACTCATGAATCATTAATATGGACGTTGAAACGTTACAGAAAGCTTAAGCAGACGTCACGCAGGTGTGCTCTACCTAAATAAATCACAAATGACGTTAGCGACAAAAGCACCATCGACAAGCTCTGGTCAGCCCCTGAGTTGGCTAAACAGCACAAGGCGTTAAGTTTACCCTTTACAAAGACTAAGGGCCGCTTGCATAACGTTCATTAAATTTATTTAAGAAACACTAAACGCATTTGACACCCTTAAATACGATTAGCGTCTTGCACAACGCAAATTTTGCCGCTAAATATGTTTAAAGAACTGTCAATACATTTTGTGTAAAATGTATTTAGGCAGTGTAATCGTTATGTAAGCGGGCTTTAGAGTTTTCGAAAATATATACGCTTCGCAGATGTAGATAAGGCTTCTCCGGTTAATAGTCTTCTTCCATTGTAGTATATGGCCAACATGACTCTTTGTTATTAACTGCAAGCGTTATTTACTCTACAATAATTTCGTGACTTTAATACAAGGATAATGCTACAAATAAGACATGTATCTTGTATTATGACCTTTTGACATAGTTCTGCTTTTTAGGCGATCGTATATACTTGAATGTTTAGAATTATCTAGTTTCTTGGAAATTTTTTGCCGCTTCTTCTTCTTAAAACATCAATAACAGTGCGAAGCGGTGTTCATAGAATATGAAGTAGACCTAATTTTCAACTTATAAAGAGGTGAATTTTTCAGGTAGACTTTCAAGACTATCCTGAACTCTCTCTCTTTTATTTCATCATATTCCAATTACTTGGGATAGGCACAATATGTCTTTTCCTTCCACACTCCTCTACTCTGACATACATCTTCTGTCACACCACACATAATCATCTTTTTTGGTCTACCTCTATGAACTGAACGATTGATTTTTACCCGTGCAGGAATGAAGAATACAACTTCCTGTGGCCGGACGGCCTGTACATAAGAGGTGACAAAACAACTCTAAGCCAGGTGGTAGGGTTTTCGCGTCTTGATGGCTACCACCCTTGGTCTAGAGTATGCCGCCATAACAACTTTACATTTTGTATGACATTAGTGGCCAGGTTCCAGTCTCTCTTTAGAGAGGGGCAGCACGTAGATAACTTTCCATCATCTTTCCATCCATTTATTATGCAATAAAAAAGCAAAAAAACACTCAAAGGAGTCTCAGCCCTTTTTCTTAGTTTGTCGTTTGACAATCCTTCACAGAAATTCATACTAGCAAACTGCACCATGTTTTGGTGTATTTATACAGTATGTGTTTTTTGTTTCAAAATCAGCCAATTTAAGTCTTGGCCAGGGCAATTAATTGAAAAAAATCAAATAATACCGTTTTTGTTTTCATCAAAACTAGCCACGTGATTACTTTAAGTATTTTTCGCTATATCTTATAGTTTCGCATTTGGCTGTATATGATATGACACATTTTATACCTACTTTTATTAGAAAAAAAAATAGATAGATAGATAACACTTTATTGTACACCATTACAGAAAGCACAGAAAAACTTATAGCCTAAATATATTCTAAATGTGCACAATGGGCTGTCTTATCGCTAAGAAGCCATCTCTTCCAGACAACCCGTGGCAGGAATAAAACTTATTTTGTTGGTCAAAGGTGGTATACATAAATCTTAGAGCTTATGCAGTTACTTGCATATATTTTGTTCATTTATAAACATATAAGAATATAAATTATTATATAACTAAGAATTGTAATATATAAAATCTTACTATTCTATACGTCCCACTGCTAGGGTCGGGCCTCTCACTATGGGGGAACGGACAGTATACCCGGCTCGCCTATCCACGGCGGCTTGACAGGTTTGTCATATCGGTTATCTTGATCTTCAGGTTTCATCAAGAAGGTTTCCCTTCACCGTTGTTAGCACGTGGTAATTGTAGTAATATGCACATTAGGTCAGAAAACTGCCTTAGTGGTGCATGCGCTCTGGCCAAAGCCATTTGAGTGTAGAACGCGATCGTTAGCTATTACACTACCAAGATTGTCAATCTACTCTATGTAATTGAACATCCTGCGCATAAAACAACTTTTTATAAAAAAAATTTTTACTGTTAAGGCTATACAGCTTTAGAACGCGCTTCCTGTTACATTCAGACAAGCAAAATCGCTAGCGATATTTAAAACTATGATCGAAAAATATTACCTGTCTTTGGAATATGATATTTAAATTAATTTATAAACATGTATATATTTTGTAGATATGTAGTTGTATGGTATGTATATATCTATGTAAAATATAAAATTTCTGCATATATATATATATATATATTATATCATCTATGTATTTATTATTAAAATGTAAATATTTCGTACTATATGTTACGTATACCACCATCGCCATTATCATCTCAATTCATTCTTGGGGTTGTCTGGAAGAGATCGCGATCGATCGCGATGAGAGAGACATAATTTAAGTCTTTAAATTCACGTTTGTATTGGTGTACAATAAAGTGTTATGTATGTATGTATCTAATTTTCTATATCAGTTGCAAATAAAAATATTTAGGTTTTATGTATAGTCAGCTTTAACAATACTGGCAGACCTTCGCGTTGTCTAATAAGGAAAAATTTCATCCAAAAAGAAACATAATTACTTCAATGCCATTATATGTTGTTTACAAGTTCCATTTATTTGATAAACTTACAAGCATATAGTTAAAATTATTATAACTTGTCCATCCTTTTATTTTTCTTTTGACAGGTCGATCAATAATCAAATAGTAATGCTCTAAAGCAAAGGTTCCTCAAGTAGTCCATATGACCCCTAGGGGTCCATATTGAACATCAAGGAGTCCACGTTATTTAAGCAAGTCGTGACGAAATGCTAATTTTCTATATTTAAAATAATAAAATATGATAATTCGCGTTTGTACTTATAAGCTATAAAATGTATATGGCACTATTCAGAAACTATATTAAATCCAATGCATAAAGAATTGTCAAAATCGGTTCAGTAATAACAAGGTTATGGCTGAACATATATAAAAAAATATATAAATTTATTAATATTTTAATAATTAACTTTTATTTTTTTAGTTTATTATTTAACTAGCTGTGCTCACAACGTGGTCCGCGTGTAATTTGTTTTCAAAACCCCACGATTTTGAAACAATCTTCATTGGTGCTCCGCTGCTATTGGTCTTAACGTGATGATATATAACCTTTCTCGATACATGGGCTATCTAACACTGAAATAATTTTTCAAATCAGACCAGTAGTTCCTGAGATTAGCGCGTTCAAACAAACAAACTCTTCAGCTTTATATATTAGTATAAGATAAATAATTTACACGAAGAATTGAGAGCCACCTCTTTTTTTTCTTAAGTTATTCAAAAGACATCGAATGCAGTAAAAATTGGTAAGGTCCATTAGACAAAATTGTTTGAGTACCATTGCTGTAAAATATCGAATTGTGATTGTGACAAAATTTAATCAATTTAGTGCACGTTTCCCAAATTTTTTCAGTTCGCGGCGCACTTACTTACTAGCTAGTTGAAATAGGTTACAATGATACTAAGTAGATAGGTACAAAAATTGAAACATCCACTTTAGGAAGCTGAGTTTTTATATTTATATACAAGAAAACATTAAAAATTTGTTATTTAAGTAAAATAGGAAATAAAATATAATGAAACTTAGTCAGCGTGCCGTGTGAGCTTGGTGATTTCCACACATTTTGTAACCGTGACTGCCTAAGTTTAGTTTCCAGAGAATGGTAAACTGTAACGCCTCACAGAGTCCCCCCTGTTTACTCTCTACGGCGCACCAGGGCGCCGCGATGCACACTTTGGGAACCTCTGTATTATACCAATGGTCACTTAGGAAACCTTAAACGTGCGTTATTTTCTTCTGTGCACGCTGTAGATTAATCTGAACAGATTAATTGAGGTAAAAAACGCGGCGTTTTTACGCTAGAAAGCTAAAAAATGACTGCTGACGCATCGTATGACCTATACACGCGCACGATGTATAATACCGCGACAAACGCCTGAAAGAGACTACTATAGTGCATTCCATAGAAAGCATTCGTAGGTCGCGTACACCGGACGTAGATTACGGCGTTTGTATCAACCCTCCGTCCAATTTTTATGAGGTTTTTAGGCAAGGTGCGATAGAAGTACATAGATTAACTATGAGTAATTTTTAAAATGTATAATTTAATTTAAATTAAGAACCATTTAAAAAAAAATCTTTTATATTTAAAAAGTAATAAACATACCATAAAGAAACAGCTTCACTAATCCATCTCATTTGCGAATTTTTAAAAAACGAATGCATTTAAAAATAGAAAAATAACCACAGCGCACAAAGTTAAGTAGGCGAGCGGCACACGAAAAGCTTGAAAGCACCGTAACCAGTCAAAGAATTTCCCTTTTCAGCGCTTTTAAAAAAAGTACTCATTATACGCAAGAAACCCGCATTCCACAAAAGATTAGGCCGTACACACACAGCGATGTGTGCATGAACAGACCACGTGTGAGCATGTACTGCTGTATGCGACATGTATACGTGTAACAGTGTAGTGTCGGAAAAGTCCAGGAAAAATCCAGTGGGGCAGGTCGGTATGAAAGAAACTGCGACATACTGACATAGACTGCATACAAATTTATTAGTAACAAAATAATCTATACAGTATCTATATCATATCCGGCTATGTAGGATAACAGATGCATGGATTATTATTAATAATGTTACAAGTTTAGCGGGACTCAAATTAAAATGCGGTTGGAATTATTATAGAGTTTATTAGAACTATACAAACACGTATAACACAGGTGCAAATATAACCGAACACAAAAAATCCAAACGTAATGCAAAAGGTCGTAATTCAATAAAACGCGCAAACTCCATCATTATTAGATCTCAGATTTTACACACAGCACGTCTTGATCGTAGTTGTCGCTGAACTGCCCCCTCCCTCAATCAAGCCATAGTTTTATACTGCACAAATGCAGTGTGCCCGTGTCGTAGTTGACGTAATCCGTAACACCTGGCTGATGAGTCGGCCGCAAGCGACCACGGCCGTAAATGAGTCCAATAAAACAATGGGCTATTCTCTAGAAACGTATGCCAATAAATAAGTAAACAAAAGGAAACGATCATAAAAGAATTACAATTAGTTCAAATGCCGACAGTTAATAAATGTGCTTCTCGAAATCTGTACGTGGAATTTGTCTTTGTCGGCGCCTAGGGTGTAACAATAATAACTTCTTTCTTTTTCTCCTTTTAGGGTTTCGATAGTTATTGTTATGGTCTCACTTCGGCGTCTGTCTGTGTATCACAGCTGAATATTTGTATGATTTGTGTATATAGTAAGTGTATAGTATCTACAATTTTCCATATCAGTGTAGTATTCATTTTAGTTAAATACATCAAATACCTAAGTTTTAAACAAAAACCTCAGCTAAATATTTGTAGTACTGTGATTGACGCCAAGGGAATTCTTGTGGCATCTTGAAAGGTACAAGTTCAGTTGGAACGCATAATATTCGTCGCTATTTAACGTTATTAATCTAATCAATATAAGATTTTTTAATGGAGTAGCTAAAGATCAAAATAACTCTTAAAGTGCCCATCAAAACTCCCTAAGCTTGAGATTACTTTATAAATTAAGTTTAGGCCTGTAAACATTTTAGATTATAAAGAGGGTTAAAAAATTAAAAAAGTCACTTACTGTTCTCCACATACTGTGACACATACGAGTAACAGAATAGTGATGTAATGCCAACGTTGACGCCTCGCAGACATTTTTTATGGACTCTGACGCAACTTTTTTATAACCGTAGCGGTTAGGTTGGTTCTATATTATGACGTTCTATACCGTTTTAGGGTGTGGTTTTTATTTTTTATCCGTTCTATATCGGTTAGTGTGTATATTTAAATTTAGAAAATGCGTGGAACTTTATAATATATTCAAAATATATTAGCTAGTGGTAGTTAGGAGAGATTATTTTTTACTTTTTATTCCCTTTTCGTTCTAGTTGCGAAAGTTATTTTTATGGACTCGATTTTTCTTAGTGGTGGTAAAGTTGGTTCTATATTATGACGTTCTATACCGTTTTAGGATGTGGTGTTTGTTCTTTTTTATCGGTTCTTTATCGGTTAATGTATATATTCTTATGTTTGAATTTGGAATATCCATGTAACTTTGGAATTTATTCAAAATGTATTAGCTAGTGATAGTTAAAAGAGAGTTATTACATTTTTACTATTTATTCACATTTCAATTTGTTTGTTGCAAATGTCGTTTTAATGGACTTTTACTCTGTTTTTCTTTAGGGTGTCTTCGTTTTTTAAATTAAATTGTTTGTTACATTTAAGTTTAGAATTAATGTGGAATATCATTTTTCCAATTTTTTTTTGCTAGTTAACCTGTAATAAATAAAGTCTGTTATACATGCAATCTTTACCTGTAGTCCGTATATTGTAAAAATATATTTTAGTCTCTTTGCAGAAATTGACCTGCAAATAGAGTTACATATTTATGCTGCTTGAATAATTCAATTGTTACTGTCGAAGAATCAGCTGACAATATGGCTAGATATATTTGGTAAAAGGTCGCAAATTTAATGTATTTTGATAATTTAGTAGATCTATGTTTAATAATTATTATTTTCTCTTTTCAGGTAAGAATATATACCCTACAACAACAAATGATACAAGAAAATGTTTCCCTTCATCAACAAAAAGTGGTTCGTATTTTATTATTCATTTAAAAATGTTTTGGTAAAATGATTTGTTACAATATTTTTTTAATTATCATAAAATTTTCATTACAAATCTAGCCCTGTGTGTACCGATCCTAACGATGCACACTACACACATAGAAAATGCATGTAACTGTAAAGCAAGGCTGCACACATACATAACAAGGACAGGTCAATGCACTCAGTTGCCTTGCACAAGTAGTACAGCTATATACAAAACCGTTAACGCGCAAACGGGAGAAGCAGATGTGAATCGTTTCCGCTTTTCAAACGGGGAACACCTCGCGTGCGACAAAGATGACGACATCGCGGGTGAGCGAGACGGCTATATAAATATTATGACTGTTATTTCACTTCCTCCGGTGTGATGCAATGGTAATTTTACAGTAATACATCTATTTTGAAACAAAGATGGAGTTATTTTTAGATGTTTTAACTATTTTATACATTTGAAAAAATCTAGGTATTTTATACATAATATGTCATACATTGCCATCAATAAAATACGTTATCGATTTTAAAGAAATTTTAATTTTTGAATACGTTCCAATTACAATGACTTGCATGATAGCAAACTACTTTTGGCGCGAAGTTTCTTAATTCTTATAGTTCTTATTTTAGTTACTTATTATTATTATTTTAGTTAGTTTTTTTTTATCAACAACATTTCAACAATTACTATAGGTATAATAACTGAGAATTTAATATATTTTGTATTTGAGTCTTTGAATTTCATTGAGTTTATTTTAAACCGAACCGTTTTAATATTTAATTTACTTTTCTATTTCTCAAGGTCAAATGAGGATTGATATAAAATTTAATATTATTTTATTTGTCTATGGTTGTTCACTTATTATATTATTCTTTATATATAAGGAGAAACTAAGTTAACATCAGCATTCAGGGCAGAATGTTTAAGGGCTTATTAAAGTAGGTACATACACACCATACGCGTTGAATTGAATTAGAAATTATCTGGGTTGTAGATACTTTCCTAATTAATTTTTAATGTAAACCAGAGGAGGTGAAAAATATTTGGTTGTTCCAATCGACTTTCTTTTTTAAATTGAATGTAGGTTATAATATTACATTTTTGTTAATTTAAATTTTTATAAACATTTAATTACTAAACAGCACCATCTAGCGTCGAATAGCAGAATTACAACTTTGATTAATCACTTCGCATAATTTCACACGACCTCATTTCAGTCTGTTCTTAGTAATGGTGGCGTCAATAAAAAAAATCTTCAGCATTTTCCTTATTTTTGTAAATCTTTTATAAATAAAACTTTTTAACGTGACTTAGGAGGTTGGATTTTTCACAAACAACCTTTTGTATGGACTTAATTATTTCAACAACGAAAATTCAAAGAGGTTTGTTCGTGCCAAACTTTTGTGTCGTTGAACCCGTTCGTAAAAGCTTCCTTACTCATGTTTTATTTTCGAAATTTCATCATAACTCCATATTTTTAACTTTTGAACTAGGACTACGTTATCATAGACTCAAAGTTGGTTTTTAAAAAGCTTTTCATGACAACATAGGTTCTTTTTAGTAAGGAAATGTAAAGAGTGTTCATATACAACTTTGAAAGTGTTTGTAACGCTGTATACATAGAAAGTGTGCTTTCTCTGTATTACACAACTGCGCCTGTCTCTTTCTGGCTTTATACATACTAGCTATTTCTATCTCTCTCTAACAGACTGTTATGCAATAACGGGTGTTTCAAAGTATGTTATTTTCCAATTTATTAAAATTAAAATTATATTATATTTTAATATTAGCTAGCTATTTCGTAATGTTTTAATATTAAAATCACAAGCAAACAATTTTTATTAATTACATTTAAAATACGTTATTAATTTAAACATAATGAATTAGTGTTGTATAGTGATATAATTTTTCCCGCGTAGTATATTTGACATTTAACTTTTTTAAATATTTCAAAGCTACGACACGTACATATAGCACATAGGCCTATAAATAAACCTGCATGTTATGTCAGTTGCACACACACAGGCTTCGTCACGAATGTGTGTCAGAGATTGGTGTGTGTTGCGGCGTTTCCTAGTCGCTCCCTTGATGGCACAGTATACACAACTGTGTATACTGCCCTTAATAATTCGGCGCGTATTTACGATAAAAAACACAATAAAATAACGAGAAAAATTTAAAATCCATCTGTCAATAATGAAAGCGAATTATCAATAAATATCCAAAAAAAATAAAAGAAGAGTCGTATTCTTAAATAAAAAAATAAAAAATTGACAAACGTGGTGGTAACAGATGATTAATAATGCAAATTTTTAAATATGGAAGGAGGCATTTTTCGAAATATAAAAAGTGTAGTGACAAAGATGTGACAGTGTGAGTGTATAGTGATGTATTCGGAATTCGGAATGGGAGGTTTGAATATTTGAAAATTTATATTTCGAATGGAATAGTGTTGGAACTGTTATTTAATATTCCATTTACGTATCGATACAATTCTGCCTTTATCTGATTATTGCTTGACAAATATAGTCCTAAAGTAATATATTTTGGAAAACAAAGTTCTTATATAATAAGAATAAAAGTACACTATTATAATGCAATACTTCTATACAGAGTAAACAATATGTATTTTTTTCCTTGTTCAATAATAATGATAGTAAAGTACGTAAACCGTTCGACTATAGGCTTAGCTGAAAAATTACTGATGTTGAAGTCATAGGTACTGACTACTAGGTCCTAAACTTGTGCTACGAACACTTAAATAAAATATTTCTGAATACTTAAGTGCATTTAGACAGTTTGTTATTCAGCTTTGTTAGTCATATACATATTTCCAGTTGCTTCATGTTCCATGTGAAAAGTTAATAGAACTTAGAGTTTTATTGCTTTTATGATAGTATCGTATTGATGTCGCTGACAAATAACAGTTCCAAATACTTTTCCTCTTTGTTTAAATATTATTTAAATCAATTTCACAGTTACTTGATGAATGTTGTTACAATAAAATATTTTTTTAACATAAAAATATGATATGCAAGAATTTTCGAGTTACTAAGTAGCTAGCTACAATGGAACCGATACCAGGAAGAATAGAATAGAAGTCTTCACCATAGCATAAAAAGTCAACTCGCCGCCAGTGATTAGGATGGCATAAAGGGGGTGAGATTAGGGAAGGTGATAGGAGGGATGGAGTTTTTATTATTATTACTGAGACACAGCAGATGGCTGACGGCCCAACTGTGATGGAAAGTGTTACCATCGCCTATGGACATGCCGCAACACAACTGAAGGTTGTTATGACGGTATACTTCAGACCAGGGGTGGTAGCCATCTGGTTGGACAAATACCCTACCCTCTGACTGTGGGCTATTTTGTCACCTCTTATGACAGGCCGTCCCAACGCAGGAATTAGTATTCTTTGTACGTTCCTGCACGTAGAGTGACTGAGAGTGATTAGGCAGGAATGGGACAGGTGAATAGAGTAAGAGGGGAGTACGTATTAGGGGAAGGGCGAACTCGGCCATCACAACTTGCACTCCATCATACGTAAAATAACTGGCTCAAGGCTAACTGTTTGAAGCCGATATTCTGTGTGAGGGAGGTATTACATTCCTCGAGCCGGCCTTAAAAGCTGTAATCAAACTTGTAATTTTAGAATTGCTCTAATAATATTATAATAAAAATTGTAAGGCATTTAAATGATGAGTAATTTATTAATAATTAGGCATTTACTTCTGGCATATGATACTATTAGGATACTAATAGATATATGGTAATGGAAAGCAAGTATTAAATCTTTGTATAGAATCACATCACTACCAATGCAACACCAATGCCAGCTACTAAATTTTAACCTTCTCAATACCTACCACATATTTGTGCAGAGGCGCTCCTACAATAAAGTCAAATTATATTGCCTAAAACATTGTATCTTTAATCATCTTAGACATCGAAAAAAACCATAAATTGTAATATATTTTTTTTGTAGAAATCTAGAAATCTGTAACATGGCAACACAGCTAGGACGTATAATTATCACAAGCATCTAAATTGTTTTATTCAATAGTTTATGTAACATTCATCAAGTAGCTGGTGAAATTATTTTTTTTCTAACCAACGCACAGATAACTGGAAAGTCAAGTGATGTAACGGTCATACTATATAACGTTGTATTATTTAATTTTATTGTGCGAAAGTACTTTTTTTGCACGAATATCATTACCAAATTAACGTATGTATTCTTTTCATGAAATTTCTAGACAATTATGTGAAATTTCCGACGGATTTATAACGGTTTTGTTTCTTCAAAGGTTCTTCATCTGAGATAATATTACAGCTATAGGCCGTTTCACAAATATGAGCGTCAGCAGCGTCTTATTAACTCTATAAATAATACGCATTCGGCCACAGTCAATATTTTTGACATAATCGCAGGTGAGGCCCCACCATTACCTGCGATATTGTTATAGTTATTAACAGTGGTCAAATGCACCTTATTTATAGCGTCTATTCAATAACTCCGTTAAACATTAGCTACATTATAATGTATATATATATGAGTTAACTCTCTTACATAACATATTCAATCCTCGGTTACTTCTTCCGTTACTATAGTTAACTTTATTTGAAAATATTTACTATCTGTTGATTTATCGCCGAAAATATTACCTCAAAAACAAACGCAATTAATTCACAGAAATAACATCATCTGTATAAAACATTAATAGCTTTTAATTCAATTTTTTTAATAAACGAACAGGTGAAATCTTTCTTTAAATATAGACAATTTAATTTTAAAAACCTTAAAAATAAATAAACTTATCTATACTATAAATAAAGCTATACGTACAAAAAAACATAAATTAATAGCTTAATTTAGAAAAAAAAAAGATCCCGACGAATTGAGAACCTCCTCCTTTTTCGAAGTCGGTTAAAAATTGTCCTGACGTTTTTTGAATTTCGAACAAATAGCTAATAACTAGCTATGAATATAATTATTTCAAATAACTAGCGGATGTTACCAACAGTTTATCTAACTGTTTAAATAGCGGGATACCGAGTGTAGCATTGTGTTACTTTTTATTTATCTATGGGAACTAACCGAACACATATGATTGTTATGGGTTAGACAGAAGTCGTTGCTAATAAACGAAAAAATGATTTTACTTTTCGTTACGTTTTCCCCGCGTGGTGATAGAAAATAGTTATATTGGATAATTCATACTATCTTAATTAATTAATTAATGATCTAAATCTAAGAACTAATAACAAAACCTAAAATGTCCTAAAAATAAACCTAACTTAAATATATGTATACAATAGTAGGAAAACTAAAATTAAAATACAAACCTATATTAAAGCCCGTCCAGCCCCACCAGACCACTGTCGCTGGGCATTGTACCTAGAAGTCTGGCAGCATTACCTCGCTGGTACCATTACCATCATATATATTTAGAAATTATAGCCTATTATTCTGATATATAAGCTATATTCTTGCAAAGTTTCATTAAAATTCATTCAGAATTTTTTGTTTTTGCGTGAAACAGTAACAAATATACATCAATATATTCTTACAAACTTTCGCGTTTATAATGTTCCCTTTACAATCATAATGGAAACTGATAAACGCGAGAGAGCTCCCTTTAGCGAGCAGCAGCGCATTTGTAGAGCCTTTCGTGTTGCAAATGTCCATAGGCGATGGTAACCGCTTTCCTTCAGGTGGAAAGTCACAAAGCCTCAGTCTGCCTGTCTGGTGAACTCAAGCTATAAAAAGACGCGAGTCCATAGAGGCTTTCTTTGTCCATAGTTCTTTCCATAATTATAAACACTGATAATCCCACTTGTAATTATAATTACACCCCCCCCCCCCTACACACACAAACATTATTACATAATTAAGTTTGTCCAATTTTTGTACTCTAGTTATTTTGTTTTTTTTTTGTAGGAAGTAAATAAAAAAATATCTCGCTACGTTTTAACGACTTAAAGCGCGGTAATTTGTTTGAATTTTCTTATTCAAAAAAGTTAATAAGTTATTATCCGTGCAGGAACGGAGAAATAATACAATTTCCTGCGTTCGGGCGGCCTGTCGTAAGATGCGACGAAACTACCCACAGCCAGGTGGTAGGACATTTGCCCGTCTGAATGGCGACCACTCCTTGTCTAGAGTATACCGCCATAACAACCTTTGTGTTGTGTTCCGGCATTAGTGACCAGGTCCCAGTCTCCCTTAAGAGAGCAGCAATCATTTGTGGCACTATTTTTATTGCACTGTTGCAAATGTCCATAGGCGATGGTAACCGCTTTCCATCAAGTGGGCCGTCTGCCTGTCTGCTGAACTCCTGCAATAAAAAAACAATAAACAAAAATCAACGAGTTTTGTTAAAGTTTTGTTTAGCCTACCGCCAACTTGTTCATTTTAATTATTTAGTTTACATTTTTTAGCTCCCATAGAGTAACTAATAACTATGAAAAAAATTAAATTATGTGATATTTTTAATGCTATAAACCGCGACCACATATTTATCTTTTGTGGACATAATAGGTGCACTAGTAGAAGACCCATATCTTGGTTTCCTTATAAATATATAGATAAGGGCATTGCAAGAATTTACGTTATTATTGATTTTCAACGACTATTCTATAGATTTATCAAGACAACTAGGACTTTGCAGAATAATAATAAAAATCGACCTGAATGACCACTTTAAACCGCTCCCAAGAAAATTACCACGAGATTCCCGGCTCCAAAAGTTATTTATCGAATCAGCGTTGTGTCGGAAATAATTCCGGCACAACAATATGCTGAGTGCAAACCTTGTTTACTGAAAATGCAGCGTACAAATTCTCAAATTATGCTCTGTGTATAATAATGTATAAAGAATTTAACTACGTCGCTATTTCTTCAAATAAAGTTTTTTCTTTCTAATTAGGAATAATGGCAATTGTATAAGTACACGTGTCAAGCTTCGATAGAAAAAAGGGGGGATAAAATAGGAATTATGTTACAATAAATTCTAAATTTATCTTATACATACTGATATATAAATCTGAAGATTTTGTTTGTTTGTTTGAACGCGTTAATTTCAGGAACTACTAGTCTGATTTGAAAAGTTCTTTAAGTGTTAGATAGCCCATTTATCGATGAAGGCTATATTATATATCATCACGCTAAGACCAATAGGAGCGGAGCACTAATGAAGAATGTTTCCAAAACAGAGTTTTTTTTTAACTATACCACGCGTACGAAGTCGCGGGCAGAAGCTAGTTTTCATATAAAAGAGCAACAAACAGAACAATAATTAATACGGTATTTGACTCGTGTAATTTATAATGAAATCTATGGGACTTTGGCGTTAAAAAAAATATAACAATTAAAATAAAACATTAGATAAGTTTTTTTTATTGCTTGAGTTCGGCAGATAAGCAGATGGCCCATCTGATGGAAAGCGGTTACCATCATCTATGAACATTTGTAACACCCAAGGTGCTAACAATGTGCTGCCGCTCCCTAAATCGGACTGGAACCTAGTCACTAATGCCGGAACGCAACTGAAGGTTGTTTTGTCGCCTCCTACGACAGGCCGCCCGGCCGCAGGAAATTGTATTCTTTCTCTACTCCTGCACAGATGAAGTGGACGTACTTATGAATGTAGCATATTAAATTACTAAAATATTGCAATTTTAATCATGAAATGACTGCCAATCCGGATAATCACAATTGCATATAAGTGAAGCCGGATAATCGAACAGTGGAGATTCGATTATCCGGACTTCAGTAATATAATAATTTATATAATTATATAACTGAGGTCCGGATAATCGAGTCGATCGAAAGATTCCAGCTTGGCTCTACAAAGTCGATACTACATAACCTGTAGCGCTATACAGACTTACCTGTAAAATTGTGTTCATGTTGACCCAGTTGTTACTAAGAAGAATGACTGACGACAAATAAATTATGGACAAACGGACAAATGATAATGGTGTTTATATATATGCATAGTTTTTGCGAAAGTAAAGTATTTATTCAAAAATTGAATCTTGCAGTTTTTTATTGAAAGTCATGAGTGTAGCACCGTTTTCAAAGCTACTTAATTTTTGTCAAACCAGAAGAAGCGACACAAAAAATCTTTATTAATTTAATACATACATACATAACATCATACCTTTTTCGCATGGGGGTAGGCAGAGACTATAGATCTCCACTTGCGACGATCCTGACAAACAACTTTCCCTTCATCTACTTTCAATAACCTCTTCATATATGCACGTTTATTTGTTATGCTTTTTACCTGACCTCGTTTTAACACTTCTGTTGTTTGTTCATGGTGTATACGTCGTGGTCTCGGACTGGGCGTAACTACGTTCTAAGTCTCAGACCTTTCCTTTCACAAAAGCGCGGGGCACATGGGGGAGGGTGGTTTTAGTGGGTATTGGTCATTGGCCGTCCAATGATTCTCACCACACATGCTGGTCAAGTATGGGCGGATTACCAAGGTAATCTCCTCATATGCGACACCGGTCTAATCCCTTGCAAAGGACCCAGTATAGTGCGCAAACGAGCATTTCCTCCGCCTTAAAAAAATACGTCATGGTCTACCGGTACCAACTCTACCTTTCACAGTACTGTCATACACTGGAATATATACTGAACCTTCATCAACATAGTAACATCTTTATGATTATTATGCATATAGTTTCGTGATATTTTTTAATGTATTTTGAACTAATACAAAGTTGGTGCGGTTTTCTAGAAAATCTTTCGTCGTATATACGCCTTCTTACACAAATGTTGCTCTACTAATTTTTTATACTTGTTTACTGATAGTAGACGGAACTACGGCTATAGAAAACCTAAAAAGAAGAAGAACATAGTACTAAACTAGAATATACTATAGTGCTTTTATCGTATAGGTACTAGGGTAACATAAGACCGTGTCAACACCACGTGGCCTGAACTGGGTCATCCTTTGACAGTACAATGACACCGGTTGTCCTTTTCGCTCCTATTGTCTTTGAATGTGTATGAATGAGATATCACCATTGGTTAGTTTTTCAAAGTTTGACGAAATTTCATTTAGGCGACATTTGCTATGAATTTTAATTGTAAATAACATCAATTTACTATATTTATTATGGTTTAATTTATAAATTAGAGTAAGTGTCGGTAGAACGTTTCGTACTTACCATGAAATCGACTTACGTTAAACTGATCACCGGATATTATAGTAAATTATACATACATACATGACTTCACGCCAGGTCGCTTGCGGGGTAGGCACGAACAACAGAGCGCCATTCAGGCTCATTCTTACACACCTCACTAGTAAAATATAACGTCAAAATATTATTTATGGCAGTATGAAGTATTTTTGCCAAAAATAATAAAAGATCACCCTTATATAATACAATACCAATATTAAAACCACAATTTAAAGTGATCTATTTAGGTAATAATAGCGCATTAATTTTCTCGGTAATATTTATTACATAACTAGCTTCTGCCCGCGACTTTGTCCGCGTAGAAAGTTTTTTAACTATCCCACGGGAACTCTGTAATTTTTCGGAATCAAAAGTATCCTATATGTTGACCAGGAATATAAGCTACCACTATACAAAATTTCATTTAAATCGGTCCAGTCGTTACGGAGATTAGGCCGGTACAAAGAGACAAATAGAGAAACCAAAAATGTGTAAAAAATCTAAATTAGTTCTATTTCACTTCTTACATCCTCCTGACTCGGTTTTTAGCATTTTTTTTCATTGTACAGAAATTCGACTTTTACAATTTTATTATATGAATAGATATAATCTTTGAATACAATTTGAAGGGCAGTCAAGCCTTCAAGAAGACTACAAGACAGGCTGTTCAGATCCAATGTTATTTTTGACTTACTTGACTTTTTTCGAAAACGTTGAATTTTCTTAGTGTTTAGTATATTTTTGGGTAAGAGATTTAGGGTCTCAAAGTATTTTTTGGTAGTCAGAATATTTGTTGCCGATTAAATTGAAGACATTTTTAAGAAAGGACAGTTAAAAAGCTTACCCACAGTGGTACTATATGGGGTTTTTCAAAAAGAGTGTCATCAAATTTCTTTATGACCGGCAGCGCGTTGGTACATTTGCGACACATGTTTAGTTTCGCATATGTACTATATTCCAGCTATAAAATATAGAATAAATAATAATAAAAATAGAAAAAAAATATTCGTTTTTTTATATTATTTATTGTATGAGTTCAGCAGGCAGACGGCCCACCTTGTGGAAAGCGGTTACTGTCGCCTATGGACATTTGTAATACCAAAGGTGTTACCAGTGTGCTGCCGCTCTCTAAAGGAAGATTGGAACCTGGTCACTAATGCCGGAACACAACTCAAGGTTGTTATGGCGACATACTTTGTACCAGGGGTGGTAGCCATCCAGTCGGGCAAAGCCTACCTCCTGGCTGATGGTTGTTTTGTCGCCTCTTACGACAGGCCGCCCTAACGCAGCAAATTGTATTCTTTCTTCGTTCCTGCACGGATAAGAAGGATACTAAAAGTTGATGAAGCGAAAAGTGTTTGTCAGGATCGTAGCAGGTGGAGATTCAACGTCTCTGCATACCCCAATGGGAAACAGGCATGATAATATTGTTACGAGTGCGGGACTCGAATTAAAATGCCGTTGGAATTACTATGGAATTTATAAGAACTATGCAAACACGTCTAACACAGACACAGGTACAAATATAACTGGCCACAACCAATACAAACTGCACGATTCAATAACGCGCCAAGTCCGTCACTATATAGTTTATGAAATGTACGTCTTGCTCGTATCGTAATCCTCGCTTGACTGCCCCACCCCTCCGTTCGGGCATTCCTTTTATTCTGTACTAATACAATAAGCCTCGACGCAAAACAATAATTTCCAAGAATTAGTTCGACACACCTGCCTAATGACTGCCATAGAACAAGTATAATAACAATAGAATTTTTAAACACAAAGTAAACAAAAAAGTACAAATGCGGGAAAGGTAATAAACCAGGTTTATGGCAGGCAGATGTGCATTCATTTTTTGTCGGCATGTAACAGTATATATGTAGACGTATATCTAGTTTTACTATGGAAGTTAAGTAATACTCTTCTAACGTGCTGTTTTTAGAGTGTCACTTATCATAGCAACAATATATTTCACTAATGATCTTAATTACCGAAGTAATTGAATTAATTAATATACCGGCGAGTCACTTGCAAAATGTTATGAGTCTATGAGTTAAAAACTAAAATAATGTACTGGACTTGACGAAATGTAAATTAGAGTTAGTAATTAGGGTCTAGGGTCCCGTTATGACCGTGCCTTTGTTTATGTATAGAAAAGCAATTTTTGCATTGGAAAAGTATTTATTTAATTTATTTTGAAAACATACAATAATTATCATTCTTAAAATTAAAATAATACATAATTAATACACAGACATAGAAAATTATCACGTATTTGATACAATCTATATATAAAAAAGAAAGTCGTGTTAGTTACACTATTTATAACTCAAGAACGGTTGTACCGATTTGGCTGAAAATTGGTGGGGTGGGCTTAGAACCAGGAGATGGACGTAGGATATATACTGCTCTGTATGTCCCGGGAATTCCACGGGAATTTCAAGTCTATCCTACTTATATATGTTATAATTTTCCTTTCATCCAATACTAGCGGCCCCGGCAGACGTTGTCCTGCTCTGAAAAAATAAAAATCTAGGACCCGATCCCAGCGCCACCTACCGGTTCCAATTGTGGATTTAAACCATCCGGGAACCCACTCAAATACACAAAAACAAAATCACCAAAATCGGTACAGGTGATTAGGAGGATTATAGAAACCGATCTCAGCGCCACCTACCTGTTCCAACGGGATAAAAAGTATCCTATGTCCGTCTCCTGGTTCTGAGCTACCTCCCCACCAATTTTCAGCCAAATCAGTACAGCCGTTCTTGAGTTATAAATAGTATAAATAACAAGACTTTCTTTTATTTATATATATATATATACTAGCTGTGCCCGGCAGACGTTGTCCTGCCTTTAAAAAACAAAAATCTAGATCCCGATTCCAGCGTCATCTACCGGGTCCAAATGTTAATCTAAACTATTTTGAAATCCACTTGAACAAACAAAAAATTTCATCAAAATCAGGCCCAGTGTTTAGGAGGAGTATCGCGGCGCCACCTACTGGGTCCAATTGTTTATTTAAACCATTCCGAGACAAACTTCAACACACACAACAACAAAAAGAACACCTAAATTCTGGTACCCGATTGCAGCGCCATCTACCTGGTTCAAATTAAAATATAAATCATCCCAGTAGAAAATTATAAAAATACTAATATCGCTATTAAAAAATAGGGGTTGATCGTAGAGGGTTGAAAATTTAGGGTTGTATGTATTTTTGTATGTTGTATCATAAAAAAATAGAAATTAAAAATTTTGTCTAAAAAATAAAAAATAAAAATTAGGGTTGGACTACCCCTAACATTTAGGGGGATGAAAAATAGATGTTGGCCGATTCTCATAGATACCGGATAAGCACAAAAAATTTCATCAAAATCGGTCAAGCCGTTTCGGAGGAGTATGGCAACGAAAACTGTGACACGAGAATTTTATATATTAGATATATGAATAAGTAATTCATACATATTGGCGTTGTATACCTAAATCTTTTAATAATACAAGCCCTTTTCTGAATCAAACCATTGATCCGGGCGGTTTTCTTAAGGACGTCTGCATTCGTGACCTTGAGTTTAGAATTTGCGAAGGGGAGATTCGGTATTGCGTAAGAGGTGAGATACTTGATGTAATTTTGGGAGCGATAATAAGCCGCGTATACACAGGGCCAAAGACGGCCAACCACTGTTCGTCGGTAATCCGACGCATAGCTGTAACAGACAGATGATTCTCCCGCATCCAACCGCGCGCGTCTATGGACACAGCCGTGTTTACTTTAAAAATGTATATCTTTTTAAGATTTTTTCCGTTTCAACTGCTTTGTTGCTAACTTCTTTGCACTGACTTCAAAAGAAAATACTGTTACGAGTGCGAGACTCGAATTAAAATGCGGTTAGAATTACTATAGAGTTTATTGTTTATATATTACCGAACACAACAAATCCAAACGTAATGCAGAAGGTCGTAATTCACTAAAACGCGCAAAATCCGTCACTATGGCTCCCGATTGTACAGTCTCCTTGATCGCGGTTCTCGCTCGACTCCCTCCACCTCCATCAGGTCATCGTTTTATACTGCACAAATGCAATGTCCCCGCATCTAAGTCGACTTAATTCGCCACACCTGGCTGATGACTGCCATAAGAGAGTACAATAAAACAACGTTTTTTTTTTTCAAACACAAATTTTAAACACAAAGTAAACAAAAGAAGACGATCATAAAAGACTTACTAATTTTAAATATATATATTTAATATATAGTTTAAATGCAGGTAATAAAATGTGTTTTGTGTCAGATATGCAGGTGGATTTTGTTTTTGTGGGGACCTGAGTTGTAAAAATACTTTTTCTATTTAGTTACTCTCGAAGTCAGTTTCCTATTTGCTAGTTTATATGTTTTAGTTACTTTTTTAATTTCATATTTACTTTTCTATTATTATACATCGGCAGTGTTATTTTATATTAAGTATTTATAAAATACGATACTTACTTGTTTTCCAAACCAAATCGTAGCAAAACAAAGTAATTCTCTGACATAACGTTAATCTACGCTATCCGCATACAAAGTCGCTCCGCTAGACGCATCCAGAACGTTGCGTAAGTTAGTCAAATTGTAGACTACTTTCACATTGCTCGTGTGAATTTTAATATTGATTTATTATTTATTAGGTGAAATTTGTTTTTTTTTCTCTAGAATATTTTTAACTACAAGCTTACGATGTGGCTTTGCTGATGTATTAAATACCATTACTAAAAATGACTCATTATCATCATCATCCGAGCATTAAATCCCTGTTGCGTTCGAAGCATTCACTCCGACGCCCAGGGTCCGCTTTCCTACTTTTTCTGCACCACTTCGCGCGGTCTTCAGCACCCCCCGTTTTGAAGCCATCGGTACGCATGTCATCTTTCACAACGTTAAGCCAACATTTCTTGGGCCTTCCCCTTCGACCGGGACCTGGCGGAGGAGGCATGGCTAGACATTTGTTCCCCACATATTTCCCCGGTATCCGTAAAACGTGGATGTACCAGCGTAAGCGACACTCTTTCAATTTGTCTACTATGTCACCCGGTCTGTTCGCGTCACTCCACACATCCATCGCAGAATATTCATCTCCGTGAAACGCAGTTCTAAAAATGACTCTCGTCCAGTAAAATAAAGATGTAATTCTGATAACATTTCTTAAGGGTGACTTATATTAAGGCGACGCACACGTCTGAGGCGTCTTAAGCTGCATACTCACCTGCGAGCTGTAAACGTGCGTTGTTACTTTAACCAAAAATCATACTGGGTACGTGGCTCGCGAGCAACGAGCGAAAATCAATATCGTAAGTAACGTTTTGTTTTCCTATATCTTTATCATTCCCGCTATTTGCTCTCTAGTAATAATCTCTCCTTAATCACAGATGTACACACTTCTTCCTTCATTGATTACTCTTTCACGGTACAGGCTATTCGATTATGGAACACACTGCCACTCGACATCAGACAAGCTTAATTCATATTGTCTTTTAAACTGATGGGTACTAAATATCTTTGGTCGATTCTACATATGGTATGATCTATCCTATCTATATAGTATATTATTATTTATTTTTCATTTATTCTTGGAATGTTTCATATTTTTATTACCTTCACCGCCACTGTTGTCTGAATATTTTCCTTAGTTTAGGGGGTTGCCTGGAAGAGATCGCTTTAAGCGATAAGGCCGCCCTTTGTTCAATATTTACTGTACCTAGTTTTAAGAACGTAGTTTTGGTTTTTTGTGAACAATAAAGTGTTTTCATTCATTCATTGTCGTGCATATAGAGCACGTTACATGGCCGATTCCTAATAATAATAAAAATAATATCAGCCCATAAATGTCCAACTGCTGGGCTCGGGCCTCCCATTATAGGGGAAACGGACAGTATACCCACCACGCTTGTCCAAGGCGGCTTGGCAGATTTGACACATCGGTTATCTCGATGTGTAAGGTTGCATCACGATGTTTTCCTTCACCGTTGTTAGCACGTGGTAATTGTAACAATATGCACATTAGATCAGAAAACTGACTAAGAGGTGCATGCGTTCCGGTCAGGATCGAACCCGCGCCCTTCGATTTATGGGCGCGTGCGCTAACCATTACGGTACCACGACTTAACGGCCGATTCCTATATCTTACTATTAATTTTAACCTATATTAAGATAAATGAACGGTCGGTAAGATATAGGAACCGGATAATTGTATCCGTTAGGTTACAGTTACAACTCGCGGATGAATACTCGTCTTTCAATGAATATTATGTTATTTAAACAATTTTTTTAAACACATCAGTCACTACAGGTATTATGAAAGCTTTCCAAAATCCGCCAAAACAAATATGACCTCAAACTTGGCTTAGAATATAGGTCAATCAGGTCAGACCCTGACATATTTTGGTCTCAAGCTGACCTCACTGACCTTGGAGTTTAGGTTCAACTGTTTTGAGGTCAAAGTGAAAATTCTGGTTGTCCTACTTTTAATCTAAGGTAACAGGGTTTTCTTTTATGTTTTCCTCGATCCTGACGAACTAGATTTGTCAGGGTCTTTTCTATCTTTTTTAATATTGTTACGAGCGTGCTAGACGCGAATTAAAAATGCCGTTGGAATTATTATATAGTTTATTTGAACTATGCAAAGACGTAACATAACAAATCCAAACGTAATGCAGAAGGTTTTAATTCAATAAAACGCGCAAAGTCCGTCACTAATAGATTACCGAAGGTACACACACGGGTCGCTTAGACCGTGGTTCTCGTTTGACGGCCTCTCCCTCCCTCAGGCCATAGATATATACTGCACAAATGCAACATGCCCACCCGGCAACGTGGACCGAATTTCCTAGAATCAGCTTGTACTTCAAAATCCGTACAATTACAACACAACAATGTCAATAAATAGGTAAACAAAAGAAGACGATCAAAAAATAATTACAATTGTTTTAAAGTTATTAGTTCAAATGCCGACGGGTAATAAATGTGCTTTTACAGATATGCAGGTGTGAACTTGTTTTTTGTCGGCGCCTAGGTTGTAAAAATATTTTTATTTACATAGGTTTCTTAGGAAATAAGCTACAAACATTAATAACAGTACATATAATAAAACAAAACTTAATTAAAACTTTTTAATAAACTAAACAATACTATATATAAATAAAGGCATACTTACAAAATAACATAAATCTATAATTAAATTATACAATAATATCAATAAAATTATTAATTTGTTATTATTTATTTTATTAAATTATAAAATCATTTCTACTGTAATATTTAACTTTATATGTGGCTTAAGTTATGTAAGACATGTAAACATTATTACATTATGTGTTTCAATGCAAAAATCCTGTTCGTATGACATGTGACAATGTATTAAACATAGGTATCAACGTTGGTAAATTAGGTTTAATTATGAATTTAACTTACGAAATTTATTTGCGTAATACATACACCTTACTTGTATTTAACTCGAATGTTTGATAATTAATTGTCTCTTTTTTAGTTAATTATTCTTTTGTTGCTGTGTAATTATTGTAATTACACAGCAACAAACAAGTCGAGTATTTTTTATTTTTGGTACAATCTGCGCCATCTAGCAGTGGATAGCAAATTTAATTTAGACACTGAATTTGTTTGTTTTTGTATTTTAACTATGGAAAAAGTAGTTGATTTTATAAATGTATTGCACGAGTTCCGCAGACAGGCAGACAGCTCACCTGATGGAAAGCGGTTACCATCGCCTAAGGACATTTGTAACACCAAAGGAAGGCCTGACCAACTAATATACTCAAGATGGCTATGCCGGCATACTCTTGACCAGTGATTCCCCCTCGAAATCGGTTTCCCAGGAATCGACATAAACGAAAACTGATTTTGGGGGGGTCGACGAGGTCTAAAAATCGAAGCCTATTAATTAGCAGATGTTCTTATTTGAATCTTTCAAGATACATACAGAACATTCGGTATCCGAATCCTCGGCGCTTTGGCTGAGAGCGTGGCCGAATATTCGGTATTCGCCATTCGGCCAAAACACTATTTCTGGCATCTCTACTTGCAAATCTCTCATATGGAGTGAAACTGTTAGCCTTGAGCTTTGAGCTAGTCTCAAATCACAAGAAGTTCCTTGAGCCTTGAGCTATTCTCAAATTTCAAATCTCGCTAGAAGTTTCACGCCTATATTCTGTGAGAGCATGGCATAATTATGATCGAGCCGGCTCAAAAGCTGTAATCAACATATTGATTTCAGCTGAACTCAACCTCGTCAAAAAATGTGAGGCGTCCGATGGCCTTCGTTTGCTGGCTATTTCTGCAGCTTAGTTGGGTCGTCTGTAAGTTTGCAATAAAAAAAAAGAATTTTCCGTAACACAGGCCACCGACCTGTAATAAACTCTGTTATTATATCACGTTTTTATCTTTTTAAAATACTTCCATAACAATATTGCAATCGTTCAATGACCTATAATTGAAGTATTTTTTCCCTTTTGCAATGTATTTGCAAGTTTACGTAGCATTAATGTTTTACTTATGTTTGATGCCGGGTTTTCATATATGTCCATTTTGTCTTACTACTGGTTAGAATTTCACATAAACTCTATACAAGTGACATCCATTTTCTACCACTGGTGAGGTAGATCAAAGAAGAGATGGATGGATTATGTGAAGGTTGATATGATGATTTGTGGTGTGACAGAAGATGTATATAAGAATAGAGAAATTTGGCAGGAAAAGACATATTGTGCTGACTCCTTGTAATGGGGAGGAGATGATAGAAAGAGAGAGATTAGTACGCAGGATATATGTTTATTGAATAGGTGTATATATTATTTTATTTAAAAAAAATTACAAATTCATATACAATCAAAGTTAAAATTAAAAAAGTACACAAACATTAATAAAACTAATACTAATAGAGCATACTAATAAAATTTTAATAATAATAATAACATTTTATTTATTGATTTGATGCAGGTGGTGCAGGAAAAAGGCAATAGATACATAAATATTCAAACTAAATTAAGAAATAAATATACATATATACACTGATACACATATACAATAATATATTTCAAACAACAAATAATATATTTCAAGTTAGTTACTTAGTTTGGGAACTACTAGTATTCCGAGCAGAAGTTGCCGTGAAAAAAGAAAGAAATATAACCCGATTGCAGCGCCACCTACCAGGTCCAATTGTAAATCTAAATCATCCATTCAAACACACAAAACTTCATCTAAATCCATCGACCCCTTTATGAACTTAAGCTTTTATATTTAATAGGATAATAATCATGAACGAATGAACTGAAATCTTAAGTAGTAAAGCAAATAAAAAGTTAGTAAGATACATCAGCCAGTTTTAATAATTTACCAGTACTTGAGCATTAATAAATCATTTGAAAATATTTTTTATAGTCACCTATTTGATATTTAGATTGATTCTCTTTGTTCATAATTGATCAATGCTCTTAGAAATTATGAATCATAGTATTTTTTGTATATAATTGTATTCACAATAGGGGTCTATAGTTGATTTAGCAAAGATGTAAGCCTTTACGTCGGGGTCATTATTAATGATGGGCCGTTGCAAAATAATAATCCGTACACTCAGATAATATATAATTTTCTTCTAAGCTAGGTTGCCTGGAAGAGATCACTTAGCGATAAGTCCGCCTGTTGTTTTGCCAAGAAGTATTGTAATTATGCATTTTGTTTTTGTAATTGTTTATATAATGGTGAGGAATAATGTTTTATCTAATCTAATATTAATTTTCTGTATTGTATTAACGTTATGGATAAGATGAGTTATTAATATATAATAATATTAAGTACGATTTAATTTTTTTTTCATGACGACTTCTCTCTGTCTTGAATTTTGACAGTTGCAATTACAACTCTGAAACAATCTTCCCAGCTGGCTAATAGTCGACAAGGTTTGTTCTGCCCCATAAGTATGAAAGAAAGAATGTATTTGCTAGGAAAATGACAATATAAAGTTGTAAGTATAATTTATACATTTGTATGGTTACATTTAATATGCTCTGAGGTCGGCAACTCAGAATAAAGCTGTGCTGGAATTGACTCCAGCACAGCGCTGCTTTTCAGTACCAACCCGGTCTCATTGATTATTAATATTTGACCAATCGTGGATACTTAAATAATAACACATTCAAATAATACTTAACGATATACACACATATTAACGAATAAAGTAGAAATTAACACAGTGTATGAAACATAAAACAGATATGACAAATAGTTACCAAGATAAAATCGAAAAGCTTTCAAGATGTATCTCGGTAGCCACTCAGCGGGATGTGGAGCAAAGAATGTTGGATATTTCTCTTATGGATAAAATCAGATTTTTTTTTAGGTTACTTTGTTTCTCTTACGGATATCCTCATATCCGTAAGAGAAACAAAGTAACGGACATAGCTCGCACAATTAGCAAGTTGGAGTGGCAGTGGGCCTGTAGTGAAGACCGCGCTCGGTAAACATGACGTAGCACGCCCTCCAGGCCTCAGATTCTGCTATTACAATATAGTTATAATGGTTGACCACTGGTGTCATAATGCTTATCCTTGTAAGAAAATAGCCATTATGACGCCAGTTGTCACCCAGTTTATCGATATTGTAATAGCAGAATTAGGTCCCTGGTCGGTGGACTGACCTGCGTCAGGTCGCTGAAAGGGGTTGGTTGAGGAAGGCGGGAGACTAGGACATACGATGAAGACTTGGGGAGGCCTACGTCCAGCAGTAGACATTTATTATTTTATTAATTTATTTGGCACACAAAACAAGACACAGCTAAAGTTACATATTTCATATTATATATAAATTATTAGGTCTAAGCTGTAACTCTAAACATGTGAGCACATAATGTACCATATATTGACAAGATATCTAGGGGTTAGTATGACTTATTATAATGTTAGTTTTACAGTGGTAAGGTAACAAAATTATTATGTAATTATGCCAGACATACTGGTGCCCGAATTTCGCGTTTAAATTTAAAGAAGGAGGAATTAAAAATATCAATGGCTGTATTTGTACTTGCAATCTCATTATACAGCCTGCACCTTCTTGTGATTGGATTATAAAACGATGTGGTATTTTTAAAAACTTGAAGGGAAAAGAGTCTAGGCGAAGGATTACGAGTTTTGTATCTAGTATTAAAATTAATGAAGGAAAGTATGTCTGGACAGTCAATTGAACCATTTAGGAGCTTAAATAAACAAAGTAGTTCGTTACATTCACGTCGTGATTTGAGTGAGTCAATTTTTAATTTCACTAATCTTTTTATGTAAGATCTGTATTCGCGGCCAAGATGGAATCTATAAGAAAGAATATTTAACATTTTTTACTGCACTCTTTCTATTCTCTCGCTATGCACAGCGTAAAAGGGAGACCAGATTATTGAGGCATATTCCAGTATTGTTCGAACGATGTTGGTTTTTGAAATCCTTAGTTGAACGCGAAATGAATCCAACTAGCTGGTTACATTTGGTAATAACATAATCATAGTGCGAGTGAAAAGTTAATTTATCGTCAAAAATATAATAAATAAAAAATTTAAACGTACATTTCTCGTGGCTCTGTAGGCGAATAATAGGAATACGGGGAGATATACCGACAGTGGTAACCTGCCTTCACCGAATAGGACGAGACGGAGTCCTCGCATGCCCTCACCGTAAACTCCACACGGTGATAAGTCCGTGTTTTATCCATGCAGGAACGGAGAAAGAATACAATTTCCTGCGGCCGAGCGGCCTGTCGTAAGAGGCGACAAAATAACCCACAGCCAGGTGGTAGGGCATATGCCCGCCTGGATGGCTACCACCCCTGGTTTAAGTACGTCGCCATAACAACCTTGAGTTGTGTTTCGGCATTAGTGACCAGGTTCCAGTCTCCCTTAAGAGAGCAGCAGCGCATTTGTAGCACCTTTGGTGTTGCAAATGTCCATAGGCGACGGTAACCGCTTTCCAACAAGTGGGCCATCTGCCTGTCTGCTGAACTCCTGCAATAAAAATAAAAAAAAAGTCCTTAAATAGATTTAAAAAAGTTATGTCTTTGATAAATACTCCTGCCTACCCCACACGCAGAACAGCGTGAGATAAAAAAAAACAAATACCTCTGAGTATTATTTTTATCAATTCGATCAATATGAATGTTGATGAATAGATATGATGAATAGAGTGGATGCGTCATCATAAACGCTTCGTAATTCAAGATAAGCTGCTGGCATGGGGTCGTTCAACTCATTTGGCAGTCGGTTGAACTTTAGTTTCTCTACTAAACAATAGATGGCGTTGATGTTTGTGTTATTAGGGTTCCGCAAAAACTTTTACGTTTTCATCATGTTCATCCTTTTATCTACTTTTATTTTATATTTTTAAAGGACCAACAAACCGCTACAATATAACATTGAATTAAAAATGTTACAATAGGATCAGGTAAAATAATATTTAAGCGAACGATGTTGTCCATATGAAAACATTTACAAGATTATTAATAAAAATACAAGAGGTACAAAAATATTAACAATATTTAAAAATAAGGATATAAAAATAATTCATAGAACATATTACAGAAAAAATATAAATGTAAGATTATTCTTAATGACAAGAGATGTAACAAAGTTAGAAAATAAAAAAATTAGTTATTCCAGCTCGAGTGTACTATCAAAGTCAGTTAATACAAATCAAATGGACATTTCAGGTTTGGCAAGAGAACGATGTATGTTATAGTCATTTTTATCAAAAATGATTTCGTCTATTTATACCCAAATAGACGAAATCATTTTTAAAAAGATGCTGTTGTCCATATGGCACTGCATAAAGGTATATTAAAATTGCGAGTTCAGTACAAATGGGTGGCCACTTTGACTGTATTATGGCTTTTCGATACACTTGTAACTGAAGGTTAAATACATTTTTTTACTCTAAATACTCATGTGGGATGTCATCATACATGTTTATACAAACCAACAGTTACGCACTTAAGTGATTTTTTAAGTGTCCAAAGTATTAATACAAAATATGTGTGTGTGTGTAGTTCACACGAAGTAGAAGTGAAACTTCAGAGAATATACTCACAGATAATTTTTCTCTAACTTTTGCTAATATAAATATAATTCCTTTAGCCTACATCCGACAACATATATAATTCAAAATAAACTTTTTGAGTATTACTTTCAATATTTCACTGTTTTAGTCAAAAAAAGTAGTCCAAATTGGACCTATGTTTAATCATCGGTCTTATCGACTATCTAATCTGTGCTGCATAATGTAAAACTAGTATCTCATTCTCTCGCAGGTTTAGTATTATTGATTTATTTGTATCCCTTTTTACTGTCGCTTTTTCGTTTCATCGAGTTTCAAATCACAACGATTCTAAAGAAGTTTCACCTCAATAAATAAATCTTAAACATTTTTGTCAGAGAAATAAAACACCTTCAACAAAATCATAAAATGTTTTATATACACATATTTTTCCTCATATCTTGTTATAATGTTTACCTGAAATTTCCTTGTTATTTTATAAAAAAAGGTTATTATTAATTAATATCCTTTGACAAGGAAAATAATACTGTAAACTATTTATATATTTTTTAATTTATTTAACGTTAATAGGTTTCTGGGCACTTAACCACCAGAAATAGGACTATCATTACTAAGTAACAGCTCTGTCGTACACAAAAATAACATGGAGGCGATACGTTTGGTTCGCAATTGTGGCGCTTCCACTGTGAAACGAGAGCGTAGACCAGGAACCCAATTCAGCTATTACTATTTCATCAAAATCATCAGATACTATCATCTCAGTCGTAGGTTTGCATCATTACGCTTTTCTGTTAATTCCAATGGCGTACTACGAGCACCCTCTCTATGTTTATGAATATTTATAAGAGAAAACTCGTGAAATAATTGTTTAAAATTTTGGTATTCTATTAATATTCATTTTGGCAACCGCTATTTCGGCTAATGGTAATATACATTTTTTTTATTATTATTCACCGCAACGGTGTCAATAACTTATTGTTGATTTAGTGGAATACAATTTTTTGTCACCATCGCCATGGAGTTATACTTTGAATGTCGTCGCAACGCCAAGATATTGAAATAGCAAAATTGGGCCCCAAGTCCTGTAGACAAGGGGCATTAACGCTGAACGTATAGAATGAAAATATATGCTATTTCCATATATTTTCTATTCCATTCATTTAGCGCTAATGCCACTTGTCTACGCAACCACATCGCTTTGTCGTCCGAAGACGGAACGCAGTATGGGGAATCGAATAGTTCTGCAACCTCCAAAATGCATCCTATAAATACAGATAAAGTATATTTTAAGATATCCTTATATAATTATATAATGAGTATAGATTTGTATTTTTGTTGTTTTGTTTGTAACGAATAATTTCAAAAACTACTGGACCGATTTCATAAATTCTTACACCATTAGAATGAGTTAATAGTAACTATAATAATTACATTACATATTACATTGTGATTTATGTTATAATCAATTGATTATATGTATAGTAAACTATTTCCAAGATTACATATACTTATGTTTACAATAAAAAAGTTTTCCTGGTGGTAGTTTTAATTCAAATGTATATATTTAGTACAATGTCAAATAATATATAAACATTCACGATTAAATGTACATTGATGCAAAATCGAAATTTTCTTTTATCAAAATCAACTATATACAATGATCCTTCTTCAACATGACTTCTATAAAAATAGAATTAAACTGAGTAATCTGTAAGATATAATTTTATCTCGTGACCTTAGAACGTGTCGTATTCGTAAATATAATATGACTAGAAGTCTTCGCAGACGGTGTCTCCTCTGAAAAATAGATGTTCAAGTGTTTTCTTTAGATTGATCGGTTACATTATTAAATTTTTAGTAAGGATCTCAAATTTTTATATGGCCTATATTAATCAGGGACAATGTATCATTCGAGTGGTGAAAGAATTTTTGAAATCGGTCCAGTAGTTTATGAGTTTATTCGTTACAAACATACAAAATTACAAATCTTTCCTCTTTATAATATTAGTATAGATTTAGAAGAATTATCATTTTATTAATAGGTGACGTATAATTAGAGTGCAGTATATGCTATAATGTTACATTATTGGCTTACAATACCGTACCTTTTAAAGAAAAAAATAAATATACAAAGGCATAGTAACTTGAAACTAATCATAACACATTACAAAAACAAAAATAGTTGCAATACATTTAACTAGCTACAAATTCAACTAGAGTTCATTAACCCCAGCTGTTTGTGTTTGACCTTTATTAAATCTATTCGATAACAGATGGCGCTGTTGCGAATTTTTAATCCTACTCGAGTACGTTGATCCTTTACGCAAGGTTGTTGGTCTTTCACAATCAATACGGTGTCGGAAATGTTGTTTTTTGTAAACACATTGACGAGTTCTTAGTTATTTTTGCAATGTTTCTTTTTAAGGTTATGACTTCATAAAGATTCTGTGCACTTATCTTCAAAAGAATATTTTTTACACCTTTCGATCGTTTTGTTAGACATAATTGGAAGTAATTACGCAAACAGAGACCACCTTGGTAAAATTGGAGAAAAAAAACACAGCAAGGTGTCGAATCGCATACTCTTGATACATTAAAAATATCATTGTTAGAAAATAGTTTGTTTGTTAAACCTATATTATATGATCACTTATGTCTTTAAATATGGATAAACCAATTATATAACACAAACTTGATTTCATATTTATTATCGACCGTTGTCCTTTCAGTTATGCGCCATTCAACCAAATTGAAAGAAAGAAAGAAAAGAAAGAAAAGAATGTTTATTTAGAGTTATTTGAAATTAATAAAATATACATAAACAGTTTAATAAAAACCAAATACTTAACTAACTCTAAACAGGCCCTAACTCAGCAAATGCTGGTTGATAACAACCAACGCTGGTCTTCCGTTAGTGCCTAGCAGAAACGTCAACTTGACAGAAGAAAAAAAAATAACTAATGAACATTTAATATTAGTTATTTTTGAATCAATTTGATTACTATATACTACATACATAAAAACAAAATAAAATAATATGTATGTAAAATACTAGCTACTGCCCGCGGGTTCAATAGATAGATAAAAAAACTTTAATAGATAAAAAAAACTCCCTGATTTTGAATAGGTAATTCTCAATTGGTGCTCCGCTCCTAATAGTCTTAGTGTGATGATATATTATAGCCTTATAGCCTTCCTCAATAAATGGGCTATCTGACACTGAAAGAATTTTTAAAATCAGACCAGTAGTTCCTGAGATTAGCGCGTTCAAGCAAACAAACAAACTCTTCAGCTTTATATATTATTAGTATATAAGTATAATGTTATTAATGCATAAGTAAATTATACAAAATAAATGACTAATATAATAATACGTACTAATATAATAAGTAAGCTATAGTAACACAATAATAATATATGTCATGGAGCTTTCGACTTTATTGGTCACCAGTTAATTTATGGAGACACTAGTATGTTTGAAGAGGACGCGTAAACGCCAACGAATGCATGGCGCTTACGATCTTTTGGTCGCTAGTTTCTTAAAGGTAGGATATGCAGAATCGAGTTGTATGAAATCCAGGCAACTGTTAGGAAGTTAGGATTACAATAAAAACTGCAACACTCAGTTGGTTTGTTTATCAACTGTCCTGTACAGTATTTTTCCTTAGATTTCTGCACAGCGAGAATTCCAAGGAAATTGACAATAGCTTTAGTACGAATAATATCAATCAGGATTGTTTATTTGGGACATTGACACAGATTCCAAATGACTAACCAACAAACATACGTTAGTGCTGTTAATATTGTCATTTTACCTTATATATTGCGTTTATTCGATACGCAGAATTTATAATATTTAATACAGTGTTAGAGGAGAAAGCGTCATGTATCGGATTTAAATTCAAATTAAAAAGTTTTTATTCACTATAAATTTCACTGGAGAACACTTTTTAAGGTCATACATATAGGTTAAAATTTAATTTTACTTCATAGTCTATGTACACCGCTTCGCAACGTGTTATTGCTGTTAAGGAGAAGAAGCGGCAAGAAACTCTCCAGCAACACGTCTAGCTAAAAATTGTTTTTCTTTATATTTGTTGTTTTATTTATATATCAAGTTCTTTTTTTTATAAGTTTTATTTCAACATTGTTTAAAACCGATACCAAATTTAATATATAAAAATATATTAGGCATCTGTCTACCTTTTTCATCGTATTGGAATAGACTCACCGTTTTTGGCGATAAGAACGTGATATTTCAAAAAAAAACTGTAATTTTTTATTATTTCGCCTGTACACTGGAACCTACTTACCACGATCTGATTGAAAACAATTATTTTGAAGAAAGGTCAGGTAAAAAGTACTTTTAATAAACCTGTATATATGAAAAGGACTTATGTATTTATTTAATTTGTTTGAGAAACATACAATAATTAATATTCTTATTTTTTTTGTTTCATGAGTTCAGCAGACAGGCAGACGAACCATTTGATGGAAAGCGGCTACCATCTCCTATGGACATTTGCAACACCAAAGGTGCTACAAATGCGCTGCTGCTCTCTTAAGGGAGACGAACCTGGTCACTAATGCCGGGACACAAATCAAGGTTATTATGGCGGCATACTCTAGATCAGTAGCCATCCAGTCGGGCAAGTACCTGGAACCTGGCTGTGGGTTGTTTTGTCGCCTCTTACTACAGGCCACCTGGCTGCAGGAAATTGTATTCTTTCTCCGTTCCTGCACGTATAAGGGTAAAATAAAAAACACAAAATTAATACATACATCAATTAAGTTGCCACTAAACAATAATTTATACATATAAGAAAAATTTAACACTCAGTTATATGTATGGTGATCACCCAAATACCAGACACTCAGACCATGGTATATATTTAATAGTTAAGTTAAAGAATAATACACATTCCTAAAGCCGGGCAGTCTGTCGTGAGAGGCGACAAAACAACCCACAGCCCGGTGTTAGGGCATCTACCCGTCTAGATGGCTACCACCCATTATCTGGAGTGCCGCCATGACTACATTGAGTTGTGTCCTGGCATTAATGGTCGTGTTTAAGTCCCTCCTTTGAAGTTGGTAAGCACTTTCCATCACGTGCGACGTCAACATATCGCTGTACCCTAGCAGTAAAACACTACATTTTTTAAAACCACTTATATTGAAAAAAAACATTCAGTGACATGTTTGGCAGTCACTTAGATCCCAGACACTCAGACCATGGTTAATAACGAAAATGTAATTTACGAAATTTGCTATGCCAAAAATCGAACCTAGGACCTCTATATTCCAGTGAACTTGGCAAGCAAGTCTAACTGCACTACCACAGTTGTCCATTTTATTAACCAAGTGTAGATTTGAATTATTAAAGATTTATTATAATTTGTAAAGTAACAGGAAAATCCTATAGCGTTAAATAAAGAAAATTACATGACAGGGTTAACGACCTAGCAGCTAACGTTTTTTTCTAATCAAAATGACTTGGCAATCATTTTACAAATCATTCTTACCCTATATTGTGAAACTAGGTATTACATGGGTTCGACGACCTACGTTTAGGCTAGTAGATAAATGGTGCTCATAGGTAAATTGATACACTTATCAGTATGTAAATGTTTTGTCTGTTGCTTTTATTTATTCTATGATTAATTATTTAAATATGTTGTACCTATGAATATTGTTTCTTAATTTATATAATTACTACAGCTCCCGGCAGACGATCCCAGCGCCATCTCTCGGTTCCAATTGTGAATCTAAACCATCCGTGGAATAATTGAAACACACAAAAAAAAACATCCAAATCGGTCCAGGACTTTAGGAGGATCCTAGAATCCGATCCCAGAACCACCTACCGGTTCCTATTGTGAATTTAAATAATCCGGGGACCTACTCAAACACACACAAAACATTTCATCAAAATCGATAAGGTTGTTCTGATGTTATGCGCGTAGACGTAGACATAGACTTAGCGTGATGGTCTAACAGATGGACAACAATTCTAAAATTGCATATTCGAAATTTGCAGGTCCGAATTAGTTACACTGACTTTTTTCCTCATTTTTAACCGACTTCGAAAAAAGGAGGAGGTTCTCAATTCGTCGGGATCTTTTTTTTTTGTTGCTTTTTTTATGTATGTTCGCCGATTACTCCGTGATTTATGATCCGATTTACGTGATTTTTTTTTGTTCGACGCGGAATAGCTTCCAATTGGTCCCCTAAAAATTTTACATAGTTTGGCCCAGTAGTTTTCATTAACCGACTTCGAAAAAGGAGGAGGTTCTCAATACGTCGGGTTTTTTTTTTTGTTTTTTTATGTATGTTCGCCAATTACTCCGTGATTTATGATCCGATTTACATGATTCTTTTTTGTTCGACGCGGAATAGCTTCCAATTGGTCCCCTAAAAATTTTACATAGTTTGGCCCAGTAGTTTTCATTTTATGAACATTTTTCATGGAAATAATTTTCACTCCGTTCCATATGTACACCGATTACTCTGAGATTTATGATTAGATTTACGTGATTCTTTTTTGTTCGACGCGGAATAGCTGCCATGTGGTCCCCTAAAAATTTGACATAGTTTGGCCCAGTAGTTTTCATTTTACGATCATTTTTTGTTCCTGGTTCTTGGGACCTATATTTTTTAAGAAGCGCGGCACCATTCGTAGGTCCACCCATACATAGCTAGACACTAAAAAGAAACAAATAAAAAATAAAAACTTCGTTTAAAAAAACCGACTTCAAAAACTAAAAAACTAAAATGTATAAAATAACTTATTTCTAAAGCTATTATTATTAATATATATTATCTAAAACATCTTGAAGTCGGTGCAAAGCAAAAAAATAAAAATTACTATATTTTGAAAATTACTAAGCACCGACTTTAAGATGTTTTAGATAATATATATTAATAATAATAGCTTTAGAAATAAGTTATTTTATACATTTTAGTGTTTTAGTTTTTGAAGTGGGTTTTTTTAACGAAGTTTTTATTTTTTTTGCATTAGGGGCCAACCCTACACATTACGTCACACGAATTTCATAACGTTTTGACCCTTTTGTCTTTGTCACAACTGGTCACATTCGTGAGATTCCTCTCTCCTCCCTAGTGTGACATTACAAATTTCACATCAAGAAATTATTAATTATTTCCATAGAAATTATTTTTTAATAATTTAAACACTGCTCATACAGATAGTTGGAAATATTTTTAAGCTTTTCGTTAATATAGTTCAAATTTTGTGCCTTAAACCTTAAATATATTAAATTTTAAAATGTGACGTCACGAAATTTAGGACCCCCCCCCCGACTCCCTCTGCCCACCCCCTTAACGTGTTACGTAATTTATGTATGGCTCCTGTCTCGATACTCCTTTTGTTTTGTTAGCGCTGGAGCAAAGTATTTATGCATATCCTCGGACCCCGGGGGAGGTCACCCAGTGGTATGTGGAACTCCCGACGGCCGATGCTACACACAAGCATCTGGTTATAGTAGAAGTTGCAAGCACTGACCGCCAGACTACCCACGAAACCTTTCAGCGTCTCTCCGCATTATAATCACTGCCGTGACGTCTCGATGCAGGCCGACAAGGAGGGGTGACTTTGGGATCAGGACACCCCACGGCAATGTGTGTGGCACGGCAGGAGGATACCCCGATCCTTCCAATCCCACTATATTATCAGGACAAGATGGCCAAAGCGACGGCTGTGACTCCCTCTTCACTGTCTGCGACAGGGGTCCGTCTGCTCAACCTCTTCCCTATTTCTTTCAGCGGCCTCTTTATGCGACATAACGTCCTCACAAAAGGAAGCCACAGCTTTCTTTCTTCTTTATTTCTATGGTATACATTTAAGTCGAAATCGGCGTCACTCATCACGGTCCTCTGCCATCTTCATTCAGCGCCTACCAATGACCTTGCGCAGGTCGTCAGGCTGGAGCGCATAGCGACACTACGTTTACCGAGACTCGGTCTCCACTCCATGTCTGCTCCATCGGCCATCAGTTCTGCAACAATGTGACCGGCCCACTGCCGCTTCAACTTGCTAATTTAAGTTCTTTTGTACTACATTTATTAGTGAAATTTAATTCAATACATTACTCTTGGCTTCTGTAGATGAGTGACCTAAGCCTCTGTCCTCCTAACTTACCGGGAAGCAGAGATTCCGGGTTGATTCCTGACATAGTAAATCTCGTAAATGAACTTTTTATTAATTGCTATGGTCTGGATGTCTGGCATACGCTCCAGAGTTGTCCATTGTATATTACGCATAATGTACCCACTGCCCCTTCTCCCTATCCCATATTTCTTATCCCATCCTCCTATTCTATCCCATGCATTTCTTCCCGTTCTTCTTATCCCAACCCAAAAGCTGGCAACACGATAACTTCGCCCCTGGTGTTGCAAACGTTTTAAGCAACCGTAGCCACTTTTCATTAGATGAACCGTCAGCTTGTTTTACAACTTCGCAAAATAAAATTCTGTCATTTGCAACGCAAGCGTAATATTGTTTTCGAGTTAGAGGTTGATAAATTGGGACAGATATCATTGTCCTCTACACGCTTCCAAGGTCGACAACGTATGCAACGATACAATAATTCCCCAACGTTGCACATGTCAATTGGCAACGATAGCCACTTATGGTCACGTGTACAAGCCGCACGTTACACCTCGCAAATATATAACAAAAATCATGAATCAACATTATTTAAAAATGACTGCAATTTTTTTCATAATCTACAAGCGAAACGTCACGTGGTGCTCTTTCGTCCCACTCTCGGTATATACCCGTCTCTTTCTGATATTGGATAAATACTCGGACGGCGACCTCGGGCATTGACCCGCCGAATTTTAGCCCGAGTTCAACGAACGACCGCGTGAAGTTGAATGTACGGAGCGTATGAAGTCTTGATACTAGCTGTCTTGTTATATTTCTTCTTTAATAGGAAAAGGGTTAAAATTTTACATATATTAATTACATATTTTGTAAGAGGAAATTAATGTTTTTCTAATTAAAATAAAACGCCGATTTTAGCGAGGTAACGTAGCCAGGTATTCATTGATTTGTGGGAATGTTACCCATGAACTCGATGAAATAGGCTCAGTATTCTACTTATAGTGGTATGGGATTATTAGTAGAATACAATATAAGTTAATTTTTCATAATAGCTATGTATATTTTATTAAAATTTAAAAGTTTTTATTCAAATTAAGTTCCACTGAGTATATATGTTATTTTTATTATTATTATTATAAAAGTTTTTAGTTTTAATTTTATTTGATGGTCATAATCTGTATATATATTTGAAATCCACGAAAACTCATCATGATATCTCGGGAACTATATATAATACCTATAGACTTGAAATTTGGCATGGACCTTCCTTTCACCAAGTAGAGGTCAGCTAAGAATGGATTTTACGCCACGCGAAGCGGGATGGTATCAGCTAGTAAATAAGTAAAAATTTAAGTGTACTTCCTATACTATGTCTGTACGCTTTCGTATTGTGGGCCTAGTCTTGATAATTAGTTAAATAATTCTATTTCAATATTTCTATTATTGTAAAAGAGAGGCTGGTTCTAAAAATATTGTGTTGTAAGAGCTAAAAATTTTGGCGGCACATACACGAGCTATTAATCACAGTAATAGGGTAATAAAGTAAACTCTTTTTATTGTACTATTGCGAATCGTCGTATATTTTTACTATGCGAGAAAAATTGTTATACAGAAGGCAATGACCTCACACAAATAACAGTCAGTTCAAAAGTTGTGAAGGAAGGAATGATAGTCAAGTAGGTAAAAAATAATTAAAAAAAAACTTCGCATGTACTTGCCAATCCAGAAGAAAGAAAAACTTTATTTGCTAAAATAGCGACGTAATTACATTCCTTATATATTGTTATACAGAGCATATTTTGAAAATTTTTACGTCGCATTTTGAGCAAGCAAGGTATTTATATTAAGGAATTATATCCGACACAACGCTGATTTTCAGTGCAAACCTTCCTTTTGGCGTAAGACGAAAACGACCCAATTTTATTAATAAAATAAAAAATAAAATAAAAATCCTTAATAAAACTAATTCTACTTATGTAATAATTAATAATAATACTAATTATTATAATTAGAGTACAGTATACTTCAAAACGAGAAAGGGAGAGAGGTGCGCATGCGTCAGATATGCGCGAGATCTCCTCCCGTACATACCGCTGCAGGAAACCACTCCTTCTAGCATCTTGGGAGCGGAAGAGCCTTCACCCCTGTTGACGAAGTGAGTTTGCCTTTCTCGGGGCTTTCTCAAGCCCTGATGCGCTAGGATCAACGTGGGCATAACTACTTTCTAAGTCTCACGCTCTTCCTGCCATAAGCGCGGGGCACATGGTAGGAGGGTGGTTTTAGTAGAGTATTGGGAAGTCGAATCTCCACACAAGCCGGCGATTTGACTCTGGTGCCCATTCGTGGCCTCACCTCTCGTCACTTTCTTCTAATCCCTAGTAAAGGACCCGGTAGTGTGCGAAATGCATTTCCCCCGCCTCAAAAAAATTCTATATTTAAAACTATAGAAACAGAGATCAATATCGTAATAATTAATAGATAAAATATAAGGTCAAACAAACCTAACGTAACAATAACATTATTTAAATTATTCTAACAAAAGTTATATTTCTAGAAAGCCTATTTAATCATCACGCTATATACAATAGGGTACGAGTAGAGATGTAAAATGCAACGCACAAATTTACCAGTTCACAAAAACTTTGATAGGTCATTCGCCTCCCGGAGTTTAGTATAAGGTCGCTGGCACTTCGGTGTTACGTGTAACCATAAAGGAATTTGTACGAGAGACGTTGGGTTCGAATCCTGCGTCATAAGTGACGATGTGTGATTAATGCTTACTTATTAAGTATAGTTAAATTGTAACTAATTTTTAGCTTGGTATTTTCTACAAACAAAAACTTAGAAATTAAATACTACTATAAACATATTTACAAGTAAAAGATGTAGTCCAGATCGCTGTCGGTGGGGAGCGTTCCCAAAAAGCTGGCTGCATTCCCTCGTTGTATGGCAACGCTTATTCGTTGCCCTAACTATAGGCCAGCCCTGTGGTCACGCGAGACTTCTTTCAATCGCCTTGAAAGGTCTCGATAAAGTTGATAAGCCTCACGTCTCCATGGCCCCAAAGTCTCAACCCCGAAAGCCACAAATATGTATCGGTCACCGATGGATGCATATTTGCGGCGTTTCAGGGTTCCTTGAAGTGGCTGACGGCTGTATTTGGAACATGGGAAGCCGCCAACGTATCGACACACGTTTCGTCCCATACTTAAGTGTTCGCGTCGAATAGACATAATAAAAAAAAGTGGTCGAAACGTTGGCCTGTAATCAAGATATTATTTCCAGTATGGCCCTGCCATATCAAAATGTAACGGATACAAACGGTGATTTTTGTAATAAGTTGGACTTGAAATTTGGTTTATAAATATTTATTTGCTAAAGTACTTATAATGTGTGTAAATTAGCTGTGAGATCAATAAGACCACAGACAAAGATTTTGGCGTTTTTGGGATGGGGAATTCATTGAATTCTTGCCACTTTTCATACAGTTGACAGTTTTTTTTTAAATATATAAGTGTAGTGCTTTTCTTCTGAAAAATTCATTGTGAGATAGGTGAAAAAAAAATTCAAGCGTAATAATTTTGGATAAGAGATTCACATAGGTTAAATATTTGTGGTTGAGCTAAGGTTTTGCCGGCCTACCTCACTAAACCGCAGAGGTTTTGGATTAAATTCATGACTTTATGAACAAAACGAAATTTTATGAGCTATCTTTCCGTTATTTGCTATGGTCTGGATGTCTAGGATTGGCCTCAGAGTGGTGTGTTGTATATTACCTATAACACATGCGTAACTTGGTTAGCTTGGGTACATAAACTACTCAAAACAAAATAGCGCCCACCCAATTTGTCATCGTAATTAAAAAAATATACATTTTTATAGATTCAATCAATAGATTAGGTTAATATAATGGCTTACGGTCTATTTAAACAAAATCAATCATAATAATTATACATTTTTATGTGAATAACACAACAAAATAAATATTCAGGAAAATTGTCAATAAAAGAACATTATACATATAATTAACATAATTTTTAAAACATTATTATGCATATTACCAAAAAAATTGATCAAAACCTATATTTTTATAATTTATTGTATGTGTTTGTCTACCGAAATTATTACCCCGAAAATTATTAGTAATCCCTCAGGATATAAAAAGGGTGGATATATATTTTTAGATAGTAACTCAACATTGGCAGGTTTCATAAATCGTGCAAAGCCAAAAAGGTCAATGTCTGAGATGTCAAGATCCGCCAACGACCTTCCGAGTTCATTTATGTATATTTAGTAACATCACAATAGAATCGGCCTTGCCAGGTTCGATTCCTGGATGACGCAAACGAGGTTAATGAATGACACGCGTTACGTGACAACTGTAAGTCTCAGATTTGCTTCTCAAACCTGGTAATGTGGTTTCGTGTAAGATAGCATCGTAGAGTCCATTGGTATATTGGTATAGAGGAAGTGGGGTTCCAACAATGGTATACTTTACCCTACGTATCTATTTTACATCTCTCTTTTCTTTCAACATATCCCAATTAATTGGGGTCGGCACAATATGTCTTTTACTTCCACACTCCGCTATTCTGACATATCTCTTCTGTCACACCACAAATCATCATATCATCCTTCACGCAGTCCATCCATCTTTTTTTGGTCTTCCTTTACATCTGTACCCATACATCTTGTAGTTTAACATTCTTTTTGTCACGTGACTTTCATCCCTCCTCATTATATGCCCATATCAACTTAGTCTTCTTCCTCTCAATTTTTCAGTGACGGGTGCAACTTTCAAAGATCCCCTTATGTAATCATTTCTCACCTTATCCATTCTTGTAACACCACACATCCATCTCAACATTATCATCTCAGCTGAGTGGAGACATTTGTGGTTTTTCACTTTAGTGGCCCAACGTATCTATTTTATATATAAAATACTCGTGTCAGAATGTTAGTAACCATACTCTTCTGAAACGGTTTGACCGATTCTCATTAAATTTTATTGATTAAGATTTTTAGTGTACATATTGGGTAGGTCTGAGAATCGGACAACATCTATTTTTCATCCCCCTAAATGTTAAGGGTAGTCCACACCTAATTTTTTTTTAATTTATAGTTATTTTTTTTTTTATCATACAGAATTAAAAAATACATACAATCCTAAACTTTAAACCCTCTACGATTAACCCCTATTTTTTATTAGTTAAATATCGATTGAAGCTTTTCCGGGCAGGACGAAGTCTGCCGGGACAGCTAGTAGTACTATATATAGACTGCCCTCATAATACCCTAATGTTCAAATATCAGTGGCCAAGTTCCAGTCCGTATTTCAAAGTCGGCAGAACATTGGTGGCACCTTTAATGTTGAAAATGTCAATAAATGACGGTAACCACTTTCCATCAGGTAGGCCATCAGCATGCTATACCCCAACATTACCCCCAACCAAACCCCATTTAATGAATGAAAGAATCTTTACATTACACTGTAAGAAAGTCAAATGTTCGCAGAGTATTTGGTCTACATATGGTCGTATAAATATTTGGGTACATCTCAAAAATCACAATAATTCAAAGTCAATAAACTGTATAAACGCAATTAAATTAATTATAATTATATTTAATATACATGTACAAAATAAAAGAATTTCATAACCCAGCCGAGTATCCAGGAAGTCCAATCCCACGCCCAGCTGTGAACTTCAATTGCAAACATTATCAGAAAGATAACACCGCTCTGCCGGGGTGAACAAACTGCCTGAGGTGAATGCGCCAAAATTCGCGACCAATCACAAAATCAACGCGAGAGCTACTTCCTGAGCCAATGTTGTCATAGGTCCGTTTTGGTGATTCTAGAATTCTCTAGAGACTATGGAGGGTATAGGGAGGACCTTATATGAAAAAATGCTTCACTCGCGTTCATGTTATCCTACACGAAGAGGATATTTATCCAGGACAAATGTAGCTAATGTGCCATTCCAGGCTGTAATCTATCTCTGTGCCAGATTTCATACAGATCTGTTCAGCCGTTCTAGAGTCATTGAACAACAAACATACATCCAAACTTACGCATTTAGAAATAAGACAGTATTAATAAAAAAGAAGATAATAAAACGATAGTAAGAATGTATTAAAACTAGAAAAAGTGTAAAACTAGTTTTAGTTAAAAATGTGATAGTTGAAAGAAAGATGAAATAAGACATAAAAACAAAGAGTCCTTTCCGTGTTGCGTTCTAAAAGTTAAGAAAAAAAAAGAACATTATTTGTCCATCCAATAAAATTTGTTGCAGTATATGGTATTCTATTATTGTTTCGCATGTAAGTATATGTAATTTATATAATATAATTTATTTAATTATGTATATTTATATTGTTGTGTTTTTATTTTTTATTACGATTGATTTAGTTTAATTGAGTTAAAGCACCAAATATTATTTAAAAATTGTAATGTCTCCTTAGACGCTGGGTTGCTTGGAAGAGATCGCTATAAGCGATAAGGCCGCCATTGTTCTAATGGAAATGTATTTAAGTATATTAAATGTCTAGGTTTAAGTTATGATGAACAATAAAGAGTTTTCATTCATTCATTCATTCAAAGAACTCTATCTTAACCCATGATAGAGGAGAAGGCGAATAAAAAAAAAACATAATATATTAAAAACATAAAGGCAACGTAAATTAAAGAAATTTGAATCAGGCGATGTAGGTGGTGCAGGAAAAAGGCAATAGATACATAAATACTCAAACTAATTTAACAAATAAATTTACAATACATACATGTAAACATAGTCATAAATATACATGTATACAATAATATATTACAAAATACATAAGTTATTATAATAGATGTATTAGCATGATTATATTGTCTTAATCAGACATAGCTATTTATGGACAAATTGTGTTTTCTGAGTAAATTTCTAAATGTTGGTAAGGATTTGGCCTCTCTGACAGTAAGAGGCATAGAGGCTTGATTTTTTTCCTCTTTGTGCGTCTTCCTCCATAAGTTCAACCTATAAACCCATAATACGCTAGGTCTCATAGCAGAGTGAACTTTGTATATGACACAAATTTCGGCGGGCCCCGGTCATTACACCCCGCCAGTCGACGAACCCACGTCTAGCTCAAACTGACCTATACTATACACATGTATGTACCCGGTATACATAATATATATAGTAGGGACTTATACTTCCCTATACTCAAGCGGCTATGAGCTTTATATTTGGAGTAGTTAACTTCTTTAGGGATATCCCGACTACTAGGTGGAGGAGCGAGATGGCATAATCCTCTGTCTCAAAGGAAGATCTTCCAGCGAGGCTATTGTTATGGCCCGCAAGCCTAGGCCTATCTATCATTATTGTGGAAGTTTATACAACCCGTGCGAATTAACATGGCACCTGGCTCGAAAACAACCCTCCTCTTGCTGCCCCGCTCGCGTCGTGCGAGACCAGTAGCGTTAGCATCACTGTTATTGTTGTTAAATGATGATATTCAAAGAACTAAAATAAAATTCAATTTTTTCTTGCAGTAAGTACTTTAAACGTAATTTATTTGAGCCAGGTGCCATGTTAATTCGCACGAGTTGTATATTATTTGTATGTCTCGAGAATTGCTTGCGACCGCAATTATTGCACATCGCCATCTATTGGCTTGTAAATGTTCCAGTACACATCTACTTATATATATATATATATATATATATATATATATATGTGTGTGTGTGTGTGTGTGTGTGTGTGTGTGTGTATATATTCGTTAAAATCGGTCTCGAGACTCTTGAGTGTTTTTCGCTATTTCATATAGTTTAGTTTACGCCCCCTTGAAAGCGGACGGCGTACTCCTGAATCTTTCCATGTTACAACGCGCATCAAAAGCCAAAGGTAGATATTGGTAATTTTATTTTATTTTTTGTAAACCTTGAGTCAAATTTACGTATATATATTTGTATAATATCTATAGATAGAATTAAATATGTAGGCTAAGGTAAAAGTAAAGAATAAATTATATTAGGTAGGGTTCTTGTTTTTTTGCCCGCCTACCTCCGATGTTCTTCGGGGCCTATATAACTCTATTTACAAATTAATTCGTAGAGCAAAAACTTTGTACCCTTTTTACGAAAATTGCGCGGACGGAGGAATATGAAATTTCGCACACTTATAGTTTATATAGAGAATAAGCGACGAATGCTAATATTTTTTAAATTATTCATAAAAAATTACATTAAATTAATAAAAAAACATTACACACACTACCATGTATTTGGGACACACACGCATATATACTCTTTTGTTTATTGTTCAAGTCAAAATAATAGTGTAGCCTTGGCGAAATATGTTATTATAGAATATACTTCTATTCGTCTTTGAATTTCATTATTATGGTCGAATTTCGACCACGGGCGACCACTCGTTATTACTAACATCACCTTCGCATGCTTTCCGCCTTGTTTAATTTAATGTGTGCGTCTGTGTATATGTGCAAGTGTGTTAGTGTTGTGTGTATGTGTTAATATCATGTTTAACTTGTTATGTGGTAGGGTTTGTTAGTTATTAAATTTTTATTATCGTGAAAATAGGATCGTCATGTAAATGTGTCAATAAAGTTTTTTTTATTGCTGGAGTTCAGCAGACAGGCAGTCGGCCCACTTGATGGAAAGCGGCTACCATCGCCTATGGTCGTTTGCAACACCAAAGGTGCTACAAATTCGCTGCTGCTCTCTTAAGGGAGAGTGGAACCCGGTCACTAATGCCGGAACACAACTCAAGGTTACTATGGCGTCATACTTTAGACCAGGAGTGGTAACCATTCAGGCAGGCAAATGCCCTACCACCCGGCTGTGGGTTGTTTTGTCGCCTCTCACGACAGGCCGCCAGGCGGCAGGAAATTGTATTCTTTCACCGTTCCTGTATGAATAAAGTTAAGATTAGTCTGTAGGTATTAGGGTAAGAAAAATAAGATTTGTATAATACATCCATCTCAACATTCTCATCTCATCTGAGTCGTGACATTTTTCGTCTATAACTTTAGTAGCCCAAAATTTGGACCCGTATAACCACAGTCTTGTGATTTGTGAGAATGTAACAAACAAATACAAACCATACCTTTTCCTTAAAAGCTTTATCGAGACGTCGCCAAACGTTTAGTAGACGTCGCCAAACGTTTGGTAGACGCCGCCAAACGTTTGATAGACGTCGGCAAACGTTTGGTAGTCGTCGCCAAACGTTTAGTAGACGTCTCAAAAGTCTATTTTACTCAAAGATTGCTACACAACATGGTAACGCCGTCAGCCTTTCGGGAACATTCCTAATAAGAAGCAATGGTTTGCGACCAATATTTTACCTATAATTCTCTCTTTTATTTCATTAACCATATCCCAATTGAGATCGGCACAATATGTCTATTCCATCCACACTCCTCTATTTGACATACATCTTCTGTTAAACCACATATCATCATATTATCCTTCACACAACCCATCCATTTTTTTGGTCTACCTTAACATTTTTACCCATCCATCTTGTAGTTTAACATTATTTTTGGCACGTTCATTTTATCTATGACTATACTCTTTTTTATTTAGTTCTAGTTTTTAATACAGCTTCTAGTCAATACCAATATTTGATATACGAGTTACTTTCCCATTTACTAGGGGCCACAAAGTGACGTGAAAAAGTGTGATGTTGTGTGACCAGGGGTGGGAGGTGTCCTAAATTTTGTGACGTCACTATTTTAATTTAACAATATCTTGACGTAAAATAGCAAAATATGTGATAATAAATTTACGTTTTAACGGTTTTAAGCGTGGTAATTTATTCATGATTTAGTGATCACGGCCACTGAAAAGTGAAAACGTCGGAATAACAAAAATAAAATAAATTACCGCGCTTAAAACCGTTAAAACGTAGTTTTATTATGTATACATGTCGCGAAAATTTAAGAAAATATGTGATGGGACACTAGAGAGGAGGGGTCTCAGGAATGTGACCAGCTGTGATAAAGAAGGGGAGAGGTCTGAAATCATGAAATTCGTGTGACGTAATTTCTAGATGGCTCCTTGGTATAGATTATTTAAAGAACATAACTTAGTGAGTTCATTAGACCGTACAAAATGTCATTAACATTACAAACATAATTACAAAAATGTGTACAACACTTGTAAAAATATACATTTTAATTGTTCTTAATATTTTACATTGTTCATGACTAATGTGTCGGATTGTCGATTTGCTTTGCTGCGTTTGTGTTATTGACATTTATTGGGGCTCCTTTATATAAAGGTAGATAAAAAAAATCTACCAAAAAAGAGACCGACTGAGTAACTAAAGAATTGTGCGGTGAGTTGATTTTTACAAACGAGTTGGCGAATGTTTGTAAAAAACAATTTTCGCGCATGTGTCATAGAACGTTTTTAACACATTTGCGAAAAACAGCACAATAGGTAATGAAACAAACATAGGTATCAGTCGGAAAGTCGCTACAATTTTTGAAATTTCTCATATGAAAATGGCGCCACGTGCGCGGGGTGAAAATTAGAGCTATCTTTCGTCTCATTTTCTGAATGAAACAAATGTATTGATTAAAAGTGCTTCCAAGGAAGTTCGATTATTCAGCGAATTTATTTTTATAATTTTATTATTTACCGCACGTTTCATTGTGTGGTGCGTAATTTTGAACTTTCGAACAATGTGTACAGATTTCGCAAATGCTTGACCAAATGTGTTAAAAAATATTTTTTACAACATCGTCAAATGGTTGAAAAGTAAAACATAAAAAGTACTTTGTATGGCTTTTGGCATATCTTTTGAGATTTTCTGACCTCATTTGTTTCAATTTTCCACGATGACACTATAACTTCTACCCCTTTCCTTATTGGGTGTTATTGTTGAAGGTCTATCACCTTCGACGCCTATAAGGGTGCATGACCGGGTCGTCAACCCGCGACCTTAGGGTGAACTGACCCCAAGTTACGTTGCTAACGGAAATTCATCTTATACTAACACAATCAATTGTTTGTTTGATATAGAATTCTTTTCTTTTCTTTCTTTATCTTTGAGATAATATATAAATAACTAGTTGTCTCGGCAGACGTCGTCCTGCTCGGAAAAGCTTCAATCGATATGCCGACATCAGCGCCACCTACCGGGCCCAATTGTGAACCAACTCAGAAACCTTCTCTGACTCATGCACAACAACTTTGCTAAAGATCATCACATGATCAAATGTGTCATCACTCATTTTTAACCGACTTCGAAAAAAGGAGGAGGTTCTCAATTCGTCGGGTTTTTTTTTTTTTTGCTTTATTTTATGTATGTTCGCCGATTACTCCGTGATTTAAGATCCGATTTACGTGATTCTTTTTTTGTTCGACGCGGAATAGCTTCCAATTAGCCCCCTAAAAATTTTACATAGTTTGGCCCAGTAGTTTTCATTTTATGAACATTTTTCATGGAAATAATTTTCACTCCGTTCCATATGTACACCGATTACTCTGAGATTTATGATTCGATTTACGTGATTCTTTTTTTGTTCGACGCGGAATAGCTGCTATGTGGTCCCCTAAAAATTTGACATAGTTTGGCCCAGTAGTTTTCATTTTACGAACATTTTTTTGTTCCCGGTTCTTGAGACCTATATTTTTTAAGAAGTGCGGCACTATTCGTAGGTCCACCCATACATAGCTAGACACTAAAAAGTAACAAATAAAATTTAAAAACTTCGTTTAAAAAAACCGACTTCAAAAACTAAAAAACTAAAATGAATAAAATAACTTATTTCTAAAGCTATTATTAATAATATATATTATCTAAAACATCTTAAAGTCGGTGCTTAGTATATTCATTTTAGATTTTTAGTTTTTGAAGTCGGTTTTTTTAAACGCAGTTTTTAAATTTTATTTGTTACTTTTTAGTGTCTAGGTATGTATAGTTGGACCTACGAATGGAGCCGCTTCTTAAAAATATAGGTCCCAAGAAACGGGAACAAAAACATGTTCGTAAAATAAAAACTACTGGGCCAAACTATGTAAAATTTTTAAGGGACCACATGGCAGCTATTCCGCGTCGAACAAAAAAAGAATCACGTAAATCGAATCATAAATCTCAGAGTAATCGGTGTACATATGGAACGGAGTGAAAATTATAACCATGAAAAATGTTTATAAAATGAAAACTACTGAGACAAACTATTTTAAATTTTTAGGGGACCAATTGGAAGCTATTCCGCGTCGAACAAAAAAAGAATCACGTAAATCGGATCATAAATCACGGAGTTATCGGCGAACATACATAAATAAAGCAAAAAAAAAAAAAAAGATCCCGACGAATTGAGAACCTCCTCCTTTTTTCAAAGTCGGTTAAAAAGGGTACGGACCTCGAGTCCGTAGTATTGTTATAATAATAAAAAAAACTTGTTGCTGAGGACTTTCTAGCCGCTTCTTCTCCTTTGACCAGCGATAACATATTGCGAAGTGGTGTACATAGAATAGGAAGTAGATTTAAATTTTGACTTATATGTATGACCTTCAAAAAGTGTTCTCTAGTGGAACTTATTTTAAATAAAAAACTTTTGAATCTGAATTTTTATTGCGTAGCTGGCAAACAGGCGGACGACGCTGCTCATGGAAAGTGGTTACTGTCGACTATAGGCGTTTGCAACACTAATGGCAAAGTCAACGCGTTACCAACCTTTACGATGGTATAGAGATCATCATCGAAGAAAGAGAGGTATATAGGATAGAGAGAGAGATAGAGCGATCAGATCGACAGACTGGGATATCGGATTAAAATAGGGGGGTGGGAAGAGGGCTACCGGAACACTCATTCATCGCACGAAACATCATTAACCGTTTCACGTCAATATTCTGTGTTAGTGTGCTACCACACCGATGGAACTAAGAGTTGTGATCCATGTAATTTAATCACACTTAAAAATGATTAATTCCTTAAAAAATATTAAAGACTAGCACCCCGTCCCGGCTTCGCGCGGGTGGATATTTATTTTGTAAACATTTTGGGATAAAAGTAGAGTAAATGTATCTTTATGCAGGTTTTTTTTCATTTTAGTTACAATTTTTTGCGGCCGGGCGGCTTGTCGTAAGAGGCGGCAAAACAACCCACAGCCATGTGGTAGAGTTTTTGCTCGACTGGATGGCGACCACCCCTGGTCTAGAGTATGCCGCCATAACAACCTTGTGTTGTGTTCCGGCATTAGTGACCAGGTTAAGCGCATTTGTAGCACCTTTGGTGTTGCGAATGTCCATATGCGTTTGTATTTTTACACCTTGAATGGACATTCGCAACACCAAAGGTGCTACTAATGCGCTGCTGCTCTCTTAAGGGAGACTGGAACCTGGTCACTTATGCCGGAACACAACACAATGTTGTTATGGCGACATACTTTAGACCAGGGGACCTTTTGGTCACGTTAGACATTTACCAGACATCTCAATAAAAAAGATTTGATTTGTTTTTTATATATTTTATAATCAACTGAAATAATAATATATTTCTCTTGCCAAATGGGTTGTTTAGAATATATTTATTGTTCCACTATACAGTCCAACAAGCTGTGGTAGGTTGGTGGCTCACGCTCGCGTCCCAAACTCAAAGTGATAAAGAATGAGTGTGATGAAACATGGAGAAGTTCCGCTTTTAACAAACGTGGCGGGTATACAATCAGTCCCCTTGTAAATAATGGGTGGTTGTAAAAATATGAAATTTTCATCTATGATGTGAGGATGTTAGTATACCATACTGCGCATAGCAAAGCCCGATTGCGGCCGGGAAGCTCACAAACCTGCGCACCCACGTGGCAGGTCAACGCTTGCCCCACTGCGCAAGTTCGCTGACACCGCGCAAACGCACACACGCGAGGCCGATGCTCACGCGCAAATATACACAGGCTTGCGCGTCACAACACGTCATTTGTTGCGTTGCGAGCAATGTTGCACACAAGTATACTCGTTACCAGTTGCAGGTGACTAATTGTTTTATGAGGAATTTCTGAGATATCTCATTTAAGACCTTTTAATGTTGCATAGTAATTTTGTCAGGAACGTATCGTAATAAATGTGCTGAGATTGTAAACTGTCGATAGATTATGAACAGATGTAAAAATATTTGGAATTAGTGAATAAATTATTCTGACATCCGTCGGCCCCTGCCGCGGCATTTTCGTGTACCTTGGTTTAAATAGGACCCATTTCCAAAGTATATTTACTTGCGTCCCAAAATCAAAGGGCGCGGGTTTTTATCCTAGCTGGCAAGCGGCTGGAAAGCAATACTTACGTTGTTTTCTGACGAAACAGCGTGATGAAACCAGCATACTAAGATAACCAATGTTTTAAACCTGACAATCCGCCTTGGACAAGCATAGCAGGTATACTGTCGGTGGCCTATCGTAAGAGGCGACAAAACAAACCACAGCCTAGGGCATTTGCCCGACTGGATAGCTACCACCCCTGGTCTAAAGTACGTCGCCATAACAACCTTGAGTTGTGTTCCGGTGTTAGTGACTAGGTTCCAGTCTCCCTTAAGAGAGCAGCAGCACATTTGTAGCACACATTTGGTGTTACATGTCCATAAGCGATGGCAACCGCTTTCCATCAAGTGGGCCGTCTGCCGTCTGCTGAACTCCTGCAATAAAATAAAATAAAGAATGTTCTAGTAACATTAAAATATGAAAAGAAATGCTATCGTCTAACAAGATCAGTACGAATAATGCCAAAATACGTTGTTTGAATAAACTAAAGTAACCTGGTTTACTTTCAATGTTTACATTATACATTTTATAGCTTCTGTATACACCCACTAACGCGTTTTAATGATATATTTGGACTGTACATGACTTATTAGGAACGTGATGGGGCGTTGAGGAATTAAGTATAGTAATTTGTCTAGAAGGAAATGTGCTAGCAAATTGGATAGTTAATACTTTATATTCCAGTCTAAAAATGAAACAAAAGATTTTTTTAATGCTTTTTAGAATGTTGATTTTTTCATAATGTACGAGTTGCAGGACTCGAATTAAAATGCCGTTAGAATTTTTGCCAGGTGGTAGGGCAATTGCTCAACTGGTTGGCTACCGCCCCTGGTCTAAAATATGTCGCCATAACAACCTTGAGTTGTGTTCCGGCATTAGTGACCAAGTTCCAGTGTCCCTTAAGAGAGCAGCAGCGCATTTGTAGCACCTTTGGTGTTGCTGATGTCCATAGGCGATGGTAACCGCTATCCATCAAGTGAGCCGTCTGCCTGTCTGCTGAACTCCTGCAATAAAAAAAAAGAATTACTATAAAGTTTTATTAGAACTATACAAACACGTATAACACAGGGATAAATATAACTGAACACAACCAGTCCAAAACGTAGTGCACGATTCAATAACACGAGCAAAGTCCGTCACTAAATAGATTTTAGAGTGTACACAAGTCTTGATCCGCTTGTGGTTATCGCTCGACTGACTCATCCCTCCATTGGGGTATTGCTTTATACTGTACAAATACAATATGTCTGCTCCACCGCATGGACTGAATTTCCTAAAATCAAGCCTGGCTAATGACTACCATAAAAGATTACAATAAACAATGGACTGTTTTTCTAATCATAAATTTTAAACACAAAGTAGACAAAAGTCCAAATGCTGCCAAGATATGTCTACAGGTATGCAGGTGTAAATTTGCCTTTTGTCGGCGTTTAGGTGGTAACAATAATATCATCCAAATATAGAATAGAATAGAATAAGTCTTAATGTGATCTTTGAAAGTTGCACTCGTCACTGAAAAATTGAGAGCAGGAAGATTAAGTTTGTATGGGCATAAAATGAGGAGGGATGACAGTCACGCGACAAAAATAATGTTAAACTACAAGATAGATGGACAAAAATGTAGAGGTAGACCAAAAAAAAGTGGATGGATTGTGTGAAGGATGATATGATTATATGTGGTGTGACAGAAGATATATGTCAAAGTAGAGGAGTGTGGGAAAAGACATATTGTGCCGACCCCAAATAATTCGGATATGGTGAAAGAAAAGAGAGATAGAATAGAATATTCTTTATTGCACACAAGAAAATAATACACATGTGTTACCAATCATATAACTAGTACAATCGGCGGTCTTATCGCTAACAGCGATTTCTTCCAGATAATTTCACATTTCTAATAGTGGGTCGGTATTCAGTGCGCATAGTTAAATATAGCTATCTATGTATCATTTAAGAGCTATGCTCTTGTCGGTGGAGCCTCCTCTAAACTTCTTTATTAAGGGCCAGTTGTTTTAATTTACTTCCCTCTCCTTGCTTCCACTTTCCCTTCGATTGACGTGCATAAGAAGGTGTCGTGTCTTAGCAAATGGCCAAACATCTTCACCCTTCTTTCCTCCAGAGTTTTTAAAATTATGCGTTTTTCCTTTATCATATGCAGTACTTCTTCATTGGTCTTCTTTTCTTTCCAACTTATTCTCTTCATGCGTCTCCAACAGCACATTTCAAATGCTTCTAATCTATCGCGATCCCTTTGTGTCATTGTCCATGCTTCACACCCGTATAAAGCTATGCTCCAGATATAAATAATGCACTAAGAATATACAATAACTTACCGTGTAATATATTACACGTTAACTACATTATAATGCTAATATGTTTAAAGAAAAATTATTCGAGTGGTTGGCCAAAAAAGTCCTATTATAGCGTCCAAGCATATTTAAGTGAAAGGTAAAAATTAAGAAGATATTGTTGTTTAAATAAAATAAAATATGTATAAGGAAGGCACCAAATTTTGTTTTACATTTCACAGAAATAGGTTAAGTAAGATTGCGATGCTATTAAAGGCCAGCTAAGTAATGTTCTCAGTTATTTTGTATTAGTATAAGACCTGTGTAACACTTTGTTCGCAATAAAAATGATTTGATATTTTTTTATATAATATAACAAATATAGCACCCGGACAAAATGAAACCACGCTCATTTTACCAGCACCAAGGACCAAATACGGTAGAAGACATAACATTTCAAGCATTGAATTAGCAAGCTTAGAACACGAATAGGTGTCAGTAAAGTGAGGCACTTTTAAGTAGGGCCTAAGTCTCAGTTCACTTGTTGACGCGTCAGTCCCGTCAGTCTGCAGGACAAAGTCAAAATGTGATGAGCTCCAACAGTACCAATTCCCTACTTTTTAGAAATAATCTTTTCTTTTATTGCATGAGTTTAGGCAGACAGGCAGACGGCCCACTCGATGGAAAGCGGTTACCATCGCCTATGCACATTTGCAACACCGAAGGGCGGAAATTTGCACAAATGCGCTGCTGCTCTCTTAAGGGACACTGGAACCTAGTCACTAATGCCGGAACACAAATCAAGGTTGTTACGTCGGCATACTCTAGAGCAGGATCCAGACGGGCAAATCTCCTACCACTTGCATGTGGGTTGTTTTTTCGATTCTTATGACAGGCCGCCCAGCTGCAGGAAATTGTATTCTTCCTTCGTTTCTGCATGGCTAGATTATTATATAATTAAAGTTTACGATAACGCTACAACTACGTTCTATTTGAAGTAGATTTTAATGGAAACTGGTTACTGTCGCCTACTATTATTTGCCCCATTTGCCATTTGGTAAAAGACCAAATTACTCCAAAGTTCCCGGTTTTAAAGCCAAGCATCGAATCCTTCGGCGATTCGCAATCGACAGCCGAATCCACAAGTTCGACGTACGGGCACCAACCCCAAAACGGTTCAACGTATCTAGCCGAATTTCAATTATTATGCAAGTCGAAAAAAGTTCGGACTATTTCGGTTACCGGGTGACGTGTGCTGCAGATTTTGCATCTCTGTGCTGAACGGTCTGTGTCTATTATTAAAAAAAGTTGGGGATGGTACGTACACATTTATTATTATAATATGTCATAAAATCATAAAAAAACATTTAGTAATACAGTATTTCACGTATGATATTGTAGTACTATTTTTGTACATGATACCTACTTCTAAGGGTCAAACAAAGTTCACGGTTCATAGTTCGTTGTACGAACTCGTCCTGGCGCCAAATTTGAAATTCGAATACGTTCGCTTCGATATTTGAATATTTAAAAATTCAAAATTCAACGTCAATATTGCGTTTCCGTTCGATTTTTCATTGGCAATTTTTTTATAGCAGTTGTGTAACGGAAAATTACCATTCGAATATCTAAATTTGGAAAGTTAGTTCTTTTTATTTAAATTTGTTGAATAAAGCCCATTCACTATCCCGCATTGCAGTCCGCCGCCTAATGGAGGACTGTAAATGTTGTAGCTCACATTGCATCCTGCAACACCGAGCAGAACCCCTGTTGAGTCGCGAAAGCTCCGTCCACTGCAGGACTGCACTGCAGGATAATGTATGGGCCTCTTAAAAGATTAACTTGTAATTTTTAGTAATAATAGGGTAGTTAACAGTCAAATTAACTGAAATACATTTTATTATCTTATTAAACGTCGAAGCCATTTAGTTTTTATACGAGCGCTTCAAATTAAGACGTTATTTCTATAAAGAGTGAAATGGGGTATTAATAATAGTTTAAAAAGTATTAAAAAAAAAAAAAAAGTTGTGATTGTGATATGGTATTTGACCGCCAGCTGTTTTATATGAAAATTGTTTCAGAATGTATTGTGATATGTGTAAACTGCCCTATTGAAGTTTTATTATTTAAACACATTTCCGACACGCACTTGGTGAATATTTCAAAGTTACATTCTTTACCTAGGGTTGGGCATTCAGTATCCTTCTTTTATGATAAAAATTGTCTAAATATTTAATTTCAAGTCAAAAATTTGCAAATCATTCGAGAGTCGGTTGCGAAAGATCTAGTCACACCGTGCTGAACAAGTCAGTATATCGGCAGCGTTTTTTTTTTTTGCGAACACAGCTTCGGTGTCAACGACCCCTATTGCATTAGCAACACAAAGTTGCAATTTAGCATATAATAATGAACTAAGCGTGACATCGGTACTGGGAGTGCAAATGGTGTATAGCATTTTTTGAAAATTTTGAGATTTTTTTGTAAGTTTTGGTGAGTTTTTGCCAAAGTGACCGCAACACTTTGGCAAAAACTCACCTCACCAGTTAAATTTACTTTTATGCTCCCGTACTATTTAAGTAAATCCCGAACTAACAAATAAACCGACAAAAAGACAAGGACTCTAAAAAATATTGCATCGTGTTCTTCATCGTTTGTATAGCCTATTCCAGTTGTTTTTTTAAATAGCCTCAATGTAAACACTCGGCATGTTTAGACTTCTTTAATATTATAGAAGATATATAACAGATCTCCCAGCTAAAACCATCCACAAAGACCCAGTAGTTACTAAGAAGATGTGTCGATCCTATGAAGCTTTCATTTTTGCCACTATAGCTAAGGAATTCTAAATTCTAAACAAACAAAATCATTCGAATATCAATAAGTTAGAAGAATAAGTAAGAAATCTGTCTAATTGCTGGTAAGTACACGTGATAATTGACACGTAACTCTCGCATGGAATGCTTTTTCTAAACTGATTACACGCTTCTATGTGAAATATTCCTATAAATTAATGAATAAAATGTCAAAACATCAGTATTTTTATTGGCCCATAATAATCTATGATATGATACCCCCCACTGATATCAATAAATGGATATACAAATATTTATGATATAACATTAAAGAGCGATTATATGGTATAAGTAATATTAATAAGCGAATTCAGGCGTTTGTCAATTCACCTGCGTATACGCAACTACAAGGGGAAACAGGTGTATTTAAAACCTGTCAATCTGCGTTTAATTGGTGTGATGTTTTTTTTTGCTTATCTGCCGGAAACAGGAAAATTATGAATCGAAATGAACTTTTTTCCGCCACTTTGAAGTTATTCTATAAATTACAGCTGTGTTGGTCTATTGTATATTTATAACCTGGGACTTTATCTGCGTTAGTGTTAGAGATTTTGGTCATTTCATGTAGATTGGCGATGGGTTTCATGAGTTACTTTAGATGCGACTTTGCTAATGAAGTTATTTTTTTTTTTTTAATTTATTATCCAATATGCTTACATTCATATACATTACATTCACATTTGAACTGTGGCACAGAAACCTCATGGGTTTATTCGTGCCGCAGGGAGTCGTGTACACTATATTTTTATTTTAATAAATAGGAGCAGAGGCGCGTAGGCGTTATCATCATTCTAGTGTTTAGTTCCGATTTGATAATAAAGCGGAGGGGTATCATCATTCTAGTATATGGTTCTCATTTAAGTCCCAGGACTGCACATGATGGTCCGCTTTGGGAATCAGTATATAATCTTTTAAGATTATACTTGATTGATTTATGGTTATTTTCGTACTTGGTTTGCAGGTCCTCTGGGAGGTCATTTATAATATTTGGTATCATATATTCCTCGCGCCTTGTCCCATACACATTATTATATTTAGGTATAATATATTTACATGTGTCATATCTCGGTCGCATGTAATTCGGTCTAGACTTCTGTACTAAGACTTCTGGTTTGTTACATTCGGTTAGTATTGCAAATTTAACCTTGTCAAAGATGCTCATAACTTTATAATATTTGAAAAGTTCTTTATAATTATCTTTATGTTTTGTTTTAATATTCTTAGGTACTATTGTTTTTAATAAACGTAACTGCAGTTTGTAAATATTAACAGATTACGTATATATACAAACGGATGTGGTTATGTGGTAACGACGTTATTTTTAACGCTTTAGGCCATATTCGGCCGCAGCCTAAATCTTTAAAGCTAACGTAGTTAAGCCCCAATATAATAGATAGATACAAAATAATTCCTGGCTCACAATAATAACATTCACAATATTACACTGTTGCAAGATTTTATTGGTAAAAATTGAATTAAAAGCTGTCTTTTATGGACGATTTTTGCCATAGGCAATGTTAGCCTTAATTTCTTAATACTAGTTTTTTGCATGATTTCAGCACCACCACCTGCTGAAAAGCTGTTACCATTGCCTATAGACAATTCTAACACCAAATTTGCTAACAATGTGCTGCGCTCTCTAAAGAGAGATCGGAACCTGGCCACTAATGCCGAAATATAACTCAACTGGTTATCATTTACATAAAAAAATGAGATGAGATTACAAAAAAAATATAGACATGTACTTAAGCTGGGTAATAAACCTACCCAAACTAAAAAATAATTTTGATTACTATAGTCTAAGATCAAATTGTTATGAAGAATTAAACTTTTTAAATAAATAAATAAAAATATAAAAGTGCACTTATGCTATTTAACTCTTTGGTTCATCGTATATTGTAGAGCTTCTTAAATGCTCTAAATCTGTATTATATCTAAAGATATGCGATGCTATATTCTTTTCTTCGTTTGTTATCGGGTACAGTAAGACAAGTATACGAGGGCCTTACTTATAAGCGTTTCTTAAATTTAAAGAAACTGCTCAGCAACTGATTAATGAAAATCTTACCCATAAACAGGAGGTTTAGTGGAATATTTTGCGTATAACCTACGTTAATCATTCAAATTTCGTTTATCTGTATTCCTCTTAGATAAACAACAGGTAATACACGTTTATAAATGAAAAAAAAGATATTCATTGATTAGGATCTGATTCTGATTCTCTTACTTAAGAGACGCCTAAGCGTTTCGTAACGAGATTATTAAAAGTAAGGCCGTAAGTATAATTCTATTTTCTAAATTCTACCATTGGATGACAGGACGCTTTGATTTGTGCCATTACAGAAGGCATTCGGATCTTAGATGATATAGACATTTATTTGAACAAAGTGTTTCGTCATGTTTGTTAAATAAATAAGTACGACGTGAAACTACTAGACTGTATTTCTCAGTAAATACAATCAGAGTGCTCTCAGGTACCTACCAGGTTCCAGACTCTTTTAAAAGAACAGCAGCGCATTTGTAGCACTTTTGATGTTGCAAATGTCCATAGGCGATGGTAATCGGTTTCCATCAAGTGGGCTGTCTGTCTGTCTGCTGAACTCCTGGAATAAATAAAATAAAAAAGTTTAATATTGTTGTTTTTTTTGTTTAAAATAAAACATCATATCTCAAAACCAAACTCTTCGTTCTTCTTTCTTCGACTATTAATTAACAATCTTATAGCATGGAATATCTTAAAAGGGATTGGATAACAAACCTAATAGTTACTGCATAACAATAATATTGTTATCGTAATTTGAATACATATTGGTCTCATGTTCTTTGTGAAATTTAATACAAGGCTTTTGTCAAGTAAGCCTTACACCGCCTTATTTAGAGGTAGATATGGATTAATCGTTCCATTCAAGGTATAGGTTGGTAAACGAGCGATGATCAATGGATCAGTCTGACCGTAACAAATAATAAGACTGGTATCTAACATACTAGAGTATACTCTAGTGCAGTGGTTCACAAACTTATTTTGCATACTGCCCAATTTGAGCATAAATTATTTTTTTGCGCCAAATTAAATTAATTGATTATTGTGAGCTATACGACCAAATGATACAGGAATGAACAAATCGGGTTATTTAACAAAAACTTGTTAAAACATAATTGCCAGCGGTCTATTATTTCCGAAAATTACCTATCTAGGAATACTAATAAATATTAAAATGCGAAAGTGTGTCTGTTACTTTTTTATTTCTTTGTGTCTACTTTCTTTCTTTTGGGTCTCTTACCGCCCCCCTTTAGGCCTGCAGCGCCCACAAGGGGGCGTTGTCGCCCACTTTGGGAAAGGATGCTCTAGTGTGTTAAATTGTATAATGTTACATGCCGGCAAAGGTGAAGGCACACCTGCCAGCCATAAAACCCGGTTTATTACCGTTCCCGCATTCGGAGTTTTTTGTTTACTTTGTGTTTAAAATTTGCAATTTGACAATAGCCTATTGTTATCATTTGCGTTTATATCCGTTCGCAGGAATAATTAACCATTGTAGGTGTGCAGATTACGTTTTCTTGGAAAAACTCAGTCCACGCAGCCGATTGTTGTATTATAAAATTTACTATAAAACAATGCCCGAAAGGAGGGGTGGGGCAGTCAAGCGAGGATTACGATACGAGCAAGACGTAGATTCGATGAGCGACATAGTGCGTGTTATTGAATCGTGCAGTTTGTACTAGTAGTGTCTATTTATATTTGTACCTATGTTATATGTGTTTGTATAGTTCTAACAAATTCTATAGTAATTCCAACGGCATTTTAATTCGAGTCCTGTAGCTCGTAACATTACTATTAATACTAATGTGGTACAAATAGCGGTCTTATCGCTGTCAGCGATCTCTTCCAGATAACCTTGGGATGGAGAGAGAAATATGGCACAAAAGCTAGGGCAGGGTTTGCTGAGTTTTCTTATATATATATATATATATATATATATATATATAAGAAAGTCGTGTTAGTTACACTATTTATAACTCGAGAACGGCTGTACCGATTTGGCCGAAAATTGGTGGGGAGGTAGCTTAGAACCAGGAGACGGACATACGGACGGACGGATACTTTTTATCTCGTTGGAACCGGTAGGTGGCGCTGAGATCGGGTTCTAGAATCCTCCTAATCACCTGGAGCGATTTTGGTGATTTTGTTTTTGTGTGTTTGAGTGGGTTCCCGGATGGTTTAGATTCGCAATTGGAACTGGTAGGTGGCGCTGGTATCGGGTCCTAGATTTTTATTTTTTAGAACAGGACAACGTCTGCCGGGCCGCTAGTATAATATATTTATAAACATACATAAAAAAAAGTATTTCATTTGAAGAGTGTCCGCTTCCTTATTAAAACTATACGATGACAGAATTTGAACCCAAGTCATTCGAATGAAAGGAAGCTACCAGGACTTCATAAATCCGTCGTAATACTTCGAAATTTCTGTTTTTGACCTCTGCTGGGTCAAACTTCATTCTTCCTTAGTACATAATACTATATACTTCGTAGCACGTGGTGGAAAATCGATAGGTCGTTAGCTCATAGGAGTGAGCGAGGTAGACGTATCTAATGTCCCACAACCGTCTCCTTCACGCACAAGGTCGCCGGCATTTCCCGAGGTTATATACTTTGTATTATTTGGGGAGGACTTGGGTCCTTACTCCACAAAGTACAATCTCAGTAACTTTAGCTATCGGAATATTCAGAAAGCGCTATATTCATTAATAAAGACTATATTTAGTTAACTACGTCATGGGTAAAGAATACCACTTTTAGTATTAGACGGATTAACCAAATTGAATAAATTCAGTCACGAATTGAAAGAAGATACGTAGAAATTTGTTTTGAAAACATAAGTAAGAATAAAAATTCTATTAATTTTATAATAAAAAAAACAATAAATAACATTAAATAATTTAAAGAAATAGGTAAATATCTTATTCAAGCTAAATATATTAACTTATTATAATGTCCCACGAACTCAAATAAATAAAAAAGAAATTATTGTTTTTTTAAATAAATAAAAAGAATCATTATCTTGTTTTTTTTTTAGTGTCTAAATTACAGTGAAACCTGGTTAAGTAAGAGACCTGCAATGTGATTTCACTTATAGAAGTATTCCACTTACCCATTATCGTAGATATCCAGGTATAATTATATACCTATCTCATTTACAGAGGGTTCCACTAATAGAGATTCTGACCTCTACATCATCGTACAGGTTATTTCAGTCATAGAGGTGCGTTATTAAATAAAATAACGTATGATAGTAAAGCCAAACTAAAACTGGAGGTCATTGAGGCTCAAAATTACTTACGTAGTAAGTACGGAATTTGCGGGAAGAATAAGTAAGTTAACAAACAAAACGATGTTATCTCAGTTACAGAGGCCTATGCATATAAAATTCACGCTGTCTCAGTTATAGAGGTAACTACGATGAATGATAAATCGAAAGAACGAATCCCAGATATAGAGGTTTGCTTCGTCCCACCTACAGGGGTAATTCAGTGCCAAAGATTTGGGACCTCAGCGTGAGTTCCAGTTATGGAGGTATCTCACTTATCTAGGTCCCACTTAACCAAGTTTCACTGTATTAAACTGTAATTTAAATGAATATAAAACTAATTACGGAACTGCTGTTTTAATTTAATAATTTCTTGATTAAATAGCTAAATATGGCACACTAGGGAGGGAGGGGTTTCACGAATGTGATCACCTCTGACAAGGACGGGGTAAGGGTCAAAAGGTCATTAAATTCGTGTGACGTTATTTGTGGAAGGTCACGTGAGTCGTGTACCTCTTTGCCAGCATCGCAATAAAAAAGATAGACAGACGGACGCACACGACGATTAAATAAGAGTTCCGTAAATTCCATTCGGAATGAACGGAACTCCTATTAAATCGTCACTTCACGTTCATTGTTACGGAACTCTAAAAGAATACAAACAGTACATTATTTGTAGTTGACAACATTTTTCCGGGGTCAATGTACTCTTAACACAAACAACGGTCTAGAAACAAGTCAAACAATAAAATTTAATTTATTAAACACTTTAATGTTAATTGTTAAAAAGAATTGTTTTAAGAAATTGTTTTATGCGGAATTGTTTTAGGCCGTTATAATAGATTCGGCAGATAGGCACAAACACGCAATGACATTTATCTCGTTCCTAAGGGCCGATTTTTCAAGCATCAGACAAAAGTTCTGCAGCAGATAAAAAATAACTTATTTAGACACATTTTTCACTAAAACCATAGCTTGCATTATTTTTTAAATGCTGCGATACTTTGTGTCCTGGAATCCCGCGGGAATTTTCCCGAGATGGGTTTAAGGCGGTTTATATTCATAATAATTAGGTGATTTATATATCACTTACATTAAAACTATAGCTTAATCTGTATTTTAAATGCTGCGACACTTTGTGTCCTGGGAATCCCGTGGGAATTTTCCCGAGAGGAATTTAATGCGGTTCATATTCATAAAAATTAGCTGATTTATATATCACTTATACTAAAACAATACTTTACGTTCTTTTTCAATTGCAGCGATCCTTTTTGTCCAGTTATCCCATGGAAATTTTCCCGGGAATGGTATAAATGACTTGTATGAAAATTAGCTGATTCCGATACATTTTTTTATATCTATTAGACATCTTTAGTTGAACAGTTGCAGTTGTCTATGTTTTTAGTAACATTTCTCTTATCCCGGGAATTTCCGGGATTCATGTACTTAAATACTGTAAAATGCATTTCCCTACTGGAAATACTCTTTAATTTTAAACATTGGCAAAATGACTTTATAATTTTTGATACCTGTGCAGCGGGTGCGGAGTCGTGGGCAAATCCTAGTAAACCAATAAAATTGCAGCGAGCTCGCAACTGGCAACTTTGAATTAAATTCTAAATTCAAATCATTTTGGCATATCATTATTATTCTTTTTACAAAACCATTATTTAAAAAGTTGTTCGGATATTTCATTCGTAACATTTGTATCCTACTAATATTATAAACGCGGAAGTTTGTAAGAATGTGTGTTAGTTACTATTTGACGTAAAAACTACGGGATGGATTTTGATGAAACTTTACAATAATATAGCTTACACATCAGAATAACACATAGGCTATAATTTATAAATATATAGTGTGGTTTTGTGGTTTTCCATCACCACGTTGGTGAAACCGCGGGGCACAGCTAGTATAAATACCAGCTGTGCTTTAGAAGACGATAGAAGAGCATGTAAAGTAATTGAGTAAAACTACAATAACTTTTGTAAATATGACATTTTTGGAGTGCAATACTGAAAATGTTATCTATCTATCAACAAGTAAATTTACCATTGATAAGGTCTGGGCCAAAAGATTTTTTAAGGAAATATGAAAACATAGTGAATTTTCAAAGATTTGAGTGTACTGGAATGTTCTATTACCAATGGCGAATAGTGAAACGGTATTGCCAAAAAATCTGTGACGAAAAACACCCGCGTATACATTCAAAAGTAGAGTTCAACAACATTTCACCGAAATCCACTGTTTGGGTCCGCGGGGCAACGAACTTGTATGACGCCGGCGTGGCTGTGTGCCGGCGGCGGTACATGCCTACACGGCCGACGCACTCACACATACAAACCAAACATCCATACGCCTCCGACCGGCCAGTTTTCTTCCTTAATTACACACCAATTATTAATTTTAGACCAACTTTATTGACATATTCGGGAGGCTGGTAACCATATCTGTCGGTTGATAGCGAAAATTTTGTTAAAGAACCCATTTGTTAGATTTTTTTTTGGTTACCTACTGCCGGGCGTCGAGGCGACTGAACTATAACTATGAGCTAAGTTGATTATTCGAATGAAAAAAAATTTTTTTTCGTGAACCAACCCGAAGATTCGTCAACGCGTCAGTCACGAACCGACCGTACTCGCGTCCACATCTCTGACTTGCCAGTTCTGTGCACAAAAACATATAGTACAAAATATAACGTACAAATTTTATTTACAGTCTCGTGAGGTGAACGCATTTTTTACTGTGACAGTGTTAGTGAAGTGAAATTGAAATAATCAATTATCTGTGGTGGCGTCAAATTAAATTTAAATCATCGACGTAAAAATTCGGTCTGGATTTTAGATCACTGAGCGGACAGTTCGGTTTTCTAAAATCAAATATTTGTGATCGTTCCATTTTTAAACGAATAATCGATTAAAATATTCAAATAAATTCTTTTTTCTGGTTCGTTTTTTTCTTTACAGATTTTCTTTTGTATGTTTAAAAAAAGAAGAATACATGTAGTTATAAGGGAGCAAATGTTGAATAAACAATAAACAAAACAGTGCCTTAATATGTTTATTTGATACGGAGCGAAAAGCAGTGATATAAAAACAAACCACGGAGACAAAATGCCAAAAAACTCGTTGCTTTTCAAAAAGATAATACCTGACATTAACTTCGCTAAAAGAAATCTTACATCCCCTCTCGGCCGGAACATTTATATCAGTTAAAAAAGGGTGCTTGCAAAAAAAAACCATCAACAAAGTTGAGAAAAATACAATAACATTGGGGAAAGTGCCATAAATATTTCCGAAGAAATCTTATGGTTTTATTAACATAGTTAAAAAAAACAGTTGCCTTACACGACATAGTCGAACAAAATTCAAAAATAGTTGAACACCAAAAGTTGCTAGTGATAAAAAATAGTGTTTAAAAAAATGCGAATTCGATTCGCAATTCAAATTTACTGGCCGAAAATCACTTAAGTAAATAAAAAAACAAAAAAAAAACAATTTAAATAATGAACAACAATCAGTTCCACGAATTGTTCGGGTCTCAGTGGCCTCCTGACCAGCATGGGGGTCACTCGTCAGCTACGACCATGCTGCATCAAGGTCAGGGATTGCAAGGCATGCAGATGAAACGGGAACCCCATGCTGACGTGCAAGGCGTCATGCACAACCAAATGGGCATGGATGTAGGTGGTTCAGTAGCTGACAGTACTTCACCACCTCCTGGAAGCAGTGATAATGTCTTCGGATCTTCGTTTAACTCTGGATTGTACATGGATAAAAAAGCAGCTAATTCTATAAGAGGTAATTTTTTTTATTTTATACTTTTCTTTCTTATTTAGCTAATCGATGTCCATTGGTGAAAATGGGCCTCCACGATTTTCTACCATATATCCCAGTTCGTTGTCCTAATCCAGCTCCAGCTGGAGATGTTGCGCTGGTCGTCAGTCCACCGGGTTGGAGGGCGTCGTACATTATATACAACGGACCACTCTTAGGCCGATCCCAGACACCCAGACCATAGTAAATATTGGAAAGTTTGTTCACGACATTTACCATGCCAGGAAATGAATGCCTCTGCGTTATAGTGACCCTTACCAAATGGAAACGTACCCAGAAAGCTGACTGCATTGCGTTCACGAAATTTACTATAACAGGAATCGAACCCAGAGCCTATGTATTCCAGTAAGCTTCACCAGCAAAGGTTTGGCCCACTTAACCCCAGTGGCCGTCAATCATAAAATGGACTAATGATTTACTTTTACATATAATCACAGCTGTAATAAACATGTTTATTTTTAATTAATTAAATCAAATCACGGAAGAAACCTAGCTATTAAGGTCGTTACACATCTTCAAATTATTCAAATTTAACGTAATTTTTTTGTCCAACATTATTTGATAGATCTTATGGTTAAACGTTGATGCGTGTAACTCATTGAGACCCAGAGGTTCCGAGTTCAATTCTCTGGAATACACATTTCATATACGAATTTTCGACTTTGTCCTGAAAGTTTTGAATCGGCGTCAAACCATAACCCGTCATACCCATAACACAAGCGTAATCATATAGATTAATAATAATAAGAAACTATACTAAGGAATAAATGCCCAATAAAAACGTAACTCCTAACATACTCGGCAATCAAAAAAGGCGCCACCAGTCCTTTCTTGTTTTTATTGGAAATCTACAGAATCTATTTAGTTGTTTTTGATTTTTGTGGTCTAATATTTGCTATTAGGATATGCCCGCGACTTTGTTCACGCTTGACTTGAAATTCTTTTAGAATTCCCAGGACAAAGTACCGCAGCATTTAAAATAGAATGTAAAATGTTTTAGTGAAAACGGAGTTGAAATAAGCTAATTTTTATACACGTAAACAACTATGAACCGCTCCAAGCACAATTCCCGTGGTGTTTCCGGGATAAAAAAAAACTCAAATTTTATTACATTAAATTTGCTATCAGTAGTTTTTACGTAAATCCCGAACAAACAAGCAGACAAGAAATCTAAAAAAATTGCGTCGTGTACTCCATCGTCTATTCGTCTATTCCAGGTTTTTAAAGCTTCCATGTACAGATACGGCATGTTTAAAATTGTATATTATTAAATATTACTCCATATTGTCGCTGCAGGAAAAATCTTGAGATATGCAATTCATCGGTATTTGCTATATGTGAAACTTGGCATACTTTTTGATAAACGTGACAAAAATATTGTTCGCATACACATAAATAGGTCCAAACCCTACTCAGCTATGTTTTTAAGTTGTTATAATTACGTAAGCCTAATTCACCTCTTTTTGCATAACATTTTATAAGCTTAAGGTTTTTTTCTTCAATCTTCTGAGAAATATTTTCGTATGCATATTCCAAACACGATTCAATCTATTGTATGTCAATGATGTATGACTATGAAGTAGATTAAAAAATCTGGTATTTCAGTCCACATCACGTGTTTAAAAGGATAGATGTGTGAATTTTATTATGAAATAGGTAAATTTTCAAAATAGTAGGCCATTGCTCTATCTAGGCTTTTTTGGTTTAGCTGACTAGAAATTGTCTAGCTTTGTAACTATCGCAATATCTTTGTGATGATTAATTACATTCTCAAGTGCGTCTATTTTAAGGCACCTAAGTCCTGAAAAGTATGTGAAGTTTGCTTTGCAAACTTTAGTATAAAGGTAATTTCAATAGGAATGAAGTTAAAAATATATTAATTTCACTTAATTTAAAGAAGATTGCATGAAAATAGGTCGTTTTTCGCATATATGTACGTCCATATTATTCCTGAAGGCGACACATTAAAAAATACAACAAGATGTAATATTTTAATTGGAATTTACTCATGTATTTGTTATGCCAAAAAACCTAAGATCTATATATCTTATGTACATATATCAAGTAATAGGGTAGTTGGTAGTCAAATAAACTGAAATATTTTTATCATCTTACTAACTGTCACAGAAACTATGGAATTATTGTGTCATCACGCAAAGGCATATTTCATTAAACAATCGACATTTTCAACACAAATAAAAAAAAAATACTTAAATACAAATAACTGCCCCACAATATAATTCAACTATTGTTTAATTTTACTCAGTATTAAAAAAATCCTAATGACATTATTCTTTTTTTAAACATTTATGGCTTGGCAACTAGGCCTTTAAGCCAGAATGACATGACAATTTCAAAATTTCCAGATTAAATAAATCGGGTCAAGGCGGGTCATTGATCTGATCTATTCATTGCGTATAAATATGGACATTCCTTAACAGATTACGATTTGTTATACAAATGTTATCATAAATGCAGTTATGTTTGTTTATTGAACAATATTTTTATTATATTTAGATATATTTAAAAAGTATGTTTTAGATACAAAGGTCAATCAGTATGTATGATAGTTTAGTGAAGTATTTAATATTGTTTGGTGAGTTGCATTATATGTATTCAGCAGACAGGCAGTTGGTGCACCTGATGAAAAGTGGTTACAAACGCCTATAGACCTTTATAACACCAAAGGTACTACCGGTAACGAGAGACTAGAATCTGGCCATAAAAATGAGGTTATGGATATTTCACGGGGTGTTCTATTTTGTGATGTACATATATAGTATATTTTTTAGTATATTTAAAGCATCGATATATACGGCTTAATGTAGGATTTTTTTACAAGAAGTATTCTCCATTTTAAATAAATACTAGTTTTTAAATATTAATAAAAAAAACTCTCTCTAAAGACAATTGAAAAAAGATTTTATATAAAAGAAAATCTAGCTCGAAGTTTGAAAAATAATTCCTACTTTCTTTCGCTTTGGATATGACTTCAACGTCTTTGGTTTGATTTTGTTAGTATAATAAAAAAATGACACGTTAGTCAAAGACATTATAAAATAATGCAATAAAAAACTTAGTTATTATTATTTATAAACTCATTAAATAAGTATTTTGTGTCTGAATATAAATAGGTATGTAAAACTCTAATAATTTTAACAGTATAAATATGGCTGCCACTTTGCGCAAGTTAGACTGGTAGCAAATCGTATTTGGGTAAGCTAATTTTGATGCAACCACACTACTTTAAACCACCTTAGGGAAAAATCCCGCGTGATACCCGGGATATAATTTACTGCAGAATTTAAGTACAGGAATTTGCCATCGACCAGCGAAAACCGCATCGAAAACGGCCGGGGTAGTTTTTACGTGAATCCCGAACAATCAGGCAAAACACAAAAAATCTAAAAACAAAACAGTACACTTTACAATTTTATATTGTTACAGATGTCCATAATTCTCACTTATTCTCACAAATTAACAAAAAAAATTATTAATTATTCTTCAAATTTCTGATTATATGAATATTTAAGAACTATAATAATCATCAACTGAATATATTAGTATAGAGAGAAAGAAATACATAATTATTTTGTTTAGGACAAAAACAGTACACACTATTATCAAACAGTTGAATAATAGAAACAGAATAAGTGCTAAAATTGGACCCAGTCTCAGCATATGCTGACCAATTAAGACCAGCGCTGTTCTTCCGCCTGGGACCAGCAAGTGAAGTCACGAAGGACAATACAACACACATAATTATACATAATGTACAATGCAGTTAAATAATGATAAAACTATTACGTATTTAAAGACAACATATCATAAAAAAAAACATGTGTGCGTGTACTAGTGTACACACGTAAGAAGTGAAACTTCTTTATGACCTTATTTTTCGAAAAATGATCTACTATATGCAACTTTACAGGAATTGGTTACTAAATAAATGAATTATAAATCATCAAACTCGTATATTAATTAAAACACAATAAAGTAAAGAAATATTACAATGCTCGTCTCACAATCCATCTTCCGTAGCAACGAGTTGTTGATAGATGGATTGTGGAAAAATGTCACGTGACGCGTAACCGAAAAATGTGACGGTAAGATTTTTTTCCAACGCCGATAAATAAGTTTCACTTCAATAATACATTTTAAAATACACATAATCATTAATAATAAATATAATATAATAAGAGTGATGAGTCACCGCTGAACATTTATCCATGTTCCTTGAACATTGCGACGGGCAGAAGCCATAGTCCCCATATTCCCAGACCCTTAGTACCACTAGCAGTCCACCCCAATAGCCCGGTACTGTCTATTCTCAATTCCCGCAATAGCCTTTTTTTAAAATTCATTTCGCACACTACCGGATCCTTTACTAGGGATTAGACCAAAGCGACGAGAGGTGACACCACGAATGGGCACCAGAGTCAAATCGCCTGCTTGTGTGGAGACTCGAAAACTCAATACTCCAATAAAACCACACTCCTCCCATGTGCCCCGCGCTTATGGCAGGAAGAGCGTGAGACTTGAACGTAGTACACCCACGCTGATCCTAGCGCATCAGTGCTTTAGAATGCTCCGGGAAAGGCAAACTCACTTCGTCAACAGGGGTGAAGACTGTCCCGCAATAGTCTTACACTGACCGGGGCTTGTTCTTGGGTGCATTATTATATGGTGTAGACAGGGATAATCGCCGGTCAGTGTCACGCCACATTGACATTAAATTTGTAAAGGGGCCTCTACGTGTTGGCCTCCCCATGGCCCCACGCAAGCCCTCCAAAAGTCCCGTGGTCTTGAAATACATACAAGAGGATATAATAAATAATAGTTAAGTTATATTGAATTCTAGGCCTAAGCAACCGTCTTCTATGGGTAAGGTTCTCAGAAGGCTGGATTATCTCACTGGATTGCCATACTGATCCGTTCTCCGAGGCAGACACCCTCTGATCAATCAGACTGACGTAATCTAATCTTCTCTCTCGACTTAGTATTTTTTTTTTAATTTTGCGAAAACCCTATACTTGCCCTAAATTTTGGACAATTAACACAAATACGATGACAAAGGAAAAAACGTGCATCGCTAATAGTTTAAGTATTTGGGGCACAAACATTTAAATGTAATTGGGCACACTTAGATAATTTAAGTACTTTAATTTTAAATAAAAATTTAAAAAATAATAATACCTCCAATTTGATAGGCGTATATGTTTTTTATAAATTAATATTTCTGGAATATAAAGTATACTATATTCATCTCCATTAACGAATGATGCGATGAGTTCAAGTTCCGATGGCCTTTTTAACCTTTTTTTAAAATTCTGCTGTTTGATCATGGTGTCTTTGTCACGTTCTACCGACACCAACTCTACGATTCACATCACTGTCATACACTTGTTTTGTGATTCTACCGTCAACCACGCTCTCTAAATGCCCAATTATTTTTATTTTTTATTTTTATTGCTCGAATTCAGCAAACAGGCCCACTTAATGGAAAGCGGTTACCATCGCCTATGGACATTTGCAACACCAAAACTACTACAAATGCGCTTCTGTTAATGGAGACTGGAACCTGGTCACTAATGCCGGAACACAACTCAAGGTTGTTGTGGCGACATACTTTAGATATATATATATATATATATATATATATATATATATATATATATACATACATACATACATACATCCCTTGCGGGGTAGGCACGAACAACAGAGCGCCATTTAGGCTTATTCTTACACACCTCACTTGCTTCTTTGACATTCATAGTTCTTGTTCATTCTTGAAAGAATGACTAAACAGATATATATATATATATATATATATATATATATATATATATATATATATATATATTAGTATTTATATATATATAATTGAGGTCGTTGTCAATAACGCAAACTTTCAAATACAGAAATGATACAACTCATCAAAAGTTTTTAAAACAATGCAAAGTTCAAGCTTCTTGTCATCTGGTAATATTACAGCTTAATTGATATTATACCTTTTATGTAACGATATAAAGTTGTGTGTCTTCTAATTTGTTTCTACACATAAGTCCTTATGTGTCCAAGTACATCGCGCACGTGTCAGTTTTAGGGGTTAATGCACTTCATAGTAAGTGCAGTTTGGTAAGAGTTTATTGTTCTTTATTGTTTTTAATGTTGTTTTAATCTGAAGTATAAATTGTTCAATATTTGAATTTGGTGGAATTCTGAAGTTTGTTTTGTTCTATTGACACATTCTATTCGGTATGGCCATTTCTGCTATTTTTTCTTCTTTTTTCTTGGTGTTGCGAAGATATTCAATGTACAATTCAACTGCGATAGTGTCAGTGGCAGAATAATAGGAGAAAATAATTGATATAACCAGTATATTGAAAAGTTCCCAAGAATGTTGTAGCTTAACAATGTAGGTAATTCATAGGGTCTCCTATGCACATGCCCAAAGGCGACGTTGCCTATTTGCAATGAGCTGGCGTGATCTTTTGACGACGAGAAAAACAACCCACAGCCAGGTGGTAGGGTATTTGCCCATCTGGACGGCAATTATCCCTGGTCTAGAGTATACCGCCATAATAACCTTGAGTTGTGTTCCGGTATTAGTGGCCAGGTCTCCCTTTAGAGATCAGCAGCAAATTGGTAGCACCTTTGGTGTTACAAATGTCCATAGGCGATGGTCACCGCTTTTATCAGATGGGCCTTCTGCCTGTCTGCTGCACTCATGCAATAAAAATGGAATCATTACTTGATTATAGCTCATAGAGCTTGACCCTTCCTGACCTACGAGGTTGAGACATGGACACTGACGGCAGGATTGGTCCAAAAGTTCCAAGTCGCTCAACGGGCTATGGAGCGAGCTATGTTGGGTGTTTCTCTTATGGATACAATTAGAAATGAGGATATCCAAGGTAATCGACATAACTCGCAAAATTAGCAAGTTGAAGTGGCACTAGGTCGGTCACGGCTGTCGTAAGACCGATGGCTGATGGAGCAGACGAGTCCTGGAGTGGGGACCGCGTCCCGGTAAACGTAGTGTCGGACGCCCTCCAGCCCGATGGAACGACGACCTATGCAAGGTCGCCGGTAGGATGGATGAGGGAATTGGAGAACAGGGATGAGTGGCGCCGTCTTGGGGAGGCCTACGTCCAGCAGTAGACTGCGAATTGCAGACGACGAAGCTCATAGAGCTGGCTCGATCAGTAAGATATGGCGCTCTCAGAGAATATCGAAATCGATAAGCTTTGTGCTGAATCTACTCTCTTCATTTCCCAATCCTATCCCTTCTATCTTATTCTGCTTTCCTGAGACCTCTATACCACTTCTCCTATCCTAGCTATTCCATCCTAAAAGCTGACAATGCATTGGCTTCGTCTCTGGAATTGCAAACGTCTTAACGAGTACGAATCTGTAAGTAAAATTGGCAATCGAATTACTTTTGACGGTTTGGTAGTTTGTAATCATCTCGGATTAATAATCAATCAATCTTGATTTGACTAAGAATGATTCAAAATGAATATTTAACCATTTGTCAGTCGAATGGAACTTGAATCGTACTGTCATGGCTTTTTTGTGATAGAATTGTTCGAATATAAAAAAAAAACTGGAGAACGTTCCAATGTGCCTACTTCGAAATGTAAGATCATACATAGATGCCGTCAACTTAATAGAAAGAATTTGTCCAATTTCTGAGTTTCGTGCCCACTCGCTTCTACTAAATTAGCCGTCCAGGGTTCAAGGTTGTCCATCTATTAATTTGAAGATACATTCACCTCGTTACGATACTGGAAACATCCTGTTTTGGAGTATGTAGGATTGGAACTTATAGACAGGCGTGTTGGTGGGCATATTTTTTTCTCTTCTAGTAAGTGGGTTCCGTAAAGGTGAACTCACTGTGTTTTGTTGTAAATTGTTTTGGAACAGGTGGATCAGTTTAAATATCTTAGCCATATTCTCAGACGATCGAATTGGATGACCAAGCCCTAAACTCAAGAGTGAAGCCGAATAAAGCCAATCGCATCTCAGTGCGTTACAAGAACTTAGTATTAAGTAATCTAACTTTATTCGTGCAGGAATGGAGAAAGGAAACGGCGAAACAACCCACAACCAGGTCGTATAGGGAGGGTATTTGGTAGTCGGGATGGCTACACCCCCATGTTCTAGTATGTCACTATAACAACCTCGAGTTGTGTTCCGGTATTGGTGGGCATGATCCAGTCTGCTTTATAGAGTAGCAGCGCATTTGTAGGACCTTTGGTGTTGCAAATGTCCATAGGCGATGGTAACCGCTTTCTATCAAGTGGGCCGTCTGCCTGTCTGCTGAACTCATGTAATAAAATATAGTAGATAGCATATTTTTAAATATAATTGCTTTCAAGAAAATTTGTTTGAGTAGTTTTTGGTTTATCCCGTGTAGCTTTGACTAAATACTTTGCTAGGTACAGGGTACTGTATCCAAATAACAATCAATACATGATGGTTTCCTCAACATACTCCTCGCAGGAACTTTGGTAAAAATGTATTCGTGGCCGTCTACACTTTGGTATCTTTTGGTCTTGCAAATATTCATTGGTGCAGTTTGCTGTTTTCCGTTAGGTAACATTTCATACGTCACCCGAGACCTTTCTGTCAAACGCCATGCGTCGTTAGTTTTCGTCCGATCAACCCGAAAGTTTTCTTTAAAATTACAATAATATATCACTAATGCACTAAAATATAAAAATTGGCAAAAAAGTTCTCACACGAAAACGAACTACGAAAGACGATTGGGAGTAAACTTTCTGTTCGCCAGTAATAAAATAAGATACGAGGTACCAGTTATGTCGTTTGTGAAGTGATATATATATATATATATATAGAGAGAGAGAGAGAGAGAGATATTGATAGTTTTTGAGTAGTACTGATGTGTTATTGTGAGAAATGTGAGTTATGTAGTCAAATGTGATCTTTCGAGTTGTTACAAGAACTCTGTTGATTGGTGACATTCAATCTACAATTTGGCTGAATTACTGAAGTTTAAATACATTGAAATAGGCTGTACGGACCGTGTTCTTTTGCCTGCGATTGTGATGAACTAAAGAGTATAAATGTCAGTTTCTATAACTTACATAACCGAAAGTAGAGTGTAACCTGTAGTACGTTAAGACATTAATGGCCAGATATTACGTACAATAACGGATTTAGATGCCACTGACCTCACAAAGCGTCTTGTGCTCGAACTCAATGTCAAATGACCTTGACACAAAAAAGCGTTCCAATTTCGAAAATTACATCATTCAAAAACGGAACACTGTTCGTGGTTAAGTGAATTTTGTTTTGTTTTCAATACGTACAGGGCGTTCCATTAGGGACTCACAACGACCACGTTCACGACCGCGATTTTTCCCGTTCCACTTGCTTGCGGACGTTATAATCACAAAAGCTAGTGGAACGGGTTATGGAGCGTTGATGTCATTAATGTCATACACAAATGTCATTGGTTGATATGAAAATCGCGCCGTTTTCAATGTGTAGGTTTGACTAATTTATGTTAAAAGAAATATAGCTAATTATACAAAATGTCATTACAATACAATACAAAATGTCCTTACTACTTCATCGCGGTAATAATTCAGAAGAAAGCAAATTCTTCTAGCTCAGATGAAGAGTGGATGTTAAGTTTATAAAACGTAATACTAAAAAACGTGATCTCAGGCCACGTATTACCTACACAATATAAAAATATAGTCGATCGTTATTCAGATGAAGAATTTTAAAGCCTTTCAAGAAATACATTGAATTATCTATTATCTATCTATCTATAATTCTGAATTCTGAGTTATAACTCTTTCGGATAATTCTGTAGCAAAAGCTATTTGTCTAGAAACAATGAATTTCTCATTAATTATATAATTATATTCAATTCAACGATAATGAAAACTGATTAGAAATAAATTATGTAAATAATTGCTAATAACAAATAAAGGAAAATGATAGATGGCTGTTCAAAATACATTAAAATAATTTTACAAAATTAATAAAGAAAGATATTTTTCCATTCGCCATCTTTGTTTCAAAATTCGCGCCTTTGTCAACGTATTGACAAGAGAGAATTAATGCTCTGTGGTCAACGCCCACTTCGACCCACGTTTTGACATGGGTTGTTGCGGGCGTTGTGTGATCGAAAATGATGACGTCATTAGTGACGTTTTCGCCACGACCACAACGCTCGCGGTCGCCTTGTGGAACGGCTAACTGAGCATTTTGGACGTTGTGCGTTACTAGTGGAACGCCCTAGTAGTGTCCTTTTTCAAGTTTTAAATTGTTTTGTTTTTAACAGTGTTCCTTTTTCGAATTTTAAATTGTTTTTTAATTATTTTATTTAAATATCGCGCGTTTCAACTTGCAATTTTCTATTCAGATTTTAATATGAATGTGATAGGAATTTCTTCTAGCTTATTACTACAATATAATAACAACATATTTATATGTATTTAAAAATATTTCAAACAGTACTGTATATTTTCTTCATATTCTAATTACTTTATATTAACAGAATTCTAAACTTTTTATGTTCATCTATAGACAATTTACCATCTCATTAGATTTATTATAAATTTACGGTTTTCACAATTACGCGGTAACATTGTTTTACAGTGGATACACGCTTCTCAATAATGAACCACAAAACCTTTAGGTATTGTGCCGGTACATTTTTGTACCGCCTCGCCGCGGGTTCAACGACCCGTGACGTGGGTGACGTCACACGCCTGTCACTTTTATTCAGGGCTCGCTGCAAATTTAGACAGTCCACATTGTTGTTAAGAACTTATTTATATCTTAATTTAGTTATCAATTGCTTCAGAAGAAACTCAGTAATGTTTTATTTAGGATAGCGGACGATTTCCTTTGCCGGCTACGTCACTACCATGCTCCGGGTTCGATTTCTTGAAAAGTTTTCGTAAACGAACTTTACGTTATTTACTATGGTCTGGGTGTTTGGGATCGGCCCCGTGCGACTGTCGAACGACTATGTAGATTTTTAATCCTTAATTCGATTTTTCTACTTAATTGTGTAACGCGATATGTATGTTGAATACACCTTCGCAAGGTTCGAGTTAAATTTCATGTAGGTCATTAATAGCCAGTAGTTTCTGAGAAAAATTACTACAGTCATGTAGTCAATCAATCTATGTTACAACATACAAAAAAAAGGATAAACCAACATAACGACTTTGTAAAGTTTTCATTTTTACAAAAATGGCTATAAACCCAAAAAATAATAATAATATAATATAACAAGTTTCCTACCTACCCCCACAGTAATTAGGTCGTTAAGAATAATTTCCGAAAATTCAAATAAAGAACAGTGACACAACAAAACGTGTTAAATGACGTCACGTGTCATTGACCTCGCTTACACAAGGCTTTGTCATAACTCTTAATATCACAAAAATTATGAATCATTATTATAATACCAACTATACTAAAAAGCTAATGTTTGTGTTTGTTATATTAATCTATACATCTATGCAAATAAATACAATTACAAACACATACATCGCCTAAATTTAAGAACGCACTCAGAAAACACTACTTTTCCTTAAATAATTATGCCTAATTCTTATATTATAGACTATTTAATATACATGTATGTATGTATTTAATTTATAAATTATGTAGTTTAAGTATGTTGGTTATGGTATATTTAATGATCTGCACCACCTACATCGCCAGATTAGATTGAAGTAAGTTGGGTTGCCTGGAAGAGATTGCTTTCAGTAACAAGGTCGCCTTTTGTTTCTACCATGACAATATTGTAATTATGTATTTTGAAATTGTATATTTGGTGGGCAATAAAGTGTTATCTATCTATCTACAATTGATGGTATATACGGTATTTGTATCAAATAATCAATTTTAATTTTTTTATCTCGGTCTGGATGTTCCGGCTAACCTGTGAAACGGCTGGACCGATTTTGGCGGGACTATCACTGGCAGATAGCTAATGTTATGAGTAACTTAGGCTTTATTTTATATACTATTTTTTAAGGTTCCGTAAATACGAAAACCAAAGGCGTGCGTCTCGGGACGCCCGACAGAAGTGATAACTTATGCTAATTTAAGTTGAACTATTTAATATTGAAATTGTTTAACTTGAGAAGAGCTTAGGTTATTACTGAAATTATTATGTATATTATATGATAATACATTATCATATGAACGGTTATTTCTTAATTTTATTGTTAGTTACAATTCTTGAATATGTACATTATTAGTATCATTATTTAATCTAATAACCGAAATACAGCTAGCGCTGTGGGTTGGAGTGAGAGAGAAGGAGCCTGCCTACCGCTGCCGATATGCGTGAGAGACAGGGAAGCCAGACAGACTGGCGCCGTAATGCGTTACGTAACGAAGCGGTTTACCCTCCCATAAGAAGTTATCACTTCATAAATTCCGTGCGGCAGTAGTCGCGGGCATAACTTGTCACACTTTATTTCTCTTCTACTGCCTGTGAATTGCACACACACTATTTAAAAAATACCACTAGTATATGAAAAACGAATAGTGCATGAAAAACGATTCGTCTACTCGATTGAGGTAACGAAATAAACAGAGATGAAACGAGTTCATTAACCATGGTTGGAGCGATCAACCAAATGTGCGTTATTATTATGTAAAAGTATCAACAAACAGACTGATATCACGATCTATTTTTATATGTTGCGATTAAACATCTCGCTGCTGAACATTATTTTTAAAATATCGCTCCATTAACGTCCCACGGTTAGGTATTTATATATCAACATATTAATATGCTCTAGCTATGAAGTAACTTGTATGCGGGAAGGCTTATTATATATACAACGAACGATTTTCTAGACCAGTCTCCCGCAAACTTTTTGTGTTCAAGGTACATGTAGAAAAACGAAAATTTTTGGAGGTACACCAGTAAGAATATTTTTTTAAGTAATATTAATCAACATTTATTTATTAATCATCGAAACAATATTTATAATTTATTAATCAACAAACCTAAAGTTTAAATTGCCGCATGACATTATTTTTCCGAGGCACACCATTTAATGACCACGGTACACCAGTGTGCCGCGGTACATACTTTGCGGAACACTGTTCTAGACCAGTGTTTTTCAATCTGTGGGATCCCTAGGGGGGTCGCAGAGCCTTGCTCGGGGGGTCACCAGCAAAAAGGAAACGGCAATTTAAATTTAAACCTCGTACTTACGTACTTTCTACGCTCAGCAGCTTCTTGCAGAGTATAAGGCCCTGATAATGAATATGGGTAACAAAATAGAGAAAAAACATAAACGTAATAATTTTTAAGGTTCCAGAAAAAAAATCCGTGCGGACGAAGTCGCGAGCACAGCTAGTTAGTAGTTGCATGATAATAATCATCATCGTCCGAGCGATAAATCCCGGCTGCGTCCAGAGCTTTCGCTCCGACGATGAGGGTCCACTTTCCTTCTTTTTTATTCTTCACTTCGATATATCCCGTTTTGCGACTGTTGGTAGGCATGTCATCCTTCAGAACATCAAGCCAGCATTAAACACGTCCATCGCAACATATTCATCTCTGTCACCCGTAGCTCGTGCTTATGTCGCTTAAGTACAGGCCACGCTTTGCATAATAATATAATCGATAATTGCTAAGTTACTTTAAACTGAACAGTAAGTAAATTTAGATATTTTTTTAGGTACTTTTGTGTTTTATTTAGTAACGAAAGAAAGAAACGGTAACGGTATTTAAAAAAATATAATGTTGTCTGTAGATAAGCTGTGTCAATAGCCTTGTATCGGTCAATTCGAAATTAAAATTTGTAACGTGATAAGTGTTGCTTAGGTTGACTTATCAGGTTACACTGAGCCAGACGTTTTGGCGTCCGCCTTATCTCGTTCTGTTTTTAGTTCTTTTTTATGACTCAGTAGTATACTTGATTCAAATTGAGAATATAGTATAATTCAGTGTTTTTCAACCTGTGGGCCGTGATCCCTAGGGGGTCGCAGGACCTTGCTCGGGGGTTCGCCGACAAAAGAAAAAAGGTAATTCAAATTTATACCTCGTAATTAGGTACTTTCTACACTCAGTAGCTTTTTGTGGAATATAGGTTCGAATAATGAATATAGGTTGCGTATATAGTATGCGATCCAAATAAGAATAGGAATGTCAATGACCTCTATCTGTCAAATCTCACTTGAAAAGTATGGTTTGCAAAAACTTATTTGCATATCGATAATAAATAATGCTACAGCATATTTAAATAAAAAGGTTAAATTAGTAGTAAAGTGTCTTAATATAATATTTAATTGTTTAAAGTTATTTAAAGAAACAATATGGCGCCAAGTCGATCATATTCTCATTTGAATCGCATAGTAGTCTTTTAATTTACTAACTTTTTTTCTGTCTATATCCAAAGGAGGTCGCCAAAATTTTTCAACCTGGTATGATTGATTCGAATAGACCTCTTGTATGGCAGTAAAGGGTAGCCTGCACTTGACCGGCATAAGCAAGAGGTGCGTGTCACGGAGATGAATATTCTGTGGTGGATGTGTGGAGTCACGCGGAAGGTGAACTCGCGGATAAACTGCAAGGGTGTGGCCTACGTTGGCACGGCCAACAACAGAAACCGGCTAGGTGGTAGGGCATTTGCCTACTGGATCGCTACCACCCCTGGTCTAAAGTATGTCGCTATAACAACTTTGAGTTGTGCTCCGGCATTAGTGACCAGGTTCCAGTCTCCTTTAAGAGAGCAGCAGCGCATTTGTAGCACCTTCGGTGTTGCAAATTTCCATAGGCGATGCTAATCGCTTTCCATCAAGTGGGCCGTCTGCCTGTCTGCTGAACTCCTGCTATAAAAAAAATACTTACGTAGGGCACAAACTTCTAGCTGTGGCGCCTCCGCCAGCTCCCGGTCGAAGGGGTAGGCCCAAGAAATGCTGGCCGTCGTTAAGTGACATGCGTACCAATGGTCTCATAATTCGGGACCCCTAAAACCGCGCGAATAAGAAAATTAGGAAAGCGGACCACGGACGACTCGAACGCAACCGGGATTAAACGCTAGGCTAGATAATGATCATGAGTTGATTCATACTGAGAAGTTTTTATTGAACCAGTTCCACTGAGGAACATTTTTTGAAGGTCATACAAAAAATGAAGAAGGTTAAAATATGACAGGCAAATAAATCTCCACTCAGCTGAGATGGGAAGGTTGAGATCGATGTATCGTCTTACAAGAATAATTAAGGTGAGATGTGAGGAAGAAGACAGTATAGAGAATATATGTATAGAGAAGAGATGAAAATCACTTGACAAAAAGATTGTTACACTAGAAGATTGCACAAATACAGGTAGAAGAAGAGATAGATTGTGTGAATGATGACATGATGATTTGAGATAAATTTAATTTATGAATTACTTAATGATCTACTCTTGTTATTGTTAATCAATGCCTAACTGCCAAGTTAGCCAGGACGTAAGGATACGACTAACCAATGAGAGTTGTGTATAAAATTCGCTCTAATTGGTGGGAATTCAAAAACGTAAAAGAAGACACGGGTTTTAAATTTAGTTAAGAGAGACTTTTTGTACTACTGAAAGATACTAGTGTGAAAATACAACGCAGTTTTAAGATCGAAGTTATATTTATTCAAGAGCCTTACATCACGATCAATAAATAGCACTCTCTTCAGTGTGACACAGGACATATAAGAGAATTAAGGAATATGGGAAGAAAAGACATACTTACCCTAAATAATTGGTAGAAGGTGAAAGAGAGATTATTTAACCTCGTTTTTGTTCTTTATGTATGAATACTAACTATTATTGATTTAATCGTTAAGAAGCGTCTTCATGTATACAATGTACTCTGAAAGAAGCGCTCAAATGTGTACAAAAATCTTATACTGTTTCTCAAAACTTGTACATTTGAGTGTTCGGCAGTCGAGTTAATTTTATAAACACCAAATAGGTTTTTCAGTTTGATAGTCAATATTTAGAAGAAATTAAACCATATCGCTTAGAAAATAAAAGCGATATAATATTTTTTATTTCATAACAATTAATTTGATAGTACACAAGATTTTGCGTATTCAAAACTAATATTTAAACAAAAATTGACCCTACCATCCTAACAATAAGATTATAACATAGAATGCCTTTAAAATTTGAGTTATGAATTTGTAACAATACTGCTATAAATCTTCAGATTAAAAATTAAAAGTCAATTAAAATTACACCTTGCATTAATAATAATAAGGATTATAGATGATAGAATGCTTTTAAAACTAAAATAATTAAGTTTGTAACAATACTGCTATAATTCTTTGTATTGAAAATTAAAAGTCAATCAAAATTACACCTAACTTACTTATAATAAGGGCGACGTGAAAGCAAAAGGACTGCGCGACTATGTTTGTAATGTTTCGGCCAAAAGGGTTCGTTCACCCGTGACGACGGGCCGTTAGATTAAAATTCAAATTTGGAAGCCTTGTATTTTTAAAGGTTCAGTCGGTTGTTGACCTCGTGACGTAATGGTGGGTGTGTGTATTTGCCGTTGACATGTTGGTGTTAATCCCAGTTGTGTCTAAATACGTTTCATGGGCATTTTATATACCAATACTAATATCAGCGCATATTTAATGCCCTTAATAACAATAAATTACTTTTATTTTATTTTATATTCTGTCTCTCGTCTCTCTGGATGGTTACAGTTTAACCAATACAATTATTCTGGTTAGAGCTATATCTATTACAAGCCTACGTTATAGGCGTTAGCCTCAAATACGTTATTTGAGTATCTGGCATCTTATTACTAATTTAGGGCCTATCTTTTTGAAAATATCAAATTGTAATTTAAATCATGCAAAAAGCGTTAAATATTGCTAGTTTAAAAGATACTAAACTTTGGCAGATTCTAAAATTGCGGTACTAAATAACAATAAATATAATTCAAATTAAACTTTTAAAATGAATTATGTCATGGTTCATCAGTTTTTTTATTTATAAGTTAAGTTCTTTAAATAATAATAAAGAGTTATCTATCACATAGCAAAATTTATCAATTCAAATTCAGAATGTTTATATTTCATAAATAAGCATTTTAATTTTAATCTTAATAATCCTGCTTTCGAACTTACGCGTAAAGGAATGTCCTAAAATACTAAAGAGGCCCATTCAATATCCTAAAGTAGCAGAGCTGGCAGAATTCAGCGTTGCAGGACGCAATACAGGTTGCAATGACATTCCCAATCCCGCACTACGCGCCGTCTTCTAGGTGTAAAATGCCATGCAGGATTGTGAATGGGCGGGCCTTTAATATGATTTCACAATAGAATAGAACTCCAAAGTGAAAAATTAAATAAATCTCAGCAATAGCCGAAATTCAAATTAAGAACACAAAATATTGAATAAATAAACATTCTAATAATTGTAAATTGCACCAATCTCTGTTCGAACGTTCTGAATTACTAATTTTAAAGAGTTTTTTGGCGGGAACTGGCGGAGATGTTGTGCTGTGCAGTTTTATTTTCTAAAAATGTGTAAAATTACTCTAAAATTAACAATAGTTGTAGGATGTTGATAGTTTTGTTTTTGTAAGAAATGTGAACTGTATAGTCAAATGTGGCCTTTCGAGTTGTCACAAGAACTCCGTTAAATGGCTTTAGTTGATAACATACAGTTCAGCTGAGCTACACATAGGCTTTAGAAAATGAAAATAACTATATATTGTAATCTAAGATCTGGCTTAAAGACCTAGCTGCCAAGCCATAAACCTGAATAAATAATACTTATTTTAAAGTTCAGAAGTATTTGTGACGTCAAGGCTTAGGATAGAATTCCAAATTGTTGTTGAGATGAAACAAAGTCTTCTAGCAACAAACAAATTCAAATTCAAACAATAAAACATTCCATTATTCTATATTCAAATTACAAATCCCGATTCGCACGTACGCGCAACGGACCGTTCGAAATTCCAAATTCTAAACTTCGGAAGCTCTCGTGACGTCACGATGCATGATACAATTCCAATGGCCGCTCGGGTTAATAACCTCTGACGTCACAATCAGCTGGTACGATGCAACGGGGCGGCTTGTGTACATAGGGTGTCTCTGTCTTACATTCAATTGAGAAATCTTTATATCCTTACTAGCGGCCCCGGCAGACATTGTCCAGCTCTTAAAAAATAAATATCTAGGACCCAATCCCAGCGCCTTCTACCGGTTCCAATTGCGGATTTAAACCATCCGGGGACCCACTCAAACACATAAAAACAAAATCACCAAAATCGGTCCAGGTGATTAGGTAGATTCTAGAACCCGATCTCAGTGCCACCTACCGGTTCCAACGGGATAAAAAGTATCCTATGTCCGTCTCGTGTTTCTAAGCTACCTCCCTACCAATTTTCAGCCAAATCGGTACAGCCGTTCTCGAGTTATAAATAGTGTAACTAACACGACATTCTTTTATATATATAGATTACACTACACTGAATTAGGTCCCTGATTCAGTGTAATATGGCTTAGCTGAGATTTCAACACGACTTTTATTTAGAGTCCGAAAATCAGTGTAGTATAATTACTTTAATTTTGGTTTGCAAAGTTCGAAAATGTCAGTGTTTTCTTGTCGCAATAAAGAACAAAATAAAAAATAAACATTTTCTGTATAGCAGGACAGTTTCTTACAAAAATCAGTGTAGTATAATTACTTTAATGTTGGTTTTTAGTATCAGTGTTTTCTTATCGCAATGAAACAAGTCAAGTCTATAAAGATCTTTAAAAATCATTACAGTTGTACATTTTGCATATAATTATTAAGGAAAATGCCTTAATTGAACCATTTTATACATAATATATAATTGATAGAGTCATAATACATTGAATACTAAGTACTTATTGTAATTATAATAACATCATAATCAATAAGCTATAATATTATGTGTGCAGAGTCTTTTATTTTTACTTTTTTGTAATTGTCTGCTTGTTCGGGATTTACTTAAAAACTACGGGGCCGATTACGATGTGGTTTTCGCTGATCATATAAATTTCCGGACTTAAAATTTGCGGTACATATCCCGGGAATCCTACGGGATTTTTCTTGGGAGAGGTTTAAAGTGGCTAGGTCGATATAAAATTCATTCTGATATAAAATTTCCACTGATCCATATTTTCTTTAGTAAAACAGTTGTAGTTGTCCATTCCTTTAGTAACATTATTATGGCGAGATTTTACCGGAATTTACGGGATTAATGTATTTTCATATTAAAAAATCATTAGCCTGTTCGAAATAATCTTTTATATTTTTCAAAATAACTGTATCTTTGTTACCTGTTACCTGTCTAACGTGGACAAAGTCGCGGGCAAATGCTAGTATAATCATAATGTGTATATTAGGGTTGCGCAAAAAACAGACTTTTTTTAAAATCTCGAGTCGAGTCTTTCAGAAACTTATTTTTTTTTGCTTTATAAAATCACACTGTATCGAGTTTTTTTTTTGTTATTGGCGATTTTTGAAAGATTTAAAATTTTAGAGCGACCTTTTAAATATTTATTTTTGAGCTGTTCTTTGCATGGAGTTGTAACATCAAAAACTAACATTTTTCACTCGAGACTCAAATAAAAATGACGGCTTTTTTGCGCCATCCTAATGTATATGTAATCCATAAGGACTACAATACAAAATGGTGACCAAAACTATAAAAAAAGGTATGCCTGTCAAAGGTGAAACATACATCATCACTTAGTATAACATCTGCAAACATGTCATGACCATATTTCAAGCAAATAATTTTATCCGTGAAGGAATGGAGAAAAAATACAATTTCCTGCAGCCGGTCGGCCTGTCGTTAGAGGCGACAAAACAACCCACAGCCAGGTGGCAGGGCATTTGCCCAACTATATGACCACCACCTCTGGTCTAAAGCATGTCGCCATAACAACCTTGAGTTGTGTTCCGGCATTAGTGACCTGGTTCCAGTCTCCCTTAAGAGAGCAGCAGTTGCTAATGTCCATAGGCGATGGTAACCGCTTTCCATCAAGTAGGCCGTCTGCCTGTTTGCTGAACTCCTGCAATAAAAATATAAAAAAATACTTTGAAAACCTAGCAATTGTTTCCCAAGAAATTTCACTACACATCACAAAAAAACTCATTTACTTCAACGACATGCATTTTCGTGGTTTCTTATTGAGCTTATTGGGACCAATACGATATTTTGATAAAGATTTCACATGTTTATGAAATGACGTGCGGACGTTAATGTTGTTAACCATTGACACACAAAGGAAAAATTTGACCTAATACTTACACGTGGCAGATTCTCTTATTAGTATTTTAATTATGATCTCAATTAAAACACAATTTAATACCTTATCTTATATGAATACATAAAGTAATTGTGTAAGGACATTATTTTCTATATATACAAGTTCGGAAGAATCTTATGAGTTTAAAAGCATGTCGGCAGACAAACACACATATTGTATGTCCCCAAGGTCTTTACCTTGGGGGCCCTTTTTTTTGAGGCAGGGGAAATGCTTTTACGCACAGTACTGGGTCCTGGCAAGGGATCAGACCAACGTCGGTCGCGAGCGAGGCTACAGCATGCTATGTAACCCACTCGCGATCGACTCAGCATGTGTGGAGACTCAAGGATAAGCTGCACGGGCAGCTCCTAATACCCACTAAAACCACCCTCCTTACATGTGCCCCGCCCTTTGTTGTGTAGGAAAGGACTGAGACTTAGTACGTAGTTACGCCCAGTCCGATCCAGCGCAAAAAGTGCCTGAATGTGCCCCGGGAATCAGAGCACACCCACTTCGACAGACGGGGGGGTCGATGGTCCTTTGCTCCAGACCTTGGGGGCCTGACCTGACTTGAGCTGACTCATAACACAAGCGTGACCTGTGTAGGCCTCGCTTATGTTATTTGTTATAATAATGTTACGAGTTGCAGGATACCAATTAAAATGCCGTTGGAATTATTATATAATTTATTAGAACTATACAAACACGTATTACGCGGGTACAAATATAACTGAACACAATCAGTCCAAACGTAATGCACGATTCAATAACATGCGCAATGTCCGTCACACAAGTCTTGCCTCGCGGCTGGTTATCGCTCGACTGCCCATCTCGCAGTTGGGGCATTGCTTTATACTGTACCGATGCAATATGTCTGCCCGGCCGCGTGGGGAATTTCTTAGAATCAGCTTGTATTTTAAATATGAGACAGATACCTGGCAGTGATCACAATACAACAATAGGCTCTAAGAGATTCCAATACACAATGGGCTGTTTTTTTATATTAATTTTAAACACAAAGTAAACAAAAGAAGTCCAAACGCTGAAAGGAAATAAACCGCAGGTGTGAATTGGTCTTTGTCGGTCGTAATAATAATTAATATACAAACTGTAGTGAACTTACACTTACCACGTTCATAGTTGTAGAGATTTTGTATTCTTTACTTTTCTTAATATACCATGATCCTGGTTATCACGCACTCGGGTTCCAAACCCAATTATTCGCTTATACATGTTTACTAGAAACATTCGCAATAAAACTTTTGTTTATGAGAGAATTATGTAGTTAATTTATATAATTCTCTCATAAACAAAAGATTGGCAATAGACTTGGTCTACTTGCTCTCACATAAATATATGCATATGTATATGTATCTTATACTAACATATAAAGCTGAAGAGTTTGTTTGTTTGAACGCGCTAATCTCAGGAACTACTGGTCTGAGTTGGAAAATTCTTTCAGTGTTAGATAGCCCATTTATCGAGGAAGGCTATAGGTTATATATCATCACGCTAAGACCAATAGGATCGGAGCACCAATGAAGAATGTTTCAAAATCGGGGAGTATTAAAAACAAATTCCACGCGGACGATATCGCGGGTACAGCTAGTAAATTATATAGTAATATTGTTTTTGTACTTATACATACGCACTGCGTATGTTTATCGTTAGTTTTAGACTCCAGCACCGTCGGTTTTAAAACCTATTAATCCCTGCCAAGGGTTGCCTAGAATAGATTGCTTTATAGCGACAAAGCCACCCGTTGTCATCTTTTGAAATTTTAACCGCTGATGCAAAAAGAGGGGTGTTATAAGTTTGACAGCTATGTGTCTATCTGTTTGTCTATGCTTGGTATAAAATAAAAAGTTATCTACCTATCTAACTCATCCCCTTATACCACTCCTCCTAACCCTGCCTGAAGGCGTGGCTTTTAGAAAAGTATAAACTAATTCCGTTGGCTCAGCGATCAAAAGTAAGTCTCGGCTTCCGAAACGACGGCACCCCACTTTCTCTGTCTTGCCAGGTGTGGGCTTGTAGTGCGGTCAGGTCTGGGACGACTTGGGACGACCAACCGGTCGCCGGCCGACTGGTCGCCCCAAGTATGCTTTCTTCATTCCCCGATCCTCCTCCATCCGCTCTACATGACCGAGCCAGCGGACACGGTGAGATTTTATCTCTAGGTCTTCTATTTCGGAGTTGGTTCGTACCCTCCAGCTGCCATCTTCTTTTATTGTTGGGCTCAAGATTTTTCTGAGAACCTTCCTCTCTGTGAGCAACAATTGGTTCTCCTCTTTCAGTGTCAGTGTCACATCTTATCGTCTAATTTTAAAAGTTAGACGATAAGATGTGTTTTAAACGCTTGTTCTTTTATATGTAAAAATACTAGAATTTATTACAACACGTGTCCACAAGCCTTTTGTAGAGGTCAGTGATTCCATCACAATAATAGACTGTTTCTATAGGTCTCTCATTTCGTAAAACGGAACGTTTTTGTCATTAATACCCTATTGTGCTACGTTCCGTTACATGTAGTAAACAATCGGACATTTAATTGTCAAATTGTCGTTGCTTAATTGTGATTGGATGAAAGGTTATTTTTTCGTAATTATGTTTGTTGCAAAATTAATGATTTTGAATTTAATGCCATTTCATTGTAGCGTCCATTTTGTTAACCGACTTTAAAAAGGAGGAGACTCGTTTTCGTCGAATAAACATTTTTTTCAAACGAAAAAAAATACTACATACACGTGCAATAATATTTTTTTTGTTCCAAAACCATTTGTTTTTGTTGATTATTTTTGATTTGGATTCAGTTAAGCCTTAAAATGGTCTCATATAAATTTGATTGCTATTGGACTTTGAGTTCAGAAGATATAGCAGAAAATTCATTAAAATTAAACAGAAAATGCATATTTTTTTTAGGTCTGGTTTTTCGGTCTTTATTTTTGGTTTTTGAACCGATACTGATTATTCCTTTTGCATTTGATTCAGTACAGCAGGATAGTTTCATATAAACTTCATTATTGTTGGATACCATATATGTAATTAGAAGTGAAAAATAAAAAATCTAGTAAAAATAAATTCAAGAGTAACTTAAAAAATAAATACATTCTACAATACCTTGAAGTTGGTACGATATAAAACATAACAATTATTATATTTTGCAAACGTGTTGTTGTTTTATGTTTTACTTGGCACTGACTTCAAGATGTTGTAAAAAATATTTATTTTTTGGTTTTTATTTACTAGTGAAGTCGGTATATATTTTGTTAGTTTTTTTTTATTTTCACTTTAAAATACGTACATTCAATAACAACGAAATTTATACGTAACTCTTCTGCAGCTTTCTTAAATCGTAGTTACTCAAAAAGAAACAAGAAGTTATGGTTGAAAATTCGCAAAAGCTACCTACATTTTTTGTCAGATTTTAATGAATTTTCTGCTATATCTTCGGTACGCAAAATTTATTTATTTACCAACAAAATTTATATCGCACAATTTTGAAATTTTACTAAATCCAACACAAAAAGGATAATCAAAATCGGTTCAGAAACGAAAAATTTTATAGTTGAATATACGTTAACAATATTAACACGGAATACTCCTCCTTTTTTTGGTTGGTTAAAAATATTTAAATTAGAACATATTTTCTACTACAACAAATATAATAACAGTCGTTTATAAAATCCCTTCCATCCCTGTAGCACAGCTGTATTCACTCATACAAGCGCACAAGACACAGCCTGTATATAGTTTTATATATGTGTGCAGTCATTGACCGCGTTCCGACCTTGCCTACGGGTCAACGTACTCGCATACCAAAACCAAAAATGGAAGGAAATGCGTTTTATATATATTTTTTTCTAATATAGAGGTGTTATGTATGATCAATATAGTGTAGGTGATGTCATAGAGATTTATTAAGTTTTTATTGTATTTTGACCATATGGAAACCTGGGCTATATCCATCATTTGCCTTACTACTAGTTTTTTCCCTCTCTCTTTGACTTACGGGTGTGTCAGGCATTTTATCTTATTTTTTTATTTTTGTCTTTATTTTCTACGTTTTTCTTTTCTTATATATTTTTGTTCTTTATTTTAATTTTATAAATCTTTACAATTTATCTTTATGTATATAATCCTATTCTGTTCGCCTGTGTCACGGAACTTCTAATTGGACAGATTTTGGTGATTTTTTGTTTGTGTTTAAGTGGGTTCGAGAATGGTTTAGATTCACAATTGGACCCGGTAGGTGGAGCTGGAATCGGAACCGCTGTGTTCCGTCCTTCACCTTTATACCAGGGCCACAGGTAGATGCTTTCCATTCCGGACGCCACCACAATAAGCCCCATACATGTAAACTCGATTTTCTACCAGTCATAGAGTAAAACAATGGATCTCTACCACTACTCCACGTAAATTCAGCTACAAGAAAAAAATTACACTGTGTTCATTAAGCCAAGGCATTATAAGCCAGCGCAAAGAAGGAAAGTTAGTCATATTGTACTGTACCTATAATTCCTCATGACTAGGAATAGAATACTGAGCCTATGTCAGCATTTGGACAGGTAAGGTGCTTAGACGGCTGGCTACGTTTCCTTGCTGGATTGCCATACTGTTCCGTTGCCTGAAGTAGGCACCAGCCTCCTAATCGACTGAAGGGTTGACGAGTCGTTTTTATAGCTCTTTGTAGAAATTCGTGGCTTCAGGATCCTAAGGCTCAAGCGTCTCTACAGCAAACGGCACAAAGTAATAACTCTCACTGAGGGTCATATATTTACGCCACTTGTGTGATAAAAATGCTGATTTGGGCGTATGTTCTAAATGGGATACGGCCAAAGTGACGGCTTCTGTGGTTGAGTGGGCTAAGCCGTCCCGGCCTACCTCATTACAGCTCAGAGGCTCTGGGTTTAATTCCTGGCGTGGTAAATTTCGAAAAGGAACTTTTCGTTATTTACTATGGTCTGGGTGTCTGTCTAATGTCTAATTTGGGGGTATACAATGTGTGTGTCTGCCTGCCCATTTAATTTAATATCTACATTATTAACCATTTTATTTTTGGTTGTTTCAGCTCAAATAGAGATAATACCTTGCAAGGTGTGCGGAGACAAGTCATCAGGGGTCCACTATGGAGTCATCACCTGCGAGGGCTGCAAGGGATTCTTCAGGAGATCACAGAGCACAGGTCGGCATCACATTCCCTAGACTAGTATTCTAATTACAGTTCCGTAGCTATTTTGGATAAATGGATGTGTGGTCTTATAAGGGGATCTTTGAAAGTTGCACCCATGACCTAAAGAGGAAGAAGACAAGAGTGGTATGGGCTCGTAACGAGGAGGGTTGAAAGTCACGCGACAGAAAAAATGTTAAACTGTATGATTGAAATGTAAAGGTAGACCAAAAAGAAATGGGTGGATTGTGTCAATGATATAATATGATATGATGATTTACGGTTGGCAGAGGACGTATGTCAGAATAGAGGTGTATGGACGGAAAATATATATCGTGCCGACCCCAAATAATTGGGAGATGGTGAAAGAACAGAGAGAACACTAATTTGGGTAAAGAGAAACCATTATGAAATCGTTATGTCCGTCTATCTTTGTCTATAACCTAATGCAGGACAGGAAGACTGTTACCGTCGTCTATGGACTTTTGCACCAGTAGACTCGTTGCCAATGCATTGCCATCCTTAAAGAAATATTATGATACTTTCCATAAACAAACACGTGTCTAAACATAGGGAAATGACTTTTGTTACCTCTCCGGAACCATTGTTGTTCGTGGTCGACACGAACTCGCCAGATCGTTTTGATGTAAGCTTGTAAACAGACAGGCAGATGATTCATCTGATAGTAAATGGTCACAAAAAAATCGGTTGCTCTAATGGCAGAACAATTTATATGAAGCTGATCACACTTACCCGATACCGTTTTTTTTTGTCGGCGCCGACAATGTTCAAGCAATGTTGAGTGTTTTACCAGCACTCTATGTCCGTAGGAAAATAGTGTCGGATCTCGCTCGCCTTTGAGTAAGTATGACGCTGTTCACACTTATCGGATATCAAGCTCGGCAGAACAGACACATATCGTGGCTACAGCTTCGATTGGGTCCGACAAACGTCAAGTGAGAATAGAGGCGCCGACATCCGATTAAAATACAGCATCCGACACCTGATAAGAGGGAGTAAGCTATAAAGAATAGATATCTATTTACCCCCTGTTAGAAGAGTCTCATATTGTATCGTTCTTGGACAACTGCGGGTGGCAGTTCCTTTCACTGCTTGAATATTTATGGTCTGACAAAATGAGAGCCACGTGCAGTGGATGATAGCCACGTATCGGCGGGTAGTGTGGTAGTAGAATGGCGTCGTAAGCACCAAATCAAAGCGTTCCCCGTTGGACAGAGTCCATATTTCCGTGCAGGAATGGAGAAAAATTTCTGATTCTTGTAGACTGCCGCACGAGGCAACAATACCACGCTTTATTCAGGAGGTAGGGCATTTACCTGTCCAGATGGCTATTAGGGTATGTCAACAAAACAACTTTGAGTTGTGTTCCATCAATCAGGTCTACTACCATCAGCCTGTATGCTGTACTCAAGCAATAAAAACGTCGTATCTTCTAAGGCTTAAAGGTTCTAGAACTTGTGTAAGTTCGAAATCGTTAAGAACTTAAACCGCTCGGTGCTGTATCTAGTCAGTTGGTAGCAGCTGGTACTAAGATATCACATATCTTAATATAGGCTGACTTTATCTGAGCTGATAAGGCAGGTATATAAATCTATTATGAGTGGTGCCCTTTTGTATGGATATTAAATATCGCCTATGTTTGACCGCCACACGTGAGTGTTGCTTGTCACGGAGATGTATATGCTGCGATGAATGTGTGGAGTCATGCGAAAGGCTCGTATTAAGAACTCCCGTATCCGCGGCAACCTTCATCTCTGTGATATAGAAGATAAATTCTTACAGTGGTACTGCTACGTTTTACAGAAAATGGCTGTTGTGAAGGGAATAACAATAACCTAACCTGTCTTGTCTCCGTCAGATTCCCTTAGAAGGGATAAGTAGAAATGCAAACTCGATGACGTGAGGGATGATATACGGATGAATGTTCTAATAGTAATGATACTGAAGACCGTATGAAGTAGGAAGGAATAAGGAAAACGAAATCCCGAATTTGAAGAGGACCTTCTGAAGGATATTGGGATTTGACACGTTTGTTTGCAAAATCATCGTGTGAACATTAATAAACAGATTTCAATCAGAGCTAGCTTAAATCCCAAGTAAATACATAGGATACTTTTATCCCGATGTATGACCTCGTTTCCGTGGATTATTCGAGTAAAGTAAAAAAAGTTCCAGTTTTTTTATATTTTTTTTATTGCGGGAGTTCAGCATACAGGCAGCGGCCCACTTGATGGAAAGCGGTTACCATCGCCTATGGACATTTGCAACTCCTAAAGTGCTACAAATGCGCTGCTGCTCTCTTAAGGGAGACTGGAACCTGGTCACTAATGCCGGAACACAACACAAGGTTGTTATGGCGGCATACTCTAAGCCAGGAGCCTGGCTGTGGGTTATTGTATCGCCTCTTACGACAGGCTGCTCGGCCACAGGTCTTCACTAAGTCTTGCGTGCTCAAGCTATTTATTTTATACTAGGAAATAAGATTTTTCCACTGTTATATTTTCAAGATATATCTATAGAAAAATATTAATACAGCCTCTTTTTTTCAGTGGTGAACTATCAGTGCCCGAGGAACAAGGCGTGTGTTGTGGACCGGGTGAACAGAAACCGCTGCCAGTACTGCCGGCTACAGAAGTGCCTGAAGTTGGGCATGAGTCGTGACGGTAAGTCCAAATCTTCTTCTTCTTCAGCCAATCTCAGTCCACTGCTGGACGTAGGCCTCCCAAATACGCGCCACATATCCCGGTCTCCTGTCTTTCTAATCCAGCCTGCTGTACTGCGTTTTGCTGACGCTGCGGCCTCCTTAGGCTAATATTGGTACGATTTGGGTCACCTGCAAATCTGTAAACAAAGCACATTTATTACCTGTCGGCGTTTGAGTTATTAACATTGAAACTCTTTTATGGCCGTCTTCTTTTGTTTACTTTGTGTTTAAAATTTGTGATTGGAAAAACAGCCCATTGTGTATTGTAATCTTTCTGGTAGTCATTAGCAAGTTGTGATTCTTGGAAATTCAGCCCACGCGGTCGAGCAGACATATTGTATTTGTACAGTATAAAGTGATGCCCCAACGGAGGGGTAGGGCTGTCTAGCGATAGTCACAAGACGGACTTTGCGTGTGATTGAATCGTGCATTACTTTTGGACTGGATGTGTACAGTTATATGTGTACCTGAGTTATACGTGTTTGTATAGTTCTAATAAATTCTGTGATAATTCCAACGGCATTTTAATTCGAGTCCCGCACCTCGTAATAATATTATAATACTAGTATGGTTAACATACAGGATACTTTTGGTCCAGAAAAAATAATCGTTTCCCGTGGAATAGTTAAAAAAACCTTTCCACGCGGGCGAAGTCGCGGACAGAAGCTAGTTATAGATAAAGTAAAAATGTGGTTTTTATGGATAAATAAAAATTGTGTTGCAGTGTAAATAACAATTGTATGTAACAATGAACACACGTGGTAATAAGGAAGTTGGTTTGAGGTGAACGACACCTTATCAGCCGTTGATAACGTAATGTTATGTTTATACAATCACACATACATGGTCGTGAGAGAAATGCGTTGATTGTATAAGCCGATTTTCATGTAATTTAAATTTACCGGAAAAGTTGATAATATTCACTATAAATTGTATGAATCGATTTTGTAAGATATGAATTGGTAAATGTGAAATTGTTTGTTAGTATGTTAGTGGATACGTTTATTTTCTCTAAGCTGTTTTGAATATGAAACAATTGGTTATTTGAGATTCACACGCACTAGAAGTGAAACATCAGAGAATATACTCGTAGATAATTCTTTTCTAACATTTACCAATAAAAATATAATTCTTTTAGACATTCGTCACATATTGTTACGAGTTACGGGACTCGAATTAAAATGCCGTTGAAATTACTATAGAATTTATTAGAACTATACAAACACGTATAACACAGGTACAAATATAACTGAACGCAACCAGTACAAACGTGAAGCACGATTCAATAACACGCGCAGTCCGTCACTATATAGCTTATCGAATGTACACACGTCTTGCTCGTATCGTAAAAGTCGCTTGACTGCCTCACCCCTCCGTTCGGGCATTCCTTTTATCCTGTACAAATACAATGTCCCTCGACACAATACTCGACCGCATATCAATAATTTCCTAGAATCACAACTGGTTAATGCCTACCATAAAGGATTACAATACACAATAGGCTGTTTTTCTAATTACAATTTTTAAACACAAAGTAATCATAAGAAGTCAACATGCGGGAGGGTAATAAAATGTGTTTCTACAGACGCAGGTGTGAATTTTTCCTTTTGTCGGCATTTGGTCTTAACAATATTATAATTCAAAATAAACTTCTCAAGTATTACTTTCCATTTTCCACTGTTTAAGTCTAAAACATATTATTATCAATTTTATTTCGGTCCAAATTGGACCTATGTTTAATCATCGGTATTATTGAATCTCTATGGTTGGTGTGCACCGACATTTAACTGGTGGTTAAAATAAAATAATCGATGTAATTGTATGCATAAACAGCGATTATTTTATTTTAACCGTTGATTAAATGTCGGTGCACACCAGCATAAATGTGCTGCACAATGCAATTCTCGTATCTCATTCTTCAAATCCTAACGATTCTAAAGGATCTTCACTTCCAGTATTGCAAAACATTGTATCTACCTTATTCGTTACATATATATATACATATAAAGTACATATAAAGTATTGGTCACATGGTTTTAGGGAAAGTATTAATAGTGCTTCCAACATCGCGTTGGCAAATAAATTATCGATATAATTCAAATTCCAAAGTTTTTATTCAAAATAAGTTCCACTGGAGAACACTTTTTGAAGGTCAATCATATAGGCTAAAATTTAGTTTTACTTCCTAGTCTATGTACACCGCTTCGCAACGTGTTATTGCTGTTAAGGAGAAGAAGCGGCAACAAACTCCCCAGCAACACGTCTTGTTAAAAATTGTTTTTCTTTATATTTCTTGTTTAAGGTATTTATATATCAGGTACTTTTTTTAAAAGTTTTATACATAAGTATGTATACATACATACAGACATATAGTTACACTTGTGACCCATTGGGGTAGACAGAGACGATGGATCTGGAACTGCTACGATCCTAACAAATACTTTTCGCTTCATCAACTTACATTAATCTCTTAATAGTCGATAAATATAAATAATTATTTTCATACTCGATAAAAATACATATGTAATTTTATCGAGTATGAAAATAATGCAATAATATGTAAAATTTAATTCAAGAAATCTTAATTAGGTATATTGCTAGGAAGTTTCTTAACAATATTTTTTTTCAACACAGGAATATTGGTGCGAATTACTTCAGCTTAGTTCAGCTGTACTAAGATTTAGATATAGTCGTTCGTGTTTGAGCACGATCATGTGTATTTGATATTAATATTAACCCTTAAAAGGGGCCAAATTTAATATTATTTTTGTCCATAATCGGCAAGCTGCCATCAAAATTACCGCGCCAAAACCAAGAGAATTATATCGTCTCTTTTACTCCAACACAAATTCTATGTAGTTAGAGGGAGAAAGCATCATCATCATCATCAACCAGTTCAACGTTCGTTTCAATTATCTGTATTTGACCACAAATTTGTGGTGCTTCCCAATTAGTCGTTTGTGACAGTTCGGCCAAAAATTTCTGGTGGTTCCGTCTTAAATGGTTAAAAGTTGATGCAATCGAAAATGGCGCTTGCCTAATACCCATTCACACGAGACTTGAAGACACCCCAATAGACTCCAATTGTACTTTTCGGGAAACCGGTACTCTGGTAGTGCTTTCCACAGCTTTGTAGTAACTCAGAAGGTACACGAAACAAGTTCCTTAATCACGATGTAAGGACTTGTGCAAAGTATAGACTTGTTCTAACTATAGATTCCGTCTCTCTTTTCTTATAACTCCACCCTGACTTAGAGAACAAGCTGTTATATATTTGGCATAGAGATAGGTGTTGTTGGTTGTTATTTATCTTATACAAATATATAAAGCTGAAGAGTGCTTATTATCTCAGGAACTACTGGTCTGATTTGAAAAATTCTTCCAATGTTAGATAGCCCATTTATCAAGGAAGGCTATAGGCTATATATCATCACGCTAAGACCAATAGGAGCGGAGCACCTATGAAGAATGTTTCAAAATCTGGGGTTTTGAAAACAAATTCCACGCGGACGACGTTGCGGGCACTGCTAGTCATATATAAGCGGAAAAATCAGAATGTAATAAAGAATTTAACGTATGTTCTTAGCCAGAACTTGTTTGGATAAACTTGTTCTGTTTCTTAACGATTAACAACTATAACTGTTGATTATAAATTACGTTTTTAATTAATTACTTCGATTACATAAAACACGTAACAAACAAACAGACATGCATTATTGTGCCATGTATTACGCGTGTGGACAAAAACTTGTATTACGTTGCATCGCGTGCTGTTGCACAATCGTTAGTGATGTGACGAGAGTCGATAAAATTATTCGCGAAGATTAAAATCCTATGAAAAAATGTATGCTGCAAAAATGTATGAAATTAATGAATGAATGCAGTGATTTATTTGTCAGAAACATGATAAGGTTTTTTATGTGTGAAATTATATACTTCACATTCTTTCTTTCTAAATGGCTTAACGCGATTTATTTATTTATTTGGGAAATTTACAATGATTAATATTTTTACAATATAAAATTGCAAAATTTGGTGTGGAAAAAATTAATGTCTTGTGCAAACCCGAAAATAATTATTATTTAAGCCGTTACACATTCCCGCACTTCTTGCTCAAAAACATCGATATCGACATCCTTTGTCTGTTGTGGCCTATTTGCGAAATCTGTATGAATTTTGGAAATTACTCTGTAAAGCAAAATGTCACTATTTAAATTCCCACCAGAATCTATTGAAATCTTTAGTATTCGTAATAAAAATGATGATGATTTACTCTTAAAAATATGAACTTCAAATTCATCAAAATGGTCTAAAGTAGAAGTTATTAAAAATTACTCAAAGTGGAAAAAATGACAGGTTCTCTCAGTGAAAATAACTTTGAGGTTATTTTATAACGTCAGGTAAGGGACTAAAATAGATATATATATATATATATATATATATATATATATATATATATATATATATAATAGAATAAGACAGTGTCTGAGAGAAAATAGATTTGATATGTTATTTCATGATAATATTTATGTCAACAATTATAAAGAGAATCTCTTTGTAGACTTTTTTATCAGAATATCATTAATTTCCCACACGGCAAACAAAATTAGAACTAGTAACCCCCTAAAAGTTACTATAAATTGACACATTAATCATTTTCAAAGCCGTAAAAACAATTTTGGGTCGCACCAACATGGCGAGCAAAGCCCGTGTTCGACTTACGAAATAATTAATCTTTTTTTCACTGGAAAAAGTGTTGTGAGCGTACGTGTCAAATTGATGTAATTGTTGCGACATGTGATATTTCATTCAATTTTTGTTGCGGAAATATCTTGTTGGTAGTATGCATGTTATGACAGGAAAGAGGTTGGAATATATTTAGTATATTTGTTGTGAATATATTAGAGAGGTATTTTAATTTAAATTGATATTCGTATATTTCGCAACTACATTAGTGTTTCATAGTATTCATCATAATAATTATTGTTAACTCTAATCTCTCCATAATTTTTTGCCCTTATTTTAATAGCATAAGCTTAGTAGTAAGACAGTGATAATTAACATTTCTCAAATTATGGACAAAATGTCAAAGATTAGGTTATAATTTTATACATATTTTTTAAAGCATCGATAATGTTAACGCGTTTAGTAACATGACGTACAACATAAATAGAAAATTATCGATATAAATCAATACAGTTCAATCAGTCACCAGTGCTCGCGTGTTGCGCAACTCGGTCGTCGCAGCACGCTTCGACGACGTCTCAGTATGTGCACACACACGCACATGTCTAAAATAAGCTAAGATTTGAAGTAAACATTGTAGTTGAAAAACAACAGTTTACATAGTTGCCAATCGACACGTTCGCAGTTCCTTGTAAGAATTTTAAGTTATATTTGTTGCTGATAATTATTTCATATTGGTTTTTTTTATGAAAAATCTGTATCAATTATTCTTAAGCTTATGACTATGATACGACAATACACCAACAATCAACTTTTTAAGTTTTTTTAAAAATATTTTTTATTTTCTTTTAGACAACTTGTGTCGTCTAAAGGTGTGTAAAAAACAGAATATATAATTGTAGCATATATATTAACTGCCACAGATCGCCTTTCGATGTAAACAGTTCCGTTCTGTCATGTGATACATACTTTTATAATTATGCGCTACGCCTATAGGCAATGTATAAAATGCAGTGCTACCTAGGTTGTACTGTCCATCGGCGTATTAAGATTTTTATTGTGGAAAAACAATAATTACATTACGCCTTACAAAGTAATTTAAACTATATACCTCTGTCTACTAGATTTTTTTTTTCATATCGATAATTCGTCATCAGTCATTGCATGTTACGCAACACTCGTTACTGCACGCTCTGGTGACATCACGCGATGCTAGTTCTACATCACTACTATCTTCTTTAATTTGAATTTATCGTTCAGGCACTATGGAGTATGGACCGTGGAACGACGCGATTGTAGTTCGAAATTTAAAACTATAACCTTCCATATTAAGAAGTATTGCGTACCATATATCTTTCAGTTACTATAGAATTATTTTATTTGTAGGGGTTATAGAGACTTGAATTTATATCATAATGTTGGCCAAGTTCGTTTGATGAAACTTATCTAAAATAATTTGAATTATAACTTAGGAAATTATTATTATTAATAATATAATATATTGTATTTACACGGGGCAACTTTAGCTAGTGAATCTAATGGTTCCATCTAATTCATGTGTCTATCAAAATATTTTAAAGTTATTTTTTTATGTAAAAACGCGTTACTTTGTTTTGTTCTTATTTACATATTACTTTGTAAGTCCATTTACCCTTACCATGGGTTACTTATTCTCATTTAATAATAATAAAAAATAAATCATGTTTGATTTATGTAAAAACTTGACAGTATAAACAGCCTTTTGTTGTTCTAAAAACAAAATTCCAATTGTTTTATGAGAGCCAATCAAAACGTTTTTCACAAAGGCGCCATTTGTTTGGACTAGAATTTGAATTTGGAACACTGAGGGTTACTGTTCTACAAAAATTAAGCGTAAACCAATCAATAAGAACTAAGATCCTTTTATAATTGTAAGGAATGTGAGCTCAACTTAAAACAGTAGGTCATCGAACTTTACAGACATAGAACGCAAAAAAAGTGTGTGTAAAAATTACCCGACACAATTCGTTGTGCCATTAAAGATGAGCAATAAAGGATAAGGTGTTAGTTTTTAATTTTGTCGCATAAAACCAACGGTACCGGTTACGTATCGAGGTATACGTCATACACATACATCTATACGTCAGAGTTCGAGAGTTCGTTGTTCTACTAGGCAGTGTGCCAACGGCCCGAAGTATCCCGAACACACACGGAGACACACGAACGCACACCGCGATCGATGGTACGCACACTTAGTTATTTCGCACACAAACACGACTTGTATTCAAGTCGTATTGTGTACTGTTAAGATTGCTAGGTATGTACGATTACCGAACCTCCCTGTATTTTTAAAAATCCATTTGATTAAATATTAAATTGTAACATATCGCTTTGGTAAAAAAGCAAGTATCGATTTTATGTTTCAATTAATAATTTTTTGTTACTTTACATCTTAAATAAGGATAAGGTTATGAATGAATAATTTGTTTTATGAAATTTATCTGGCAAATTTAATTACTGCCTGAATATATGGTATTTTTAAATTTACAACTTGGCAACACTTAGTGAAATATTGAGTAATCGCGAGTTAAACAGTGTCATTGAGCACGACTGCAACTCAACATTCAGCATACTAATTGCAGCATTGTGTTTTTTTTTGTATATATATATTTTTTGCCTACAAAATCAATCACCGTGCGAATTTTGCTGCTTGAGAACGTAACGTGAGTTGGCATTATGTCATAGCTATTAGTTTTTAACTGCGATCGCAGCGCTCGCTGCGGCGAATAGTAGAACTAAAGTTTTAAATTAAGAATTGAAATGGCGTCATCATTTACTTTAAAGATTATTCGAGTTGTTTACAAAAATTTACAGATGAACTTTAGTATGTTTTAGACCATTGTTTCTCAACGATTTTTATATCACGTCCGTTGAAAAAATCAATATGTTAAGTTAAAAGTCTTGCGACTCCGACCCTTAACTGAAAAAAACTAAGAAATAGTTTTTTTTAGTTAACGGAGGGTAGTTGGATTGAATTTTTTTGTTCTATATAGGTGTTATTTTCTAATAGACTGTGATCCCCTTTAATAATAAACGCGACCCCCATAGGGTCATGACCCCAGGTTGTGAAACGATGCCTTTAGGTAATTAGACAAGAAACATTGTTTGTGGTGTTTCCAAAATTAATTTATTTTTATTTTATCTATTCCAGCTGTAAAATTTGGTCGCATGTCTAAAAAGCAGCGTGAGAAAGTGGAAGATGAGGTGCGGTACCATCAAGCCCAAATGCGGGCACAGACTGACACGGCTCCGGACTCGGTGTATGACACCCAGCAACAGACCCCAAGCTCCAGCGACCAGTTCCATGGACATTATAATAATGGGTGAGTATGAGTTTTAAAGATTTTACAAAGACTTCTTCTACCTATATCGAATCTTTAAAAGTAATTTATTACTTTATTAAAAAATAAAATAAAATGAACCAGCAAATAAATGAATATTTATTTGGAAAATACAAGTAATGTTTGTGCAATGAGGTAGTAACAAAGGCAAGTGATCTCATTATATTTGACCTATATATTATTATGGTTATACAAATATAAATATATATGTAAACGTCAATTTAAAAGGTTATCTAAGTCTAGCATTTTTGGGGAATTTCTCGTCAGTTATTATTTTTAGAACAGCCGCATAAATTAAAATTTAGCAAAACTTATATTTTAAATAAGAATTTTTGAAATAGAAATATAGACTTGACTCCATTTTAAAAAGTGTCACCTTGTATTCCGGGGATAAAAGAAAGAAATAACTCCGGGTTTTTAGGTTAACAAATATTTATTTATATATTTTTATATTACCTGAGAATTATGGAAGAAGATTAACTATGACTATTGGTCTTAAAAATGTAGCTTTGGAACGTTCCTAAGTGCCACATACTTGATGCCTAGATGGCACCACAGGTCACATCAATACTATATGGCTTTCGGGAGATTTTATTAAAAAAATATATAACAAAATCAGTAAAAAGGTCGTAAAAACCGTAATATCAGATCATGGCTCCATCTAAACATAGGATTTAGATATTTTTTAAATTATGTTTTTACTGGTTGATTGTAATACTTAGAATACTTCTGTAGTAGTTTTGATAGATTTAGCTATAACTGTGTTTACAACTTTAGAAACTACTAAACTACTAACTACTACTACTAACTAAAAATTTAAATTCAATTTGACGCTGAGGATTTTAGCGGATTTTATTGTGTATAATAAACCGCATTTACAATTATATCATTTATTGCTACTACAAATACACTTTATAAAAGGAAACCTATGTAGTTTAGATAATGATATTACTGTAGCAAGTATATTAAACCAGTGAACGCTGTGCTCTACACTAATAATTAGTTCAAAATTATTTTGAAAGGTCTTCAAAATTTGAAAACGTTATTTCTCATAAAATTACCCCTTGAAGATAAATTACTAATTGTCTTTTGAAACATTATAGACTTGCTGGTACTAAGTATGTCATTTGTAAGCATATATTATGAAATGTAAGCAGAATTAAAAGAAGAATTGAACGAAATGGGCACAGCATTGTAATTATTTCTTTAATTAACAATAATAATGCTTATCATCCATAAGATACAAATTCGGACTCAGCGACTTACTGGTATTATTACTAAAAAATAAGAATACAAGTTCCAACATAAATGTAAACAACCACAGCTTTATACAACAATGTTATATGTCATGTTTAAAAATTTTAAACATAAATCCTGACAATAAATTTAAAGTGTAAAACGATAAGCATTTTACATCTGTAGAATTTATGTAAGAAACCGGACCTCCCGGTTGATATGAGCCTTCGCAGCCTACCAATAACTGTTCACGGTAATTCATTACCTCTATTCGTGTCGGCGTGTCATTATTGTCGGTTGCTCAACGGTAAATTGTCGTGACACGCCGCCTTCAATGACGCTAACGGTTCACTGAGTACAGCGCCAACTTGTGTCAAGTAGCGGTAGTTAGTTTTTATATGTTAATTATAATAGATGGTGTTGTTAGTAAAAACGAAAGGCATACGGTATATTTGAGACAGAACAAGCTTTTCTATGAACTGATGTTTCTATTACTCTTGAGATACCGATACCTATGTAATAAGTTCACTGTTTACTTGTAGTTAACTGATTAGTGGTACAACTGTGTCTGTCTGGTATCTATTTGAATGAATAAACTTTGTTTATGAAAATTAAGCAAAAAAATTCTAAAAGCTCCTAAATCTTACATTAGTAGATGGCGACACAGGTTGTTATTTTCTTCAATTTGCTTCACTTTGAGAGTCCGAGACTCTGTCTTTTTATTAATGGTCAAAGTGATACATATCTCGAAAAAGTGCATATAGAGCTTAAATTGATGGAAAACGTAAAAATATAAATAAAGTTATTATAAGTATGTCTTTCAAGCCCACGGGCCATAAAAATGACCCGGACTTTTAGAGGGCTTGCGTGGGACCATGGGAAGGCCACCACGTAGAGGCCCTTTGACAAATTTAATATAAATGTGGCGTGACACTGACCGGCCATTATCCCTGTCTACGCCATATAATAATGCACCCAAGGACAACTCCCGGCCAGTGTAGGACTGTTGTGGGAAATGAGGACAAAAAGTATCGGGCTAGTGGGGTGAACTACTAGTGATACAAGGGGTCTGGAAATATGGGGACTATGGCGTCTGCCCGTCGCAATATTCGGGGAACACGAAAAAATGGGCAGACGGTGACTCGCCACTCCCTGCATGTATTATAGTATATAATATAATATATAATAGTTATTAATGTTTAAAATCTGTTAAAAAAATATTGCATTCAGCAGACAGGCAGACGGCCCACCTGATTGGTGGAAAGTGGTTACCATAATCTATGGACATTTGCAACACCGAAGGTGTGACTAAAGCGTTGCTGCTTTCTTAAGGGAGACTGGAACTTGTCGCCAATGCCGCAACACAACTCAAGGTTGTTATGGCGGCATACTCTGGACCAGAGGTGGTAGTCATCCAGACAGCTAAATACCCTACCACCTAGCTGTGGGTTGTTTTGTTACTTCTTACGACAGAACTTCGGGCCGAAGGAAGTTGTATTCTTTCTCTGTACCTGCACAGATATGATTTGCATGAATTAAATAATTAAAATGAAAAATATTACTTTCCAGATATCCAAATTACGGCTCGCCGCTTTCGTCATACGGCTACAACCCGCCAGGGTCAGCGTTGACCTCGAACATGACCAGCATCCAACCAGCACCTCCCCAGCAGCAGCCCTATGACGTTTCAGCAGACTACGCGGACTCGACCACACCGTACGAGCCAAAGCCGGCTGGGGTGTTCCTGGATAATAATGATTTTATAAGTCATGGTAAGTCAAGTAAGTAAGGCATTCTATATTATAGTCTTTAGGTAGAGCAAAATTATGGGCTAAAAATTCGCTTGATACTGAAAGTTTAAATGTTGTACTTTATTCAATAATATTAATCGAATTGAAGTCTAAAGCATTTTTCAGCTTTCATATCTAATTTTGAGATAATTGGAAATATAACATGACGTGTGAGTTTTTGGCCTTTATGTTTTTATTTTTAATAATTATTGGGTCGGCAACTAAGCGATTGCGGATTTCAAATAAATTTAAAATTATTTTTTTTGCTTATAAAATTATTTTTGTTAGTTGCGAACCTAATAAATATGTTGTACAGTTGCGGAATGAAAATATTCGCCACCTTAAAGTCGACTTTTGCTTGCACGAGTACAAGGAACAATACTGCCAACATTTTAATTTAGTAAAATATTAGAACGTGAAAAAAGAAAATTGCAATGTTGACAGTAACAGACGCTGAGATTATCAATAAAAAATAAAGAGGATATAATCACTACGGTTAACATAAATATTAAAACCAATAAAATCAAATTTATTTGTTCAAAACATGGTTAAGCAGTTGGCATGTATGTTAAAGTGTACACATGTTTTGCTCTCATAGGAGCATACAAATATTTATATAAATTTTATTAAATTATATAATGTTAAATGAAACATGGAAAAATTACTGATAAATGTCAAAAAGTAATGGTAATAATAATAATAACATTCAGTGTCACGCCACACTTACATTAAATTTGTCAAGGGGCCCCTACGTGTTGGCCTTCCCACGGCCCCACGCAAGCCCTCCAAAAGTCCGGGCCATTTTTATGGCCCGTGGTTTTGAAGAACATACAAATAACATTCATAAGTCAAGGAAATATATAAGGTTTTAAATATGTAAAAAATCATCTTAGACGAGATAAAAAATTAAATAAATTTGATCTAAGTAAACATAATTTTCTGTGGAACAGTCTGTTCTGTGACTTAAGTTGAAAAAGTAACATGTGCTTGCGGAATCAAATGGCGAACAATGTCATACCACGACTGTACATCCAATACTAACCAAACTGACCCTACTAACAATCCCCCATTGTCTAGACGAGCAACAAAAGGGGTCCACAATTCGACAGTCATGTTCAACTTCTACGTCGACCGCCACCACATCTTCAACTACTATGCGACAGTCTACCATCAGCGAGATACCAAGGCGGTTGGAATTCGACCGATACGAAGACAGGATACAATCCCCAGCTTCAATATCATCTGGAGTCATAAATATCAAGCAAGAAATCAAGCCAGAGACCTCTATAAACGTGGATAATTTGGTCCCGTCATATGTCGATTCGACCACATTTCTACATAGTCCCTCAAATATACAACATAGTCCCATGGATATACAGAATACGGTTCTAGTCAGCGGACAAAGCTCTGTTTCACTAACCAGTGAGGATTTAAGCCCAGATGATTTAACGTCCAGCAGTGGGCATGGAAGGCTAATAGATCCGTTAAATATGAATATGGGTGGGATGGGAATGGTAAATCCAAACGCTGTATCGAATCGAAGGCACCAGGGATCCAGTTCGAATGATGATATACCTTGTAAGTCTTTGTGCCGTACTCGGAGAGTTTAAAGGATCATTATCTTGATATCATTTTTTTTTATATAAGTAGATAATTTTTATTAATATTTCTTCCCACTACATCGTCTGCGCAAAAATGGACTTTATGTCTGTATATTCTACAAATTGCTTACTTGATGGAAATTGGTTACCGCCTATGGCCATTTGCAACATTAGAAGCGTTGCCAACGCGTTGCGGGTCTTAATTCAGCATAAATTTTCTATTTTGAAATCTACCTTTCATTAAAATCGATTAAGCCTAGGTTAACCTAGGCTGGTGTGCACCGACTTTTAACCGATGGTTAGAATAAAATAATCGCCAAAAATGTATGGAAAAATAGTGATTATTTTTGGTTAACCGTCGGTTAAATGTTAGTGCACACCAGCCTTAGTATATTGAGACAATAATGCAGATAGACTAAGGCTGGTGTGCACCGACATTTAACCGGCGGTTAAAATAAAATAATCACTGTTTATGCATACATTTTTAGCGATTAATTTATTTTAACCACCGGTTAAAAGTCGGTGCACACCAGCCTAATAGATACAATTTTTAAAACGGCCGTTTATTTTTATTATATTATGTATTAAATTTAATTCAAAGATATATACTTTTTTTGAAAAAAACATCAAAAAACATTTTCATAAGAAAATACAAACAATTATTCTTGTACTGAAAAGGGCTGGTCGAGACCATAGGCGACTGGGAGCCTGGAAAGCTTACCTCGCCCGTAGAACTATTATCCCCGCAAATTAGTAATGCGCCTGGCCGCCATTTTGGTGACGTAACCGTAGCCGAACACTCGTTAGCATCACTGGCCGGCGAGTAAGCGTACATATCGAGTTGCGGATGACGTCACGTGAATGTTAATTTGACAAAGTTCCAGCGCATTAGCAATTTGCGGGGATAATAGTGTATTTAGTTCAGAGAGGTAATGCTGCTAGCCTCCTAGGCACACTGCCCGGCCAGGGGTCTAGTCGAGGACCCATTGTAGTTTATAGTCTTTTCTTTTTATTATTCTTTGATAAAAGACAATAAAATAAAAATATTCATAAGAAAGGTAAATCTTAAAAAGCTTCAATTAATACGAACGAAAAAAATGATTATTAATTATCACATCAGTAGCAGTTTTCACTTAATTTTTTGTGTTTATTTTAAAATGAAAGACAAACACTTCAAGCTTAATTGTTTACTTAGATGACGAGTTGTAGATGTATTAATTAAGTAGTGAAACGGGAAAACAATTAACGGTACCTAATCAAGTTTAATGGTCCTTACCGGTCTCTGAGTTTGGCACCTTTAGATGGATTTTTATATTAGATGTATTTTTTTGCTACTTTTATGCTGTGGTAGTACTTTAGTTTTATTCTGTAGGAATAATAATAAGGTTGGTTTCTGATTGGTGGAGCAGCGGTATGTATGTATACCGAAAGCTTACCAAGTGTTCCTCGTCCGCGCCGATACTGCATCGCTGCTGCACTAACAAATCAGAAAGTGGCCTAAAGAAAAACATCGTCCAGTAAGAAGTGTAATTTGTAACACACTCTACAATTATAGTTAGCAGTCTTTTTGTTTTTATTGAAAATGTCCATTAAAACTTAACTTATTATTTAAAATATATGGCTTGGGGCGCCATCTTATAGTATTTAGCAGTTTTTATAGTTATGTTTTCGTCGATTTTAGTTCTTAGTACTTTTTCTATGTTTATATTTTATGTTAGTAGAGTATGTTGTTATAGTTATTTTATTATTATTATTAGTTTACTGATATTTCATCGTTTAAATATCACTACCCGATATTTTAGAAATCTCGATAAAATAACGGTACCGCGACGTGTCGCGCTGACGATTAAAACTGCAAGTAATTATCTGAACTGTGAAATGAAATCATACGTTGCACTTTCAACGTTATTTCACCGCGTTATAAATGACTCTAGCAAACGAACGCCTAACGTTTGAGATAATAAGATACAATTTTACTCAAATAAGTTCGCTTGTTTAGCGTTTTGACTATCTACTTTAGCTACTTTATACTACATGGCACTTCATCGGTTTGTCTCATGTGAAATAACACTGGTGTTAGCGGTCGTTTTTCATTCTTGTCTATCAGTGCCATCACTACTTAGTAACACCAAATGTAACAATATACTAAAAAGATTGAACGCAGGCGTTTTAAGAGTAAAAAATATTTTCATTTTCTTAATACGTTTATTCAAAAACATGTCAACGTTTTCTTTTCAATGATTTTACCAGTATACCATGTCTAGTCACAAAGGCTCCAAAGTAATTAGTGTTGTTACTCTGAAAAATAAAGAACTAAGCTATAAATAGTTCATACCATGGACTAATATTAAGTACTCAAATTTCATGTACACGTAAATTTAACGATTTTTATATATAAGCAAAACTTTATAGATATACGTCGCTGTCTTAGTGCAGGACCTTGTAACTACATTTCTTGGTGAAATATTTTTTTCGTCAACATTGTTACACCAAAAAATGTTACAAGGTCGACGATGTGAGATAAACGGCCGGTTCCTATATTTTACTATTCATTTACTTGCCCAAGCATCGGTTAAATTTTGGCATTACTTGTATGGCGTTTATGTGAAATTTTAACCGACAGTAGGGCAAATGAATGTCGGCAAAGCGCAATACACCAAAGCCGCTAACCGACCGACCTATATCGGCAACAACAACAATGGCGGCATGTCGGTGTCTTGAGATGGAGAAAAAAAACATACAACAACAATACAACGCGTCACTACAGTTTGAGTGTTGCCCGACAGCTTGCGTACGCAAGCTGTCGGGCAACACGCGTGGATGTATGTTGCCGACATGATTCATTTTATAGACGCCGTTGGGTTGTGTCGGCGGTTTGGCGGTTTTGATGTGTATCGCGTTTAACATATAGGAACCAGGCCTAAGCGGCGTACTCACCTATGAGTCGTGACCGTAACCGTGCCTCGCGAGCTCGAGACGAGCGACACACAACGAGCCGACAAAGAGAAGAACAACGTCGGCGTATACATTACAGCACGTTACTGTATCCTCTCGATTACAGTTATGGCTACCAATGAGTACCTTAAATGTCGCACGTTTCTTACCACAGTGCGTTTTTTCATCAAACAATTGAATAAAAGAAGTATGCCCACACCGTATTTAAGGCTGGTGATTATAGAAGATGCTGGGAGTGTCATCTTCATGTGTAACGTGATCCGTACGATATATGTGACGGACCTACCGCCATCTGCCGAGTACAATAGCAGACTGTTACCACGAGTAATAAGTAGTCGAATACTGAAATGGTACTTAACAATCGAGATTCGTATTCTATAATTCCCTATGCACTTTTTAACTTTACTTAAATAAGGAAATTTAATTTTGATAAAATCTATTAGAGATAGAGATCACCGAAACAATCGTACCTGTCCATTCTCCTATTTGTGGAATGTAACAGAGATAAGTGACAATTCGAAGATATCGCAATTTGTGAATTGAAAAACGATGTGGAAGCGACTATAAATATAGCTTGAACAAGGACGATGGTCTATTGCTATATTATTAATATATTCATTTGCTGCAATATTCCTCTAAATATAATCCAAACCGTTCATGTCTTTATGCTAAGTACTTTGGGAGTTTTAGGAATATATAACGATCTATTTTAGTCTATGAAATTGTTTGTTTTGTTAACGGATGTGTCGCCTGTCGCTGTCGCTCATGAAAGTGACCAGTCCCGGTCGCTTGTAGTAGTCACCCGTCGCAGTACTATTGCTTTCACTTGTCTCCGTCACCTGTAGCCGTCATCTGTCATGTTCACTTCAACTCGTGCCTTCGGGTGTCAGATTTAATGACTCACTTCACAGCAGTGATGGCGTCGACTTACTTCAAATCTGTTAACTTCACACTGATCACAACTGTTCGTATTTGAAGATTTCGCTCGGGGCTGCTTGATCACAATTAGAGGAACGGGCATTATTGGTAGAGCCAAACAACAGGGAATTAGACAAGCTGAAAAAAAAACAAAGTGATGGGAGGGGTTCTAAATTTCGTGACGTCACATTTCATATCGTTATAATATATTTAAGCTTTAAAACACGAAATTTGTAGTATTAACGAAAAACTTCAAACATTTCAAACTCTATCTTTAGGAGCATATTGTTTAAATTATTAAATATAATTTATTCTATCTCATTCACATCAACATGCAACATGAGGTTGTTGTATGGAGAACATTATATGACATTTAAGTGTAGAACAGACCTTTGCAGCTGTTAGTTTTATTAAGTACCAAGCAGAATCTCCGTTAAGAGAGCAGCAGCGCATTTGTAGCACCTTTGGTGTTGCAAATGTCCATAGGCGATGGTAACCGCTTTCCATCAAGTGGGCCGTCTGCCTGTCTGCTGAACTCCTGCAATAACAAAAATGGTTGTTGTGTATACTCTAGATCAGGGGAAATACTCTATCACCTGGCAAACGCCGTGCCACCTGGCTAATGTAGTTCTGATTGAAATGAAATTAAACTTACGCCAACAAGTTATTAAGCAGGTTCCTAACACAAATGCTGTCACTGGGTCAATAGCCATTTTTCATGACTGAATTTTACCATCTTCGATCTCTAAGTTAAATGATTTATAACATATTTAATTTAAAGAAATTTTGTTTAGACTAGTTTAAAATCTTTCTTGACATTAATCAAATACGTAATGATGTTGACGTTTTATATATTATTGTTATATTTAAAGTTTTTATTTATGTTAAACTGTTGTTTTTTAATTTAAGTATTTATGTTCAAAAAAGTTGTTTATGATTTTGTAAATTCTATGTGTTCTGGATGTATTTTTTTGCTCATGCATGTTTTAGAATATACTCGTATCTATTAACGGAGTGCTACTATTGTACAGTGTTGTACAAAAGTAAAAGGTTAAAATTATATTGTATTAGATTCTGCTTTTCGTAGGTATTTTAATGTTAAATGCTACATTTTATTTTAAATTCTACTGATAGTTTACAATTTGTTATATGATAGAATTTTATTATTTTATATTTTGTTTTCTTTTTGAGTATTTTTAAATAGTGCCATCTAGTGGCCATGTGATATTAACATTACACATTTTCGTCTTTTCAGTGGAGGGTGATATCAGCAAGGTCCTGGTCAAGAGTCTCGCCGAGGCCCATGCAAACACAAATCCAAAACTGGAATTCATCCACGAGATGTTCAGCAAGCCGCCAGACGTATCCAAGTGAGTTATTAGTTCCTTTTAATAATAAATGCCAGCAGGTTTGAAGCAATATTTAAACTCATTTGAAACATAGAAACTCGTTTGATATAAACATTTAAATTCATCTGAAATAACTTTTAAATTCGATTGAAATAACTTTTAAACTCATTTGCAATAACATTTAAATAAGATTGAAACAACTTTTATACTAATTTGAATTCCATTGAAATAACTTTTAAACTCTTCAAAATTATGTTTACATTCGCTCATATACCATTATAAAAACAAAACGTTCAATGGTTTGAATTTCGATGTAGCAATTCGGTAACATATGTAAAATATTCCATAATTGCATGTGTATTCGCCACGTGTAAAAGTTTTGGACTTGAATATAGTCAAAATTTCAGAGTGCCCCAACTGCCTGTTTTGCTAAAAAAAATCTCTAGTTTGAACTCGGGCTTGGTTAAATTCCATTACTTTTCATAGCATTCACAACATGAACTTTATTTTCCAGTGTGGGTGCTATAGTAAACCTTGCCATTTATGTCATAAAATGTTAATATTAATAATGTAAATTATTATTTTTTGGATAACAAATTAATTTTAACTTGTTCGAAATCAGTCTTAAGTTTGGATATTTTTAAATAAATTCCAATTTCATTTAGTTAAGTGCTATTTAATTTTTTTCTAAACGGGTATTGTACTTATGGAAGAATAATCTTGTAAGATTATCGGGCTTTGACTCGGTTTTTCAGCGAGCACTATCACGATCATCATCACCATCACCAAAATGAATCACCATCACCACACGAAGCAGAAGGATCTTTTCGTAATGAATAAATCAAAATTATTTTACTATTGGATATATGACATTTATTTAAGGCAAATACTCTACTTAACGAATTTTTAGATTTAGTTTCGAAATATTTTTAAATGTGTACAATTATATAATTTTATTTATTTTAAATATACATATATATGTGTTTTATTTTGATTACTTTTAAATGGGATATTACAATATTAAATAACTAGTTAATGTGTTGGAGCTGTTCCCAAAAATAGCAAAAATATATTTTTATTTAAATATTTTACAAAAAATATATATTTAATCAACCAGAAAAGCATTTGCATTAGTACAGACACTTATATTCATCACACACCTCATGTCAATATGTCAATTTTTTTAGTAAAATTTCATGCTTTTTCATAACATTTTTATTTTTACATTTCATCTCTGCCTGTACATTAAAAAAACCTCTATTTTTCATTTTGTGTATTATGCTTGATATTTTTATGATATTTCTTTTATTGATTGTTGTTTCAAAATATATAATTTGAAAGCGGTCCAGAAATATGGGGGCTACTGTACGAGTATATGTGCTTTAAACCTTTATTACCCTTCTCATAGAAGTAATAGAAAAGAACAAAGAAAACAAATTAAATAAAAAGTAAAAGACATATAAAGAAATAATAAAGATACACAAAGTTATTTCTATTATAGGTAATTTATGAAATACCCACATAAAATTTTGTCCTTATTAACTCAAATCTAATATTTTAGCTTTCTTTTGGTAAGGTTACATTACATTACAAGGCACGTAGTAGTCCTATTTTTCCATAGTCCAGCATTGTGTAACGACATTCATATATATTATAGATTCATACTAAATTGTATCCATATAGACCCAGTATTTTCCGATAAAAATTACTCTAAAATATAAAACAGACGGCTGGAACGCACGTGACGATTTCATATTGGTTCCGTTTTTCTGAAAATTATTACGAAACTTAAATATTGACCTTTGGAAAAATGTCACATCATCCCTGAATGTAATTTGTCGTACATTAGATAGGCCGACGGTACACCTAATACAAAGTTATTACTGTTGCCTATGGACATTTGCAACGAAGGTAGCAATGTGCTGCCAGCCACGATAGGGGCTAGGGACTGGAACTTGGTCATTAATGCCGGAAAGCAACCCTAAATTACTATGGCGGCATACTCTGAAACAGGGGCGTTAGCCATCCAGACGGACAAATGCCCACTGGGCTATGGATTGTTTTGTTCCCTGTTGCAACAAATCCCTCGGCTGGAGAAATTAATATCCTTTCTCCATTCAAGAACAAACGGATTAAATTATATCATCTAGGGATTTGTTAAAACTATTGTTATATAATGCTTAAAACTAATTCTCTGTCCTCTTTTCTTTCACCTTATTCCAATTATTTTGGGTTGCTATAATATATCTTTTCCTCCCATACTCCTCTATTTTGGCAAACATCAGTTATCACAGCACAAATCATCATGTCATCCTTCATACAATCTAACAATTTCTTGGTCTACCTTTACAGATGTATACATCGGTGTTTAAGTCTAAAATAATTTTTATCACGTGCTTTTCGTTCCTCCTCTATACATGACCATACCACCCTTAATCTTCGCCCTCTCAATGTTTCTAATCACAGATGCCACTTTCAATACAAATTATGATATATTAAATATTTACAGGCTGCTCTTCTACAGTTCGATGACGTATGAGGAAATGTGGTTGGACTGCGCAGACAAACTCACATGCATGATCCAAAACATCATTGAGTTTGCTAAACTTATACCTGGTTTCATGAAGCTGTCACAAGACGATCAGATACTGCTACTGAAGGCTGGTGAGTATGGTGGTATCCTTAAGGTTCTTTCTCACGTCACTACCTTATATCATTACCATGGAAGAACTAAAAACTAAGGAATGACCATTGTATAGTATAAAACGTAATTTTTAACACAGTCTTGCGATACAGATGGCACCATCAGTTAGTTCTAGTTTTTATGGAATATCCCCTATTCTCTATTAGGTCTTATTATTTGAAAATTCTACTGAATACTGAGCGTAGATCATCGAAGTCAATGGGTAAGGTTACCAAAAAGCTGGCTACGTTATCTCGCTGGATCGCTTTACCAAGCCTTTGCCCGGGATAGAAACCAGCTCAGATTACGTGAAGATTTGATTTAGAGAATTAAGAGCTCTTTGTAGAGGCTCATGACCTCAGGCCCTTACGGTCCAAGCGTTTCAACAGCAATCGGCACAATTATATAAATCTCACCAAGGGTTGCATATTTGCATCGCTTGAGTGATTCAGCTGTTTCCATCTGTTTGGGATGCCACTTGGCGAGAATATCAACACGATATTTTTGGAATTATTGTGATGACACCATTGAAACTGCATGGATTTAGTGACGCCTTGAATCAGGCTTATGCAGCAGCCGTTTATATCCATGTAGTTGGTCAACAAGATTGCGTGAATAGACACGCTGACGGCCCAACTGTGATAGAAAGTGACAACTGTGATAGAAAGCGGTTACCGTCGCCTATGGACATTAGCAATACTAGAGGCGCTGCCAATATATTTTATGTTCAATGATAAATTGTTTTGGCGGCATGCTTTAGAGCAAGGATGGTAGTCAACGAGACGAGCAAATACCCGGTCTGTCTATGGGTGGTTTTATCGCCTCTTACGACTGGCCGCCCAGCTATAGGAATTTGTATTCTTTCTCCGTTGCAGCACGGATAAAAACTTATTTTATCAGGATATCTGAGGTGCCAATTATCAACAATTTTCTTCCAGGTTCGTTCGAGCTGGCAATAGTTCGTCTATCACGACTCATTGACATAAACCGTGACCAAGTCCTGTACGGTGATGTGGTTCTACCCATAAGAGAGTGTGTGCATGCACGGTGAGTTCTTTTAGATATGATTCCCTTGGACCAAATTGGTCTCTAGTTCTCTGTAGAGGTAGACCAAAAAAAAGATGCATGGATTGTGTGAAGGATGATATCATGATATGTGGTGTGACAGAAGATGTATGTCAGAGTAGAGTGTGCAAGGAAAAGACATCCTGCCAACCCCAAGTAATTGGGATATGGTGAAGGAAAAGAACTAAATTGGTCTTGCTACTTTTTGAAAAATCTATCCAGGATATTAAATAATATAATGGATGATTTTATTTAGAAAGGACTCTTCCACGTGTAACTGTTCAGCTAGATTAAAGTGTTGGCAATACCAACCTAAGATAATATTATTTTTTAACTTGCAACACTGTCGTTGCTTTTTCTTTCTTCTTCCTTTTTGGTTGCAGCCGAGCGCACACATATTTATTAAGTAAAAGTGATTTATTATAAGTTTTCACAACTAACAGTGTTTAACTTCTTTACCTACAAGGACCAGGGTATCGTCCAAACCACAAAGTAGAACACAATATATTATACGTGCGACGAGCTGTGCTCATACAGTAGTTATTAAATACCCACTAGATGGTAGTAATAGCTTATATTAACACTCGCTAGATGGCAGTAATAGTTATAAATGTTCATTACAAATATATGTATTCATATATGCTGTACCCTAAGATATCGAGATAGATATGCGATATATGATACCCTCTGCGCTACGATATGGGTCTGATTAACGCTGACTTTTCTGTATCTTACTAAGCAGATAGATAACTCCTTATTCTACACCTTTCGTTTTAAAAAAACGAAAAATATTATAAATGTGCACAGTACGCGGTCCTCTTCTCTGTCTTATGTCATCTGTGCTATCTCTTCCCTCCCCATCGTAATCCCTCTATCTTGTTATAAAGAGAAAGATCGACCGAAGGTTTGCCTTCATGTGAACATTAAAAATTAATATTTTTTCTGTTTTCAGCGATCCACGCGATATGGCCCTCGTATCAGGAATATTCGAGGCGGCGAAGAGCATCGCGCGACTGAAACTAACTGAGACTGAACTGGCTTTATATCAGAGCCTTGTACTGCTGTGGCCAGGTAAGGATATAACTCTGAATATATACAATTATTCAAACTTCTTATTACCTGTTCGCATTCATTTCATGTCAGCAATACTCGTTTATCAGTATACACGTACTTCTAACATCTAATATTCAAGGAGTATAGAAATACTCTCCTCTATTTTGGTAAACGCCTTTCATCAAAAGACACGATGCAGTTTGAAATGCTTATTTATACAATCTATCTATTTCTCTTTTTTGCGACCTCTCTTACCTAAGGTTTCGTTAATGTACCATTTGAAGATTTTGTTGTGTTATCATAATCGACATTGTTTTTTATATTTATTTAATAAGTTCAGCGGACAGGCAGACAGCCCATCTGATGGAGAGCGGTCACCATCGCCTATGGACATTTGTAATAACAAAGATGCCAATGTGCTACAGCTGTCTAAAGTCAGTCACCTGGCCACCATTGCCGAAACACAACTCAAGGTTGTTATGGCGGTGTACTCTAGACCAGAGGTGATAGCTATCCAGACGGGCAAATATTTGTGTTGTTGTCAGCCATTCATTGTCGATTGTCGAACGTAGATCTTCTTAAATAAGACCCATATACTGCGGTTCATTTTTTTCATCCAGTCTTTTCCGGTGACTTTACGCAGGTTGCCAGTCCACCAGACTCGATTTCTCCTACACTACGTTTGCCGAGACGTCTAGTCGTAGACGTCTTCACTCCAAGACTTAGGTCCTGTCAGCAATCAGTCCTGCGACAAACGTGACTGGCCCACTGCTACTGCAACTTACTAATTCTGCAATCTATCTACGCTGGTTATCTCGGTTGTTTTAGGGACATTCACGTTTTTGATTCTATCTTTAACAGAAATACGTGTTTCTCTCAGCTGGCCTCAAAAATAACTGAGCAATTTTGTGGAACAGTCCCACTGTCAGTGTCCATAACTCGGCGCGGTACTGCTATGGGGAAGCGGGTTAGCTCTTTCTCATGAAGAAGATAATAATTTGAAAAGGGACTGTCTAGGTTGGAAGCTGCCCGAAGACTAACATAATGGATGGGAAAATGGAAACCTACATAATATTAAAACACTTATTGGCTACAGTGATATGCATACTGCAATAATATTGTTTCAGAGCGCCACGGCGTGATGGGTAATTCAGAGATCAGGTGTCTGTTCAATATGTCGATGTCTGCGATGCGTCATGAGATCGAGTCGAACCATGCGCCGTTGAAAGGTGACGTCACAGTTCTGGACACCCTCATCGCGAAGATACCCGCCTTCAGGTAACTACTACTCTAGTATTTTCTATGGAGCGTAAAGGTAAGGAGTACCATCTGGTTTCGCCAACGTTGTATATAGGAGGATGGGAAATGAAAGCTGAGGACTTACTGATTGTGATGTTGTGAGTTCACGCTAGAGCTGATATTTAACATTTCACTTAATTTTTAGTTAGCTCGTAACTAGGCGTTTACGAACTGCGCTGTTGTTTGTGAGCCACTGGCGGGGGGCGGTTTGGTCTAATAGGGATGTACCACTATGGCCAATAGTGTTGTGCGCGTATTAACGTCGCGCTTGGCGTGAACACCATCTCTGCGTTGAAAAAGTGTTCGTCAAAATGAGGATAATAAGGGTGGCGTTGCGGCAGCGTAGGATCTATTTTCCCTGTCCTGAAAAATAGTGTGAAATTTTATAAATGATTTCATTCACTTGTTCAAATGTCATTTGTGGTACATAGATAGACAAACGACAGAGTGAGACCATTAGGCATCTATTTCACCGAAATAATAATATCTTTTCGATGCAGCTATTCCTTTATACACAATATAGCCAGAAAAGGTGCCTACTACGTATACTTTTAAAACGGTTTGGTCCAGATCTTGTAGCTTATGGTTAAAACAAATATAATATTATTTTAAGAATATTAGTTCTGATAAAATTCAGCATGGTGGAGATTAGAAAGAATTAAAAAAATAAATGGCATCCACTTATATTTTTTATTATAAAATTAAAAATAATTACATACATATTATCCCCGCAAATTGCTAATGCGCTGGAACCTTGTCTAATTAACATTCACGTGACGTCATCCGCAACTCGATATGTACGCGTACTCGCCGATCTGTGATGCTAACAGTACTGAGTGTTCGGCTACGGTTGCGTCACTAAAATGGCGGCCAGGCGCAATAGCAATTTGCGGGGATAATAATGAAAAGTTCTGATGAGCTAAATAATTTTTTGTTTTTTACAGAGAACTGTCCGTGATGCATTTAAGCGCTTTAAGCCGCTTCAAGACAACACATCCGCACCACGTATTCCCCGCATTATACAAAGAATTATTTTCCTTAGACAGTGTCTTAGACTACACACACGGTTAATATAACAATAATAACGTTATATATACTGTACTCATCGTTTATATTAAATGTTCGAGCTTCTTGCTTTACACTCGAAGTATTGAGGCGAACAATTTAATTTCAAGACTTGACAGCTAATAATGACATCTATATGTACATAGTATGCGTATATATGATTGTTATCCTATTTATAATTGTATGTATGTACTTTGAGACTGTTATATTTACTTGTAGGTACGTACGTACAATATTTAATATATTATATAAATAAAAACATATTTAATTCGATTCTAGTTTTATAATATACACGCATACAATGTTATATATGATCAGATTTGTTATTTCATAGCAGAAGTAATATTATAATTATTATATGTAGAGTAAAGGGAATATGTGAGAGACACGTTTTTTTGTAAGCCTTTTATATTTGATATATAATATGATTTTTTGTTGTATTATATATTGTGTATAAATGGATTGTCTTAATATAATTATCATAAAGTGTATCTAACTTTGAATGAAGAAATAATAATAATTATTATTATATTAAAATATAATAATAGTAATAGAGTTTTTATTAAGGAAATAAATAAAAAAGTTATAACGACGTAGAGTTGTAAAATCACACGTTCTTTTCTTGTGGAGCGGTTTTTTTAAATAGGCCTTTTTATTAATTTTAAAACAGTTTTTTTTTAAAGAAAATTGTAACTTGTTATTTATTTCAAATGATTATTATTATTGATGTTTTTTTGTCTTTATATTGTAGATTTTTGTATTAAGTTGTAATATAGATTTAACGATACACAATACTGCCCATTTTTTTATATTTTGTTCTTATATACAGGACACGAATGAGCGCAATACATGCAGAGTATATGAATTATATGTGAATTATATAAATGAATTACGTACGTCGGTGCATTGAACAAAATTCGAACATCAACTTTTTTACGGACAAAAAATCATTTTGTACTATTTTTATTAGCAGGCAATTTTATTTTTTGTGTTTTTTTAAGTATAAATTTGATCTCATTACAGCACGTCTCTTCGCTTGGGTGCCATTTTTGGAGAATCACATTTTTATTGCATAATTATTGAAACAACATCATAAAACGCATAATATTAATACGTAATTTCTATTTCCGCTCATTAAAGCTTTTTTTCGCAATTTTTATACGTATTTTTTTGTTTTTTTTTTATTGCCTGCTATATTTAATAAGGTTTAATGTAACCAATCAATTTTCTAACATTTATAATAAGTTTGTCGGATAGCCTTTACTATAGACTGGAATATATTAATGTTAAAAAAAGTAATAAAAATCTTAACTCGTATTTTGTAAATAGCTAATAATCTATGTATTTTATAATTATGATGATATATAAGGTTCGATGGGTTATTTTTAATTTTACATTCTACTGAAAACAAGTACATAATGACAGTTCTTTTATTATATGATTTAATTATTACTTATTGGATATGAAGCAGCTTTGTGTTTATATACAAACTTATAAGAGTAATCGAAAATATGTACACAAGCAATAAAATGGTACAGTTTGATCTAGTTTGGGACCAATGCACCCAAAAATCTTAATTATTCAATAAACGATTTTATTTAAATTTCTATTTGTAAGTAACAAGAACAAATACATAGTACGAATTTTTATTATTATTATAATATTATTATTTCTATTATTATATTAGTTTTTATTACTATTATTATATTTTTTAAATTCCAATTGGAAATATTTTTGAAGTGATAGCTTCTTATGGGAGGGTAAACCGCTTCGTTACGTAACGCGTTAGGGCACCAATCTGTCTGGCTTCCCTTTCTCTCACGGTAGATTAGTTTAAGTTATCTCTTCTGTCGGGCTTCCCGAGACACACTCCATCTGTTTTTTATTGTATTGCCAAATATAGTATTTTTCATGTTTTGAGTAAGACAAAGTAACCTAATTATCGTTCAAAAGTCAGACAGATTTATTATATATTTAACATTTTATTTTTCAATCTAATACAATAAACAAATCTTAACTTAGTTACAAAAAGCGAATAAACTTAAATTATTTTAAAAAATAAACTTAGCTATAAAAAAGATATTTAATATATATTGTGTTTCTTACTTTTTAATATATATTGTGTTTGTTACTCAAAAATAATAGCTCCCTAAAATTACTTACAAATTTAATGGATAAATTAAGAACTGTAGGTTACTAACACAAGGCTGTTTCTGTATCAATTTCAAATAAATCAAAAAGTCTGTCTTAGGAAATCAAAAAGCAAATTTTCCACCATGGACTCCGAGATACATTCTTGATAGATCATGTGTAAAATGTTGTTTTTTTGTTTTATATAAATCCCTTTCTATATATTATATATTTTTTGTTAAATAAAGCAAACTGTTATTGTCTATTATTTTGGTTTTATTTTATTTTTAATTTACCTTTCATTTCATATATATATACATTTAATTTTTGGCAATAATCATAATAAATGAAATAGTTTTATTAATGAATCGTAAAATAGTGAGATCGTTATATTAAATAATACGGGTGATTCTATTGTTTTTATTATTAAATTGATACATATTATAATATTTATTTTTAATGAATAATTTATTCTTTGTTTAATGAATTCGATAAAAATTATTACAATACAGACTGTTGGACTGTATTTTGAATAATATTAAATAATTATAACGCACATTTAGAAAGTAGAACATTGGCTCAAAAAGGAGTACGACGGTTTCTTATATATCATACAAATTTATTTGGCCTATATTTTGGATGCATTCAACACCCGTGCTTATTATTCAGCTGTTCGAATATTAAATGGTAAATATGCATTACTGGCATTACTTCCAAATACCTTGACGTAAATTATGTATGATAACGAACAAATTACGGGATATAACATCAGGTTTGAAGGTGTGTAGTTGTTTAATCAATTGCCAAACGAGAAAGAATAGAAAAGCAATAATATAAATTTATTCAAAATTAATTTAGTAATTTTTTTATTAAAATAAACATAAAATAATACCCTGAGTTAAAACTACAAATGAAGTAAATTTAAAGAAGACTGTATAGAACCACGTTAATGTTTAGTTGTATATTATATGTAGTTAATAATAGGGAATATACATGTCTTTTTATTATATTTTTAAATCATTATTTACATTGTTTTATCATAGTAAAAAGTAAAATTACTGCTATAAATGTCCCAATAAATTTTTTTAAAATAAAAATCTCGAATATATTTGAGCTATTTAAACCCCATAAGGTCGTGGTAGTGTAATGGCTAGCGCACGCGTCCCAAACTAAAAGGGCGTGGGATCGATCCTGGCCGGAACGCATGCACCACTTAGACAGTTTTCTGATCTAATGTGCATATTGTTACAATTACCACGTGCTAATAACGGTGAAGGAAAACATCGTGATGCAACCTGCAAATAGAGATAATTATAAACCCTCTTATTTTCGCGGGTTTTTGATAACGTCTATTCTCGGGGTGCGTTCGTCTTGTGGCTCACAACGCTGCCAGAGGGCAAAACACTTAATTCATGTAGACATTATGGTCAGGGTAAAATATTTTAGTATTTTCTTAATGCCGTCGTGCTTCGTCAAATGAGCCTTTGTTTTTAGACGAATTAATTTTAGCTTCTGAATGGGATATGTCTAATTCTCAAACAATGTAACCTTATTTTTTCTCTCTCTTTATTTATAGGAGGGTTTGGTCGGTATTGACCATGCCACTCTCATAGGAAAAACACTTAATTAACCGCCGCTTAATACCTTAATTAGATTATATAGCATCCTAGCATCATCCGATATAGGATGTATGCCATGATACTATTACACGCACCAATTTCGTGCAAGTCACATTTAATAAAATTCTTTCAATCTCGTTACTTACGCGCTCCTCCAAAATGTGATATACATCTTCTGTCCCCTGACACTCTGTGCAATTGGGTGTTACTGATCTTTTCATTAAAAATGCGAACCCGTTTAGTGGTGTGTCCGGAGCGAAATCGAAAGGCTGTCAGTAAACAATGTTTTGCAGCACTCAAAGTGCTTGCAATGTTAACTCGTAGAGCATGTTTGCTAGTGAGGGATGTGTGTATGATTGTCGGTTATCCGTTGAGCGGTGTACGGGGAATAAAGTTAACTTCGTATCGTACACTTTTATTACACAACCACACTATATGCTATATACAAAACAAATCAGGATTTTTGTTTAGGTGAGAGCAAGCAGCAAGCGCGAGAACTAAATTTGTCCAAGACCACGAATTCCGTGTGCCCGCGTTGAAGGCGTGTATCGAACTGTCAGCTCCCGAACTGCCGTTCGATTTTTGTTGATAGATGGTGTTTTCGCGCCAAGAGAATCGGCGCGAACGTTGTGAGCCCGCGCCGTCATAAAACGGCGGGCTGTTTTGCATGCTACACAGAGCTTCGCGCTTGCGTGCTTGCTTATAATGTTGGTATTAATGTCGCCACGCTGGTTTCCTTTTCGAAAACACGACTAGACAGCGTTGAAGAGTGTTACATGATCTCTGACTGCTGTAGATCTATAGCTGGGGATCGATCCTCGGCCATAATTCAACTATAGTGCTTTTTAGATCGTTAAGGGTCACTATCCTCTGGATAAAAAAAGAGGATTGCTAGTTGAAAGGTGTTGACAAGCCCACATATGGTTCCTGGCTTTAGTTCAGCTCTGAGACCATGGCTTGGGTGATAGAGCAATATCCTATACTATTTCACTGTTTGTTTCCAGATAGTGAGATGTGTAAAGGGGTCGTTCATTTATCACATGATGTTTTTAGCAACCCTCTGCCGGAGATATATGAAAAAAACAACAATATAATTGAGAAATATAGACTTTCATATTTCCTTGCACCGACTTTATGATGAAGAAAATATTTATCCGTACAAAGTATTTTGAAAAATTGCAGAATATTTTCTGCAAATACAGATATAATTTCATTTTATTGATATTAACAGCCGCTTGCATAAGGTTGCTTAAATTTATTTAAGAAACACTAAACGTTTTTACGACCCTTAAATACAATTAGCGCCTTGCACAACGCAAAATTTGCCGCTAAATATGTTTAAAGAACATTTTGTGTAAAACGTATTTAGGCAGTTTAATATGATTAACTAATTTTATTTAAAGGCGATCGTTATGCAAGCGGCCCTAAGTGTGGTATGTTTAGGAAATTAATCATCTCTTTTATTTTATTCTCTATTAACACTTTATTTATTTAAGTATTGACTATTTTATATTACATTTTCTTACAGTACAACATTAATTAGACATTTCCCATTTAATAAAATGTTAAATCAGCGTTTAAAATAAATACATTTTAGAGCGCTAAGACTGAGATATGGGCTGAAAAAAAAAAAAAAATACTATCCTAACTGTTTAAAAATTACCATTCTCCTATATTTATTTATGTCGATGGATAAACCCTAAGAGCAATATATTATTTGCATAGTACATATAATATAATATAAATAACTGAAACCATAGAAACTGTGCTTAAATAAAACAGTTTATATATAGTAATAAATTAATATGAGTACGAGTGAACCAAGAAAGAAACCTTATAGTCTTCTCAGGCAACCAGATGGCAGATGGTAGATATTCACTGTTGAGTGCTGACGTGATCTGAAGTGACCTGATTCATTTTGGAAACGGTAACCTTAAGTACAAATATTAACAAGTCGTACTGCTAGTACAGTGTGCGAGTAGGGTTGCCACCTCTGATTGGACAAAATCCGGTAGAAAAAAAAGGAACAGCAATTTTTCATTACTTTTTTTTTTATTGGAACGTAGTTATCGCGCGGCACGAATGGGGGGCTAGACGGAAAAAAATCTTACGAAAAGTTGTCACGACACTTTTTTGTGATTTGCCATTTTTGTCATTTTGGTGCATTTGGTCGGTGTGGTCGAAGTGGGCGATGTATATATATATATATATATATATATATATATATATATATATATATATATATGTTGCAGAACGGCCTCGTTCTCACGACATCATCTTTAGTTATTGCAGGTTTAGTGGGCGTCATCAGGATAAAATGCGAGCATTAAACACAATAGCCACGGTTTATTAACTTTTAATTTAGATTTGATCAACATTATGACATAGTTTAGACCGAGCAGCGGGTTCAGGGCACCCGCTCATACTTCCAGCTTCAATACTTTCTTTAAAATACTCCATGGTCCAACTCGACCTGTTGCCACCAACCAAATGTGCCACAAAAACTCCTCAGTCTACCGAAGTAGATACTACTCAAAGTATAGAGGGCGTCTGACCCCGCTCCGCCATAAGCTCTGCTCTGATTGGTCGTTTATTAAATTACAATATTCATAACTTTTATTACGTTAGAACGATCTTTAAGTTATAGAAACGTTTAACAAATCAAATTAAATTAAATTAAGAATTTTAGAAGTAATTAAAATGTAAACAAATGATATTGTGCGGTATACATCCAGTCAACAATACATCGTCATATCGTCATAGTCATAGCTTCCCTCCGACATATATATATATATATATATATATATATATGTATATACATATATGTGTATATACATATATATGTATATGTATCTATATATCCACATATATGTTATGTAAAGGTTATCATATAAATAAAATAGAATCCCAAGCATGTTTCCTACTTCAGTTACCAGAAGCCAATTATTACTAAAATTGAGCCTACTGATTAAGTTTATATATCATTATATTTTTATAACTTAAAAGAATTAAATTTTATTACAATTCCTTCACTAATTAATCGAAAGGAACTTCGTTCCATCCGGGTGTCCCTTGACACCTCTCAAGTTTTTAAATTATATATTTTTCATCTGAGCGCACACACTTCAAAATATCTGGTCTTGATGTAACAAATTTAAAAAACTCTTTGCAGTCCATGTTAAAATTCAAGAAAGTTTGAATTTCAGTCTTGACATAGTCTTCATTCAAGGGGTTTCTTTCTTTGGTCCATATATCGAATACAATACTGAAAACACGCTCGTAAGCAGGTAATGACAAAACAAATTAAACTATTTTCTTCAATGCGTCTCCGCGAGATGGACGGTGGCGGCGGCCGGGGCGGCGCGGCGTCTGGGAAACGTAAACGCGAGGGCACGAGGCGAGCATGCCCGCACGCAGCCGCATGCCGCACGAAACGCATACCACCGGGAGAAATTTGTTTATTTTAATTTCCTTCGGGGAGCCGGGAGATTTAGATTTTCATTGCTGAATTCCTCGAGACACCCGTAATTCCGGGAGAGGTGGGAACCCTATGTGTGAGCGGGACGGATGATGTGCGAGCGTGATAGAGCAACTATTAATATATGCGCTCCCGCGTTGCGCTAGTCACTAGCCAGTAGCGCGTTGTCCGCTGCGATGACAAGACGTATGCAGCTCCCATATACTACTAAATTAAAAATTAAGTACTGACAATGATTTTGGATTGTAAAGTAAGGCTAACTTAATATAGCTATGTAACATGAATGACTTGTCTGCTATGTCAAGGACATAAAAACTGCCGCGTATGTGGGAGTTCCTTAAGCAATCTTTCGCGTCAATCCCCACAGATAAGTCGATAAATATGTTTGCCGATAAAAAGGCGAGAAGACTATATCTTTGATTTTAATTGTTTGTCTCACTTAGCTCCTAGGAGCAGTAAGTACATCGTATAAGTAATAACTTATATTCAATATATAATTGTATTAATTCAATTCGAGCATTCTTTGCCTCTGTAATAAAAATAACTCTATCCTTCCTTTGCCCCCCCCAACACACTTTAATACAGGGCCCGTCTAAGGCAAGCTACGCCACTGCATCCATGGCAGCATATTCATCTCAGTGACACGCAACTCTTGCGTGTGCAAAAATGCAGGCTTAATAATACATTTGTATATATCTCTTTTCAGTTTTACTCGTCATTTATTAATCTCGTGAAGGTGTCTAGAAATTACGAAAGACGTATTATATACAATATGTATATTATGCATATATTCCATATATAAATTATTTGTTTATTATTCAATTTACCTGTTGATTGACTATTATAATTATTTATATAATGCAGTAAAGGAGACTTATTCATTCTTCATGTTATATATATCATATTCGAAATTCAGAATTTTAATATTCACTAGTATGTTGTGGAAGTTATAACTGATATCTATTCAGACAGTATTATAATACTGAAATAACAAAATAATATAGGAAATAAAACAAAATGACGTCACTAAACCCAGAGCACTTAGAATAGTACAAAAACAAAACCTGCCGTTATCTGATCTCATATCAGAGGCAAATATCAATTATTATCTGCTAGTATATTGAGTTTTATGTGACGTCATAGTAGCTTATTGATTTTTACATGCAAAGCTATACTAGGAATCAATATCGCCTAGGAAAAACGTACATATATACACAACTAATGCAAGGCAATACTGGGAATCAATATCGCCTAGGAAAAACGTACATATATACACAACTAATGCAAAGCAATATTAGGAATCAATATCGCCTAGGAATAACGTACATATATACATAACTAATACGCCTGTTTCCTAAAGAATAGCAATAGAAGATGGATCTACACTTGCTACAATCTTGACATACATGTTTTGCTTCATCGCTTTGCATTAATCTCTTCATACATACGTATTTATTATAGGTGTTTTTTACCTTCCATTCTTCATAAAATCCGCGATTTGAACATAGTGAGTACGTCGCGGTATACTGACACCAACTCTACCATCTACACTATTGTCATACTCAAAGTACTCTATCCGTACAGGGTCAGAGAAAAAATAAAATTTCCCGCGGAAGAGCATTTGCCCGTCTGGATGGCTACCAACGCTGGTCTAATGTATTATGCATTAGTGATAAAGTTTCAATCTCCTATTAGACAATGGCAGCATATTGGTAGAAACTTTGGTGTTTGTAACCGCTCTCCATCAGGTGGACTGTCTGCCTGTCTATCAAACTCATAATAAAACCTCATCCACCAGTTTTGTGAATCTCCTTTCGTCCACTCTTTTTACACAACATTCCTTTCTTAACTCTTATTATGTTACAATCCAAAATATTGATTGAATAATGTTATTATATATTGAATAATGTTAATTGAATATTGAATCCAAAATATCCAATTTGAATCCTTTCACTCGTACCTACTTATGACGTCAGAAGTTCGCTTCGCGTGTAACGCTCGGACCAAATCTGTGACACTGGGACTTTTTGTAAGTTTATAAAAAAGTATTTCATTTGATCTCGCTGTCCGCTCTCCTATTACAGTCCACTACGGCATTCCCAAGTTAGCGCTTTTATCCGCAAAAGTTAACTTGAGACCTGAGCGGAATGCACGCTCCCCTGCCGACCCCCATCTTCTTACCGCTCTCGCAATGGACGCGTACGATCGAGTCAGTACCTCGCGCTTACGTCATCCGAGCGAAGCCTCAAGTTAACTCTTGCAGGTTGTACCTTACGCAGATCGTTAGCCCATCAGGCTGCAGGGCACTCCATACTCCGTCAGCTATCGGTCCTGTACTAGAAGTAACAAGCCGACTGTTACTTCAGCTTGTAAATTTTAACTAATATTATATTATTATTATAACTAATATAAAGAAAAATGCTAAATGCAAATGCTAAGCAAAAAAAAACGCCTGTCGTTTATCTATCGACATGAATAATTAAGTAACTTTTTGTAATTGTTTTAAATATTCAAAAAGAAAGTCCAAAGCCGGCCACTACGAATTTATTTGAAAAAAAATAAAATAATTGTCCAAGTAACTTAAATCGGTTTCGGTGTATTAAAAACCTTTTTTGACACATTAAATTCTAAGTATTAATATACAAAATGTATATATGTTTCTATTTTTTATTTATTTATATTTAGTTGGAATATAATTTAACTAAATTCCAAATTCAAATCGAATATACCGGCCCGATTTAAGTTATTTTAATTTCGAACGCCGTGCCGTGTCCAAATTCAAAGATAGAATTACGATTGGTGTGGACAAAAGGGGTGAGTTGTAGATCTTCTATCTCATTCGCGCGCACGATTGGATATTAGTGCGATAGTGATAGATATAGGGTAAAAGTTTAATTGCTGGGTAGATGTAGGGAAGGTATTTCTAAAACTTTTGTACTATGTTTTGCTATTCACTATAATGACCGGTATACTCTGTGTTTAGTTCGAGCGTCAGTGATTAGTCTTATTATATAAATAATTCTATCATTACGTAAACATGCAAATGCCATTATATAAGCTTGCATTTTAATTATTTAACCTTTAAAAATGTCATGTGCTCGTAGACATCATACCTATTTATCTCATATCAATGCAATACTCAACGTATTAATTAATATACCAAATTTAAATGCATTTAATGCCAACAGACGAGTTGATGCAGGAAATGAAACTAGAATCAAATTTATCAAAATGTTTAAATTAGAATTATGTTGATGTTTTTGGTGAGTATTTGAAAGTGCATGGGTAATAAAATTGATCAATAGTACTAGGATATAAATTTTTAAGCAATAATTTCAATTGTGAATTCAAAAAGATGTGCCTTTTAAAGCTACAACAAGAATTCCCTCGTTTGAGCTCAGTCAAAGTTCTACAGATTGAAGCTTTTTTACACGAGTCTACATTTCGTTTGATGTTGAGCTTAAGACTATTTAAAAAAATGATATATTTGTTAGTACTTAAAACTAGATAGATCATGAAACATCTACTAGGTTTTATAAGTACGCAGTAAAAACCTAAGTATCTCTGAGAAGTTCCAAATAAAAGCGGAAAAATAGTTTTTTCACAAAAACTCCGTGGCCACTGTCGTGAGATTTTCTGTTACCATTTTTTTAGTGGTATCATTTTATAGGTATTCATGACATACATAATATAATTACGCGCAAAACTTTAATGCGCTTCGAATGAAGTTAGTTCCGTGTGTTTGTTGGGTTCAGTCAAATGTTAATATTTATTACACCTGTGTGTTATGCGAAAGAAATGGCATACGCAGTACGTATAACGGACGAGTGAGAGCGCAACACTCCCTCTCAGCTCGGTCTGTAAACCTTATAATTGTATTCTGCGCGACGTGTGTGATGGCAAGCACGAATTTCAAGGCCGCACATAAGTTTTGCTCCTACTATATGTTGGTTAAATCGACAAAATGTGTGAAGCCTTATTTTGGATATGAACATAATTTTAGCCACTAACGCTCGTACGATTCAGAGTATTCTACCGGCATAATTATTATAAATAAAATAATGAAAAATCTTAAAAAATTAAATTTAGATTTTTGGACACGTAAAATGAATTGTGTACTTTCGAATGGCTTCGAAAATAAATACTTCATCGTGTTATTATTATTATAAATAAAAAATGTGCGTTTGTATATTTATTATTGATACAGGTTTTTTCACGAAATTTTGTATTTTTTCTTAACGTAAAAAATTATTTTATGAATTTTCTTTGATAGTACGAAGTAAATTGAATACACAAAAAATACTACAATTTTTATCATTTTTCAATCAATTATGTATTATTTTAATTACAATATCAGTATTTAAACATCTCTTTTTTATCTTAATGGACGATATACCTGTCACTTTTACTAAAGCGGATTTGTGGGTTTCGTACATCTATTACCTTGTTGTAATTTAACGCTATTCACATTAAGAAAAAACCCATCATCCACTATTTTTTTAATTATTACTTGGCTACGAAACGCTTAAAGAGCATTTAATCAAAATACCCTATAATTCAAAAAACACTAAACAAATTTTATTGAAACTAATTGTCGTTGATAGTATTTATTAAGTCACTACTATGAATATTGTTTTTGACTACCTCATCTTAAAAGGTAGAGCCAAAGAGGACGCCCTTTTTACACCTTCGAAAACAAGTTTATATTTAATTAAATAATAGGTTAACAATAAATTAATATTAAATAGATTTATTTCGAATCACCAAATATCGTATTATTATTTTTATAAATTAATTTTGCAAATTACTTCGTACATTCAAAGTTTTTGTTAAGGCGCAGCCATGTTGCGGAGTCTTAATAATAGTGAAATATATAAAAAAAAACAAAAAGTATTCATTTTGTATTTCTTGTTTTCCAATAAGATAATTTATTATATTAAATTATTACTTCGTTAATAATGTAATTATTAAGTATTTTTACACATAACTTGAACATATTGTGAAGAGAAATACAAAGATATAAAGAACTTAATAATATATGTATAAAAATGAAAGTATATTTAAAGAAATAACATAATATATGATTTACTATGGCTGGTTGAGGATTTTTTGATTATAATAATTTATAAATGTAGCAACAAATACATGCTATGTATTTATAGGTTATGTAATCATTTTATATTGCTTATAATTTAGTTATAGGTTTGCGCAATAACTGATTTTGTATAATAGAAGAAAAATATATCTGTCACATTTCATATCCCAAACTTCTTAATGAATCTAGACTTCATTTTTTTATGCAAGTATATTTTAATAAAATAAACAACAAATTATCTATTTACTCCCTTACTTCATTTAAAATTAAAAAGAAACTTGTTAAGTATTTACAGACATTAACTTATTATGAAACCGAATATCTGCACAATAAAATTGGAGCCTAATTGTACATTAATCTGGTTACAAATTAATCTAATAATATTGTAATATACACCAAGAGAACCTACAACTAACCCTCAAGATACAGGTGCAAACCTAGTTTGGGGGTTAGGATATTGACACATGAACTAGTTAGATTTAAATCAACTCATTCTATGTCATTGTATCTGGTTTTTATTAGAAATAAATTATTATTATTAAATTATTTAAAAAATACTTGCAACATCTTAGAAGGGTTTTTGGTAATAAAAGAACAGCCACTGGTCACAATATTTTGTAATCAGAGAACCTTGCAGTTTGAACATATTTGACAGACTGACTCTTCCCACTCTACCAGCATTTTTAGAACACCTCGCCATCCCTCCAACAATTTTACAGTATATATGAAACTTGCACTTGGCACAACCGATAGCGGAAGTCGTTGATAAACTATTTTAATTAAAGTGATATGAGTGAAAATAATTTAATACATTATTGTTTGGAAATTTTAGATAATATTTTATGTAAGATATTATATAAAATATTATACTTAAAGTTTTACATGTAATAAAATAAACCGAACACCGTATAAATCTATCGCGTCTGCCAACATTAAAATAAAATGTAGTGAATACCGTCAATTGTATAATTGAGAGATTTTGAATTATAATCTGTTTGAACGCAATCACTAAATTAGAGATAAACATTCCTATATAATATAATAATAAATTATAGAGAACTACTTACTCTATACAAAACAATAGCTATTCACCGAATAAATAAAAATATAACATAATTATTCAATTAAGGAAATGGCTGATTGTATCGTTTAAAAATAAGAGGGTACATAACAAAATTAATTATTGACTTTAATAAGAAACATAAAAATTGCAACTATGCTACTAAATAACTGTAACAATATATAAGTGCAAAATTAGTGAATAAAATATGCGAGGTTACATTTACAAAAATATTAATATCTCAAAAACTATTCAGTTACTAGACATAGTTTGGAAAGTTTACTCCTCCCTCTCTATAACACCTGTTCCCTGCTCAATATTCATGTACCAAATATACAGGTTGGATACTTTCACTTCCTTTTAACACGGAACCACCACAAATTTGTTCTCAAATATTACATACGGTTAATTGGGAGGCACCACAAATTTGTGGTCAAATACATATAATTGAAACGAACGTTGACTGATGCTTTCTCCCTTTAACTACCTAGAATTTGTATTAGAATAAAAGAGACGATATAGTTCTCTTGGTTTTGGTGCGGCAATTTTGATGGCAGCTTTGGACAAAAATAATATTAACTTTGTTCCCTTAAAGGGGTTAAGGGGAAGTACCTTAACCGTTGCAGCTACACGTAAATAAATTTAGGAGACTATCTATAATTTTGATCTCCATTTATAGATTAAAAAAAGTACAGTTGGCAAGAAAATGGCCATTTTATACAATTATTGCTAATCGATCCTGTTTATGATTCAGATTAGAAACTTCTAAGGAAACAACTCAGGTTGGAGTACTAAAAAAGTCTGAAATTGCAAAAAAAAAACATAACTCATTTGGTATTTTCACATTTTTTTGTATCAATCGATCCTGTTTCTAATACTAATCAAAAACTTCTAACAGGCCAACCGTCGTTGGAGTATTAAAAGAGTCAGAAATCGCAAAAATCTTTACCCATGGCATCGTCTAAGAAATCCAACTTATCTCTTTCATTTATCAAACATTTTTGTTGACTGTATAAAAGATTTAAAAAAATCACACAGAGTTGACACAACTAACTATAATTGGTTTTTGTTTGGACGTAAAACAATAAATAATCAGTTTGAAATTAGAATTTTATTCAATCTCAAAATAATCAAGACAGTATTACAGCGACCTATATTACAACCTCTATTTATCATATGTTGCAGGAATCGAATTGAAATGCAGTTACAAAGAACATAAACTTTATTAGAAGTAAACACGCGTAATTTACAGTTCTTACAAAAACAGCCAAATATAATAAATCCAAACCGTAAAGCAGAATGTAGTAATAATATAAAACACCAAAAGTCTGTCGATGTGAGATTCTGGTTTCGTATATACACTTAATAACGCCTCGTTCGCAGTTGAAACTTAACTAACTCTGTCTCAACTAGCCGAACTTATATATTCGCAAAATATCCATCTCAATAATGCACAACACTAATCGAAAAGAGAATGGCTTCTAAGAACTTACAATTAGATTTCAGCAATAAAACGGCTTATGAAGTTTTACTCGAATGCCGGCCATTAACACAAAGAGATGAGCGATTGAAAATAGATGATTACTTAAAAATTAGCGCGAAAAAACGACGGTGAACAAATAAGACAGTCATAAAAAGTAATAAAACACAGGTTTTTACAAGAGTTAGATATAGGTTCTCTCAATGTGCTCGTTGTATTGACATCATCTGGCACAGATAGCACAGATTAAACAATTTGGTGATTCGGTCAATCCCGCTACATATTCGCGTTATAGATTTTTTTCTCACTTCATTGTTAGTTACCATCGAATATTGGGATTAATTAATGAATTAATTAGAATTAATTAATGGATCAGTTATAATTAATTAATGAATGAATTAATTATAATTAAATTAATGGATCAATTATAATTAATTAATTATAATTAAATAATGGATCAATTATAATTAATAAATGAATCCATTATTATTAATTAATGAATAAATTATTATTAATTAATGAATAAATTATTATTAATTAATTCTTAAACATTATTAGGCAAGCGAGTCATTCCTTTTTATATTACATATTCTTTTCCTAGAATTAATGTATGTGAAATGATATTTTCTTTTAATATGTTTAGCAGTAAGTAAATACCATGTTGTCGATAATTTTCAATCAGCCATAGTATAAAAGCTTTGTTGTTTTATGAAATGAAAAAATCCCATACAAAATAATGTACCTACACTTAGAGAAAGATGGTGAACCAATAGAAAATAAATGTTGTTTTTATTATTCTGGAATCACTTGCAACTTTGTGTTTTTATTTATTTGATTTAAATACCCTAATAATATCAATTATACTATAAACTTATAACATGCCGTGTCTGTACTTTGAAGCTATTTAAAAAAACAACAACTAGAATTTTCTTCTTCTTCTTTCATATAAAAATGAATGTTTGTCTGTATGTCCTTTATAGAATCGTAAACTATACATTCGATCATGTGATGATCTTTAGCAAAGTTGTTGTTCATGAGCCAGAGAAGGTTTAGGAGAAGGTTAGTTGGTTCACAATTGGACCCGGTAGGTGGCGCTGCTGTCGGCATATCAATTGAAGCTTTTCCGGGAAGGATGACGTCTGCCGGGTTTATAAACTAGTACTACTATATAAACGATGCAGAACACGATGCATTTTTTTAATATATCTTGACTGTTAGTCAGTTTATCTGTTTGTTCGAGATTCACGTTACAATTACTGGGCCGATTACGATGCAGTTTTCGCTGATCGAAAGCAAATTTTTATAATTAAAATCTGCGTTACTTTTTATCCTGGGAATCACGTGGGAATTTTTATGGGATTGATTTAAAATAGCCAGATTAAAAGAAATCGAATTCCCATGTGATTTTTTACTGATCGATAGAAATTTAATGTAATAAAATTTGGGATATTTTTTATCTCTTAAATAAAGATTCACTAATTCATTAATCCTTAAGTGTAGTGACTCGCAATGTGTTCAAATAAGTGATTTGTTTCTTTTTTAGCCATCCGGCTTATGGTACTTTAATAACCGGCTTGTAGCAGCGAGAAGTAGAAGTTAAATAATACTTCAGATGGCAAAGAGTGGTATTCATTGTCGAGTGCTGATGTGAATTGGGGTGACCTCATTTATTTTGGAAACGGTATCTTTAAGTACAAATATTAATAAGTCGTACTGGTAGTACAGTGTGTGAGCGGGACGGATGATGTGCGAGCGAGATAGAGCAACTATTAATAATACTTGCACAGGCACAACCTAGTAGCCAGGATCATCCACCAGCAACTTGCTCTTCGATACGGTCTGATAGCGACTGAAGTACCGTATTATAAATATACCCCTGAGCCAGTTCTTGAAAAGGGTCATATCACGCTCTACTGGGATCGATCTATTATTACAGACAGGACTATTGTTGCCAATTAGCCTGACATTGTGATAATAGATCGATCTGCGAGACGTACATTGCTCGTTGATATAAGTATTCCACATGACTGTAATCTCGTATCTCGTAAATGCTGAAACTGATAAATTAACGAAATACCTAGACCTCGCGCACGAGATTACAGACATGTGGCATATGGAGTCAACGATCATCGTACCGATAGTGGTGTCCGTTAATGGTTTAGTAGCGAAGAGCCTCGACCGACATCTAGAGAGGCTCTCACTCGGTAAATGGGTGAAGGGCCAGATACAGAAGGTGGTTCCCCTGAGCACGGCACGCATTGTGAGGAAGTTCCTCTCTCTGGAGCCTTAACCACCAGTAGCTTGGGCCCTAGGCCCCGCTGTCGACGGACGTCATCTTTTTATATTTTTTTAATATATGTTTATTTTATATATATATGTATTAAAAAAACATAAAAAGAATATGAATAAATATACATGTGAAATAATAATAATAATACTTTATTGCCAAAAATCTGATACAATAATTTTAAGAAGTCCCTCCCGAGATAGGCATGAAGCCTGTGTTCCGGGAATCAGTGCCCTCTCACATTAGTATGTAGTTTTAAGCACCAAAAATACAGATCGGTAATAGAGTGTTTATATCTAGTGAGTAAGCGTGTGAACGTGCGTAAGCGCGCGCCAGCACGCTCGTCGTATTGAGAGAGTGTAAGTGTGTGAGTGTGTGTTGCGTATGTGTGTGTGTGTGTATGTGTGTAATTATGTATGTACTGTACGGTTACTATTAAGATAAATAGATTACAACAGTGCTAGCGTAGGCAAAGGTTGCATGGACGCCTCAGCGTTTCGAGCTCGAGACGCACGTAGGAGCCGTCCGATCGCTTGGCGACTTGGTAACGGCCATGTTGCACAGCGACGACCGCTGGGAGTCTGCGGTTACTTTCTGTGAGGCAGTAATGTCTCTCAAAGAGGCCGCAGAAAGGGACAGGGAGCGAAGTCCTGCAGCGCGTGCTAATGCCTCCACCCGAGGTCGCCGGCCTTCAGCTGGCACCCGGAGAGGCAGGTACGCGCATTACTTCCCTCCCTGAGTTAGGTTCCGGTACGAGGGGCCCCTTGCTACTAGGCATCGCAAGGGATTCATCTGCCCCCGTTTCGAAGTGGGGTGTGTTCTCCCAGGGCACACTCCAGGCACTTTATTGCGCTGGATCGACTGTTGCGTAACTATGTTCTATATCTCAGTCTTTCCATCACAACAAAAGCGCAGGGTCGACAGGGAGGAGGGGGTTTTTAGTGGGTATTGAGGTTGCTCGCCCGTGCGGCATCGCTCGGAGTCTCCACACTCCTCTGTGTCAAGCCATCGCGGACGGAGCGCAAACTAAGCATACTATTGCTAGCGTTATCGCCCCCGATGGATGCGCGCCGTTTCCTAGTGACGGCCCAGAGAGTGCGTAAATCGGTTAGCATTTTCCAGCGCCTCAAAAAAAAAAAAAGTAGCTAATTTTTTAGTTTAATTTTATCTTCCCGACTAGTAAGTCCATGCACACGGACTTGTTTATTTATCTTGTTATATAGTGTCACAGACATATAGCATTGCTGCCGTCTTGCAAAGCTAGTACGGTATATTGGAGTTGGCAATATTTTGGTTACAGCACGTTTCTTATCGCTAATATTGTCACGTTTTGGTGTAATTTTATGTTGTTTTAGAGTTATATTGTATATATATAACTAACAGTTAACACGTTACTTTTTTCATATGAAAATTTTGTGGGAAAAGGACTATGCTAAATATTAAATCTTAGTTTTTAATAATGATCTTTGAGCCCTTTCTAGTTGGATCATACATAAAATCACGCCTGTTTCCCATGGGGGTAGGCAGAGACTATGGATCTCCACTTGCGACGATCCTGACAAACAACTTTCGCTTCACCTACTTTCATTAACCTCTTCATACATGCGCGTTTATTTGAAATGCTTTTTACTTGACCTTTTTTTAACAATTCTGATAATTGTTCATGGTATGTTCGTCTCGGTCTACCGGCAACAGCTCTACCATTGACAATACTGTCATATACCTGTTTTGTGATTCTATTTTCATCCATCCTCTCTACATGCCCAAACCACCTTAACATTCCTTTTTCAACTCTTGTTATTACATCTTCTTTCAAACCACAACGTTCCCTTAGCACACTGTTTCTTATCCTATCATTCAAGCTAACCGCACATATACTTCTCAAAGCTCTCATTTCAACTGTGTTTATCCTACTTTCATGCTTCTTCTGCCATACCCAACTTTCACTACCATACATCAGGGTCGGCACCAACACTCCTTTATGGACAGCCAAGCGTGCCTTTACAGACACTTTCTGGCTATTCATAAAAGAATTTAGCGCTCCATTCACCCTATTACCTGCCATAACTCTCCTTTCAATATCCCTTTCATGCTTTCCGTCTCTGGTAAACATGCAGCCTAAGTAAACAAATTCACTAACTTGCTCTAACTTTTGATTTCCTATCTGTATATTACAACTTGTCATTCTTTCATCTCTTTCAAACACCAGAACTTTCGTCTTGTTCACATTAATTTTCATACCCTTTCTCTCAAAAGACTCATTCATAATTGTTACCATCTCCTGTAACTCCGTTTCCGATGACGCAAGTATAACTTGATCATCGGCGTAGAGTAGACATTTGATAAGTAACCCATTCATTCTTAAACCACTTTCACTTTCTTTCAAATCGTCCAAGCAACTGTCTAAGAATAGGTTGAACAACCACGGCGACGCTACACAGCCCTGTCTAACACCTTTTTCAATGCTAAACCATTCAGTGTAGGCGCCGTTAACCCTAACACAAGCACTGGAATCACTATAGAGGGACTTCAGTGATCGTATCAGGTTGTCTGTTATCCCATACTTAGCTAGCGCTGACCACAGTTCACTCCTTATCACTCTATCATAAGCTTTCTCCAAATCTATAAATGCACAATACACATTTTGACCTTTGGCCAAAAACTTTTCATTTATGCACCGTAAGGTAAAGATTTGGTCCACACATCCCATTCCCTGTCGAAAACCCGCTTGTACATCCCACACTTTCTCTTCTGTTACTTTCAATACCCGTTCAATCAACACTTTAGCATACATTTTCCCGACAACGCTAAGAAGGCTGATGCCCCGATAATTTTTACAGTCCTGTTTTGACCCTTTTCCTTTGAAGAGTGGTACAATAACGGCTTTGCACCAATCTTTTGGTACACAGCCACTCTTCCAGCACATGTTAAAAAGGCGATATAAGAGACTTGCGACCAAACCTTGTCCAGCCTTTAGCATTTCCACGGTTATCCTATCATACCCAGCAGCCTTTCCTAGTTTCATACTATTCAATGCTTTCATAATTTCATCCATACCTATACTATCGCTACTGTCTTCTCTATAGTCCTTTTCATCAGACATACTGTCCACATCCGCTTTATCTTTTTCAAACAATCCTTCAAAATATTCTTTCCAGCGATTCAATATGCATTTTTCTCCTTTCGCAATGTCTCCATTCTTGTCCCTGATTACATTGAGCTCAGAGTGTACTGTCTTTCCTCTAGCTCTTTTTATAGATTTCCAGAAATACTTAATGTTACTCAGGAAATCTTCAGAGAGTCTTTCATCCAAATCATCTTTTTGCTCATTCTTTTTCTTTTTGACTGTTATTTTAACTATTTCATTCATCCTTTTATACAAAATTTTTGCTTCATCTACATCCTCCTTTTTTGTATTTTTCAGTCTTAGGTCAGCTCTTAAAGCTAACCAATCCTTCCATGCTTTCTTTTTATCATTCACTACACTCTGTACTTCCTTATCCCACCAAATATTCTTTACGCATTTACCCGTTTTTCTTTTTATTTTACCACACACATCAGTCGCAACACCCACAACTTCGGTTTTAAAGGATATCCATAAATCTTCTATTTCGGACATATCATTCATTTCAATAAATTTTTCTTCTAATTTTGCTTTATACTTTACTTTTACTTCTTCTTCTTGCAACTTTTCAACTTTTATTCTTTCTAGTGTATTACATTTATGTTTATCGGTATGTTGGTGCCTCCAAGTTTTGAAAAGATCTTTTATTCGGCATACTACTAAGAAGTGATCTGTATTGATGCCTGTACCCCGATATGATCTGGTGTCCAGAATGTTTTTTCTCAATCTTTCATCTACTATTACAAAATCAATCATACTTTTCCCTTTTACATTTTCCCACGTGTACATATGTATATAGTTGGATCATATATGATTAATATGTGCGCTCCCGTGCTGCGCTCATCAGTAGTTCGTTGTCTGCTGCGATGACTGGACGATTGCAGCTCCCATAGGCTAAATAAACCGACTGATAAAGATTCGCTGACTGAAGTTACCTTCTACCTCCAAATCTCCGACTATCTGTCCATTACTTGACTCCATTTACCCCCACCTTTACCCTGACTATCCCACCCTCTAATCTACACCCATCCTCCGATATATTAAACTGTAGATGATATTATTTTTACTTCTTTTGCTTTTCAACACCCCAAAAATATGCAGTCCAACTCCATTGTTTATAATAAATATATATGCACAAGCAATATACAAAACTGATAAAAAGTGGGAAGTATATAGTTCCATAAATCATTCCAAGTAGAGGGTATGGCCACAGCCCTGTTCTAAAATAATTAGTGAAGATTCTGAAACAAAAGAATTTAATTAATATTTTTTTAAATAAGTTTTAGTAGTTAGTAGTGATGATTAGTACACGTGTGAGCCAGTACATTTGTCCCATACAGAATACATTTGTACCGATACGGCTCATAAGTTGAAAATGTACTATTTTAAAGTTTTTGTCCCGTACTACTGACGCCTCAAGTGTAAGAGGAACGAGGACAACAGTACAATAACGCCTCTAATATCCACATGATAAAGAGGGACAATATAACATGTCCGACTGCTAGTAAAATGAGGTGCCCGAGGCCGATCACATCAGATTGTTAACGAACATTACCGAATTAGAAGTTTTGTACAAGACGAATGAGGGAATGACGCTTACCGCCTCACGGGGCATTTCAAGTGCTACATTCTATTGGTTCAGTACAAAATGTCATGTTACTCTTACAAACTCGTTTTAAAATCATATCCTACCAAACTCTAGTAGTTAGACATTTATGCAGAGATGAGAAACCAGAAAAATGAAAAACCGGTTGTAATCTAATTACATAGGAGCTTTTATTTTTCGTTTTGTTCTAGTTTTTTTGTGTGTAAAATATATGTAACATTCCAAATGCGGGAAGGGTAATAAACCAGGTGCGTATTGCTTAGTTGGTATGTAACAGTATCTGCTAACAGTAATATTTAGTCATTACAACTTTTTGATCTCGCAATCGAATCACAGTTCCTAAAGGTGCTTTTACACGGGTATTTTTGAGAAATTATTGCTTGGCAACAGTAATGGATCTGGAGCAATTGCAACAATATGCGGCAACTGTTTCGGGAATGTTGCTTCTAATTGTCAAATATTCCACATTTCTTATAAGTCTCACGCTCTTCCTGCCATAAGCGCGGGGCACAAGGGAGGAGGGTGGTTTTAGTGGAGTATTGAGTAGTCGAGTCTCCACACAAGCCGGCGATTTGACTCTGGTGCCCATTCGTGGTGTCACCTCTCGTTGCTTTGGTCTAATACTTAGGCTGGTGTGCACCGAAATTTAACCGACGGTTAACCAAAAATAATCACTGTTTTTCCATACATTTTTAGCGATTATCTTATTTTAACCATCGGTTAAAAGTCGGTGCACACCAGCCTTAGTAAAGGACCCGGTAGTGCGCGAAATGCATTTCCCCGCCTCAAAAAAAACCGCATTTCTCAACGTCGCCATACGACTTGCCGAATATCCAATCGATCGATAATATCGATTTGGTAAATGTTAGGCCATTTTTTCTATCTCATTTGTATGTATAACTCTGTCTCTGTACTTTGTGTACAAATATTTGTATATATAAATATGTATTTTATTTATTTATTTTTATTATTTATTTTTATTTACGTTTAGTTTGTTTGATTGTTTGCTTGAATGCACTAATCTCAAAAACTACTGGTCTGATTTGAAAATTTTATTCAGTGTTCGATAGCCCATTTATCGAGGAAGGCCATAAGTTATATATCATCACGCTAAGACTAATAGGAGCGGAGCACCATTGAAGAATATTTCAAAATCGGGGGGTTTATTTTAACTTACTTTTTTAAAACTATTCCACGCGGACGAAATCGCGGGAAGAAGCTAGTGGTTGTATATATTTTAAACAATGCGCACTGAATACCGACCCACTATTCGAAATGTCAAATTATCTCCAGAAGGTTCTCTGGAAGAAATCGCTGTTAGCGATAAGATCGCCGATTGTACTATAGTAGAATAATTTTGTCCGTGCAGTTTGAGTCATAAATAATCGGAGTATTTCGCTCTCTCTTCCACTCACGGGCCTTATGGGCGGGCATAGTGATTGCGCATTATTGTTGTCGATAAGCGTTATCGATAGTGCATTTGGTTTTGTCATTTTGTGGGTTAGTGATAAAAATGAAAGAAAAAAATTTAGATAAAACAATGTATGTATTAAAATAAGAATAATAATGATTTAAAATAAATTATTAATTAGGTATCTATGTATTAACAAACTATAAGTACCAAAGGTAAGAATGTAACAAGTTATATTAAAAATAAATATAAATATTTATATCAAGTTTAAAATTAACAGCAAAAAAGATAATAATGATTTTTATAAGAATGATAATCTTTATTTGATAAGAATGAGTTTTTATCGATAATGGCGTTGCGCCCGCGCAACATGCTCACCGCCTTAGCCGGGCTGAGGCCGAGTTTGATTCATGACCCAAACTTCACGCACAAAATAATTCTACTATAGTTAAATTATTGTTAACTCATGTGTATTCTTGTGTGCAATAAATAATATACTATTCTATTATATTTTACGTCTCGTTTTCGAGAGAGGACTAAGCCGGCGGCGCCGTGCCTAATTTTTTTTAGTTGCTCCATATTGCATGTGGTCGTATTTCAGCAACAGTTAGCTATATATTGCCATTGCTCTAAATTGCTTGATGTAGTCGTGACGTCATATTTGACGAGAATTGACCGGGATTGATCAATTTTAGTTGCTCGTGTGAAAGCACCTTAATAGCGCATCATTCCTAAAGGTCAAATGTTATTGTTGTTATATTATTGTTACATACCGACAAAGAAATACGCACCTGGTTTATTACCTTACCCGCATTTAGAATTCTTTTGTTTACTTTGTGTTTAAAATTTGCAATTAGACAATAGCCTATTGTTATTGTTTTCGACTTTGTTGGCCGTTCGCAGGAATTATTAACCAGGTGTGCAGATTACGTTTTCTTTGAAATACTCAGTACACGCAGTCGATTATTGTATTATACAGTTTAATATAAAATAATGCCCGAGCGGAGGGGTGGGGCAGTCAAGCGAGGATTACGATACGAGCAAGACGTAAATTCGATGAGTGATATAGTAACGGACTTTGCGCGTGTTATTGAATCGTGCAGTTTGCACTAATAGTGTCTGGTTGTATTTGTACCTATGTTATACGTGTTTGTATAGTTCTAATAATTCAAACGGCATTTTAATTCGACTCCTGTAGCTCGTAACAATATATATCTGTCAAACGACCAGTCATACTATATGGGTCGGAATGTCGGCCACTAAAGTGATAAACCACAAACGTTTCCACTCAGCTGAGATGAGAATGTTGAGATGGATGTGTTGTGTTACGAGAATGGATAAGGTGCAGAATGAGTACATAAGGGGATCTTTGAAAGTTGCACCCGTCACTGAAAAATTGAGATGAAGAAGACTAAGTTGGTATGGGCATATAATGTGGAGGGATGAAAGTCACGTGACAAAAAGAATGTTAAACTACAAGATGGATGGGTACAGATGTAAAGGTAGACCAAAAAAAGATGGATGGACTGCGTGAAGGATGATATGATGATTTGTGGTGTGATAGAAAATATATGTCAAAATAGAGGAGTGCGGAAGGAGAAGACATATTGTCCGACCCCAAATAATTTTATTTTATGTTATTTTATTTAAATAAGGATCACCAACAGTTTTGTATATTACATTTAATCAGTTACTAGACTTATGACTAAGGTTTACAATGCGATGTAAAAATTAATTATAGGTGAACACAACATGCAGTATAGTATCTTCATTGTTATTTTCTTGGACTCTAATAATAAATATAACAAAAATGTGTAGGGTATTGAAATTAGTCTGTCCGTCAGTCTGTCTAATGAGTGTCCTGTTGGGCTAAACGAATCTTTTTATAAAATGAATTTTTGGAGTCAAACTGAATGTCAGTAACGTCACTGCTGCTGTTGAGAACTCTACATATTCTATAGAGGGGGATTAATAATAATATAATATAATTGGGATATGGTGAGAGAAAAGTAAAGATTACTGAACCATACAAGACTGTCGGAGCGCTCACCGAGTATACCACTAGATTGAATACCGTTTGGTAATGTGAAACTTTTCTTTTAGGAAATCAGTTTCTAAAATAAATCGTTAATGAACTACGCAAAACTACTGTTCTTTGTTGTCTCGCAGTGAACTAAGCGAGCCAACGCATAGCCTACGCGACCTCTAAGGCCGTCAAGAAATAAACTATAATTATTAAACACGTTTCGCAATATATGACCATGTTCTGACCTCAAAATTTATAAATATCTTCATATTATGTATTTGAAATATTTCGATATTAATACTACTTGGAATGTCGGCGACACCACCGGCCGTGTCGTGTAGCTACCCTGATGTTATGTACACTCTGTTGGGCAGTAGTAAAATCCCTATCCGGGCAAGAACGAAAAAAGAATACTGTAACGAGATACGTAGGACTCGCATTAAAATACCGTTGGAATTACTATAGAATTTATTAGAACTATACAAACACGTATAACATAAGTACAAATATAACTAGATACTACTAGTACAAACTGCACGATTCGATAACACGCGCATAGTTCGCCACTATATCGCTCATCGAATCTACGTCTTGCTGGATTGCGTATCGTAATCCTCGCTTGACTGACGCGCCCCTCCGTTCGGGCATTGTTTTATAGTAAACTGAAATACACAATTGATTGCGTGGGCTGGGTTCTTCCAAGAAAATGTTATCTGCACACCTGGTTACTTATTCCTGCGAACGGCCAACAAAGTCGAAAACAATGACAATAGGCTATTGCCTAATTGCAAATTTTAAACACGAAGTAAACAAAATATATCCAAATGCAGGAAGGGTAATTAATAAACTGCGTTTTATGACAGGCAGGTGTGCCTTTACTTTCGCCGGCGTGTAACAATCAATAGTAATTCTCAATGTCATTACACTACCTCCCTTCCTGAACTAAACTCCCTCCCCTAGCCAATCAGATAAATCAATGACTATTCTATATGTAAATTGAAACGTATGATCATTGACCATTATTGGTCCATTTAATAAAAATAGTTGCATTCAATGAATTTATCTATGTGTGTATTACAAATGCGATGCTGCTCTCTTAAGGGAGACTGGAACATGGTCACTAATGCCGGAACACAATTCAACCGTTATTATGGCGACATACTTTAGACCAGAGATGGTAGCCACCCAGTCGGGCAAATGCCCTACCATCAGGAAATTGTATTCTTTTTCCGTTCCTGCACGAATCAAACTATTGTTCGTATTTAGATATATCTATTTTATAATATTGTTACGAGTCGCGAGACTCGAATTAAAATGCCGTTAGAATTACTATACAGTTTATTAGAACTATACAAACGCAAATAACACAGGTACAAATGTAACCGATCACAACAAGTCCAAACGTAATGCAGAAGGTCGTAATTCGATAAAACGCGCAAAGTCCGTCACTTATTAGATTCCCGATTGTAGTACACACGTCTCGTTTCACTGGTGGTTCTCGCTCGACTAACTTCTCCCTCAATCGGGCCATTGCTTTATACTGCACATATGCAATATGTCCGCCCGGCCGCGTCGACCGAATTTCCTTGAATCAGCTTGTAATTTAAATCCGTAACACCTGGCTAATGATCACAATACAACAATAAGCCGTATGCCAATAAGTTAAGAAAAGAAAACGATCATAAAAGAATTTCAATGTTATTCGTTCAAATGCCGACGGGTAATAAATGTGCTTTGTTTCAGATATGCAGGTGGATTCTGTGTTTGTCGGGACCTGAGTTGTAACTATATCATCGTATATCTAATTATATATCTATATATATGTATGTAGTACTATATTTTTATTTCATTTTTAATATTATTTGATTGTGATTATATTACTTTTAGTTTAGTTAAAAATCGTATGTAAATTTCCTTTAAAATCTCCTTAGACAATGGGTTGGCTGGAAGAGATCGCTATAAGTGATAAGGCCGCCCATTGTTCTAATGCAAATGTATCCATATAAATTGTCTACATTTAAGTTTATGGTGAAAAATAAAGAGTTTTCATTCATTCATTCATTCATTCCCTTCCATCATTGCAAAACTAGACGCACCGACATGTGGCATCAATATATAGTGGATATTGCGTTCCACTTATACGAACGAAGCGCTTTGTGTCCATCTTCATCATGTGCACCTCAAAGACCGGATTCTGTCTGTCCCGATACTTAGAACCTGGGTGTCTTCAAGTCCTTGCGAGCTACTTACACTTTGTAGATTTTGGTGATGGTAACACTTGCGGTTACGCAGGTGAATATGCGGCTTTAGAAATACAACACATAGAATACTGTTACGAGTTTAGCGGGACTCGAATTAAAATGCCGTTAGAACTATTATAGAGTTTATTGGAACTATACAAACACATATAACACAGGTACAAATATAACCGAACACAGCAAATCCAAACGTAATGCAGAAGGTCGTAATTCAATTAAACGCGCAAAGTCCGTCAGTATTAGATTCCCGAATATACACACGTCACGCCCGTATTGTAATCGTCGCTCAACTACCCCCTCTCTCCATCAGAACATCGTTTTATACTTCACAAATGCAAAAGAATCCGCAACACGTGGCTAATGATGCTAATGAGCGAGTACAATAGGACAATAGGCTATTCCCCACAATAATAAATGTATGCCAATAAATAAGTGAACAAAAGAAGACGATCACAAAAGGATTACAATTAGATCAAATGCCGACAGGTAATAAAATGTGCTCCTAAAGACGTAATTTGTCTTGGTTGGCGCCTAGGTTGTAACAATACTAAGCAAATAAAACAAAGATATTGAAACTAAAATACATTATGTAGCAGATCACTGCCAACGGGGAGGGGGCCCAGAAGACTGGCTGCATTGCCACGCTGTATATACTTATTTGTTTTGCAAAATATGAGCCAGTTTTGTGATCACGGGTAGTGTCAAAGAGTTTCTTACATATTTCTTTAAACAAACTCTTTGCCGACGGACCCCACGGGCCTAATGTTTCAACCCCAAACGGCACAAATATGTAACCCCTTCCTAAGGCTCCATATTTGCGCCGTTTGAGGTCTTCAGCTGAAGTGGTGGCGGTGCCAGCCTCTGACTCGATTATTGGAAGATGTGGAAAGAATACTTACACTATATTATAAGCAAGAGAGTACAAGCTTAAAATCTGAAGATTGGTCTTGTGAGACTTCGGTGAACTTCTGGGCAAAAACGCCAATTCCCAGCAAGCCAGGGGCAAGATCCAGAAATGCATTGCCAAGTTTGATTTTAGGCCAAATATTTTATCGATATACTCCGGGTATATTAAACTTCTGTCGTACAGAAAGATTGGCCAGAAGAAGACGAATATGAACTAAAACAAATGTAAATTATAAAAAATATGTAACGTGGTCGAAATTCGACCATAATAATTAATGTCAAAGACTAAACTTCTATAATCACAGATATCGCCAAGGCTACTGTTAATTTGACTTTAACAATAAACAAAAGAGTATATATGTGTGTGTCAAATACATGGTAGTGTGTAATTATTTTTTTATTGATTTAATTTGATTTACGAATTTGAAACAAATATCTATACATAATTAATAATAATATTTTAATTAATGACATTAAATAATTGACAAAGAGATAGGAATAATAAATTAAAAAAAAACCAGATATCTATGTAATTAATACAGGTAATAAATATTATTAATTAATAAATAAATGTAATAAATACGACTCAATTGGATAAAAGGTATTTAATAAAATAAATATCAAACCAATTAAATAATGACGATTAAAATACTGCCTACTTGCACACCAGTGAAACTGGTAAAATGTACTCAACCATTTATTTCTAAGAATGACATCTGTATACAACTACATTTAAGCAAGAATAAATATTTCTTCATTTTATGTCATTTAATGTATTTTTTATGCATAATTAAAAAGAAAATAGCATTCTGCACTCCTTCACTATATAAACTACAAGCGTGCGAAATTTCATACTCCTCCGTCCGCGCAATTTTCGTAAAAAGGGGTAAGTTTTTGCTGTTTTTGCTTAACGTATTAATATATAGATTTATTTGCCAAAAAACCTCGATTTTTATATAAAATTGAACCAGTAATGCTTTAGAGCATCACAAATTGATCAATGATCTATCTGTTAAAAGTATAATAAACTTTTGGACGGAGTATAATATTGTTTCTTCGTTTCTGCACTTACCACAGTAATAGGAAATACTGCTGAACCAAACATCGTTTCCCTAATTCTTCTCATTGATTTCCATACAAGGTCATCTCTGTTTACCACTGTTGACAAATCACACGCTAATGCCAATACTGAATACAGCAGTAGAAAGCCCTGAAAAAAAGTAATTTATTATAAAGGTTTAATTATGTGGCTCCTAATTACTCCGACCCCTTTTTCCCGCGGGAATTTCGAGAAATTGAAATCCTCTAACCTTTAAGCAACCAGGTGTTTTATAACCTTTCGAGTTAAAAAAAAAAATTGACTTAAAAATTACACGAAAATGTTTAAAAACTCCAAGAGGCATGTCTGAACTTTTAATATAGCGACTGTTAAATCACGGCATAAAATTATACTTAAAAAATATCTACCAATTTTGTAATATGATTTTATACTCATAATTTACTTTTCACTAAAATATAATTTAATTCACATAAATTTAAGCTAGCTATCACCAATGACAATGACAATACTGGTTGGCTGAATGCCACAGAAAAAGAAATTTACCTGTCATACCTATTAAATTGTTCATCAAATTTAGTATGGATTTAACGGATGATTTGATTAGAGAAGTAGTTCTTTGTTTAACTAATCAGTTTTCATTTACTTTCCTTATATTCAGAATGAAAAGCAGTGTTAACGTCGGATGAAAGACCTATTTAGGTATTAACGCTCTAGATACGTTCGTGAGTCAAACTATCTCGTGCCTATTTAGGTCAATTTCATCCCTTGTATAACAAGCTACTATTGGAATTTAATTTATTTTCTATCCTTTTATGGTTGCCTTAATTATTCATTATTATTTGTTCACGGTAAGTCACTAAGTCAATAGCTAATTCCTTTTTGTCACTATAGCCGGCTGTTGAATAAGACTCGATCGAGAATACCATAGAATGTTGCTGGGTGCCATATCTATTTTGCGAATGTATAAGGTCGGCCCGTTGAGTCAAAGTTAGTTGAGTTTCAACAGCGATTGAGAAGTTACTAAGTGTATATTCGGAACGCAACCTTACTTCGCGCGTTTTATGTTATTACATCTTGTATTTGGTTATGTTTAGAAGAACAGTGAATTATTTATGTGTACTTCTAATAAAGTTTCTGTTATTCCCGCGGCCTATTAACTTGAAATCTCGAAGACATCTAACATATCTCTAACAAGGCAGCCAGTGATAATACGTACAATATTCCACACAGTTAGAAATGTAGCTTGCAGGGAAACCATAGCATTGATCAGCGGATCTTTCATGAAGTTGTTGTCTTGCATTGCAGAAAACATCACATACGAATTGATACCCTGTACTCCAATTGTTGCTAACTGGCCAGCTATACGGCAATGTATGGCTTTAGGCATTCTGTAATAAAAGTAAGTACATTAATCCCATTTACCAAATAGGGCCAGATAGACTCGTTCGACGAAACACCTGAATCACTCAAGTGGCGCAAATATATAGTCCTCAGTGAGAGTTATGTATTTGTGCCGCTTTCTGTTGATACGAGTGGACTGTGAAGTCCTGAGGCCATGGAGGATCTACAAAGACCTATCAAAAGACTCACAAATCTTTAGGGGCCTAATTCTGTTATTCTAGTATCTTGCTTATTTTAATATTTTGCCGGATGGTAGGGCATTTGCACGAGTGGATGATTAATGACTACCACCCCTGGTCTAGAGTATAAATAACTACAATAACAGCGTTGAGTTGTGCTTTGGCTTTAGTAACCAGGTTCCCTTAAGAGAGCAGCAGCGCATTTGTAACGCATTTGGTCCATAGACGATGATAACCGTTTTCCATTAGGTGAGCCGTCTGCCTGTCTGCTGAACTCTTGCAATAAAACTAACGTGTGCGACACGGGATGCCCGACAGAAGATAAGTTAGATAGCTAAAGGTAAAGATAACTTAAATTAATCTGAGTTGAACTATTTAATATTGAAATTGTTTAACTTGAGAAAAGCTTAGGTTATTATTTAAATTTTATGTATATTAATATGATAATGTAAGGAAACTTTATTTATTAATAAAGTATATTTTATTCTTAGTTAGAATTCTTAAATATGTACATTAGAATTTTGTGTATGCACATAATTAGTATCATTATTTAATCTAATTAACGAAATAAGGCCTAGCGCTGTGGTTAGAGAGCAGGAGGACAGCCTACTGCTGCCGGATGCGTGAGCGAAAGGGAAGCCAGACAGATCAGAGCGCGCCGTAACGTGTTACGTAACGACGCGGTTTACCCTCCCATAAGAAGTTACACTTCAAAAAAAATGTTTCAAATATAATTAAAATTATTTCTAGCATGGTCTAGTTTTTTCTAAAAGTTAGATGATAATATATTTTTTTACGCCTGTCCTTTTATGTGTAAAAATAATTGAATTTAATGTAGTAACACGTGTCTGCTCACTTGTTGATCGGTGAGCGACCTGTCAAAAGTATAATTGAATGCTTGGATGGTAACTTCGTGAGTTCGCGTAACGCGCTGATAGGCTTCCTATTCTATAATCAGCTTCCTTAGGCCAGCTTTACTCTGAGAATATCACTCGGGATTCGGTCTACTTATTTCGTAAGTCTCAATTGACATTTCAACTTTATTTATTGATAATAATAATTCCATGTTCGTGTTTCAACTACTGCAGTTTTGATAACCTGTCACAGTAATAATCAATATAAACAAGATAACCTCTCATATTTTTTTTTGATTGCACGAGTTCAGAATGACTTTGAGTTCAGGCTGACGCCAGACGGCTCACCTGATGGCAATCGGTTACCATCGCCTATGGAAATTCATAAGGTTTAATCAATGTGCCGCCGCTCTGTAAAATGAGACTAGGACATGGCTACTAATGCTGGAACACAACTCGAGGTTTTTATGGCGGCATACTCTAGACGGGGGGGGGGGTGGGTTGGCATCTAGGTGGTAGGGTATTAGCCCATAACCTACCACCTGGACGTTAAGAGAGAATCTTATGTATATGGCATATGATGTTATAATTTGGGGAATAGTGTGAATGGAGCTTTAGGTAAACTTCTAGGCGCTAAGAACCTCAGCCAGAAGGCCTAGCTTGCCATACACAACGCGGTGCTGGTACCTACGCTCACGTATGGAAGCGAGAGTTGGATATGGAAGAGAGAGCATGAAAATAGAATAAACGCGGTCGAGATGCGAGCACTGCGCAAAGTCTGCGGATTGACGCTCGCGGACCGCGTTCGTAATACCGAAGTAAGAAAGAGAGTTGGTCTGAAAAAGAGTGTCGGGGTGAAAGTAAGGAAAGGAATGCTCCGGTGGTTCGGGCATGCGGAAAGAATGTGTGATGAAAGAATGTCTAAACAGATATACAATACAAAAGTGGATGGATGCAGAAGTCGCAGAAGGCCACGACACACCTTCCATGATCAAATTGATCATGTACTAGCAGAAGGTGATGTCAGGAGCCTTAAGAGCAGACGAGCGTGCATGACAAGAGCTATGAATGTCAAAGAAGCAAGTGAGGTGTGTAAGAATAAGCCTGAATGGCGCTCTGTTGTTCGTGCCTACCCCGCAAGGGACCTGGCGTGAAGTTATGTATGTATATATGTATGATGTTATAATCCCTAGAAATGAAGATAATTTTTAACTCAAACTACTTAATGATAAGTACCCGTAACGCCACCTAGCGAAGGTGAATTGCTACGGTGGTGCCAATAAAACGCAATTGGAGCGTTACTTTTTCGGTGATTTTCGTCTATAACTTAGGTGCACTACGGTACCCTAAGTTGACAACGTGTATGCAAAATTTCGTGACACTCGGTTGAGTAGTTAAGGCGTTCAAGCGTAAGAAACAAATTCATATTCTCATTTATATGAAAGTCTAAATCTAAACGTAATTTTGTTACATGCTGACAAACACCGCACAGCTGCATGTACTAAAAACGAATTCTTTTATTTACTTCGTGTTTAAACTTTAAAAACATCTATTGTTATCGTACTTATTTTATGGCTGTAATTAATCTCGAAATGCTTAATCCTTGTTTTTATTGCATTGCGCCGAAGCTCACCAGATGTGCAAATTACTATTTCTCGGAAATTCACTGGTATTTCCGAGTGCCGAGCGTTGCACTGGCACGCGGTCGATTTTTTTTTGGTACTGTATAGTTAGTATAAAACAATGCCCGAACGGACGGGTGGGGCAGTCCATCGACGACTACGATACGATTAAGACGTGTAGTACTTTCGATTAGCGACATAGTGACGTACTTCGCGTGTTGAATTGCATTGAATCGTACAGTGTGAACTGGTTGCATCCTGTTTTATTTTGTTTTTGTTTTATACGTGTTTGTACAGTTCTAATAAATTGTACAGTAATTCCAATGGCATTTATTTTAATTCGAGTCCTGTAGCTCGTAACAATATAATAACAGCTGACCCGGCGAACTTCGTATCGCCATATTTTCTGAATTCCTAAAAGACTTTGTTTCATGACACAAAAACAAAATCACCAAAATCGCTCCCGGTAGTTAGGAGGATTCTAGAACCCGATCTCAGCGCCACCTCAGTTCCAACGGTATAATAAGTATCCTATCTTTCAAGTTCGATCAACTGCACACGGTGTGCAAATTTGATTAAAATCGGGTAAGTAGTTTAGGAGTCCATCGCGGACAAACAACTTGACACGTAATTTATATATATATATTAAGATATAAAGTTGAAGAGTTTGTTTGTTTGTTTGACTGAACGCGCTAATCTCAGGAACTATTGGTCTGATTTAAAAATTCTTTCAGTGTTAGATTGCCCATTTATCGAGGAAGGCTATATATCATCACGCTAAGACCAATAGGAGCGGAGCACTAATGAAGAATTTTTTTTGATTCCACTTTTAACTATTCCACGCGGATGAAGCCGGACAGAAGCTAGTAAAGAATAGTTAAACAAAAAGTTTGAATTTTATCAAGGTTAATTAGCATTTATACGACATTGAGTCGAATACTAAAACGTAATTAAGAAAAAAATACTGTTTAACAAAAATAATAATGAGGTGTGTGTGGGACCACCTGAGTAGAACGATGTTTGGAAGACCATAGAAGGAATTACATAGTAATAAGGGCAATTAAAAGACATAATTTCAAAACACCGCACATTACACTGGTAGGTGGTAGGATATTTGCCCGGCTGGATGGCTACCAGCCCTGGTCTAGAGTATGACGCCATAACAACCTTGAGCTGTGTTCCGGCATTAGTGACCAGGTTCCAGTCTCCCTTAAGAGAACAGCAGCGCATTTGTAGCACCTTTGGTGTTGCAAATGCCCATAGGCGATGGTAACCGTTTTCCATCAAGCGGGCCGTTTGCCTGTATGCTGAACTCATGCAATAAAAAATAATTGTTAGTAATGTGCTTAAGTCGCTACGAATGTTTCTTCAAATTCATAAACAGATTTGCTTTCTTTCTATTAAGAATAAAATAATACTCACATGAACTCTATTTCTTCCCTATAGAATTCTGAAACATAATTTGAAAATATTGTTATCACAAATATTGCTATAAAATTATAGTGATTCTGTTTTATATTTTAGAATATCATTATTTATACAATTTACTAGAGGTCACGACAGACGGTTACACTGTTCCGAAAAGTCAAAATCTAGGAATCGATCCCATCGCCCGGTTTCAATTGTGAATCTAAATAAGGGGCCATCCATAAATTACGCGTCACACCTTCAGGGGTGGGGGGTGTGATATTGTGTGACAGGGAGTGGGAGGGGTCCTAAAATTTCGTGACGTCACTGTTCAATATCTAATACAATTAAACTAATTGCGGAACTGCTGTTTTAATTTAACTCTTTAAGACGGAAGCACCACAAATTTGTGGTCAAATACAGATAATGGAAACGAACGTTGATCTGATGATTTCTCACACATAGAATTTGTATTAGAGTAAAAGAGACGATATAATTCTCGTAGTTTTCAAAATTTCATCAAAATCGGTAAAGTCCTTTTCAGGCTATGCGCTTGCATACATTTCTACGATGTATTTTTATATTATACTAGCTGTCTCGGCAGACGTCGTCCTGCCCGGAAAAGCTTCATTCGATATTTAACAAATAAAAAATAGGGGTTGATTGTAGAGGGTTGAAAATTTAGGGTTGTATGTATTTTTTAATACTGTATCATAAAAATAAAAATATCTAAAAATAAAAAAATAATAAATCAGGGGTGGACTACCATTTAGGGGGATGAATAATAGATGTTTTCCGATTCTCAGACCTATCTAATATGCACACAAAATTTCATGAGAATCGGTCAAACCGTTTCAGAGGAGTATGGTAACTAACATTGTGACACGAGAATTTTATATATAAGATATAGATTATTTTACATACATATATAACTTCACGCCAGGTCCCTTGCGGGGTAGGCACGAACAACAGAGCGCCATTCAGGCTTATTCTTACACACCTCACTTGCTTCTTTGCTCCTTCATAGCTCTTGTCATGCACGCTCGTCTGTTCTTAAGGCTCCTGACATCACCTTCTGCTAGTACACGATCAATTTGATCATGGAAGGTGTGTCGTGGCCTTTCGCGACTTATTTTATTTTTTATAAATATATAAAGAATTTTAATTTACTTAAAACCTATTTCCAATATTCTCGCATTTATCACAAATCTTACCGCTTTCGTATATTTCTTATATAATTATTTCAATATTCCTTCAAAACCAAAAACATTACTATATCACAATTATATTAAAGTATTGGAAATTAATACAATAAATTCAAAACTAGTTCTATTATTAAATTAATTATTACAAATATATTAATTTAAATTATAGTAAGTTATAGTCCACTCATAACAAAGTATCACGCTCAACTGATCAACATTGCGTTGACTGGAATCTATTAGAGGAAACTGGTTTAATATGTATTATTAACTCGTATTGTATTAAAATATTGTTTGACTTATTTCAGTATTTAAGGTTGTTAACATTAATATCGAGGGCTTCATAACAAATGGGCGTACAGACAAAAGTGCAGTTTTATAAAAGGGACAAAATCAATATATAAAAGAAAGTCGTGTTAATTACACTATTTATAACTCAAGAACGGCTGTACCGATTTGGCTGAAAATTGGTGGGGAGGTAGCTTAGAACCAAGAGACGGTCATAGGATACTTTTATCCCGTTGGAACTGGTAGGTGGCGCTGAATAGCTGATAAGAATGAGTTTTTATCGTTAATGGCTTTGTGCCCGCGCAACATGCTCACCGCCCTAGCCGGGCTGAGGCCGAGTTTGATTTATGACCTAAACTGCACGGAGAAGATAATTCTACTATAGTTGATTGTAAAAGGCTGTAATTTGGAATCCCTTCTTTTAGGTACAACTTGCATACTTAATTGTAACATGCTATTGTGTTCGGAAAGTAATTTCTTTTTTTTGTGGAAATGAAATACAGTTTTCGTATAATAAACAAATACTTTATTAAATTATATATGGGCCGTTCTGGTCCAACAACTTTTGCCATCTTTCTGGTAGTAGCATAATTCCACGTGTTGTTATTCGCCGGTTCGCATCAACTAATGCCTTTATCGCGTCTTTATCAGCTTCAAACGGCCTTCCCGAACGTGGTGCATCTTCGACATCAAAATTGCCGTATCGAAATTTAGCGAACCAATTCTGGCACTGGCATACTGTCAACACACCTTCTCCATACACGTCGGTCAATTTCGTTCTGGCTTGAACAGCATTTTTGCCCTTTCTGTAGTAAAACAGTAAGATGTGTCGAAAATGCTGCTTATTGCTCTCCATTTTTATAAGGCACCAACCAAAAACTATACGTAGTATTAATTGGAATTTTTCACACATAAGCTTTGCCATATGAGCTTTCAAAGAATATAAAAATTATAAGGCTTAAGTGTGAATTTGGGTGTAAAAAAATACAATTAAATCCTCTGTCGGGAAAAAACGAAATTACGTTCCGAACAACCTATTAGTTTTTAGTAAACAACAACAAAATAGCATTTTGCACGCCTATATGTTGTAATAACTTTCAAGACAAACGTGTTTTGATTAAGATTGGATTTTGTAATCGCTTACAATTATTACATTATTTATCTTATTTGTGTTATATAAATGATAATGATTATTAAGTTTTCTGATAAGCGAATAATACTTAAACATAATATGACTATTAAATGAGCAATTTAAAAGTTGTGCTGTGATATTTCACACCTATACTTGGTATTATTATAAAAATTAAAAGATTTAGTAAATTTAAAATTAATATGGAAAAAATATTTTTGATTATTTTAGTTTTTGGATTAACCGTTACTAATGTAAGTATATATGTATATACAGTTGGAACCGAATATAACGACATCGGATACAGCAACATATCGCTTAAAACGACGAAACCTTATCGATATTCAGCGGCTATAACGACCAACCATTTACCTATTCCAGTAACACAAAACATTACGAACAATTTTCACCTTTATACTAATAATATGAAGGATTATTATTATATTATTTATATATGATTATTATTTATATATATTATATGATTATTATTACCCTTCCAGCCTTTGGACATCTTTCATTTCATCATGTTTACTTGTGTTTAAAATGTGCAATTAGACAATAGCCGATTGTTATTGTACTTGTTTACCCGTCGCAGGTGTGCAGATAACGGTTTCTCAGAAACCTCAGTACACGCGGTCCTTTTTTGTATTATACGTTTTAGTATAAAACGATGCCCGAACAGGGGGGAAGCAGTCTAGCGAGAACCACAATCAAAGCAAGACGTGATATAGTGACGGACTTTGCACGGGTTTATTGAATCGTGCAGTTTGTACTGGTTGTATCCAGTTACATTTGTACCTGTTTTATACGTGTTTGTACAGTTCTAATAAATTCCATAGTAATTCTAATGGCATTTTAATTCGAGTCCTGCAGCTCGTAACAATATTTGGCTTGAATGCAATATGAAGAGGAAGAAATAAAAAATTCCAATAAATCTAACAATTTGGCCAGTAATTTATACAACGTTCATATGCATTTAGTAATAAGCTGTTATTTCGACAGTACAAACAGACATACATATACATACATAACTTCACGCCAGGTCCCTTGCGGGGTAGGCACGAACAGACACTTCAATTTTATTTATCTCTATGCATATGTATAGGTATTGGTTATGATATGATATTAAATTACTTTTTCAGACCGTCTTCGCACAGTATCAAATATCGCAGATAAAAATATCGCCACAGATGCAATACACAAAACAAAACTCTATCGCCTCGTTCGTATCAATGCTGTCACAACTGCCTTTCCCTGAAAAAATAAACGCTATTGCTGTAGCCATTCAAAAAACTGGCGGGAGGAAATGTCAACGACACGAAATGGTGGAAATCTTAAAGCAGTCTGCGTTGGAAAACTTAAGAGTTGCTGCTAGCGCTTGTAACAGCTTCGGTGGTTTAAAAACCGAATACTTACCACCAATAACTGTAAACGGTCAACCAATTTTGGCGAGTCTAAGTAGAAATGCCAACGATTTGACGTCAAATATTCCTGTCAAAATTAGTTATCTATAGGGCGCGTTCCTCTTGTAGCTTAAAACTCTTAAAATGCTCCTTCAACCGTTCCACATAGCGCCACCGTCGCTACGAATACGTCACTAATGCCGTCATAATTTTCTATCACGCAGTGCTTACAACGACATACCAAGAGGTGGGTTGAAAGGCGCGATTATCAAATCAATCATACAGCAACCAATGATGACATTTGTGTATTTCTTCGTTAATAGTATCAACGCTCTATAATCCGTTCCATTTGAGTTTATGATTGTAATGCCCGCAAATAAGTGACGGGAAAAATTGACGTGGTGAGCGTGATAGTTGTAAGCTCCAAGAGGAACGTAGCCATAGTCTATGGTTGTAATGAGTAAATAAGCGCCATCTAGTAATAAGTTTATGTAAATTTTCAAAATGGCGTTTGATGAATGTTATTTATTTTAATGATATAGTTAGATATTAAGTTTATTTATTTAATAAATTATTTTAACTTATTAAGCCTTTCATTTTATTTTATGCCCATGCTCAATCTTCGTTTATTTTCGTGACTATGACTAACGTTGACTTACTAATAACAATCTTGATAACAGCTCGCCCACAAACGTCCCACTGCTGTGCTCGGGCCTCCCATTATAAGGGAACGGATGGTATACACGCTGTGCTTGTCTAAGGCGGCTTGAAAGGTATGACACATCGGTTATCTCGATGTGCAGGTTGCATCATGATGTTTTCCTGCACCGTTATTAGCACGTGGTAATTGTAACAATTTACAACATTTTTTTATCGCAGGTTTATTGCAAATTATGATTTAGTTAGGTTAGTTACATTTTAATGAATGCATTTTTTATTTAAACATATTTTATTTTATCAAACAAAACAACTGAATTCAATCCGAAACCAAAAAACGCATCAACAGTAAGCTCTAAAATTATACCGCCTCTCACCACGTCTTGTCTAAATTATGCCGCTCCTCCACGCGGCCGTAACACTTTTTCGTGACGGAAAAATCTTAAGACCCTCGTTTAGAAGTTTCACTTCAAAAATATTTTAATTTAAAATGGCCAGTACCGCAGAACTGCAAGTCCATGGGTAAAGGCCTATTAGGTAATACATATATTTATGATTTATGCAAGGGAATAGAAAAGTGCACGTATTTATCAGTAACTAACCAATAAACAGCACACTTTGCAATAAATTTTCACAATTTTATACGAATTTTGTTCATCCAAAACGGCGCCAACTTTTTATTTTTTTATTACATGATTGCAGCAGACAGGCAGATGGCCCACTTGATGGAAAGCGGTTACCATCGCCTATGGACATTTGCAACAACAAGGTGCTACAAATGCGCTGCTATTCTCTTAAGGGAGACTGGAACCTGGTCACTAATGCCGGAACACAAATCAAAGTTGTTATGGCGGCATACTCTAGACCAGGAGTGGTAGCCATCCAGTCGGGCAAATGCCCTACCACCTGGTTGTGGGTTGTCTTGTCGCCTCTTACGACAGGCCGTCCGGCCGCTGGAAATTGTATTCTTTCTCCGTTCCTGCACGGATAGATAGATAAACAAACTAACTAACAAACATTGCAAGTTAAAATAAAATCTCGTAAAAAATTCTACATTTATTTTAAAAGTTACTCTAAGATTTTTCATTCGGATGAGTGGGGAAGCCTTTGCCGATTTATCTCACTGCAACGCAGTCTCCGGGCTCGATTCCTGTTATGGTAAATTTCGGAATCTCAAGGTTTTTCGGAATTTTTCTCCGTTATTTGCTATGGTCTGGGTGTCTGGGATCGGTTCCAGAGTGGTGCGTTGTATATTACCTATAACAGAAGCGTTAACTTGCTTAATTTGGGGATGTACAATATGTGTTTGTCTGACGATTATAATTATTATTATTTTATGTCCTTGAAGACCACGGGCTACAAAAATGACCCGGACTTTTGGAGGGCTTGCGTGGGAAGGCCAACACGTAGAGGCCTCTTGATAAAATTAATTTAAATGTGACGTGACACTGACCGGCGATTATCCCTGTCTACATCATATAAAAATCACTCAAGGCCAAGCCTCGGTCATTGTAGGACTAGTGTTAGAAATGAAAACAAAAGGTACCGGGCTATTGGCATGAATTGCTGCTCACTATCGAAACTAGAGATATGGGCTATGGGGCCTATGGCATCTGCCCGTCGCAATGTTCGGGAAACATGGAAAAATGGGCAGACGGTGACTCGCCTCTCTCTCTGCATTGGCCCCTAAAAATGCCGTACAAGGTTGGCGAGGCAACATGTGTATGAGTGACAGAGAGGTATCGCGAGATGAGCTGCAGGTTCACCGAGGATACTTCCGACGTTAGGTCATTTATCACTTCTGCCCCTGGAGCTTGAGTCTTAGCTCTATCCATCTCCACTTTATGCCGGCCGGCTAAGGCGAGCACGGAGACGGAGGCCTTGTCTTGGCACCTGAATTCAGGTCCGAGGTGTCGCTACACACCTAAGACTTCGCTACACACCTAAGGCTTCGCCACAAAGCGCCCCTGCGGCATTATTATTATACATAAATATTTTGAAATCATCATGTCAGTCTGTCTGTATATCTCTATGTATGTCACAGATATTTTCTCAGACTCTACACGTATACACATACATTCATTGCTATGCGGATGACAGCATTGGCGATGCACAGCACTCTGGCCGTGCAAATGTCCCTCGATCATTTGTGGAGAAAAGTCGAGTTAGACTCGGGTCTGAAGTAGACTAGTCCTTAGAAAGAATCTCTGAATGGGCGAGACAAAACTTTGTCCTTTTCAACCCCAAGAAGACAGAGGTATGCTGTCAAAAAAACTCCATTCGAGCAAGCGGTTCAGTTACAAGGAACTTTCCTTACCATCTCCAAGAGTATTGGGATCCTCGGTATTGACATCGCGAACGATGTGTAGTTCAGTGGCCATCTTGAAGGCAAGACAAAACTTACCTCCAAGAATCTGTGAGTGCTAAACCGGTCCAAGCAGTACTTTACACCGCGGCAACGCCTTGTGCTTTATAAAGCCCAGGTGAGGCCGCATATGGAGTACTGCTCACAGCTTTGTGTTGGAGTACCTGCCTACCAGCTTAACCCCTGGACTGTATTCAACGTCGAGCTATTCGCGTTGTTGATGATCCCATACTCACAGACTGTCAAGATACGCTTGGCCTTAGGAGAGACTTCGCGTCTCTCTGCGTATTCTACCGACTGTATAATGGGGAGTGTTCCGAGGAACTGTTTAGAGTCTTCGTCCACTTTCTACCATCGCACCCGTCGCCATTGATTGGGAGTTTATCCCCACGTTCTCGAGCCGCTTCGCTCATGTACGCAACGGTTCTCTAGAACGTTTCTCTTGCGTACCGTGGGGATTTGGAATGAGCCCTCAGCCGAGGTTTTCTCACAGCGCTACGGTTAGGAGTTAAAAAAAAAGGGTGCAATAAAATTTCTTCGAGGCCGGCAGCGCGGTGGTGACATCTCTGGTGGTGCAAACATCCATAGGCGACGATAATCGCTTTCTATCAGATGATCAGTCAGCCTGTCAGCAGTACTCCGACTATTAAAAAAAATACATTCCTGTAATCTGACAGGAAGATGTAGTATATTTGGTGCTAAAAAGTTTGGATGTGAAATCGCGAAAAAGTAAACATACGAGGTAGCCTCTAACCTAACTGGCTAGAAACAGAAACGAATAAAATGTTGCCAATATATTACTACAACGATATATTTGTAAACATAGAATAGTAAGACAAACTGTATAATAGGACTAGATTTAATAAATAGATATAATAATAATAAATAACCCGCAGAGGGGCTTTGTGGCGAAGCCTTAGGTGAGTGGCGACACCTCGTACCTGACTCCGGGGGTCAAGACAAGGCCCCTGCCTCCGTGCTTGCCTTGCCAGCACGGAGTGGAGATCGCTAGAGCTAAGACTCAAGCTCCAGGGGTGGAAGTGATAAATGGCATCACGTCAGAAGTAGCTTCGGTGAACCTGCAGCCCACCTCTCTACACCCCTTAGCCACTCACACCCATGTTGCCCCTGTCTTTTATGGCATTTTTAGGGGCCCATGCAGGGAGTGGCGAGTCACCGTCTGCCCATTTTTCCATGTTCCCTGAACATTGCGACGGGCAGACGCCATAGTCCCCATATTCCCAGACCGCTAGTACCAATAACAGTTCACCCCAATAGCCTGCTACTTTCTCTTCTCATTTCCCACAATAGTTCTACACTGGCCGGGGCTTGTCCTTGGGTGCATTATTATATAATATTTTCTTAAGTTTTCGCGACTTGTACACATAATAATAAATAATGTCTATATATATATATATATGACTTGTACACAAAATGTCATCTTTGTCTTCCGTGACCACGGCCACTGAAAAGCGGCCGAAACGTCGGATAAACCTAAATCAAATAAATTACCGCGCTTAAAACCGTTAAAACGTAGTTTTATTATGCATTATTATATGGTGTAGACAGGGATAATCGCCGGCCAGTGACACGCCACATTTAGATTAAATTTGTCAAGGGGCCTCTACGTGTTAGCCTCCCCGTGGCCCCACGCAAGCCCTCCAAAAGTCCGGGCCATTTTTATGGCCCGTGGTCTTGAAAGACATACATTAATAATAATAATAATGCAGCAAGGAGCTGCATGGCAGGTTCTATCAGGCTTTAACAGGGCCTGATGTGGACCTACCAGCCTCGGTGAACTGGCTACATTTCGGTGACCTATTTTGGGAAACCGAAGGGTTTGTCTGTGCAATTATGGACGAGGTTATCAAGACGAACAACTACCGGAAGTACATTCTGAAGGACGGCACGCTTGACATATGTCGGGCGTGTCACCGCCCTGGTGAGTCTCTCAGACATGTCACTTCTGGTTGTTCTCGTCTTGCTAACAGCGAGTACTTGCACAGGCACAACCTAGTAGCCAGGATCATCCACCAGCAACTTGCTCTTAAATACGGACTTGTCTCGTCGGAGGTACCTTATTACCAATAGAAGCCCGAGCCAGTTCTTGACAATGGTCAATATCTGCTCTACTGGGACCGATCAATTATCACAGACAGGACTATTGTTGCTAACAAGCCTGACATTGTGATAGTTGATCGGTCTGCGAGACGTGCTATAATTGTAGATGTCGCGATTCCCCATGATGGTAACCTCGTGAATGCCGAGAAAGATAAACAAATAAAGTATATTGATCTTGCTCACGAGGTTTCCGCCATGTGGAACCTAGACTCTACAATCATAGTACCGATAGTGGTGTCAGTGAATGGATTAATAGCGAAGAGCCTTGACCGCCACCTTGAAAGGCTCTCGCTTGGTATCTGGTTGAAGGGTCGGATGCAGAAGGCAGCTCTGTTGGACACGGCCCGTATTGTGAGGAGATTCCTGTGTCTGGAGCCTTAACCACCGGTTGTCTGGACCCTAGGCCCCACTGCCGGCGAAGATCAGTTTTTTATATTTTTTTTATAAATAAATGTATATATATTTTTTATAAGATATTTATAAGAAAAATGTAAAAGATTTGGATAATAAAATATATATGTGAATAATAATATAGACATATAAGATTCATTGGAAAGGAAAAAACAAAAAGAAAAAACATAAGAAAAATAAATAAAAAGACTCCCCACATATTTCCCTTATATAGCTTTAAAGATAGGTTACAAGAGACAAGAAAAATAATATATCTGTCTTGGAAAATGACAGAGGAGAAGGCGATACTATAAAAAAAAACCTAACTGGCTATCCACCAGTTTTCGATTAAATTCTGTACAATTTATTTTGTAACCACAGTCTTCGATTTTATTTTTAATTATGTATAGATTAGATTAGATTAGACATACCTATTCTGATTACTTAAATAAGAAATTACATGAACAAAATATTAGAATAATGAAATAGGATTTTTTATACTAATTTTGAAGTTCTGGCTACATAATACGTACGAAATATTAATGCGTATTAAATTTTATGTATTATTTAAGATAACGCAGTTTGGTGTAAAACTTGGCACCTACCTACACATCATCTTTTGGCAGGCTTCTATTATCCTAGCCGACAACTTGTTGCATATTAATAGTCTTACGTTCGCTTAGTGCCAATAACATAACGCGGTGGCACAGAGAAACTTTCAGATGGACACACACAGACATAATTCTACAACACACTTATTTGTAATTAAGCATCGTATAGCACCAGTTTTCGATTACATTATGGGCATTTATTTTGCAACCACAGTCTTCGATTTTATTTATAATTACGTATAGATTAGATTAGACAACACTTTTTTTATTACTAAAATAATCAGTTACATAAACAAAATGTAAGAATAATAAAATAGGGTTATTTATACTTAGTTTGAAGTTCTGGTTACATAATATTGTTTATGTAAGATTTATGCTATTTTGTAAGTATAGCTTTATTTATAGTATAGTTTAGTTTATTTATTTTTAAGGATTTATGTGTATGTTTTTTAGATAAATAAATAAACTTTTAGTATAAATAATAAATATCTGATGTGTCAATGTCAAGTTGCAATACGGAATATTTATGCATATTAAATTTTATGTATAATTTAAGATAATGCAGTTTGGTGTAACACTTGGCACCTACATATCATCTTATATAGATTAATAAATTAAAACCAAAATTATTTAAAATAAAAAATGCAAATTCTTAAGAAGAAAAAAAGTTAAAAGATAAATAGAAAATAAGAATCTCTGTCTTGGCCCAGGACAAAGGAGCACGGCGAATTTAAAAAACAAAAAACAAAAAGCTGTGGACGGTAGTTGGCTGATGACGAACATTTTTATTCGTGCACAAAAGTGCACGAATAAAAATTTGCAAATTCAAAAGAATTCACTCAGATTATAATTTATTTAACTGATAACTATTTTTTAATGTTTGAAAAATCAGCTCTAAAACAATTTAAGACACAGCTAAAATTAGATATTACTGTAGAAAATGTATTATATCCATTATCTAGTGACACATTTTAACTAAAATCGTATCCATACGTTTATCTTGTAAGAAAAAACACTACTAGCTAGACCAGTTGACACGTGTCCGCTTCGCTGGGCATCAGAAAAAAATTAAAGAATACTTATTATTAATAACAATTAAATAAACCTTATGTCACTCAGGAATAATGTAGACTGGAGAAATAATTTTCAAAATCGGTTTAGTAGATCCAGACGTCACAGACTCACAACTTTATTTCTTTATAATATTAGTATAGATTGCATGGTTTTTGCTGGTTGGCGAATAATTTTTTGAATAGAATAGAATAATAAAATAATAGGCGTGCAATTTTCAGATCTTATAACTAAAACTAAATAAAAACTGATGCCTCAATGACATCATCCGCCGTTTCTTATCAGCGTCGGCGTACCAGCTATCCTAGAGCCAAATGGCTGGGTGTGCGACGGTGGCACGGGGCCGGATGGAATGTCACTTATTCCTTGGAGATGGGAAGGCCGCTTGTGTGGGACGCGACATGCGTTGACACTCTGGCGGCATCTCATCTTCCATTGTCTAAGTCAGGGGCTGGCAAACCTGCTTCAACAGCTGAAGATCTCAAACGGCGCAAATATCGAACCCTCGGAAGGGGTTACATATTTGTGCCGTTTGGAATTGAAACTTTAGGTCCGTGGGGTCCATCGGCAAAGGGTTTCTTCAAAGAAATTTGTAAGAAACTCTTTGATACCACTCGTGATCAGGCTGGTTCGTATTTCGCGCAACGAATCAGGATTGCCATCCAGCGTGGCATTGCTGCCAGCCTTCTGGGCACGCTTCCCTCAGGCAGCGATTTGTTACATTCTTTATATTAATTTATTTATAATTTAGTTTATTTTTAAGTATTTAGTTAAGTTATTCCCATTGGTTTAATATTATTTTAATTTTGAAGTACTTTCCTGTTTATGTTTAAACTAATTTACAATAATGGAATAAATTGGATAGAATATTAAATGTCAAGCGAAACATTATTTAAATAAGAATACATTAGTAATCATAAGAATGTATCACTTAAATATTCCTCGATTTTATAATAGCATTTCATTATCAAAATGTTTTTTAGGTATCTCTTAAATAATATGGATTTTTGCCTCTTTATACTGCTAGGTACTTATTGTATATTACTGGTTTATTTTTATTTTTATTGCATGAGTTCAGCAGACAAGCAGACGGCCCACTTGATGGAAAGCGGTCACCATCGTCTATGGACATTAGCAACACCAAAGGTGCTATAAATGCGCTGCTGCTCTCTTAAGGGAGACTGAAACCTGGCCATTAATCATCATCAGCCAAATTCCGTCCACTGCTGGACGTAGGCCTCCCCAAGTACGCGCCACATATCCCGGTCTCCTGTCTTCCTCATCCAGCCTCTGCCGGCGATCCTGCGCAGGTCGTCGGTCCACCGGGCTGGGGGGCGTCCTACGCTACGTATGCCGAGACTTGGTTTCCACTCCAGGACTCGTTTGCTCCATCGGCCGTCGGTCCTGCGACAGAAGTGACCGGCCCACTGCCACTTCAAATTTTTTCAACTTGCTTGGCCATTAATGGCAGAACACAACTCAAGGTTGTTGTAGCGGCATATTCCAGACTAGGGGTGGTGGCCATCCAGTCGGGCAAACAGCCTTCTACCTGTCTGTGGGTTGTTTTGTTGCCTCTTACGGCCTTATACAGACCGCCCGGCCGCAGGAAATTGTATTCTTTCTCCGTTCCTGCACGGATAAAACGTTGCCATACATAATAAACTTTTTGTATTAGTGTTGTTTTACTACTAGGAATGCAAAGCCTGTCATTATCGCGTCGATTGCGTTTTATAATTTGATGTTTGGGAAAAATGAGGATTATTTCTAACAAATAAACAAAATTCAGATATATATATATATATATATATATATATATATATATATTAAATTTTTTGTGTCAATTATTTTGATGAGAAGGAATTAAAACTAAATGCTTAAAGTAAATTATAAATAAATTACACTACAAACAAAAATGTAGAAGTTAAATACTACTATAAACATATTTAGAAGTAAAAGATGTAGTCCAGATCGCTGTCAGTGGAGAGCGTTCCCAAAATGCTGGCCGCGTTCCCACGTTCTATGGCAACGCTTATCCGTTGCCCTAAATATAGGCCAGCCCTTTGGGCACTCTATATTTAATTAAATCTTCAGCTTAAGCTTCACTGCATTCGACGCTTTTGTAGACTCCAACTGTATTATATCTACTCCATAAATCCATTCGAGGTTAAAATTTAAATCATATGATGAAATAGAAATGTTGATTAATTCCTCTCTAATACTTGATGCAGATATTTAAAAATCAAATACACAGTCTCTCGCTCGCTCTCTCTCCGTCTCTCTCTCTCTCTCTCTCACACACACACACACAAACACGCACGCATGCACGCACGCACGCACGCACGCACGCACACGCGCGCGCGCGCGCACACACACACAAACACACACACACACAACAGAGAGAGACAGACAACGAGCAAATATATATATATATATACCTATATTTTTCTTTTTTGTTGTAATAGATAAAATATATAAATTTTTGGTAGCAGTTGTTTGTCATAACGTCAAGAGTGAAATCTTCTGATACAGTTATTTCATACTCGTACTTACAAGAAGATTCCCACCACCATTGTATCTAAAGTTTAGGCAGAAACTTCAATAAAGAATTATTATTATTATTTCATATATATTTTTATGTTTTTTTAATACACAAATATATAAAAAATAAACACGTATTAAAAAATATAAAAAGACGTTCGTCGGCAGCGGAGCCTAGCTACCTGTGGTTAAGGCTCCAGAGACAGGAACTTATCACAATACGTGTCATGCTCAGGTGAACCGCCTTCTGTATCTGGCCCTTCACCCATTTACCGAGCGAGAACCTCTTTAGATGTCGGTCGAGGCTCTTCGCTACTAAACCGTTAAGGCCTGGAATACACATGCTGCTAGAAAAGCATGCTTGTTGCTACTAGGTAGTATGCTCATTTATAGCATGCTCTCCAAGTGTGTACATTTGCTCATGAGAGCACAGACCTCAGAAGCATACTTATTGCTAGCATGCTTCTTTCTAGCACGTGTGAGATACACATGCTCATATTCAGCATTCAAAATGGACGTTTCTTTGCTGAATTAATTAAATTCAGTTATATTATTACTTTCAATACATTTAATAAAGAAACTTATAATGTAAAGCAGAGTTCCCCAAACTTTTTTGTGTTTTTTGTGTCGTAGACCCCTTGCCATGTTTTTCCGTGTTGGGTAGACCCCGTACTTACCTGATATTGATTTCCTGTAAATTTCTAACTGTAGTGAAGTTAGTGTTAAAAACTTAAAGTAAAAACACATGTTAATTTATACATTTATTAATTGAATTTAAATTAAAACTACTCAAAATAAAATTTTGTATCTGTTATGTAAAATATACGTAACATTAAATAAACATAAAATAAACTATAAATAAAATAACATAAGCAATAAGTCAATATTTTTAGTGAGAAGGATGAACCTGATGCTTTAATAATAAATTATCAACATTTGGCGTCAATTTTGTAAGGGTTAATCTTAAATCTCCT